>JAKSZU010000023.1:21847768-22587768 GCA_026018925.1 Tupaia tana
CTTTATTTGTGACAGAGCACGTGCATGCACAGGTGAGAATGAAAGCGAGAAAGATGAGTACCCTCTATAGGGTCCGGTCACACTGTGATTCCTTTTGCCCCAGTTCTCTGGCCTGTTGGATGCTGAGCACTTGAATGTGTGCTGGCCAGGCTTCAGGCTTTCAGGCTTTCAGGCTGGCCAGGGCTGGATGCAAACCGCTACTTGCCGTCCGGGATCTGGCTTTTCTCGGAATAGTGTATTACTGGTCTCTTCACTGAATACTGAATAGGTTGTCCATAGACATATTCTTAAGCATTCAATACATATTTTTTTGAATTAATAAATTCACTCTTCAAAATTGATTGCTGAGGGACCATCAGGTGGCGTGGTGGTTAAGGTGCTGGACATTCCCACACGGGTCCAACCACGGTTGGAGTCCCCGGACCTGGCGGCTTACTTTCTTACTTTCCTTCTCTCACTCTCCTCTGGTCAAATGAAAAATAAATGAATGAATAAATAAAATTAAATTTTTTTTTTAAATTGATTGCTGGGATCAGCAGTTAGCGTAATGGCTATGTCGCTGGACTCCCATGTAGTCGACTGCGGTTCGAGTCCCAGACCCGGTGGCTTAAAAACTCATGCCTGGGCACATGTGCGTGCGTGCCCAAGATCCTGAGAGGAGAATGGAGGAGAAGGGATTGTGGCGTGGCCTTCCGCCATGGGGGGGTGATTTCTCGCTTTCTGTCTCTATCTCTCTCTCTGTCTGGTGAGCGCACGCTCCCTATGGCAAAAACCTCTCCAAAAAATAAAAAAAAGAATAAAAAAATTGCTGATTAAACAGTCAGTATATATGAGCTTCCAAGTTGGCTAATTACCTGAAAATTAAGACATTGACTTTTGTTAGTTGAACTAAGAATAAATTCTATTTCCCATTTCCAACTGTAAATTGAATTCTTCAATTTACCAAAGAGTTTGGAGATTGTATGTCAAGAAACTCTTCCTGTTTCATCACAAGATCATCCAGGCAAGGTGTGAAGCACTAATTAGTACAGAAAGGCCAGAGTTTCCAAGCCAGAGAGAAGCAAAGCACTTTCATTTCATTGCAGTTTGATTTTCTGATTTGTCTCCACCTTTTAGATTACAAAATTCCTAGACACAGGAGGTGTGTGGGCCTAGCTGAAATCCAGAAGATAAACATTTATATGAATGCATGTATAAATGAGTCGAGATCCCTGCCCCAAAGGGCTGACAATCTAGTATGACACATTTATTATAACATTTTAAAAACTGGGTCCTGCAGTACCTGCCAGATGGGGAAGAAATACACAATACCTGATGATTGTTCACAAGTGTGGACAAAGCTTGTTCAGAAAAAATGTGTGTGTGTGGGGGTCAGCTTTGCTGCAGAGAAGATTCTACTTTGGTGAATTATGGGCCATAATATTTGAGAAGTAGTAACTGTGCTGACTGAAAGAAGCCAGAGCGAAAAATATTGCATATCTTATGAGTCTAGTATATAAAACTTTTTTTAAAAAAGATTTAATTAGTATTATTATTTTAATTTGCTATAAGGCACGTGTGTGTGAGAGAGAGAGAGAGAGAAAGAGAGAGAGAGAGAGAGAGTGTAGTAGAAAGCTGCCAGGTCCAGGACTCGAACCATATTCAGTCATGTGGGAGTCCAGTGGCCTAACCACCATGCCACCTGCTGACTCCCAGTGTAAAACTTTAACATGCATAGTGACAGAAGATCAGTTGTGGCTAACGGATGCAATAAGGAGGGCTGGACTGAGTCTAAAGTATGGGAGAAGACTGGGGAGTGAAGACTGTGTTCACTGTCTCGATTGTGATGATGATTCTGAAACTCATCAGAAGGTGACGCAGTGATAGCACTGGAGCTGATCCTCACGGGGTTCAGGTTGGCATCTAGAGCCCCTCCCCCCCACTCTGGTGTCATGCCCATGACCCTAGGTCTGGCTGAAGCTGGGGGTGGATTGCGGTGTGAAAACCCTATTGGGAATGCCTACTTCTTGTTCATGGAAGGAAAAAATAAATTTAAAAGAAAAAAAAAAACTTATCAAGTTGTAAATTTAAGCAGGTTTTCATATGTCACGTATTCTTTAATAAAACTGCTTTATAAAAAGACCTAAGATAGGGGCGAGTAGGTAGCATGGTGGTTTAAGGTGGATTCCCACATGGCTAGCTGCAGTTCAAGTCCCATACCTGGTGGCTTGAAAAATCACGACAGATCAATAAACAATAAACATAAGTTAATGTTTTAAAAAAAATAAAGGGGCTGGCAGGTGGCATGGTGGTGGGCTTCCAAGTGGCCAACTGTGGTTTGAGTCCCGGACCTGCAGTCATGCTTTCTCGCTCTCTCTCGTTCTGTCCCTCTCTGGTCTAAATAAATAAATAAAGTTAAATAAACTAATTCTTTAAAAAATAATAATAATAAAAAGGCCTAAGAGTGAGATAGCAGAGGGCCAGACTGTGGAAGGAATGGTTCCAGTACTCAGGAGCAGAAAGACAATTATGAAAAACAGTCAAAATGTGGTCTTTAAGTAGACAGGAACGAATAGCAGAAAACTCTTGCTAAGAGCCAAGGCTGAGCCGGCGCGATGGCAAAGGAAATGGAAAGACGCAGGGCACTGACCACACACACCAGCAACACCGCAGCGTCGGGTGTACAAGGCCTGCGATGCCTGCGTGCCGATGGGGGAAATCTGAGTTATCTCCGGAGGGAACAAGGAGGTCGCACAGTTAAATCCGGAAGAACTGACAGAAATGGGAAAGCTAGGGGGAAGGACAGATTCGGGGTAAGATAGTCTCGCATTTCGGACGAGGAGAAGGTGCTGTGTAAAGCGCCTGCCATCTCGGAGCTACAGAGTGCGTCCGGGGACTAGTCTGCTGGGAGCGGCGGGCGCAGGCCAGGCCTGGCTGGCGGAGCTGAGCCCGCGCTGCTACTCGCCGCCGCGCCGCGAAGCCTAGACTCCCAGCCCCCGGCCTGTGCCTCCTCGCGTCCACCTGGGAGCTCCGGGAGACGTCCGCGCAGGTCCCGCCTAGGCACCCGCCGCCGATCCCGGCGAAGATCCCACCCACCCCGGCCGACCGGAGGTGGCGTGGGGGCGCTCGTGCTCGGCGCGTGCGCGCGGCGCGCGGCGGGCGGCCTGGAAGTGCGGGAGCGCGCGCCCTCCACGTGACCCGCCCCGCGGGCGGCGACGCACACGACGCGCCCCTCACGTGGTCTGTCCCAGCCCCGTCGCCGGCGGAGGCGGGCGCGGGCGCGTCCCTGTGGCCAGTCACCCGGAGGAGTTGGTCGCACAATTATGAAAGACTCGGCTTCTGCTGCTAGCGCCGGAGCTGAGTTAGTCCTCGGAAGGTTTCCCTGGGCTGTCCCTGTCCGGCGGCCTGTGCTGCCGCCTCCGGAGACGCTTCCCGATAGATGGCTACAGGCCGCGGAGGAGGAGGAGGTGGAGCTGCTGCCCTTCCGGAGTCTGCCCCGTGAGGAGAATGGTACGGGACCCACGCAGGCCCGGGCGGGGAGGACCGGGCGGGCGGGACGCGGAGGAGCGCCTGCCCTGGGGCCCAGGCCGGCCGAGCCGCCCCGGGGCGACGGGCGTGCGGCCGGGTTTGTTGGCGCGGGGAGCAGGTAGCAGACCTGGCGCAACAGCTCGTCGCGGGGATCCTTGGAGCGGAGACCCGGCTGGAGCGCGGCCCCTGGAGGCGGCCGAGGCGCGAGTCGGGACTACCTGGCGGGATCGGGTCGGGCCGGGCCGAGCAGAGCCGAGCAGAGCCGGGCCGGGCTGGGCGGCCGCAGCGTGCCAGACGCAGCGCTCAGCCTCGGAGCTCCGCATCTCCCGGGAGCGCGGTCCTCCTGGCGCCAGTTGTTGGCAGATAAGGGAGCCAAATGCTCTGCTCAAGTTCAGCTTGGAAAAGGAGGGAGGGCTGGGAAGGAACCAAAAAAAAAAAAAAAAAAAAAAAAAAAAAAAAAGCGGTAGAGGACACGGGTTTTGGAGCTGCGCCTTTTTTACTGCGCAGCGGGTGCTCCACAGGTACATTTTCTTTTGGGAGCCAAAGGGGAGGGATCTGACGTTATTGGCGGTAGATCTGGTTCCCAGTTTTCTTTAGCAAGAATTAAAGGTGTTTTTTTTTTGGGTGGGGGGTGAAGTACCTTTGGCTTTAAAGTCGAACTACCTTATCTGTCTCCCGAGAAAAGGGTTAGTTGAGAATCGAAGGTGTAGAGTGGAGACAGGCCGTGCATTGGAGCTTTAGATAGAGGTTTTTTTCTTAAGGCAAGGTGAGAAATTTGTAGCTGTCTCACAAAAAAATCATTTAGAGCAGGGACTTGAAGAGCAGAGTTAAGTATTTCTGGCCAGTACTTGAACTTGATAGGCTTTGTGCAAACAGCTCTCCCTCTGCCAGACTCCAGCAGATTTACTTTTCCCTCGAAGCCAATTCAGGTGCCGTACAAAACTGAAACCAGGGTTTAGACCACAAACGTAGTTACACTTGGAATAAATAGTGCATCTTTCGCTCTTTTCCATCTCCTCCGGTTAATACAAGGTCAATACAACGTCGTTTTACCCTTTTTCCCCAAGTTTTTTAAAAAAGGGTTTGTTAACTCCCTCTGCTGGCACTAAATTTTTGAATTTACTTACACGGATTTAAGGTAATTTATCTTGGGGAAAGTTGAATCCTTGTTTTAGAAAAGCAAGCCATTGAGGCTAGCAGGTGGCGTGGTGGTTAAGGCGCTGGACACTCCCACATGGTCAACTACAGTTCGAGTCCCGGACCTGGTGACTTACTTTCTTACTTTCCTTCTCTCTGTGTGTCCTCCTTTCTCTGGTCAAATGAAAATAAATGAACGAATGGATAGAATTAAGTAATTCTTTTTTTTTTTTTTAAAGCCATTAATACTATCAAGTGATTTAGTCTTCCTTTTAAGATGGTAAATAGCATACATTTGAATCACTGTTCTAATGTTTTTTTTTTTTTGGAGAGGTTTTTCGCTATAGGGCGCGTGCGCTAGCCAGACAGAGAGAGACAGAGAGATAGAAAGCGAGAAATCATCCCCCAGGGGGGATGGTCACGCCGCAATCCCTTCTCCTCCATTCTCCTCTTGGGATCTTGGGCACGCACGCACACGCGCCCGGCGTGAGTTGTAAGCCACCGAGTCCGAGACGCGAACCGCGGTCGACTACATGGGAATCCAGCGACATAGCCATTACGCTAACTGCTGGTTCCCATGTTTTAATGTTTTTTAAAGACAGGTACATTAGAAAATGAAGATGCAGGACCAGCAGTTCACGTAATGCGATGTCGCTGGACTCCTATGTAGTTGACCGGGGCTCAAGTCTCAAGTCTCAGACACTGGTCCGGTGTGTGTGCGTGCCCAAGATCCCGAGAGGAGGATGGAGGAGAAGGGATTGCGGCATGGCCATCCCCTCTGGAAGGGATGATTTCTCACTTTCTGTCTCTCTGTCTGTATCTGTTTTTCTGGCGAGTGCACATGCCCTGTGGCAAAAAATCTCTCCAAAAAAAGAAAAAGGAAAATGAAGATGCTTCGTTATCTACAAAACCGTTTCTTGCTTCCTAATGTTTTATTAGAGCAGCACTTCCTTGTGTCTAGTGAAAGTCTGTAATTTCTCAGCCTTACCTCAGCTGCCCTTTCCAGATCCAACCTCCTACCTTAACGTCTTGCCAGCTATATACTTAGAAAGCTAGCCTTTAACGCTTAAGATGTGATCTAAGTTTCTCCTGTTCCCGTTGCTTTTCCATTTATATCCAGTCCATTTCATGGCAGATACGCTTCCCCAGGTGATGTATTTGTGTACATAAATAGCGCATCATACCTGTTACGGAATGTGAATCCAGTGTTGGTTGGACATGCTGTTGGCAAACCTGTTGATATGCCGAGGTTAAAATTCGAAATTAAGAGTCTGATTTCTTTTTTTTTTTTTTTTTTTTGAGAATTATTTTATTTATTTTTAAATTTGAGCAGAGCAGAGAGAGAGCGAAAGCTGTCAGGTCCGGGATTCAAACCACAGTTTGTCATGTGGGAGTCCAGTGCCCTTAACCATCACACCACCTGCTGGCCCCCTGATTTCATTTTTTAGCACTATGTAAGTACTGACTGCTGTTGAGTTGTGTGATTTTCATTAAAATTGCCAATTAAGTTAATTAACCTTAGGATGACCCAAAACTAGGGTTCCCATTCAATAATGGTAATTTGTTGAGTTTCCTCAACTTGTAGGTCAACACAATGACCTACAAGTTCACGTAAGTGTAGTGTTACCTACACAGTGTAATTCTTACTGTAAATGATTAAGATGTTTTCTCTAGTAATTAATTTATACTTTAACAAAGAAAGCACATAAAATTGTTCTGTTTGAAAAAGCTTTGAAATACTAAGAAATACAAGTTAAAAAATGGAGCAGAATCAAATTTTGATTCTCACATTCTAAAAGATCAACCTGTTGTCCCATGAAAGACACATGTATTGGGGCCAGCAGGTGGCGTAGTGGTTAAAGGCGCTGGTCTCCCATATGTCTGACCACAGTTTGAGTCCTGGATTCACCAGCTTGAAACTCATGCCGGGCATGAGTGCATGCTTGCCCAAAAATCCCCAAAGGAGAACGGAAGAGAAGGGATTATGGCTTGTCTATTCCCCCCTTGGGGGTGATTTCTCACTTTCCCTGTCTCCTGGGAAAGCACATGCCCTATCACAAAAACCTTAAAGAGAAAAAAAAGATATGTTATTACTTCTTCAGACAAACTTAGTATCTACTTTGTTTCAGGCACTGTGATACTTAATAGCCTTGAAGGGCAATATAGTTACTCAACAAACAAAAGGGTCCTCTGGTACTATGGCAGAGCTTACTGTGAAAGTGTGGAGTAACTGGGAGAGAGGAAAGACTGGAGAGGCGTGAGAAGGAGCTACTGGTAGAAGTGAGTATTGTTGAGTTAATAAGAATTGGAATTAACCCAGAAATAGGAGGGAATTGATGGCTGTAGTCTTAAGAGAGAAGAGAAAAGACGTTTAGAAGAAAAGAACATCCTTAGTTTCTTCTGGAAACTGCTGTAGAGTATTGTACAGTTTGGAACGAGTGGAGTATGGGATGATATGGGGCACTGGTGGGAATATTGTAAAGCTAGGCAAAGACCAGATTTCTGAAGGTAATGCATGTCATGCAGAGGAAGTTGGATTTTATTCTGGAGATGCTGGGAATTCACTTTACAACTCAGTATGGAGGGTGAATGGTGAGTGGTTAAACTGAAGCAAGAGATTCATAAAGAGGATGCTATTATAAAACTCACAAATGTTGAGGTCCTGAAATAAGTAGTAGAACAAAGAAGGAACAGATGGAGATACTTAAGAGTTAGAATTCTCAGAATTTAGTCAATTTGGGGATTAATATTTCTAATTTGTGTGTGTGTGAGAGAGAAAGAATGTAGCAAATAACCAGGCGTAAAATGAAAATATGTAAAAGTTGAAGTCATTACTTTAAAAATGCAGATGTAGTAGTTGAAAGCAGTACTTAAAGTAATCATTTAAAAATTTTTTTAAGGTTTTTGTCATAGGATGTGTGTGCTCTTGGGAGAGAGACAGTGAGAGGGAAAGTGAGGGAGCCCAGTTTCCCAGGATGGGCATGCCGCAATCCCTTCTTCTCCAGTCTCCTCTCTGGATTTTGGGCATGCGTGCACTTGTGTCTGGTGTGATTTACGAACCACCAGGTCCAGGACTGGAAATGTAGTCAGCCATGTCGGAGTCCAACACCTTAGCCACTATGCCACCAGCTGGCCCCCATTTTAAATAATTTTTAAATGACATTCTATTAAAGCAAGCACTTAAAATAATTTGGATTTGAGAGTTTTACTAAGCATAGCTATTTTGATCTAATGCACAATGTTTTTCCTTTAACATTCTAACCTGGGAGGTTTCATACAAAGATTATATGTAGTAAAATGAACTACCATATGCCTAGTGACCAGTTTCAAGCATGTGAATTGCATTCTTTTTTTACCCTCCCATTCTTCCTGGATAATTTTTTTTTGAGAGGTTTTTGCTATAGGGAGTTTGTGCTCACCAGAAAGAGACAGACAGAAAGTGAGAAATCACCCCCCAGGGGGGATGGCCATGCCGCAGTCCCTTCTCTTCCATTCTCCTCTGGGGATCTTGGGCACACACACACACACACACACACACACACGTGCGTGCGCCTGGTGTGAGTTTAAGCCATTGGGTCCAGGACTTGAACCGCGGTTGACTACATGGGAGTCCAGTGACATAACCATTACGCCAACTGCTGGTCCCCTTCCTTGATAATTATTTTTAAAGAATTATTTATTTTATTATTATTACTATTTTAATTTGCTACAGGGCACATGCACTCATCAGAGAGAGAGAGAGAGGAAGCAAGCCGCCAAGTTTAGGACTCGAACCATGGTTCAAGATGTGGGAGTCCAGCACCTTAACCACCATGCTACCTGTTGGTCCCCAACTTGGTCATTTTAAAGGGAATTCTAGATGTGTGTTGTCCATACAGACTTTTGCTGTAGTTCCTGTGCGCTTGCTGGAGAGACAGACAGAAACAGACACAGGAAGAGAAAAATCACCTCCGAGGGAGGATGGCCTTGCTGCAGTCGTCCATTCTCCTCCATTCTTCTCTTGGGATTTTGGGCATGCATGCACAGGCATCCAGCGTGAGATTTAAGTCACCTGGTCTAGGACTTGAACCGTGTTCTACTGTGTGGGAGTACGGAGATCTAACCGTTACACCACCTGCTGGTTCCAAAAGATAAGCACTCTTTTATTTTGGAGAGATCTTCGCTATAGGGCGCGTGCGCTCACCAGACAGAGAGACATAGAGACAGAAAGCGAGAAATCACCCCCCAGGGGGGATGGCAACGCCGCAATCCCTTCTCCTCCATTCTCCTCTCGGGATCTTGGGCACGCACGCACATGCGCCCAGCGTGAGTTTTAAGACACTGGGTCTGGGACGTGAACCACGGTCGACTACGTAGGAGTCCAGCGACATAGCCATTACGCTAACTGCTGGTTCCCAGATAAGCACTCTTAACCACTGTACTGTTAACATACCTATGACCTAGTAGCTCTTTATTATTAAGCGTTCAGCATATGTGCCTGATTGTCTCATGTTTTATTCAGTCCGCTCATTTGAATGAGGATCCAGAAAATTGTACGTAGTGTCTGGTGGGCAATTCTTCCAGTCTCTAGGACTTGCTCCATTTTTTTTTTTTTCCTTCTCATTGGCCATTTATTTCTTGAAAAACCCTGAGCGTTTGCTCTAGAATTTCCCACAGTCTGGATTTTGTTGAACGTATTCCTGTGGTGTCCTGTGACATGCTTCTTTCTACGCTATTTCCTGTTAACTAGTGTTTAATCTACTTGATTGGATTTGAGTTTCATATTTTGGCAAGAATACTTCATAGGTGGGCCTTTGTACGTTTATTGCATCACATGAAGAGGTGCGTGTTCTTGGTTGTTTTTTGTTGTTTTTTTTTTAGTGTTTTTGTTTGTTTGTTTTTTGGTATTAAGATGGACTAGGTGATTCAGGTGGCCTGGTGGTTAAGGCACTGGATTCCCATACAGCCAACCACAGTTCAAGTCCCAAACCTGGTGGCTTGAAAATTACACTGTGCATGTATGCATGTGTGCCCAAAATCCCACGAGGAGAACGGAGGAGAAGGGAGGAGAGGGATTGAGGCATAGCCATACCCCTGGGGGTTGATTTCTCATTTTCTTTCTCTTTCTGTCACTGGCAAACA
Organism: Tupaia tana; assembly: GCA_026018925.1. NCBI lineage: Eukaryota > Metazoa > Chordata > Mammalia > Scandentia > Tupaiidae > Tupaia > Tupaia tana. The sequence continues at coordinate 21,857,534 of JAKSZU010000023.1, forward strand.
CACATGCTCTGTGGCAAAAAATAAAAAAGATTGGGGATTCAATTCCTGATGTAAGCCACCTGATCTCCAGTTGTAAAGTTTCCCGTCTGTTATCTGCTCTGTCTATAGAAGAGGATGTTAATCTTTCCTCTTCTTGACCCCAGGAGCAATACTAGGATTAAAGTCTGTGAAACATTGCTTGTTCCTCCTACCATTATGTACACATTTTAATAACATAACACCCAACTATCCAATTGCTAGTATTTGGGAAACCTCAACCTTTGGAAACCTATGTTCTCATAGAAAGTAAGAAAAAGACTTTTGAGCTAAGCCATATCAGGCTTATAGCAACCTTGAGACCAGAGTCGACTAACTGAAAAATATGTACAAAGTAGAATTTAATAGGCTTAGTTATCTACTTTCCTCTGATAATTTGGAAATACACTGGAAGTTGTGTGAAGAAAAGTTATCTGAGAAGCTGACTATTACTATAAGGAGGAGACTGGAAAAACATTTGACTGGAATGAAAAGGCTGTGTATTACCTTTAGTATGTGAACCAGTAGTGTTTAAGAGTATAATTTACCGGGACCAGCAGTTAGCGTAGTGGCTATGTCGCTTGACTCCCACGTAGTCGATGGCGGTTTGCGTCCTGGACCTGATGGCTTAAACTCACGCCAGGCACGTGTGCGTGCGTGCCCAAGATCCCGAGAGGAGAATGAAAGAGAAGGGATTGCGGCGTGGCCATCCCCCCGGGGGGGTGGTGATTTTTCGCTCTCTGTCTCTCTGTCTCTGCCTTTCTGGTGCACACATGTGCCCTATAGCAAAAACCTCTCCCCCCAAAAAAAAGAAAAAAAAAGAGTAATTTACCATACTTAATACTAAGAAGGTACTCTTGGCCAATAAAAGTGTGTAATCAACTTTAGACAGTTTTTTTGTTTGTTTGCTTTACTTGTTTTTTAAAGAAAACAGAGAGAAAGCGAGAAATCATCCCTTGGGGGGGGGATGGCCATGCCGCAATTCCTTCTCCATTCTCCTCTCGGGATCTTGGGCACACACATGCCCGGTGTGTTTAACCACCAGGTCTGGGGCTCAAACTGCAGTGGACTACATAGGAGTCCAGCAACATAGCCATTACGCCATGTGCTTGTCCCAACTTTAGACAGATTTTTATAATGTTAGCTCAGGTGTATCAACATTTAGTTGTGACTTTATTTCTTTTTTTTAAAGAGATTTTTTGAACCTTGGTCAGTCATGTGGGAGTCCTGTGACTCAACCACCAAGTTACCTGCCAGTCCCCCTGGTGTGAGTTTTAAGCTGCTGGGTCCAGGACTTCAACTGAGAGGGAGTCCAACAATGTAACCATTATACCATTTGCTGATCCCTAGCTATGACTGTTGTTCTAAACACTTTTATATTGATTACATATATTAATCATTTAAGAAAAGTAGGAAGTAGACACTTTTTTCCCCTCCATTATTTATGTTAAGAACAGAGAAGTAATATTACTTGCCAAAGATCACAGGCAAATAAGTTTGGGAGTAGGCGTTGACCTGACAAACTATAGAAATTGAAAGGGTTTCGATATTTGGGAGCATATATGTTTGTGAGATTTCAGCTAACAGCTATGATGTTATGAAATAGACTTATTTTTAAAAATGTGTTAGCTGTTGAAAACAATTTATTCCATATTTTCTTTTTTTAAAGAATTATTTTATTTAACTTTATTATTATTATTTTTCAGTTGATCAGAGAGAGAGAGACAGAGAGAGACAGAGAAAGAGAAAGAGAGAGAGAGAAAATGAGAAAGCAAGCCACCAGGTCTGGGACTTGAACTGTGGTTGGCCATGTGGGAGTCTAGTGCCTTTAAGTGCCACTAGACTCTCACCGGAGAGAGAAGGGAGAAGGAGAGGGGGAGGGAGGGAGGGAGGGAGGGAGAGAGAGAGAGAGAGAGAGCGCGCGCAAGCGCAAACCACCAGGTCTAGGACTCGAACCACAGTCAGCCATGTGAGAGTCCAGTGCCTTAACCACTATGCCACCTACTGGCTCCTCATATTTTCTTTAAGTGATATGAATCCCAGTAGAATCTTCTTATCAAATTTCTGTGTATTAACTTTAGGACAAGTTATTCACAGCTCAGTTGTATAAATTTATTTTGAATAAGTGTAGAGACTTGCTACCCTGAGAGGATCCTTAGCAGATTGGAAAAATCATTAAACTAAGTAGATTTCTGTGATAAGTAGTTTGCTTTTTTAAACACTGCAGAAACAAAGTATTGTCACACTACTTGGGAACAGACAGTGGGTTGGTATGGATTACTCAAAACATGAAGGCCAAGTTTCTTCATAGAGGATATCTTAGTATGTTCTTTAGATTTCTCTTCTGGATTACTTTTTATGACATCATCTAAAAACGTATCTTTGGTCTTTAATTCAGTAGATTCTATGGCTTGGGGCAGGGAGTAGTAGTTTTATTAGGGAACAAGGAACGTGCTGTTTGACTTCAAGTACATAATATTTAAAAATAAATGTATATAATTTTGAATTATTTGGTAATTTTTTTATAGAGTCAGAGAAAACAGTGTGTAGATTATAATACAGCAGACATCCATGTATCTACCACACAATTTAAGAAATGGAAGCGCAGATAAAATTAAAGCCTTCCATGTACCTTATTGGAATCCCATTCTACTGTCTGCTTCTGCAAACGGAACTCTCGTCCTAACCTTAGGCTTTATTGTTTCTTTGCATGCTTTTGTAGTATTTTCACATGGCGTACATACAATATGTAGTGCTTCTGGGTATTCCTAAATTTCATGTATATAGAATTATATATATCTCTTTATAGAAATTGTTGTTTTTTTCTTTTAATCAAAACATTAGGATTTGGAACTTTAGCCATTTCGATACATGTAGGGTTTAGTTAACTAATTTTTTTCTTTTTGATTTGAAGTGCCAAAGGGTGTGCGTACTTGCCAAATAGAAGAGGGAGGAAACACTCCTCTGTGGGGTGTGGACATGCCTGTGTGTGTGTGTGTGTGTGTGTGCGCGTGCACACCTCTGTGTGTGTGTGTGTGTGTGTGTGTGCATGTGTATACACATACATCTCCCTGGTTAAGATCTTTATGTATCCTTGATGGTAATCCTTTTATTTTTTATGAGCTACAAAATACTCTTCAGCCTGTACCTTTTCTATTTTTCACTTTGCTAATGATAGACTATATATTGGGTAGCTTATTTTGAAGTTGTTGATAAATACTGGTTTTTAATTTAATTTAATTTTATTATTTTTTTTTTTGAAGAGGTTTTTCCAAAAGGCACATGCGCTCGCCAGAAAGACTGAGAGACAGAAAGCGAGAAATCACCCCCCAGAAGGGATGGCCACGCCGCAGTCCCTTCTCCTCTATTCTCCTCTCGTGATCTTGGGCACGCACACACATGCACCTGGAGTGAGTTTAAGCCACTGGGTTCAGGACTCGAACCGCAGTTGACTACATGGGAGTCCAGCGACAGCCATTATGCCAACTGCCAGCCCGGACATTTGCTTTTCCTTACCCTGAAATCTTCTTTTTTGGGGGGTGTGGGGGTGGGGGGAGAGGTAATTTTTGGTATAGGCACAGGTGCTCTCCAGAAAGAGACCAAGAGACAGAAAGCAAGAAATCACCCCTCGGGGGGAGGGGGGGACTGGCCATGCCTCAGTCCCTTCTCCTCCATTCTCTCAGGATTTTGGACACACACACTCTGTGTGAGTTTAAGTTGCTGGTACAGGACTCGAGATGCAGTTGACTATGTGGGAGTCCAGCAACATAACCATTACACCATCTGCTGGTTCCCTTATCCTGAAATCTTAAAATTACTCTTTTTTTTGGGTAGCAGTTTTGACATTTAATTTTTCATATTTTGACTTTAATCCATTTAATACTCCCTTTTTATTTAGTGTGATAGTTTATATCCATGTATTTGGGAGTCTTCAAAAGTTTATGAAAAATACGTTATGAAAAAACTACACGGGGCCAAACGATTTTGAATCTTAGACTCGGTGGCTTGAAAATCACACTGGGTGTGTGTGCAAGTGTGCTCAGGATCCCAAGAGGAGAATGGAGGAAAAGGAATTACAGTGTGGCCATCCTCCCTGAGTGGTGGTTTCTTACTTTCCCTCTCACTGTCTCTCTTCAGTGAGTACATGTACCCTATGGCAAAAACCTTTAAAAAAAAAAAAAAAAGATGCATGGATTTCAACATTTTTTCACACTCGTATATTAATTTCCATTTTCCGTTATGCATATTGTGTAATAATTTGTATTTTCTTTTTAAAAAATAATTATTTTTATTTATTCATTCATTTATTGTAACTTGACCAGAGAGAGACACAGAGAGAGAGAGGGAAAGTGAGAAAGCAAGCCACCAGATTCGGGACTAGAACTGTGGTCCGCCATGTGAGAGTGTCCAGCACCTTAACCACCACACCACCTGCTGGTCCCAATAATTCATATTTTCTTCTGAGATATATTAACTGTCTCCATCATGGACCAAGTTTCTAAAATGTAGGTTTCTGCTCCTTTTTTTTTATTATTCAATTTTATTTACAGTTATTCTTCTTTTCAACTTGTTATAGGGCATGTGCATGAGAGAGAGAGAAAGTGAGAAAGCAAGCCGCCAGATCTGGAACTTGAACTGTTGTCATCTATGTGGGACTACAGCACCTTAACCATATTGCCACCTGCTGGTCCCTGGGTTTCTGTTTCTAAGCAATGTAGTTACTGTTTGTCTTTTCCTGTATCTAAATATTTACTTTGATTTTTTTTAGTACTCTTCGTTACTCAGGTAAAATTTATTAACTTAGCATAAGAATTTTAAATGTTTGATTTGTTTTATCATTTTTAGACTAAAAATAAGAGTTTTTAGTTTTCCTTTTTTTATTGTAAAATGAATTATTTTAGGTAAGACTGTCAAATAGCTGATAAAAACATTATTACTCTTTGGGCTAAATTGAAGTTGGCTCCTTATTAGACTCAGTATACCCAGTCTTCCTTAGTGTCGCAGACCCCGCTGTGTGGCATGATGACATCTGCTTACGGTTCTCTTGGTCAAATGGTTTCTACACCACAAATCTGGGGTATTATTAGGCTGTTAGTAGCAGTCTCCTTGGGGTCAGCAATGAAAGCAAAATAGAAAGAAAGCAGGGTTGGATGTAGTATGAGCCTACATACTACATGGTGATCATGGGCTGAATTTTAGTCTATTCAGTTTCGATTAATTTTTATTTATTTATATTTTTAGAGAGGGATTTTTGCTTATATGGTGTGTATGTGCTTGCCAGAGAGACAGAGAAAAGTGAGACCCCACCCCACCCCGTGGCGATTGTCATGCCACAATCCCATTTCCTCCATTCTTCTTTTGGGATTTTGGACATGTGTGCGTACATACGCCAGGTATGATTTTCAAGCTGCCTGGTCCACAACTTGAACTGCAGTCAGCCATGTGGGAGTCCAGCGCCTTTACTACGCCACCTGCTAGCCCTTCAATTTAAGTTTTTTATAAAAGTATTACTTGTTTATTATTATTCTTCAATTTGACCAGAGAGAGAAAGAGAGAGAGAGAGAGGGAGAGTAAGAAAGCACGCTGCCAGGTCTGGGACTCAAACCCATATTTTCACCATGTGGGAGTCCAGCACCTTAACCACTACACCACCTACCAGCCCCTCAATTTAATTTTTTATACCTAGGACTTTTCTAGCAACTGTTTGTAACTCTATAGATGTTTTTCAATAGTTGTTTTTCCCAGTTTGCTGTGGGTCATATCCACTCGCTGGAGAGGGACAGAAAGAGAGAGAAGGAACGTGAGAAATCACCACCGCCCCCTCCAAGAGGGTATGGCCACCCTGCCATCCCTTCTCCATTATCTTGAGGTTTGGGGCATGCGTGTACATATGCCTGGTGTGTTTTTCAAGTCTCTAGGTCTCGAACTGTGCAGTTGGCCATGTGGCATCCAACTACTTTAATCCTTCATACTGGCCTTTCAGTAATACCTTTAAAACTCACTCATTGCGTTCACATCTGAATCGTCTGTAGTATCTGATTATTAGTTAATTAAATAAGTAGTTGGCAGCCAACCGAGAGTAAGTGGAAATCTAGAGTAGGCCTGTAAGTGTGCCAAAAGGTCAGTGAGTTAGACAGGAGAAGTCAGAACGCGCCAGCCTATTTCGACATTTTACTTTGGGCTAGCCTTATTTTTATCATTATGCCATCCTTGGCAGGTATGTTGAACAGTGTACAAATTTATCACATAACTCTGAACTTACAGATCTTTTTTTTTTTTTTTTGAGAGGTTTTTGCTATAGGGCACGCACACTCACCAGAAAGACAGAGAGGGAGACAGAGAGATAGAAAGGGAAAAATCACCCTCCAGGGGGGATGGCCACACCGCAATCCCTTCTCCTCCATTGTCCTCTCGGAATCTTGGGTACACATGCATGCACATGTGCCCAGTGTGAGTTTAAGCCACCAGGTCCAGGTATCGATCTGTGGTTGACTCCATGGGAGTCCAGCAACATAGCCATTACACCAACTGCTGGTCCCTGAACTTCTAGATCCTTAATGTCATTTAAGTTTTTTAAGCACGTGCATTTTATTAGTAAGCCCTCCTATTAAAAATTTGATTGCCTTTCTTTTGAATATGGGTCATCTTTCTGTGTGTCTTGTGTATAGTAATTTCAGATTATATTTCAGACCTTGTAAAAGTTATTTTGTAGAGACTCTGGGTTCTGTTATAGTCTTCTGAAGAATATAGACTTTTTTTTTTTTCCCCCAACTGATTTAGTCTCTTTATTCTTTTGGTCATCTCTTCCACAGTTAACTACGTCCACTGCAGGTGATGAAAAAGCTCCACTTCAAATGTTGGCACGGCTGTAAACATGGTCTTTCCCTTTACTGCAACTCAGGATTAAAACTTTTTTTTTTTTTTTTTTTTAATTTTTTAATTATTTATTTTATTTTATTTATTCATTTTTTTTTAAATTTGACCAGAGAGAGACAGAGATTGAGAGTGAGAGAGAGAGGAAGTGAGAAAGCAAGCCACCAGATTCAGGACTTGAACCCTGGTCGGCCATGTGGGAGTGTCCAGCCCCTTAACCACCACGCCACCTGCTGGTCCCCAGGATTAAAACTTTTGATTCTTGTTTATTTTATATTCCAGTCCAAGAAGTAGTTTTCATTGCAGAAGTTATTTGAAGACAGTCTTAGGCTTTCTAGTAGTGGTTTATAACCAGGCTCTAGCTTCTTCAGGAACATTACATGATGGATTTAGTTTAAATGTATTAAACTAACAGGCATTCTCTCAAATGAGTTTAAATGCATTTTATTTTTAGACAACCTACATGACATGTTTTTTTTCCTTAAAAACAATGCCTCCACTCCAAATAAATCACAGTCAAAATAAATGAAGAGCTCAAGATGACATCAGTCCCATTTGTCTTTAGTCCTGGTGTTTTGTGGATGACAAGCAGCAGTCAGTTATGATGACAGGTGATAGATCCAAAGTAATTGCCAAATTTGTTAACATTTTTCCATTTCTAAACCATCCTTAAAGAAAATCATGTATGGGGTCACACCATCCTCACGGTAGTCCAGTAGAGCAACCATGCCATCTGGATTCATGTTTTCACCAATAAAGAACTGGTAGTTTTTGAAATTAGCAAGAATATGCTTGATTTGTTCTGCAGCCCCTGTCATAAACGGTTTTACTCTTTCTGGTCTCTGTTCTTCAAGTTTGCCTTTGATTGATTTCATGTAATCTTTGATGTACTTCTTTTTTTTTTTTTTTTTTTTTTTGGGAGAGGTTTTTTCGCTATAGGGCGCGTGCGCTCGCCAGACAGACAGAGAGAGACATAGAGACAGAAAGCGAGAAATCACCCCCCAGGGGGGATGGTCACGCCGCAATCCCTTCTCCTCCATTCTCCTCTCGGGATCTTGGGCACGCACGCACACGCGCCCGGCGTGAGTTTTAAGCCACCGGGTCCGAGACGCGAACCGCGGTCGACTACGTGGGAGTCCAGCGACATAGCCATTACGCTAACTGCTGGTTCCCTGATGTACTTCTTGTAGGCTTCTTTTGTGAAGCTGGTTTCCTGTAAGTGATGGTTCATGACAATGTCAACACCAGTGACTACTATGCTTTCCGTACCTTCGCCCTCAGGGCCTTCAGCAGAGGCATTTCCACCAATGAGCGAGTCATCAATGTTACCCTCTGTCCTACTGACCATCTTCCCCTCCACCTCCAGGCACAGCCCGTCTGCGATCTCCCGGATCTTGTAAATGTCGGAGAACATCTCATCGTGGCTGATGAGGTCCCAGTAGATAATCATGGTGACTGCTGGAGGGAGACGACGGCGGCGCTTGCTGAGTAGGAGCCCGGAGCTCTAGGAGCGAGTGCAGTGCAGCCGGAGCGGCGCTCGGGGGGAGGGGGGAGCGGGCAGAAAAGCTAGACTTTTTTTTTTTTTTTTAAGTGTTACAGCTTTTTAAATTATTATTATTATTACTATTTTTTTTTTAGAGGTTTTCGCTATAGGGCGCGTGCGTTCGCCAGACAGACAGAGAGAGACATAGAGACAGAAAGCGAGAAATCACCCCCCAGGGGGGATGGCCACGCTGCAATCCCTTCTCCTCCATTCTCCTCTCGGGACCTTGGGCACGCACGCACACGCGCCCGGTGTTTTTTTTTTTTTTTTTTTTTTTTGGAGAGGTTTTTCGCTATAGGGCGCGTGCGCTCGCCAGACAGACAGAGAGAGACATAGAGACAGAAAGCGAGAAATCACCCCCCAGGGGGGATGGTCACGCCGCAGTCCCTTCTCCTCCATTCTCCTCTCGGGATCTTGGGCACACACGCACATGCGCCCGGCGTGAGTTGTAAGCCACCGGGTCGGAGACGCGAACCGCGGTCAACTACGTGGGAGTCCAGCGACATAGCCATTACGCTAACTGCTGGTTCCCCGGTGTGAGTTTTTAAGCCACCGAGTCCGGGACGCGAACCGCGGTCGACTACGTGGGAGTCCAGCGACATAGCCATTACGCTAACTGCTGGTTCCCTAAAGTGTTACAGCTTTAATGTTTATGACCCCAAAATTCATATTGTTGAAGTCCTAATCTCTAATGTGATGGTATTGGAGAAGGATAGATGAGGTCCGGTATGAAGAAAAGATTGCAGTCTGATGGGATTAGTGCTTGGAGAAGAGATATCAAAGAACTTTCTATTTCTGTCATAGATGGGCATAATGAGGAGGTAGCCATCTGCATTCTAACAAGAGATCTCTCACTAGACACTGACGATACTGGCACCTTGATCTTAAACTTTCAGTCTCCAAAACTGACAAAACTTATGTCAGTTGCAGGCCAGCTGGTGGTGTGGTGGTTAAGGCAGATGGATCCCACATGGCCAATTGTATGGTTGAAGTCTTGGGCCTGCAGCTTGAAAAACACAATTAGGTGTATATATGTGTGCGTGCCCAAAATCCTGAGAGGAGAATGAAGAAGAAGGGATTGCAGTGTGGCCATCTCCTCGGGAGGTGCTTCCTCATTCTCCCCATCCCTGTTTCTCTCTAGTGAGCACACACATCCTTTAGTTAATTAAAAATAAGTAAGTAGGGACCAGCAGGTGGCATGGTAGTTAAGGCACTTGACACTCCCACATGGTGGACTGTGGTTTGAGTCCTGGACCTGTGGCTTGCTTTCTCACTTTCCCTCTCTCTCTCTCTGTGTCTATCTCTGGTCAAATTAAAAAAAAAAAAATGAGTAGGTAAATAAATATTAGAAAAAATAAGTAAGTAAATAAATACACACACACACACACACATTTCAGTTGTTTAAGCCAGATTTCTGGTATTTTTGTGGCGGTCCAAAGAATTTAAGACAGCCATTGATTTAACTGTACTCAGACTCCAAATTCTCTTTTCCAGAGTAGCCAGCTGAAGTATCTGTTCAGTTGTTTTATTTCGGTGGCCTGCTTGGAGTCTGCCCCATGGGAGGGGTAGAGTGTCTATGCAGCATTTAGGGCTTCTTTTCTGTGATTCTACCTTTTGCAGAAATTTTCCCACCGCTAATACTGGTTAGTAGTAGTTAGGGATTGGTAACACTGTTTAGGAGATGTTAGCCCTTCTGTTCATTTTGTTTTTCCCATATTCAAAATTATGTCCATGTGATCACATAAGGAATTCTCCTTTGAAGGTAATTAGCATATATTTACCCTTTGGTTTTTTAAACAATTTTCTTATAGGCCACATAACTCGCCTAAGAGAGACAGAGAAAGCAGAAAAGCAGCTCCTCGGGCAGATGGCCACACCGTAGTCCCTTGTCTCCCATTCTCCTGTTGGGATCTTAGGCATGCACACACATGCACTGAGCATGTTCTTAAGCCTCCAAGTCTAGAACTCAAACCGCATAGTGGGCCATGTGGGATCCAGCAGCCTTAACCATTATGCTACCTGGCTAGTTCTCTACCCACTGGTTTTTAAGAAAGGTGGTTTATTTAAATTGATCAAGTAATTTCAAAATGCTTATTTTCAGTTCCTTTTTAAAAAAAAAAAAATGAAGTTTTTGCCCTAGGGCATGTGTGCTCCTCAGAGAGAGACAGAGATAGAAAGGGGAAGAGAAATCACCTTCCAGGGGGGATAGCTGCACTGCAGTCCTTTCTTTTCCATTCTCCTCCTGGGATCTTGGACATGCATGCACTTGTGCCCAGCATGATTTTCAAGCCACCGAGTCTGATACTCAGATCACGGTCGGCCATGTGGGAGTCCAGCGACGTAACCGTTATGCTATCCGCTGGCCCTTAAATTTCTCTTTAAAAGCCAGGAGGTGGCCAGCCCACGGCATAATAGTCTAAGGCAGCCAGGTCCCACGTGGCTGACTGTGTGGTTTGAGGCCTGGACCTGGCAGCTTAGAAAAGATAAAATCCCAGCAGGCACGTGTGTACGGGCCTGCAAAATCCTGAAAAGGAGACATGGCAAGCGGGATTTGAAGCATGGAGGATACGTTCTCACTTTCTACCTTTTTCTGTCTCACTCTGGTGAGCACATGTTCCCTCTGGCAGAAATTAAAAAAAAAAAAGGTCAAGCTATTCACTCTGTGACTTTGGACAATTCCCTAACTTTTGTTTCTTAAGTTGCTGCTTCTATGACGTGATACTTATGAATAGTTCCCACTTCATTGGATTATTTTGAGTACAGAATAAGTTAATGTATGTAGAATGTTTAAACCAATAAGAGTACCATATCTGCTAATTAATACTGTGTCTCTTATATGTACTTTTTTTTGGGAGAGGTTTTTGCTATAGGGCGCGTGTGCTCACCAGAAAGAGAGAGACAGAGAGACAGAAAGCGAGAAATCAACCCCCCAGGGGAGATGGCAACGCCGCAATCCCTTCTCCTCCATTCTCCTCTCGGGATCTTGGGCACGCATGCACTTGTGCTGGCGTGAGTTTAAGCCACGGGGTCTAGGACTCAAACTGCGATCGACTACATGGGAATCCAGCGACATAGCCATTACGCTAACTGCTGGTCCCAGCTGGTCCCTTATTATATGTACTTTTGGCAAAGGGTTAACAAAACCTTTTCCCCTGCTATGTGAGTAACTGGCCTTTAACTTTTAGTTCTGTATGTCTGACAACCTTCTAAGGATCTAGTGTCACCTATGTTTTTAGGCAACACTTTTTGGTTGCCTGTGGGTAAATCATATGCACACTGAAAAACTAAATATTTAGTAATAGGAGAAAAAATTATCTTTGGGTTTATTTTTATGCATTGGGACACATCCCTTGCAGGGAACTTGAAAGCTATATCTCTTTTTTTTTTTGGAGAGGTTTTTGCTATAGGGCGCGTGCGCTCGCCAGACAGAGAGAGAGAGACAGAGAGATAGAAAGCGAGAAATCACCCCCCAGAGGGGATGGCCACGCCATAATCCCTTCTCCTCCATTCTCCTCTCGGGATCTTGGGCACGCACGCACACTCACCCCGCGTGAGTTTAAGCCACTGGGTCCGGGACTCGAACCGCGGTCGATTACGTGGTAGTCCAGCGACATACCCATTACGCTAACTGCTGGTCCTGAAAGCTATGTCTCTAAGGTTGCTATAAGAGAAAAGGCTTTATAGATTAATCTTTGTAAAGAGAGCTCTGATTGCTTTTATGTTAAATGCTGCTGGGGTACGTTTTTCTCATCCATGTTGTTGCAAATGGCAGGATCATCCATTTTTAAGCAGGAATAATGTTCCACATGAAACACACATATGCACACGTATACACAAACAATTGCAGCCTGACACAGAAAGAAAAATGATCTATGATTTGGCTTAGATGTGGAATCAAAAAAAAAAAAAAAAACCCAAACAACAATTTGTGTTCAAGAATTGGGTTTTCAGAGTCTGGATTGGTGTTTTCTTTGTTTTTTTTTTTTTTGCTATAGGGTGTTTGTGCTCGCCAGACAGACAGAAAGCGAGAAATAACCCCCCCCCCCCCCCCCGGGAATGGACACACACGCACATGCACCCGGCATGAGTTTAAGCCATCGGGTCCAGGACTTGAACCGTGGTCGACTACATGGGAGTCCAGCGACATAGCCATTATGCCAACTGCTGGTACCTGGATTGGTGTTTTTCTATCATTTTTGGGAAAAAATTTTGCCAGAGGGTACATGCACTCCCCAGAGACAGGAAGGAGTAGGATGAGAAAGAGAGGAAGTAAGGCATAGAGAATGCACACACTGCAGTCCCTTCTTCCTTTCTATCTCCTCTCGGGATTTTTGGGCACACATGCACATGCACCTGGTGTTTTTTCCAAGCTGCTGGGTCCAGGATTTGAACCATGTGATTTGTCTTGAGGGATCTAGGCACCTTAACTACCAGGCCACCAGCTGGCTCACTTGCTCTTTCTAACAGTGCCTTTGCCCATCCTCTCCCCCCTTCTGTTTCTACTTCCATCTGTTTCTAGAATTCAGATTAAACATATATTGATCTCATTTTCTTTTATATATCTAATAATTATTTCCCTCCTACCTTTTAAAATTATTTTTTATGAAAGAGACAAGTATCCCCCAAAGGGTCCCCCACACTGCAGTTCACCCCATCTCAGTTGCCCAGGGTCGTGGACACATACGCATATGCTCTTGGAGGTCCTGGATACAAACGCAGGGCCCCTCCCGTATGACTTCTGTAGCACCACCACTTCACCACCACCTGATCCTCTTTGACAGCTTTCTTGTGGTATAATATGTAAACTGTGAACTGTACTCTCTCAGTGGTCTGGGCTATGGCATGGTGATAACAGACGATGCTCTGTGATGCTGACCTGCTGTCTGGAGACTTTCCTGAGTGCTCTGGGCATGCACATGCTCACGATCTAAGGCTGGCTGAGTCTGCAGGTGGACCATGACCTCAAGACCCTTTTGATTTTATTGTTTCTTTCTCACTTACAGAAGTAGTAAACTTTAAAAAATAAAATTTACCCTTTGTAGCTATCCAGATGCATTGTTTTGTTTTGTTGGTCAATTCATTCAGCTCTGTAGCCACCACAATCCAGTTTTTTTTCTTTTGGAGAGATTTTTGCTATAGGGCGCGTGCGCTTGCCAGACAGACAGAGAAAGCAAGAAATCACCCCCCGGGGGGATGGCCACGCTGCAATCCCTTCTCCTCTATTCTCCTCTCGGGATCTTGGGCACGCGCACACACGTGCCCGGCGTGAGTTTAAGCCACCAGGTTCAGGACGCAAACCACGGTCGACTACATGGGAGTCCAGTGACATAGCCATTACGCTAACTGCTGGTCCCGTCCACCACAATCCAATTTTAAAACACTTTATCACCCTAGAAAGTTCCCCTGTATTTGTTTGCAATTTAGCCTTGCTCCCACTCTCAACTCTGAGCAAAAATCTGGGTTTTCGGCCTCTCTGTGGGAAAAGTGAGATTGTTTGGCAGTATTGGGCCCACAGGATTCTTAGGGGGAGCTAGCTAGATACAGCTAGGTAACAGCTGCCTCTTCAGAGTGAATGTGCCATCTTGACTGTACCCAAGTAGAGACTGGGCCTTGGCTGCCTTTTCTCATTGCACAAGTGCTGTTATTTTGTTGTGTAGTACCAGAAATAATTGTTATACTAGTTGTATGTATATCTCTATCAAAAAAGGGAAAAACGGGGAACCAGCAGTTAGCGTAATGGCTATGTCGCTGGACTCCCACGTAGTCGACCGCGGTTCGCGTCTCGGACCCGGTGGCTTACAACTCACGCCGGGCGCGTGTGCGTGCGTGCCCAAGATCCCGAGAGGAGAATGGAGGAGAAGGGATTGCGGCGTGACCATCCCCCCTGGGGGGTGATTTCTCGCTTTCTGTCTCTATGTCTCTCTGTCTGTCTGGCGAGCGCACGCGCCCTATAGCGAAAAACTTCTCCAAAAAAAAAAAAAGGGGAAAAACGGAAGTCGTTCCTGGAAACAAGTTTCTATGGTTTTTGTCACTCATTTATGTCTCCTACTTGGCCCTGCATGTACCTGAGTTTGTGAACAATCTTAAACACAGAGGAACATTTCTAAATATCTTCCTCAAAGAACAACCTTACTCCCAACTGTCACATGCCCTTCCTTTCTAGGATATAGTGTTAATTAGGAAAACCTAGAAAAGAGCTTGAAATTAATCACAAAAGTTAATGAAGGAATAGACTAAGATACTTCAGCCCCTTCACTGTAAGAAAAGCATGGAGTAGAATGAAAAATACTCTGTTTTTAATTCAGTGATCCCCCCCCCCAAAAAAAAAAAAGTCACAAAGATATTCAAGAGACCAAGATTGGATCAGTCTGCAGTTGAAATTCCTAAGCATTAGTCCCTGTTCCTTAACTGTTTTAGGAACAGATGAAATTCTTAGAAGAAAAACATAAGGTAGGAGGAAAATGTCATGGCCTGTCCAGCAGATGTCCTGGGCTATCAAGAATTGCCACTCATTCTTCCTTAGGTCAGGCCTGCTTGCTTCAGCCTAAAATGTAAGTAGCAGAAAATGATTTGCAGTGAAGGTAGTGAAATTATTGCAGAAAGGGGGCATGAGCATCAGAATTGAGTCTTGGTAAACAAAAGACAGAAAGACACTTTTATACCCCTTCATTTTTATGTGACTTGTGCCACATTATTTGCCCTTTAGAGAAACAGATCCTGACATAGCTTGGACACTTCCCCACGCTGTGGCTGCTACCCCACTTCCTCCTGCTAGGTATACTCTGTGTGGTAGTTTTCAGTGCTGAGCCAACCTGGCAGCTCCAGATCAGGCAAGGTGAAATCGCTCGTAGGCAGTGAGTAGGCGCTGTCTCTGAAGAGCACGGAAGCAGGGGCTCTGGGCAGGACTGTCAGGAGGAATCAGAGTGTCAGGGACATCCAGACGTTTTCAGAGGTACAGCTGCTGATCTGTTACACACACAGGATCTCAAGCCTCATGCCTTCCTTTCCTTTTCCAGTTAAATCTTCCTTCTGAGGAGATGGGAGGGGAATACTAGTCTTGCCTTTGGCACTGGTGGTCACTTTTCTGTAATGACAGTGGGGTCAGGTTTCAGAGTAAGGCGTTTGATCATAGCTTCAGCCTCCTGTGAGACTGGGATTACAAGCACTCACCACCGTGCCTAGCCTTGTTACCATTGGGTTTGGAAAGAAATTGACTCTCAATGTTATCAAGTGTTAGAGCAATATGACCAAATGATTGTCTTTTTTTCAAGGCACAAGCAGAAGTCTTATGTGTGGAAATACATACACACACACACACACACACACACACACACCTTGTTTTAAAAATTACAGATGCTCTGCTTAGCTTCAGTGGAAGAAGAGGCCAGGATAGAAATAATATGTCAGCAATTTAACTGACATAGCCAGATCTCCTGGTTCCCAGGACAGTGCTTAAAATGCTATCATGTGGCTGGGTATGGTGGCACGTACCTGCGATCCTAGCTACTCAGGAGTCTGAGGCTGGATTGTGCTTTGAGGCCAGCCTGGGCACCGTAGTCAAATCCTGACGCAGCTGAGCCATTGCACAAGGCTTTAAAGCTCCTTCAATTCAGCAATGATTTGAGTACTTATGATGTGCTAAGTACCATATGTAACATCCAACTTTGTCTTGTTGTGTATATGGAGGGAATTCAGAAAATTCATAGGAAAATAGAATTAAAGTATGAGTTTATTTTGGTACAAAATATTTTTTAAATCGGTGCATAGTTTTTTCATACCATGCATCTTCCGTGAACTTTTCAAAGACCCTTTATATTCAGCCTCTTTATATAGCTTCCTTTGAAATTGTGGTTTCACATTTTAAAAAAAATGCTTTAAAAATAAATGAAATAAAATTATCTCAGTGTTGCCCCTACTGAGCTTTCTAAACCTGTATATCATATATGCTCAGTAACCAAGATGTGGATAAACTTTACTTTCTTTAGTTCCTGTAAATGAAGATACACGGGATGTTGAATTTGCTCTCTCAATTGTGTGTGTCCTGCATCGTTCTCGCCTTAGTCTGCCAGACCCTCAGGTGTTTATAGCCTGAGAATCACTGTTGTAAGATCCTATTTATTTACTCCACAAATGTGCTTTGTCAGTAAGAGGACAGTATGTAGTAAATATTTAATGAATTGAAAAAAATTAAATTGTAAAGAACTATTTTTTATGTGTTTATCATGAAATTATTTCCTTCCTGTATCGGTGGGTTACTTTATAAACTATCCTATAAAATTTTTTGTTTTAGTCCCAGAAATCCTGGATAGAAAGCACTTTGACCAAGAGGGAATGTGTATACATCATACCGAGTTCCAAGGACCCTCACAGGTAAGCTTACCTATGTTTCTTCTGGGATTTTCTAGAAATGTAGTTGCAAATTACAGTGCTACTTATTTAAAACAAAAATCATTAAATAAAGTGTTCATATTTACTATTAATTTTTGTAGTTATTGTTAATTATTCATTTGGGATGGGAGAAGGACATGACATTAGCACGATATTCATATTCTGGAGTTCTGAATGACATTTATAACATAAAACCTCTTCCTCAGATTGTTCCCTTATCTCTAAAACTCCCTCAAACCATGCCAGTATATTGCAAAGATAAGACAGGTAAGGCTTTAAAAAAAAAAAAATGGTTCACAGACACCGAGAATCTAAAGATGTTTGTATACCTGCTTATTTATTGGGTATCTATTGTGTATCAAATACTATAGTTTATACTGAAGAAATCAGGATGAACCTAATAATCACTTTGTTTTGTTGGCCAGTACGTGCTTGTAGATCAGCACTTACCAGAAACCTGTCATCAGAGACTGGGCATCTCCCACTTTTATTTTCAGTTTTTTTTTTTTTTTTAAGAAAGAGATTTTTACTGTAGGGCACGTGTACTCGCTGGAGAGAGAGAGAGAGAGAAAGTGAGAAATCATCCCCTAGGAGGATGGCCATGCCACAATCCCTTGGGCACACATGCCCAGAATGAGTTTTAAGCTGCTGGGGCTGGGGCCAGGACTCAAACCACAGTTGACTACGTGGGAGTCCAGTGACATAACCATTACACCATCTACTGGTCCCTATTTTCAGTTTAAAAATAACTTTGGTAGGGCTAGCTGGTGGCACGGTGGTTAAGGTGGCTGGATCCCACATGGCCAGCTGCATAGTTTGAGTTCCTGAACAACTTGAAGAAAACATGCTGGGCATATGTATGCACATGCCCGAAATCTCTAGAGGAGAATAGAAAAAGGAGTGTAGTGTGGCCATCCACCCTGTACAGTGCTTTTTCACTTTCCCTTCCTTTCTTTCTTTCCTTTTTTTTGGGGGGGGGGGGGAGAGGTTTTTGCTGTAGGGCGCGTGTGCTCACCAGAAAGACAGAGAGAGACAGAAACTGAGAAATCACCCCCCGGGGGATGGCCACACCACAATCCCTTCTCCTCCATTCTCCTCTCGGCATCTTGGGCACACACGCACATGCGCCCGGCGTGAGTTTAAGCCTCTAGGTCCGGGACTCGAACTGTAGTCGACTACATGGGAGTCCAGCGACATAGCCATTACGCTAACTGCTGGTCCCTCTTTTTTTCTCTTTCTAGCGACTACACATAGCCTATAACAAAACTGGGGGGAAAACTGCTTTCATAATAGAAAAAAATTCAAAGTCAAAGTAAAGGACACTGGCCCACCTCTGGTAGCACAGGTGTGGGTCGCCAGGGCATGACGCTGGAAACGCTATTAGAAGGGTCTAAGTTCACTTCCCAGGTTTACCTAAATATGCTAGATGTTTCCATAGGCACGTTCATGATTCTGGCAGGCTGTACGGCTAGCAGGAGGATGACGACGTGAAAACCCTATAGATGGTGGCACCCCTTCCACTAACCCAGCCCAGACCCTAGCCTCCCACCCCAGCCTCAGGAAATAAACTTTAAAAAGATTATTTTTTAAAATAAGCAAATGACATTAAATGAGCCTCAAGAAAATACTGATCTCATCAGTTACCTACTTAAAAATATCTTGGCTAAAATTTTAATTTTTACAAAGCTTAAAAATAGAAAATGCCTTAAAATTTGTGTGTGTGTGTCTCTGAGGTGTGTGCATGCCAAACAGAAAGTGCCCCCTAGTGGAGCCTAGTCACACTGCACATGGTCGACCATGCTTTGCGTCCTAGACCTGGTGGCTTGCTTTCTTGCTTTCCCTTTCTCTTTCTGTCTCTCTCTAGACAAATTAAAAGATAATAGTAGAGACCAGCAGATGATATAATGGTTATGTGACTGGACTCCCACAGAGTCAACTACAGTTTGAGTCCTGGACCTGGCGGCTTAGACATATGTTGGGCACATGTTCATGTCCAAAATCCCAAGAGGAGAATGGAGGAGAGAAGGGACTGCGGCATAGCCATCCCCCTGGAGGGTGATTTCTTGTTTTCTATCTTTGTCTTTCCAGTGAGCACACATGCCCTATAGCAAAAATCCCCCCCCAAAAAAGGAATTAATTAAATTATTATTTAAATTTAAAAAAAATGTAAGTGGAAATCTCTTTTCCATCACTGTACTTTAGCTATAATTTCTTCTTACCAAAAAACCCTGGTGTTACTCATTTTTTGGAATACTTTCTAGAAATAGTGATATTTAGCGTGTGTGTCTAAGCAAACATTTGTATGTCCTCTTTTCCCATTTAAAATACATAGTGTCCAGACCATTGTGTTTATTACTTGAAGGTCACTATTTTGTTAATTGTCGCATCCTATTTAACTATATGTCTAAATAGTAGTTTGTTCTAGGAGTCCCTTATTGATGAACATTTTGGCTATTTTCAGGGATTTTTTGGGGGGTTATAGGGCACATGCACTCACTGGAGAGAGACGAGAAAGGAAAAGTGAGAGATCACCCCTCGGGGGGATGGCCACATCACAGTCCCCTCTCCTTTATTCTTTTCTCTGGACCTTGGACATGCACTCACATGCACCTGGCATGATTTTCAGACTGCCGGGTCCATTACTTGAATTGTGGTCAGCCATGTGGGAGTCTAGTGCCTTAACTACCACACCACCTGCTAACCCTTCAGTTTTTCTTTTTGGAATTAGAAAAAATTGCTGCAGTGAATAACCTTGTACATTCTTTATTTTACTCGTATGCTAGAGGTAGCTTTTTACAATCTTTTAGACCTGAAATTAGAGTGTGAGAAGGAGTGTACATTTTATATTTGATGAGTATTGCCAAATTGTCCTCTATAGAAATGATATCAGGATACATTCCCACTAGTAGCTATGAGACTACTCTTTTTTTATACATGGGGAAATTTTTTGTTGTAGGGTGCATATGCTTGTAAGAGAGATAGACAGAAAGCTAAAAATCACCCCCCAAGGGGGATGACCATGCTGCAGGCCCTTCTCCTCCATACTACTCTCACATTCTGGGCATGCGTGCATATGTGCTTTTCAGTCTTCTGGGTCTGGGACTTAAACCATGGTCGGGGCATGCACACACATGTGCTTTTCAAGCTTCTGGTTCTGGGACTCAAACCACGGTTGGCCATGTGGGAGTCGAGCAACATAACCATTACACCATTTGCTGGTCCTAAGACTACTTTTTTCTATATTCTCACCAAAATAGTGTGTTAAAATATTTATTAAAAATTTCACCTAATCGGGAACCAGCAGTTAGCATAATGGCTATGTCGCTGGACTCCCACGTAGTCGACCGCGGTTCGTGTCTCGGACCCGGTGGCTTAAAACTCACACCGGGCGCGTGTGCATGCGTGCCCAAGATCCTGAGAGGAGAATGGAGAAGGGATTGCGGCGTGACCATCCCCCCTGGGGGGTGATTTCTCGCTTTCTGTCTCTATGTCTCTCTCTGTCTGTCTGGCGAGCGCACGCGCCCTATAGCAAAAAACCTCTCAAAAAAATTTTGTTTTTCACCTAATCAAATGTTTTTTCTTATGTATGTCTTTACTGTGTATTATCTGTTCATACATGTTTCCTTTCATGTATTGAATTTTTGAAAGTTGATTTTAATAAGCTCTATATATTATAGAAATGAACACTTTGCAGATATGTTATTAAGTTTGTTTGACTTTATTAATGGTGGATTTTGCCATGATAAATGTATTTCATTCATATGAATTTTATATAGTTTAGATGAAAGTAACAAATCTGGGGCTGGCAGGTAGTGTGGTGGTCAAGGGCACTGGACTCCCACCTGGCTGATGGTTCAAATCCTGGACTGCCAAGTGCTTTCTCACTTACACTCTCTCTCAATCTGTCCCTCTCTGGTCAAAGTAAAATTAATTAATTAATTAATTAATTAATTAAAAATAATTCTTTAAAAATAATTTTTCCCTTCAGTTAATGTGTGCCTATTTGTGTTTCGTAGATGCCTTCCAGGATGTCAGATCTGTCAGCAACTTGTCAGGTAAGTTTAATTTAACTACACTGAGTATATTTTCAAAAGCAATAAAATTAATCTGTTCAGAACATTAGCTAGAATACAATGGGATAAAACAAACATTCTGTTAAATTTGGTGAGTACTGGGGACCAGCAGTTAGCGTAATGGCTATGTCGCTGGACTCCCATGTAGTCGACCGCGGTTCGCGTCCTGGACCCGGTGGCTTAAAACTCACGCCAGGCGCGTGTGCGTGCGTGCCCAAGATCCCGAGAGGAGAATGGAGGAGAAGGGATTGCGGCGTGGCCATCCCCTCTGGGGGGTGATTTCTTGCTTTCTGTCTCTATGTCTCTCTCTGTCTGGCGAGCACACGCGCCCTATAGCAAAAACCTCTCCAAAAAAAAAAAAAAAATTTGCTGAGTACCCTAACATGGAGTTAAAGGATCAGTCCTGGCTTCTTGGCACTCAGGTGAAGCTACCAGAGCAGAGTTCTAAGGTCGAGTGAAAGTTACTAGGCAGATTGAAGGAAAGGGATGTTAAGTAGAGAACAGGATGTGGAGGGCCAGACAGGGAACATCGTAGTTCTGTCAGGAAATTACAGAATGTGGGATGTAAGATGGGGGTTGGCATGATCTGAGCCTGGAAATAAGTAGCGTACAGATGATTTAAGCTCTTTGTGTAAGGTTATTTCTAAAAAGTGAGGCTAATGTAAAACAATTAAAATAAAAATATATCTCACTTGCAAGACAAGTAATTTTTTGAAATGATATAAGTCAAAGTTGTTAAGGTCATAGTTATTTTCAGCATTAGTTATTGGTAAAGTTGCAAAAGTTTAAGGAGCTCAGCCACTATGGCACAGCAGTGAGAGTCCTGCAAGGCCGGAAGACCTGTGGCCAGTCGCAGGATCAGCTTCAAAACACGCTGGGCACTCAAGCACCTAGTATCCCAAGGCGCTCTTGAGGGCTGAGGAAGGGGGATCGCAGTGTGAAGAGACCTTAGGGAGGATACTTTTTCCTTCCTCTCTCTTTCACTTTCTCACCTATGTGCACATGTGCTTTATCATGGGGAGAAAAAAGTTAAGGGGTTTATAAAATGATAAAGCAGAAGTTTCAAACTTTTTGCTATTAGGGTTCCTTTTTTTTATTTCAACTTTATTTATTATTTTTAATTTGACCGGAGGGAGGGGGGAGTGAGCTTCGGGGACTCAGACTGCAGCTGGCCATGTGGGATTCCAGCGGCCTCAACCACCGTGCCACCTGCTGGCCCAGCTATTAGAGTTCCTTTACATAGTCTTTGAACATATTTATAATAGCTGTATTAAATTCTTTGTTTGCTAATTCCAACATCTGCATCATTTAGGGCCTTTTTTTTTTTTTTAAGAGAGATTTTTTTCTATAGGGCACATGTGCTTGCCAGAGAGAGGGACAGACAGACAAACAGACAGAAAGTGAGAAATCACCCCCCAGGAGAGATGGCCATGTTGTGTTCCCCTCTCCTCCATTCTCCTCTCAGGATTTTGGGCACACACATATTACTTTCCTTCAGTTTTGCTCTTAAAAATCATTTAATTATTGATTGGTTCTTTCATCTTGTCAGGTTTGATTTTTCTTCATTAGGTTCTGTTTCTATTTTTAACACAGTCCTAAGAGTCAGATATTACTCTTAAAGAATAACCTTTTGGGGAGGTTTTAACTAAATGTTTAAGATACTCAGTGATGTGTTTTCACTCTCAACTAGTACTGCAGTGTCTCCCAGACCTTCATGACCTATTTCTGAAACCTACAGCAGGTTATTTCTGATAGGCGCTTTAGAATCTTGTCTGACAAAGTAGATTATGACCAAGACTCATGGCGAATTCTCATATGAGTATCTTATCTTGTCTTCTCTGGATAGCTCCCTCTTCTCTGGTACCTTAGTAAAAATTCCAACAATTTCGGCCGCCAGGAATTCTGCTCTTTGCTTCCTCTCACACCTTAGTGACACTGTTTTTTACCCAGGCATTATCTGTTTGCCGAGTAGTTGAGAAATTGCCCCCGGGCTGGTGCAATTAAGGGGATTTCCCTCATGTATTTCTCTCATTTCAAACATTGCAGCCCCATGCTAACTTTTGTTCAGAGCCTGAAAAGTTATCTATTATATTTTGCTCACTTTTGTGTCAAGAGTCCACAAAATCACCTTTCAGTGTAGTGATTAGCAAGGATGAATTACAGGACTCAACATAACAGCAGTACTCGTTAATAAGATTTGATAAGTATTTGTTACCTGTGTTGATGTTTGCTGAAAATGTTTATAAATGAGTAGATGTTGAATTGTGTTCAATGCTTTTCCCATTATCTGTTGACAAGATGGTCATGTTTTTTCACTTTAGGCTGTTGATATAAATTACATTGAGTGATTTATGTTGTTAAAGCAACCTTGTATTCCTGGAATGAATTCCACTCGAAGTCAATTATTATCCTTTTTATATACCGGTAGATTAATTTTGCTAATTTTTTAAAAGATTGTTGTATTTATGCTAATAAGGGATACTGGTCTTGTAGGTTTTTCTTATGCTTTGGACTTTTTTGTTTGTTTTAATCAGAACGAGGGCTTTTTGTTTGTTGTTTGTTTTTGGAGAGGTTTTTGCTATAGGGCGCGTGCGCTTGCCAGACAGAGACAGAGAGACAGAGAGCGAGAAATCACCCCCCAGGGGGGATGGCCATGTCGCAGTCCCTCCTCCGTTCTCTTTTCGGGATCTTTGGCACACATGCACACGCGCCCAGTGTGAGTTTTAAGCCACTGGGTCCGGGACGCGAACTGCGGTCGACTACATGGGGTACATGGGGGTCCAGCAACATAGCCATTACGCCAACTGCTGGTCCCTTTTTTTGAGAGGTTTTTGCTATAGGGCACGTGCGCTCGCCAGACAGACAGAGAGAGACGGAGAGATAGAAAGCGAGAAATCACCCCCCAGGGGGGGATGGTCACGCCGCAATCCCTTCTCCTCCATTCTCCTCTCAGGATCTTGGGCACGCACGCACACGCGCCCGGCGTGAGTTTAAGCCACCGGGTCCGAGACTCGAACCGCGGTCGACTACGTGGGAATCCAGCGACATAGCCATTACGCTAACTGCTGGTCCCGCTGGTCCCTGTTTTAGTTTTGCTATAGGGCATGGCCACACTACAATCCCTTTTCTTCCATGCTCCTCTTGGGATGTTGGGCACACATGCACATACTCCCAGTGTCTTTTTTGAGCTGCAGGGTCCAGGATTTGAACTGTAAAGATGGGCATGTGGGATCTGGCCACCTTTCACCACCATACCTACCACCAGCTGGCCCAATGAGTTTCCTCTGATGAAATGAATTGGGAAATATTTCCTCTTAATCTAAAAATCTTTCCAGTTTTTGGAAGATCGTATGTAAAATTGATATACATCTGTCTCTTTCTTTCTTTCACCACAGACCACATATGCTCACCGAAGAGATGGAGTGAGAGACAAAGGGAAAGTGAGAAAATATCCCCATAGGGGATAGTCACACTACAACTGCGCCATCAATTCTCCCTCCATTAGGGGTTTTTGGGCACACACACAATGCACCCTGAGTGTTTTTCCAGTCTCTGGGTCCATGACTTAAACTGCACTATCCGCCTCGTGGGATCCAGCTGCCTTAATCTCTGTGTCATGGGCTGTCCCAATACTATTTTCTCTTAAGTGTTTGGTAAAATTCACCTGTGAAGCCATGTGGACTCAAACTCTCCTTGTGGAAAGCTTATTAATAATTAATTCAGTTTCCTCTTCCATTTTTCAATTTATCAGTCTGGCCTTAGTTTTATTAATTGTATTGATTTTTTAAAAAATAACTTTATTTCTTTCATAAAAGTGACAGAGAGAGAGAGAGACAGAGACAGAGACAGACAGACAGACAGAAACAGGGTCTCATGCCTTGGTTCTTCTCACCCCCGCCAGCCAGCCAGGATCCATCTCTCCATTTCGTGAAGGTTTTGGGTGCATATGCACACACATGTGCCCCATGTGTTTTTTTTCAGGTTTCTGGGTCTGGGATTTGAACTGTGGTCAGCCAGATAGGATCTGGCTCCCTTAAACAATAGGCTACAGAACCTGCCCCTGCCGTCATTTTTAATCTTCGCGCTTTTGAACATAGTATAGCATTTGTACTCTGGCTGTTTCTAAGATGATCTATTTACCACTTGTTCTCAGCAGTGCCCTTTTACGATTTTCATTTTTTTTTTTATAGAGATTTTTGCCTTAGGGTGTGTTTGCTCACTAGAGAGAAACAGCAAGGAAAGTGAGAAATCACTCCCCGGAGTGGATAGCCATGCTGTAGTTTTTTTTTTTTTTTTTTTTTTTCCCATTCTCTTCCCGGGATCCTAGGTAAGCCACACACAGGCGCCCGGTGTGAGTTTCAAGCCACAGGGCCCAGGAGGACTCAAACCATGGTCGGCCATGTAGAAGCCCAGTAATGTAACTGCTGTAGCATCTGCTAGCCACCTGGTATGATTTTCATTAAGCTTGTTTTGCTTAGTTATTGTTTAGCTTCTCAGATTTGTGTATCCAGTAGTTTTCAAAGTTGCAAGATTTTTATTCAACACATTTTCAAATGTTTACTCCCATCTTTTCTGTGACTAAAGTTACATGCATATTAAGAAGTTACTTAGTAGCATTCCAAAGATCAATAATGCTTTTCCTTTTGTTCTCCCTGGTTTATGTGTGCTTGCCAGAGGCTAGGGGGCTGGGGTTGGAAGGAGAAAGAAAATGAGAAAGCAGCTGCCACAGAGCCCGTGACACCATAATCTCATCTCCATTTCTCCCTCCTTTTCAGAATTTTTGGCACATGCACACATGTACCTTTTCCCGTTCTTTCTCTCTCTTTTTAAAAATTAATTAATTAATATTTATTTATTTATAATTGTTTTTAAATTTGTTATAGGGCACGTTTGCTCGCCAGAGAGAGAGAGAGAGAGAGAGAAAGCCAAGCCACCAGGTCCAGGACTTGAACTGTAGTTGGCCATGTGGGAGTCCAGCGTCTTAACCATCACGCCACCTGATGGTCCCCCCCCCCACCATGCTCTCTTTATCCCTCTCTCTGTCTGTCTCTGCTGACCTCATGTGTCCTATAGCAAAATAAATAAATAAATAAATAATGTCCAACTATTTTCACACTCTTTGTTGGTTTAGTTTAATTCAGTTTTTCATTAACTCCAGTATTTTGAAAAGTCTTTTTATAAAAACCTCATGTTTTTCCTTTAGGTGTTTTTGTGGTCGCTTGGTCAAGCAGCATGCATGTTTTACTGCAAGTATTGCTATGAAATACTCAGATGTGAAATTGGGTGACCATTTAAATCAGGCAGTAGAAGACTGGTCTGTGGAAAAGCATACAGAACAGAGCCCAACGGATGCTTATGGAGTCATAAATTTTCAAGGGGGTTCTCATTCCTACAGAGCCAAGGTATGTCACAATTTGATTTTCTTTTTTTACTTCATTTATCTTGTTATCAATCAGTATAGCTTAAACTTTCTTTAAAAACTTTTTGGCTAGAGGGCAAGTGTGCTCATTGGAGGGAGGGTGGGAGGGAGAAGGGGTTGAGAGAGAGAAGGAAAGTGAGAAAGCACCCCTTTATGGGGGGTGGTCACACAGCAATCCCCTCCCCTTCATATTTCCTTTTGGGATTTTGGGCATGTACCCACACGTATCCAATGTGTTTCTCAAGTCACGGGGTCCAGCACTCAAATGGTGCAGCCAGCCATGTGGGATGCAGCCGCCATAACCACCACATCATGGGCTGACCTGAAAACTGTTTTCCTTGTGTCTTTTAAGTTTTTGTGTGTATTTAAAAGGTGTCTTTTGGGGACCAGCAGATGGTTATAATGGTTATGTTGCTGGACTCTCCCACATACTCCACCGCGGTTCAAATCCGGGACCTGGTGGCTTAAAACTCGTGCTGGACTTGTGTGCATGCGTGCCTGAAATCCTGAGAGGAGACTGGAGGAGAAGAGATTGCCGGGTGGCCATTGCCCCAGGGGGTGATTTCTCGGCTTCTGTCTCTATTTCTCTGGTGAGCACACATGACCTATAGCAAAAATCTCTCTTTCTCAAAAAAAAAAGATGTCTTTTCAAGCAGCTTATAGTTCTTTTCAAAATTTAGCAATGTATATTTGAGTTTGTTCATCATCATGCTATTACCTGTGTGTCTCTTTTTTTTTTTTCTCGATCCTTTCCTTTGTTATATTCTTTTGGATTAAGTATTTTTTCTTATTTCCTTCTTGCTTTATTAGCATGTTATTTGAACATTTCTCTCTCTTTTAGAGGAAATTTATTATAAAGGCTATAAAGAGTGAGTTTTAGATGGTTACTATTAAAAGTTAGTACTTTTACCACTTCCTGACTGTACAAGAACTTTTAGAATATTTGTAACTTTATGTTTTTTTAATAGTTAAAAATTTTTTTGAATTAAAATTAAAATTTCTTTCCATTAAATAGGTATCTTTTAATATATTTTTTAATTTCAAGAAAAGCAGTTTTCATTTTAATAAATCAAAAAAATCCTAAGGAACTTTGCTTGAAACATAAAGCCAAGAAACAGGTTAAGATTCTGTTCAAATAGTAGGTGTATGAACCTATTGTCATCTCAAGACAGGACAAGAATCCTTAAAACCGGAAAATAAAGCCTAGAAGGAAATCAGCAATGTTTTAGTCAAAAGTCATAAAATGCTATTTCACAGTTCAGTCTCATGTACTTAATCTATCTTCTGTTGTGGTTCGATAGTCTCGATTAAATTTTGGGATATAATATTCAACTTCAGACTTGTCCTATGCTTAAGTTGGCCGTTTTCTTAGTTTTTGAACTCTTATTTCTGTGTCTGTATTTAATTTTCCTGGTATAGCACTCCCTTGAGAACTTCTTGGAACTCTGGTCTGGTGCTGGTAAATTCTTTCAGGTTTTGTTTATCTGAGAATGTTCTTGTCTTTTCTTCCCATATAAAGGATAATCTTGCCGGATACAGTATTGTTGGTTGAAATTGCTTTTCCCTTAACATTTTGAATATATTTTCTCATTCTTTTCTCGAATGTATCATTTCTGATGAGATGTCTGCTATTAGCCTGATGGGATATCCTTTGTAGGTAACTTGCTGTTTTTCTCTTGCCCACCTTACTGTCTTTGTCTGTGGTTTTGGTCAATCTGGCTATAATATGTCTAGAACTTCTTGGGTTGATTCTATTTGGGGTCCTTTATATTTCTTGAGTCTGTATCTTTAAGTGCCTCTCTAAGTTTGGAAAGTTTTCTTGCAGGATTTCATGGAATAAATTATCAATGCCCTTATGAGTCTCTCTGCCTTCTGGGATACCAATTATATAGATGTTTGGACATTTGATGGTATCTAGTATTTCTCATATATTCTCATTTTTTGGGCAATTTTCTCAGTTTTCAGGGTGGATTTTTCTAGGCCAGTGATTCTGTCTTCTACGTCTGAGATTTGATTTTCTGTATGATCTAGTCTGCTTTTAATGCTTTCAAGGGAGATTTTGACTTTCTGTATTATAGCCTTTATCTCTAACAGGTCCATTTGATTCGTTTTTAGAGTGTGTATTTCCTCTTTTAGATCTTGGAAGAATTTCCTCACCTCCTAGAACTTGTCAGCTCCTTTTTCCTTTCTCTTCTGCAGTTCATCGTCTCTCTTCTTTTACATCTCTGTTAACTTTGTCATTATGAATATTCTAAATTCTTTATCAGACATTTCCATGATTTCCACTGAACTGTCTGTGGATGAAGAGGTTATTCTTTTCCCTTGGAAGAGAGATATTTTCTTGCTTTCCCATATTTCTTGTGGCCCTGCGGTGATTTCTAGTCTGATGGATGGTGTGTTTCTCCCTAATTCTTGAAGTCCAATCTGAATGTTCAGGCGCGTGCAGAAGGAGGTGATCTGTAATCTCTTTGCCGTTCTGTTTTTATCCCTTTTTGCAGCAGATTTGGTATTGAGGAATATATTAACCCTAGTAGTATTTGGATGTTTGCTGTGATTCCCTTAGATTTGTCTAGAAACACAGTGAATGGAGGTTGAGGAGCAAAGTGATGAGATAAAAAAAATAAGAGAACAGAGAGAGAAAAAGAAAGAGAAAAAGAAGGAAAAAAAGGAAAAACAACCAAAAAAATTATTTTTTTGAAAAATAAAAGCAAAAGATAAAAAATTGCATGGCACCGAAATGACTAGTTCTCACAACAGTGGAGGAGTCTTCTAAAGGCCTGTCCCTGGCCTCTCCTAGAGGGGGAAGGGAGATGGGATTATTAGCAAGATAAAGCAGGAGCTGAAAACCAAGAGAATACTTTACCTTAAAATTTTAAAGGAAAAATTACACAAAAAAAATGAGAAGACAGAGAGAGGGGAAGAGAGAGACAGAGACAGAGAGAAGGCTAAAGAGGCTCCCTACTGCTTGAGTTTGGGGGCTGGAGGCTGAATTACCAGTAGAAAATCTTAATTTTTCTTTATTCCCTGAAATGACTAGTTTTCACAGCAGTGGAGGAGTCTTCTTCTGAAGGCTTGCCCCTTGCCTCTCTTCTTTATGTTTTACTGAATCTTTTTTTTTTTTTTTTTTGAGAAGTTTTTGCTATAGGGTGTGTGCGCTCACCAGAAAGATGGAGAGAGACAGAAAGCAAGACATCACTCCCCAGGGGGATGGCCACGCTGCAATCCCTTCTCCTCCATTCTCCTCTCAGGATCTTGGGCACACACGCACATGTGCCTAGCATGAGTTTAAGCCACCGTGTCCTGGACTCAAACCATGGTCGACTACCTGGGAGTCCAGCAACAGAGGCATTATGCCAGCTGCTGGTCCGCAAGATGACTTTTCTAACTTTAAAAATTATTTTCTATTTTGGGGCCAGCAGGTGGCATGATAGTTAAAAGACATAGGACTCTCATATGGTCAGCTGTGGTTCAAGTCCCAGACCCAGTGGCTTGAAAGTCATGCTGGACATGTTTGTGTGCACTCAGAATCCTTAGAGAAGACTGAAAGAGAAGGGATTGTGGCATGATCATCCCCCCCAGGGGGGTTTATTTTTCCCACTTTCCCTCTCTCTGTTTCCCTCTCCTTGAAACAGTGAATGCACATGCTCTATGGCAAGACTCTGAAAAAAAAAATTATTTGCTATTGCTTATTCCTAGTATTAGTAAATACATTGAACGTATCCTATGAAATCTGTTATTCCATAAATTGATACTTTTTCTAAAGTTTTATTACATGACATTATGAAACCAATAAACATTTATTTTGTCCTTTTAAAATCTTCTTTAGTATGTGAGGCTATCATATGACACCAAGCCTGAAGTCATTCTGCAACTTCTACTTAAAGAATGGCAAATGGATTTACCCAAACTTGTTATCTCTGTACATGGAGGCATGCAGAAATTTGAGCTTCACCCACGAATTAAACAGTTGCTTGGAAAAGGACTTATTAAAGCTGCAGTTACAACTGGAGCTTGGATTTTAACTGGAGGAGTAAACACAGGTAATTTGATGTTTATACCAATTTCATTTAGTCTGTTTGCAAAGTTTTCATAAAATCAGTTAGATATTTAAATAATAATCAGTACTGAATATAAACATGTTCAGTTCTTCTGTTGATCTACAGTTCATAAGAAAAATGTTAACTGTGAACCTGTTTAGTGGTTGTTTAGGATCTAAAGTATCTAGGAGGCGAGGTGATGACACAGTGCTAAAGCATGACGCTCTGGGAGGCTGACGCGCGTGGGACAGTTTCAGTTTTGTGCCTGGCAGCCTCCCTTAGTATGCCAGGCACGTATGTTCCCATGATGTGGGGCTGGCTGGAGCTAGATCACAGTGTCAAGCCCCTATTGGAGGGTGCCTATCTTTCCTCCTCTCTCTCTGTTTCTCTCACTCATGGAAGAAAATATAAAACCTTAAGAAATTACTAATATATTCAGATCAGCAGTTGGCATAATGGCTATGTCGCTGGACTCCCACATAGTAGACCGTGGTTGGAGTCCCGGACCCGGTGGCATAAATTCACGCTGGGCGTGTGTGCCCACGAGGAGAATATCCCAAGAGGAAAATGGAGGAGAAGGGATTGTGGCGTGGCTATCCCTCGGGGGGGTGGGGATGGGGTGATATCTCGATACCTGTCTCTCTAGAGTCTCTCACTCGGACTTTCTGGTGAGCGCATGCACCCTATAGCAAAACCCCCTTCCCCAAAAAAATTAATAATATGCTTTAGAGTAAGAGTTGGAACACTATAGTCCATGTGCCAAATGTATCCCTATTTTTGTTTTTGTGAATAAAAATTTATTAGAACACAGCCACATTTATTTATGTATTGTCTGTGGTTACTTTTGTGCTAGAAGAGCAGAGATGAGTAGTTGAGAGGGTCTGTCTCCCTTGCAAAACCTAAAATATCTGCTACCTGGTTCTTTACTAAAAAAAGTCACTGACCCTAATATAGAGCAAGTTGTTATTCCTGTCACTTTCTGATTACTGGTAAGTTAATAGAAAAATGACAGACCACTGCCTCAGCAGTAGTAAGAAGTAATTTTCAAAAGTTTGTTTTTAATGTACTGTCACCTTTTAAGTCTTTCCTGTCACATGTACATATTGAGTGTAAGGAGAAATTAAATAATTACACTAATCAGCTTGTAAACATCTAATTCATTATCAACAACTATGTTTTGAGCCTCGTGGTGTATTACATATCTTCTGTCCTGCTGTGGAATATAATCATTCCACAAAACAGACAAGGTGTTTACCTTCATGGAGCTTACATTTTAGTGGCGGGGAAGCAGACATTAATAGATAACTAAGTATGTTAGATGATGGTAAG
Organism: Tupaia tana; assembly: GCA_026018925.1. Lineage (NCBI taxonomy): Eukaryota > Metazoa > Chordata > Mammalia > Scandentia > Tupaiidae > Tupaia > Tupaia tana. Next base: position 21,889,211 of record JAKSZU010000023.1, read on the forward strand.
CGCATGCAGACACATGGAATAATGAGGAAGGACAGTGCAGGATGGTTGATGGGGTACTCTTGTGTATATGGTCAAAGAGAGCTTTAGTGACAAGGTGCCAAATACGAGAGAGGAGGAAATGAGGGACTAGGTATAATGAAATAATGAAAACCTGGGACAGAGCGTAGAAAGGACAGAAACTGAGTTGGAAGAATAGTAACAAGGGTCTAGTGTAGCTTGAATGGGATATGTGAAGAGTGCAAGATGATGGGTTCCAAAGTTATTGGTGTGTGGTGATGGAGAAATGTGGTAAAGAAGTTACTGGTGTGTGGGTATGGCAAAATATGGTAAAAAGCAAAGCCACCAGGCGATCATTATGTAAGGAATCATAGACCATATAAGCACTTTTGCTTTCACACCAAATGAGAAGAAAAGATTTTAAGCAAAGATTTTATAAAAGCAAAAGATCACTTGAATTATGTATTGAAAATGACTGTAAATGGTCAAGATAGCAGTTAAAAGACAGTGAAGATGCTGCTTTCAGAATCCAGGTGAGGGATGAGATTTAATGCATTGTAATTGCATGAGGTATTAGTTTGCTGTGCCTACCATAACAAAATACCTCAGAGTAGGTGGCTTAAATAACTGTATTTTCTTACAATTCGAGAGGCTGAAAGTCTAAATTTAAGATGTCAGCTGGGGGGGCCAGCAGATGGCATAATGGAGTCACTGGTCTCCCATGTGGTCAAACATGGTTCAAGTCCCGGACTTAGTAGCTTAAAACTCACTCCAGGCATGTATGCATTCATGCCCAAAATCCTTAGAAGAGGATAGAGGAGAAGAGATTGTGGCATGGCCATTCCCACCGGAAGTGATTTCTTGCTTTCTGTCTCTGTGTGTCTCCAGTGAGCACACACGCCCTAAAAAGGGTAGGTAGGGGGGGAACCAGCACATGGTGTAGTGGTTATGTCACTGGACTCCCACATGGTCAACCGCAGTTCAAGTCTCAGACTTAGTGGCTTCAAACTCATGCTGGACCCAAGTGTGTGCATGCCCGCCCAAGATCCCAGGAGGGTAACGGAGGAGAGGGGATTGTGGTGCGGCCATCCCCCCGGGGGGTGATTTCTCGCTTTCTGTCTCTCTAGCAAGCATATGCACACTATAACAAAAATCTCTCAAAAAAAAAAAAAAAAAAAAAAGATGTCATCAGAGTAGATTTTTTCTGAGGTCTCTTTCCTTGGCTTGCTGATGACCACTGTATTGCTATGTCTTTTCCTAGCCTCCCTCTGTGTCTGAATTTCCTTCCACAACAATGCTATGCAGATTGGATTAGTGCGTACTGTAAAGGCCTCGTTTTAACTTAATCACCTCTTTAAAGGCCCAGTCTCCAAATACAGTCACCTTTTGAAATATTAAGGGTTAGACTTTCAATATAGTTGTTTTGGGGAACATAATTTAGCCCATAACAAGTGATCATGAGAATTTAGATGTTCTTTGGCATTATCTTTTTATTCTCTACTTTTAGTTCAGTTCGGCAACTTTTGTAACAGGGGTGTGTGTGTGTTGCTTATGATCCTGTGCTACTGAGCTCTGTTCTTAATTTTTTCTAGATAATGCATAGAAAGTAACCAAAAAACTAATCATAGTAGAAATCTAAGAACGGACTAGACCAAGCAGCATGGTAAAAGTTTTACATTTGTTTCAGGCAGCTGTAGTTACTTGATATTTTAGAGTTAAGTTTTTTATTATTATTATTACTTTTTACTTGGACCTGTTACCTTATATCTTGCATGTGTGGAGAAATACATCACAAATTGTAATGTTACAGATTGAACACAGGATTATTCTGAACACGACATAGACTTTCAAATAAAATGAATAAAATTTTGTGTAAACAGGTGTGGCTAAACACGTTGGTGATGCTCTCAAAGAACATGCTTCCAGATCATCTCGAAAGATTTGCACTATCGGAATAGCTCCGTGGGGAGTGATTGAAAACAGAAATGATCTTGTTGGGAGAGATGTAAGAGTGATTTTTAAGATTTCTCATTTGTGAACTTGGGTATAAACAAAATTATAGCAAGAACAATGCAAGTCAACTTAAAATATACATGATCATACTGTGCTTTTCAAATTAAACTTAAAAGGTAGATTTTCTTCTGATCCTTTTGAAAATACATTCATGAATACAAATAATTACAATTATGACTATTAGTATGTTTTCGTTTGTGTCTTTTGTGTATAACAGTATTCACACTTTTCCATATTATGCCAGTATTAAAGTTTTAATTACCATATGACATTAAGAATTAATCTTGTCACTGAGAGTAGGAATCAAATGTTAGTGTTTTATTTGAATAGGTTAAAGCCATGTGAATTGTTTATAGATATTTATCAAGAGACTATAAAAAGGAATTGTTGAAGGGCTGACTTCAGGTCTAGTGGTTGGGGAAGTTGGATCCCACGTGGATAAGTGCATGGGTTAGATCCAACCCCCAGTGGTCTGAAAAGCATGCCAGGCATGTGCGTGTCTTCACTCAAAATCCGTATAGGATAGAAAACTGGAAGGAGAAAGGATTGAGGCATGACCATACCCCACTGCACAGTGCTTTCTCTCTCCCTTTCCTCCTCTTGGGAGTGCATGTGCCTTCTGGCTAAAAAAAAAAAAAAAAAAGGACTTACTTGCTTAATTATACCAATCAACTCTAACTGAATTTTTCTTTTAAATAAGTATTTTTATTTAACTCTATTTATTTATTTACATTTGATCAGAGAGGTTCAGAACTAGAGAGAGAGAGAGAGATAGGAAGTCGCCAGGTCTGGGACTCAAAACGTGGTTGGCCACGTGGGAATCCATTGCCCTTAGCACCCATACCATCCGCTGGCCCCTTACTGAATGTCTAATACTAATTTCAATGATTCTACTTACAGGTAGAAAAATAGGAATGTGACATTTTATCGTTTTTGTTTGCGTCCTTCATATATTGCAATTAGTTCATTCACTTACCTTGGTAATAGTTTCTTTGCACTATTTATTTACTAATGAATATTTCTCTCTTTGCGTGTAATGATGAAATATGTAGTTTCGTAATAAGGTCAAAATGTAATTGTATAGTTCAGCCTGTTAATAATAAATACTTACCTGTTCAAAAGCTAGCATTTTTGGATATATTACTTGTGATTTTCTATTTCTATTTATGAGATAGAGTTTTACTTATCTTTACAGACTATTTCAAAATTTATTTTACATTGTCTTATTACATTTAATCCTTTTCATTAACTGTGTGTTTGCTGTTGTTTAGGTGATTGCTCCTTATCAAACCTTACTGAACCCCCTGAGCAAATTGAGTGTTCTAAATAATCTACATTCCCATTTCATATTGGTGGACGATGGCACTGTTGGGAAATATGGTGCGGAAGTCAGACTGAGACGAGAACTTGAAAAAACTATTAATCAGCAAAGAATTCATGCTAGTAAGGAAGTTCATACATTTGTTATAGCTGAAATTATTCTGGGCTGTGCTAATAGCCAACAATATTCTAGGACTGTAGAATGTTTTCACAGTGATCTTTTCCTCACATAGAGTATGGCACTATCTGAAGTAGCCAAGATATGGAAGCAACCTAGGTATCTATCAATAGATAAAGTGCGTGCGCGTGTGTGTATACACAGCGGAATATATGTACACACACACACAATGAAATAAAATTTAGTCACTAAAAATAATTAAATCCTGTCATTTTAGGCAACATGAACAAGCCTGAGCGAGATTATGTTAAGTGAAATAATCCAGTCAGAAAGAGTATACTGGATGAGCTCACTCATGTGGAAATTAAAAAGATGACATTATAAGAAGTAGAGAGTGATTGGGTTTCCAGTTAAGGTGGCTGGATCCATCATGGCCAATCATACAGTTCATGTCCTAGACCCCACCACTTCAGAAACTCGGTGCGTGTACATGCGTGCCCCAAATCCCAAAAAGTAGGAGAGATGAAGGAGTAGGGGATGGGGTGTGACCATTCCTCATGAAAGATGCTTTCTCCTTTTTTTCTCTTTCTCTGTCATGCATATATTCTCTACCAAAAAAAAAAAAAAAAAGAAAAGGAAGGGGTAAAGGCTGATTGCTAGGGGCTAGAAAGGGTCCAGAGGAAAAGGGGATAGAAAAATGTTTATTAACAAAATTATAGTTAGATGAGAGGAGCAAGTTCTAGTAGTATATAGTACAGTAGGGTAGCTATGGTTAATAATTTATTGTATATATTTTTAAACATTTATTAATTTATATTTTATATTTATTTATTTACATTCATTCACTATACATCATTACAGTATACAAAATGAGATTTTTCATCCAGAATACACTGTATACTGTCTCAATTAAGGATATTACTGTATGTGTTTTTGTCAACAAATAATTTTCCATTTCTTGTTTCTTACATATTTTGCCCTTTTCCCCCCTTGATTCCCTGCCTCTCGTCCTCTGCCATGTCTCACCCTCCTCCCACACTGTCTCTGGTATCTACATTTGCTTTTCATGTCCTTTTTTTTTCACATTTTATTGATTCACTAAAGATCTTAATTGATCTAAATACTTTCAGTAGCAAGTGCAGCTGATATATACATATTTATGAACACATGTCTGACTTAGGCATAAACCTCAGTGAGTAGAATGAACATACTATGAAGTAGCACTTAGCTGAGGCTATATAGCTTACTGTAGTTATCAGATAGATTTTTTTTGGAGAGGTTTTTGTTGTAGGACGTGTGCACTCGCCAGAAAAACAGAGAGAGACAGAGAGAAATCACCCCCCCCCCCCAGTGGGGGTGGCCACACTGCAATCCCTACTCCTCCATTCTACTCTTGGGATCTTGGGCACGCAGGTACATATGCCTGGTGTGAGTTTAAGCCACCGGGTCCGGGACTTGAACTGTAGTCGACTACATGGGAGTCCAGTGACATAGCCATTACGCCAACTGCTGGTCCCAAATACATATTTTTAAAAATTTTAATAAAAACAGTTTTTGTTTTAATAGATCAAAATAAAAAAAATGTTAAGAGACATTTGCTTGGGGACTGGCAGGTGGCATGGTGGTTAAGGGCGCTGGATTCCCACATGGCTGACCACGGTTCAAGTCCTGGACCTGGCAGCCTGCTTTTTCACTTTCCATCTCTTTCTCTCTCTCTCTGTCCCTTTCTGGTCAAATTAAAATTTAAAAATACAGTTAAATAATTCCTATATATAATATTTGACTATTCTTTAGAAAAAGAAAAAGAGATGTTTGCTTAAGACTTAAAGCAAGGAAAAAGGTTAGGATTTCATTCAAACAGTAGGTAGATAAACCTATCAATAGTTCAAGAGGACAAAAATCCTTAAATCTAGAAAACAAAGCATAGAAGTAAATCAGTAATGTTTTAGTCAAAAGTCATAAAATTCTATTTTACCAGTTCAGTCTCATGTAATTAAGCTCTCTTCTATTGAATTTGCAGTGTTATGGTGGTCTGATCTTTCCATTTAAACTCTGGAAGTTAACATTCTACTCTGGACTTGTCCCTACCATTAGGCTGGCCATTCTCTTGGTTGTTTCTTGTATTCTTATTTCTGTGTGTCCAACTTTAGTTTTTCTGGTATAGTACTCCCTTCAGCACTTCTTGGAGATCTGGTCTGGTGTTAGTAAACGCTTTCAGGTTTCGTTTATCTAAGAATGTTTCTGTCTTTTCTTCCCATATGAAGGATAAGATTGCCGCGTGTGGTATTCCTCGTTGAAATTGTTTTTCACTTAACACTTTGAATATATTTTACCATTATTTCCTTGCTTGCATTGTTACCAGTTAGAGGTCCAACGTTAGCCTGATGGGATATCCTTTGAAAGTAACTTGACATTTCTCTCTTGCCAGTTTTACTATCTTGTCTCTGTGATTTTGGTCAGTCTGGCTATAATGTGTCTTGGAGAAGATCTTCTCGGTTTGATTCTATTTGGTGTCCTTTGTATTTCTTGGGATTGGATCTTTCAATACCTCTCTAGATTTTGAAAGTTTTCTTGCAGGATTTCATGGAATAGGTTATCAATGCCATTGTGAGTCTCTTCACCTTCTGGGATTCCAGTTATCCATATGTTTGGGCATTTAATGGTATCTAGTATTACTTGTATATTATTCTCAGTTTTTCGGGTTTTCTTAGTCTTTTTTGTGAGTTTTTCTAGGTGAGAGGTTCTACCTTTTACATCTGAGATTTGATTTTCTGAATGATCTAGTTTGCTTTTAATGCTTTCAAGAGAGGTTTTAACTTCCTGTATTACAGCCTTCATCTCTTAACAATTCCATTTGAGTCTTTTTTATGGTGTGTATTTCCTTTCTGATCGTGCAAGAACTTCCTTACCTCCTGGAACTCGTTGTCTCTTTTCTCCTGCATCCTCTGGAGTTTGTTGTCTCTCTTCTTTTGCCTGTCTGTTATCTTTGTCACTGTGACTATTTTAAATTGTGTCTGACATTTCCATGAGTTCCCTTGTATTGTGTGTGGAGGAAGAGGAGTTATTTTTTTCCCTTAGGGGAGAGATAACTTTCTTAGCTTCTCATAGTTCTTGCGCCTCTGCAGTTGTTTCTGGTCATCTGGTGGATTATATGTTTTTTCCTAGTTTTTGGAGTTAAATCTGAGCATTCAGAGGCATGCAGGAGGAGATGATCTGCAGTCTCTAAGCAGAACCGTTTCTCTTTGTGCAGCAGATTCCTTGGAAATTGAGGATTACGCTGACCCTGGCTAGATCTGGGGAGCAGGATGGTGAAGTCTGGGCAGAAAGTCTTCAGTTATCCTACCTGAAAGGGGCTGCCCAGAACTCAGATATAGATAGCTGCTGATTGGCTTGTCCTGGCTTGATCTGGGGGGCAGGATGATGAAAGTCTTCAGTTGTCCTAGTTCCTGAAAGGGGCCACTCAGAACTCCAGTTTATTGACAGCAGTTGGCGCAATGGCTGTCACTGGACTCTTCATGTAGTCGATCGTGGTTCACGTCCCGGACCCGGTGGCTTAAACTCACACTGGGCGCATGTGCATGTGTGCCCAAGATTCTGAGAGGAGAATGGAGGAGAAGGTATTGTGGTATGGCCATCCCCCCCAGGGGGTGATTTCTTGCTTTCTGTCTCTTTGTCTCTGTCTTTCTGGCGAGTGCACATGCCCTATAGCCAAAAAAAAAAAAAAAAAAAAAGATCAAAGACTGAGAGAGAGAAAAGCAAAATAGGTGGGAACCAGCAGTTACCGTAATGGCTATGTCACTGGACTCCCACGTAGTCGACCGCGGTTCGCGTCCTGGACCGGGTGGCTTAAAACTCACGCTGGGCGCGTGTGCGTGCGTGAATAAGATCCCGAGAGGAGAATGGAGGAGAAGGGATTGTGGCGTGGCCATCCCCTCTGGGGGGTGATTTCTCGCTTTCTATCTCTCTGTCTGTCTCTGTCTCTGTCTGGCGAGCGCACGCGCCCTATAGCAAAAACCTCTCAAAAAAAAAAAAAAAAAAGAAAGAAAAGCAAAATAGGAATGCAAGCCTCAAGGTCTGGGACTTGAACTGTGGTTGGCCATGTGGGAGTCCAGCACCTTAACGACCACGCCACCTGCCAGCCCCAGTAATAATTCTGACTCATTAATTTTTATATTACTATCTCAGCTCATTTGTAATCAGAAATACATTTTAAAAATAAGTGTTAGAAGTTCAACTAATACAGTAGTATTACAAAGCAGACCAAGAAACAAATTAGTATTGTTAATTTCTCATCAAAAGCTCAGTTAGTAAAAGACACAAAATACTTCCATTTTTCAGTGAATATATAAATTATTTCGAATGTATGCTAAAAAATATGAATTTAATAATTTTGTCATTTAGAACATACTTTGAGTAGGCGACAGGTAACTTGCTCAGTATATATGACAGGCTCATAAATAAGTTATGAATCAACACAGCTTTGACTTTTTATTTTCTTTATTTTTTAATTTAGTAAGAAAGTTAAGAGTAAAGTACTGAATTTTGTCTTATTGTTAATTAAACTTTGCATTTTTTAGGAATTGGCCAAGGTGTCCCTGTGGTGGCACTTATATTTGAGGGTGGGCCGAATGTGATCCTCACAGTTCTAGAATACCTTCAGGAAAGTCCCCCTGTTCCAGTAGTTGTGTGTGAAGGGACAGGCAGAGCTGCAGATCTACTAGCATACATTCATAAACAAACAGAAGAAGGAGGGTAAGTATATGAATAGAATACATTTTTAATAACTCGATTTAAAAATATTTTAGAATATTACTTAATATTTAATATTTTAGAATATTACATTCCTTTCATTTATGAAGATAAAAATTTCATAGTTAATACAATACCTAGTTAAGATTTGAAGAAATAACCTAACCCATACTTTATTGGAAGGGTTTAAATCTAACTGTCGTCTTCACAGAAGACCATTTCACCAGGTCTGTTGAACAGATGATCCAGTAGTTCCGTTTCTGGAATTATTCCTACAGGTGTACACTTGTGAAATATGTATAAAGTTACTAATTACAGGTTTGTTGTAAGAGTAATAGATGGGATGGGACCAGCAGTTGGTATAATGGCTATGTTGCTGGACTCCCATGTAGTCGACTGCAGTTCGAGTCCTGGACTCGGTGGCTTAAATTCATGCCGGGCGTGTGTGCGTAGCCAAGATCCCAAGAGGAGAAGGGATTGTGGTGTGGCCATCCCCCCAGGGAGGTGATTCCTAGCTTTCTGTCTCTCTCTGTCTTTCTGGCGAGTGCACGCGCCCTATAACAAAAAACCTCTCCCAAAAAAAAGAGTAATAGATGGGAACACAGTAGAACATCTAGTAGAAAGAAACTAGATAAATTAATTATACTGTATCTACACATGGTATAGTTTATAGCTGTGTGGGGAGAGTATTTGTGTGCTGAGTTTAGGAAGATTATCCAAATATGTACATGGACAGGAAAATGAAGAGCAGCACGTGTATGAGGGATTCCTAAAAAGGTCATAGAAAATGTGCACGGAAAATTTTTGCATCAAAATTAATTTGCACTTTAATGCCATTTTTCTGTAAATTTTTAAAGTCCCTCTCATGTTCCCACATTTTATGTAAATGAAAGAAGAGGGAAATAATTATTTGTCTTTATAGAATGAGGTCTTGGAAAGTTGTATAAGCCAATAGTGATTCCTAAATACAGTCAAAATAGAACTGGGCTGATGAAAAATGGTGGGAAGAAGACTCTCACTATGAATTTTCTTGTTTTTTTATTTACTGTTGCCAGAAGACATGTGCACTTGCTAGAGAGAGAAAGAAAGCACACACACATACACCCCCCTTGTTTTCTTACTTTCCTCCTCTTTCTCTCTGTCTCTCTCTGGTAAGCATATCAAATTAAAAAATAATAATAACGGGACCAGTGGATGCACAATGGTTACATTGCTAAACTCCCACATAATCAACCGCTGTTCAAGTTCTGAACCTGTTGGTTTGCCAGGTGCATGTGTGTGCGTGCCCAAAATTCCCAAGAGGAGAATGGAGGAGAATGGATTGTGATGTGGCCATCCCCCCTGGGGAGTGATTTCTCACCTTGGTTCTCTGTCTCTCTATTCAAAGCACACATCCTATAGCAAAAATCTGTATTAAAAAAATTAATTAAATAATTAAAAAAACAAACAGCATGCTTACAGTGAAAGCCTCATGTACTTTTACCCAAGGTCAAGTATTTGATATGAATACAGTATCTCCAAAGGTCTTGTGTGAAACTACTCATATTTCAGATTGATCCTACAAATAATGAAAGGTGAGCTCACTGAATTAGGTTCTGTTTCCTCTTCCTTTAGGAATCTTCCTGATGCAGCAGAGCCTGATATTATTTCAACAATCAAAAAAACGTTTAACTTTGGCCAGAGTGAAGCCATTCATTTATTTCAAACACTGATGGAGTGCATGAAAAAAAAGGAGCTTGTAAGTAAATTTTAACAGGATAAGCCTTTTCTTTCTTTCAAGACATATTATAAATTGGTGAAATACTTTGGTTTTAACTTAAATGTTTTTTAGTCATGTCAAGATGTTATTTATTGGTCTTGTTTAAGCCAAGAGGTATAAAATGAGGACTGTATAGTTTTTCTTATACAGTATTGAGACAGTGTATTTGCAGTTCTGTTTTAGAAAAAGTTTCCTGGGAACCAGCAGTTAGCGTAATGGCTATGTTGCTGGACTCCCACGTAGTCGACCGCGGTTCGCGTCCCGGACCCAGTGGCTTAAAACTCACGCCGGGTGCATGTGCGTGCGTGCCCAAGATCCCGAGAGGAGAATGGAAGAGAAGGGATTGCGGCGTGACCATCCCCCCTGGGGGGGTGATTTCTCACTTTCTGTCTCTATGTCTCTCTCTGTCTGGCGAGCGCACGTGCCCTATAGCAAAAACCTCTCCAAAAAAAAAAAAGAAAAAGTTTCCTAACTAAGTCTCAACAGATTATATTCAGTGTCAAAGAAGAACTGTAAAGCGATGTTAATCGCTTCTCCAAGAAAATATTTGGAAAAACATTTTTACACATTTTTATTCTGAGTGCTGAAGCCAATTAAATTGAGCATCAGTGCTGCTTAATTTCAATCATAAAATGTGGGTTTAAGTTTTCAGAGGTAAAGAAAATTTGTTTTAATTTATTTATTCATGATAGTGCATGCACATGCACAAGAAAGAGAACAAGGGAGAAAGGCACTGTTCACTCTTGAGAGGGTCTTGTCATACCACGCTTCCCCTTCCTCTGGCTCTTTAGAATCTAGGGCTTGCTTGTATGCACCTCGTGTGTTTTCAGGCTGACCCTGAGATCTGAACATACTACCATCCTCATACCTTCTACACTGCAGTTCAGTTTACTACACATTGAGCCACTAGGCTGAAAGGATAAAATATTTCAACAGCTCCATAAACATACATAGATCATTACATAATTTAATTTACTGTTTTCTTTTTTTTAATTATTTAATTTGATATACTTATTTATCTAAATCTGACTAGAGAGAAAGAGAGTGTGAGAGAGAGAAAGTGAGAAGGCAAGGCAGTAGGTCCTGGACTCAAACCGCAGTCGGCCATGTGGGAGTCCAGCACCCTTAAGCACCATGCCACTTGATGCCCCCCCCCCCCCCCTTTTTTTTAAAGAATTATTTTTATTTATTACTGTTCAGTTTGATCAGAGAGACACAGAGAAAGAGAGGAAGGGAGAGTGAAAAAGTAAGCCTTCAGGTCCAGGGCTTGAACTACAGTAGGCAATGTGGGAGTCCAGTGCCTTAACCACCACGCCACCTGCCTTTTCCTTGCTTCTGCTTTCATTGCAAGTTTTTATTTATTATGAAATGAAACTAGTTAAATTTTGTATATCTTACTTTATGAAAATGTTATTAAGTACAAACTTAAATGATGTTACTATACAGGTTATTTAATGGCACTTGTAATAAAAGATTTGAAGAAAGCAAACATTTTTTTTGGGGGGGAGAGGTTTTTGCTATAGGGTGCGTGAACTCGCCAGAAAGACAGAGAGAAACAGAGAGACAGAAAGCGAGAAATCACCCGCCAGGGGGGATGGCCACGCCGCAATCCCTTCTCCATTCTCCTCTCGGAATCTTGGGCACGCACACACACATGCCCGGCGTGAGTTTAAGCCACCAGGTCTGGGACTCGAACCGCGGTCAACTACATGGGAGTCCAGCGACATAGCCATTACGCTAACTGCTGGTCCCAAGAAAGCAAACATTTTTCATTCAAGAAGAAATGCTATCGGCCAGCAGGTGGGCGTGGAGGTTAAGGCTCTGGATTCTTACATGGCCAAATGCAGTAAAGAGTCCCAGACTCAGGAGCTTGAAAACCACACCAGGCATGTGTTCGTGTTTGCCCAAAATCCCGAGAGGAGAGTGGATTAGAAGGGATTGTGGTGTGGCCATCCTCCCAGGGCGTGGTTTCTCTCTTTTCCTCTCTCTGTCTCTGGCGAGCACATGCACGCCACGCCCTATGACAAAAACCAAAAAAGGGAAAGAATATTTTCCTCGAATGAGTAAATGTTTACTCTGTGGAAGAAACAGCAGGATATACTTTGATAAGTAATCTGTAGCCTCAGCCCATAAATTGCCTTTTTTTTTTTTTTTTTTGAGAGAGATTTTTGCTATAGGGCATGTGCACTTACCAGAAAGACAGAAACAGAAAGTGAGAAATCACCCCCCAGGGGGGATGGCTGTGCCGCAGTCCTTTCTCCTCCATTCTCCTCTCAGGACCTTGGGCACATAAGCACATGCGTGCATTGTGAGTTTAAGCCACCGGGTCTGGGACTCGAACCACGGTCGACTACATGGGAGTCAAACAACATAGCCATTACACCAACTGCTGGTTCCCCATAAATTGCCTATTTTAATAAAGGACATAAGATGATTTTAAAAATATGTATATGTGTGTATAAATGTGTGTGTGTGTATAAAACATGAAACCAAATATTCTGGGTATAATTGCCAATGATTAATAAGTGATAAAGTCTTTTTTTTTTTGGAAACAATTATTTATTTAATTTTATTTATTCATTCATTCATTTTAATTTGACCAGAGAGAGCCAGAGAGAGAGAGAGAGAGAGAGAGAGAGAGAAAGAAAGAAAGAAAGAAAGGAAGCCACCAGGTCCAGGACTTGAACAGTGGTTGGCCATGTGGGAGTGTCTAGCGCCTTATCCACTATGCCATCTGCTGGTACCAATAAGTGATAAAGTCTTTTAATCTTTTTTTTTTTTTTTTTTTTTTTTTTTTTTGGTGAAATGGAGTTATTTCTGATTCTCCTAAATACACATTTATGTTCCTCCCTTCATTTAAAATTACTTTCTGCTTTATGATACCTTCACTTTCAAAATGTAAATGAGTAATATTTTGAATTAATCTTTAAATAGATCACTGTTTTCCACATTGGATCAGATGAACATCAAGATATAGATGTAGCAATACTTACTGCATTGCTAAAAGGTAAGATTTACATTTCTTTTTAATTTCTGAAATCTTTGTAGCTTTTTTAAAATAGAAGATAGGGCTTTTTCGTTTGGCTGAGTGCTTGGAATGGACTGTCTGGTGGTGCAGTAGTGACGCAGCCCTCTGCAAGTTAATCCATAAGGGAACATTCCAGGTTCACATCTGGCGGCCTCCCTGAACGTAGCCCACACACGTGCATGCCTGTGTTCCAGGGTCGGCTGCTGCCAGAGGCAGATCGCAGTGCCAGGACTTCTTGGGGGGGCCTTTCTCTCTCTTTCCCTTCCTCTCTTCCTGTCTCTCTTGCTCATGGGTATAGCATACATACTTGGAAGCAAAAACACCATGTTTCTGTGGTGACCGTTTACTTTCTGTGGTTAGCCACTGAGCTTACACAGTTTACATTGTTTATCTCATTTTATCTTCACAATAACCCTATGGGACAGATTTTCCATTTTCCTCATTTTATACATGAGGAAACTAAAGAACAGAAATGTTAAAATGGAGGGATCACAGAGTGCTGTTATAAATTAAGAAAAAGATGAATACCCCAAGAAGAATGAGTCAGAATTTGTATGTAAGATAGTAGCTGAGGAATCCACGTTTGAAGAAAAAAAAGACTTTCTCCTTCCACTGGTACACTGAGGAATGTTTTTATATACCCCATGTTGGATGGTAGAAGCTTTCTGAAATGCATTGTGGGAGTTTATTGAAAGCCTTAAAGGATGCATCTTTATATCCAGCAGTTTGTCTTCTGTAAAATCATCTAATTTAAATAGATATGGGCCACCTAGCTGGTGTGGTGATTAAGGCAACTGGATTCTGCATGTTCAACTATACAGCTTGAGTCTGGTTCTGACAGCTTGAAAAAGGCTGTACATTTCAGCATTCTCATTTTGAACGTACAAATATTCACACATATCTACGTGTGTGGTCGTAGTATCTTTCTAGAACTGCTAACATTGATTGGGTTTGGAGAGATGAGGGGTCAGAGGAGAGAAAGTCTTTTATACCATTTCATGGCATGTGTACATGCAGGGCCAAAATTCTGAGAGGAGAATGGAGGAGAAGGAATTGTGGTGTGGTTCTCTCACAGGGGTATTTATCACCTCTGTCTGACTCTCCAGCAAGCGCACATGCTCTATAGCATATCAATGTGAATAAATAAATACATAATCATATATTTACAAAAATGTCTCAAAATATTCAAAATAACCTGAATATCCACCAGTTGGAATATATGTTGAATAAACTGTGATTTACCTTTAAAAGATATTAATATATATGAGGTAGATCTATGCATACTGTCAAAGAAAACTGAGGTATGGCATTAAGTTATATAAAGTAGATTACTTGAATACTTTGTACATTGTGATTCCTTTTTTTTTTTTTTAAGAGTGATTTTTGCTATAGGGATTGTATGCTTGCAAGAGAGACAGAAAGTGAGAAATCACCCCTCTGGGGGATGGCCACACTGCAGTCCCTTCTCCTCTAGTCACCCCCTGGGATTTTGGGCGTCCATGTGTGCATGCATTCCCGGCTTGAGTTTTAAGCCACTGGGTCCGGGACTCGAATTGCAGTTGACTACGTGGGACTTCTGTGACATATCCATTATGCCATCTGCTGGTCTCTTACGATTCCATTTTTTAAAATTATTTAACTAATTTTATTATTATTTTGAAATTAGGTTAGAGAGAAATAGAGAAGGAGAGAGAGGGAAAGTGAGAAAGTAAGCCCCAAGTCTGGGACTCAAACCATGATTCGCCATGTGGGAGTCCAGTGCCTCAACCAACACTCCAGCTGTCAGCCCCTACGATTCCATGTTTTAGTAAATAATTAAAAAATAATTAAAAGTTTATGTATGAGTGTGTGTAAGTACAGGAAAGCATCTGAAAGGATATTTTTAAGAATTCTAATTGTATTTCTTGTGTAGTAGAAACAAATCATCTTTGTTGTTTTCCTCTGCATTCTGAATTACTTGCAGCAAATAAGTCTATGTGTCTTCTAGCATTGGAATATAAAAATCCTTAGCTCTGGGGTTAATCTTACCTCTTTGAGGAAGACTACTTCTGAATAGTGGCTGACACTATCTGTGTTAAGTTAAAGGTTAGTGGGGAAATTTCATAAGCTTGATTTTTTTTTTTAATGGAGATAAATTAACTAAACTTGTTAACTGTTTTCTTCATTCAATTAGGCACTAATGCATCTGCATTTGACCAGCTTATTCTTACATTGGCATGGGATAGAGTTGACATTGCCAAAAATCATGTATTTGTTTATGGACAGCAGTGGCTGGTACGTACATAATCTATATACACAATATAATTAAACTAAGTAATAGCAAAGGATTTTCTGAAACTGATCAAACTTGACATTTTACCCTTGTGTTAAAAGTGCAAAATTATTTTGGCTAAACATTTTTGCAGCATCTGGATCCATTTAGGATTTAATAAGTTGCATTGACTTCTTGATAAAACCTATTTTTTATGAGATATATAGATCTCCAAAAATTCTAGAACCAAAAGTTTTGGACCTCATGCTGTACGTATAGGAGAACTCATTAATAGCATTCTCTCAACTGTTTAGACCTGTTCCTTCTATAGATTCCTTGTCTCACTAAATGGCAACAACTTCCTCCCAGTTTCTGAAACAAAAAACATTAGTGTCACCTTTTACTTTTCTGTTTCTCATGTATTTCAATCCAATTCTATCTGTAAAACTTAGATCTACTTTGAAAATATTCAGTTTAGCATTCTGGTCTAATTTTTCATCATCCTTTTGTGTGATTTCAGTCTCATCTTTTTTATTTCTCCACTCTCATTCTTCCCCTCCTTTTATAGACAAAAGATGGATCATCTCACATTTTCCCAGAGCACAGTCTGAGAACCCTTATGGTGGCCTATGAGGTTTTACATCATCTGCCCCATTACAACTTCTCTTGCCTTACGTGTTACCACTATCACCTTTGCTATTCAATCTAACCTTTTTGGTCTTCTTGCTATTCTTCGAACATACCAGGCATGCTCCTATGTCAAGCTATGTATTGCTCTTCTCTCTGGAAACTTCCTCCCCTAAATATCTACCTAGGCTTACTTCTCATATCTTTTCTGTCTCTTCTTTCCTTAGACTTTCTCTGTCCCCCCTCTTTTAAGTGCATACCTGCATGCCAGTGTTCCATGTGTTCCTGCCATTTTCTTTTAGCATTTATCACCATCTGATAAATCATATTATTTGGCTATTTTATCTTTCTACTTCTAGAAAATAAATTTTATAAGGGCAAAAATATTTTCTCATTGTTATATTCACAGCCTGGCAGATAGTGAGCACTTGATACTTTTTTTTTTTTTTTTTTTTTTACTTTTTATTTTATTTTATTTTTTTGAGGTTTTTGCTATAGGGCACGTGCGCTCACCTGACAGACAGAGAGAGACATAGAGACAGAAAGCGAGAAATCACCCCCCAGGGGGGATGCCACGCCGCAATCCCTTCTCCTCCATTCTCCTCTCGGGATCTTGGGCACGCACGCACACGCGCCTGGCGTGAGTTTTAAGCCACCGGGTCCGGGACGCGAACCGCGGTCGACTACGTGGGAGTCCAATGACATAGCCATTACGCTAACTGCTGGTTCCCTTGATAAATTTTTGTTACATGTCCACATCAGTGTGAGACTGGGAATATTATATGCTTGTTTGTCTTTTGGATTATTACCAGCCTTTATGGAAGAATGAGCTAGATAATAAATAAAAATAGCAAATCAAAGATAGGGGTAAATATTTAAAATTTTAATTACAGCATTCTCATTTTGAATGTACAAATATTCACGCATAGCTACGTGTGTGGTCATAGTATCTTTCTAGAACTGCTAACATTGATTGGGTCTGGAGAGATAAGGGGTCAGAGGAGAGAAAGTCTTTTATACCATTTCATGGTATTTTTTTTTTAATAGGAAGGTATTTTCTGTATAGTTTTTTAGTTACTTTCTATCTTGCAGAACTAGAGAGGAAGAAATTAATGTTAATCAGTTTTGTAAAATCAAAAACTCTAAACAGGCTTTTTATTCCTTTACTCAATGTCATTGGATTTTTGATCTCAGAAGTAAAGGCTTGGATGAAATTTGATGGGTTTGTTCTGCATAATGTTTTCTATGATTTTGTGCTTCTTGCTAAATTTAGAGTTTGTAAGACAGTTATTTACTTTGTTTTAACTGGGTCAGGTTTTGTTGCCCTTATAAAATATTCTTGCCCTTATAAAATTTATTTTCTAGAAGTAGAAAGATAAAATAGCCAAATAATACGATTTGTTATAGGGTTGTGGTAATAGACCCAGTCAAATAGAATGCTCTTCTTTTATAAATAAGGATTTTATTATGCCCCCCTTTGTCATATTGAAGAGTAAAATTTCATGATTACTACATAAACCTTGAAAAGCCACCTATTATAATCTCAGAATTGTAGTAAGACAGAGAAAAGCGATTTCTTTTTTTCTTTTTTTGGAGAGGTTTTTGCTATAGGGCACGTGCATTTGCCAGAAAGACAGAGAGGAACAGAGAAACAGAAAGCGAGAAATCACCCACCAGGGGTGATGGCCACACCACAGTCCCTTCTCCTCTATTTTTTTCTCAGGATCTTGGGCACACACACACATGAGCTCAGTGTGAGTTTAAGCCACCAGGTCCAGGATTCGAACCATGGTTGACTACACAGGAGTTCAGTGACATAGCCACTACACCAACTGCTAGTCCCAGAGAAAAGCGATTTCCGATTAAAAACATTTCAGTATGGAGATATTCAAGAACTTATAAGGGCCAGCAGGTGGTATAGAGGTTAAGGCACTGGATCCCGGATGGTTTGCTGTGCAATTTGAGTCCCGAAACCAGCAGCTTGGACATCACACTGGGCACTGTGTGTGCATGCCCAAAATTTCAAGAGGAGACTGGAGAAGAGATTGCAGCATAGCCATCCCCCAGGAGGTGATTTCTTACTTGCCCTCTGTTTCTTTCTCTCTGGTGGGCACGTGTACCATATAACAAAAACAAAACAAACAAAACATGTATATAAAGGACAGATAAGTCAGTTGTGTGAATTTACATGTAAAATCAGTGTAAAAGCTACAGTTATGTGTGCAAATGAATACAGTACAGATAGCTTAAATACCGTGGGTAATAGAAAGTAGATGACAGACCAGCTGTTGGCATGGTGAAGGCAGCTGGATCCCAAGTGAATGACTGCGTGGTTTGAGTTCTGACCCGGTAGCTTGAAAAACAATGCTGGGTGTGTGTGCATCTGTGCCCCAAACCTTAAGAGGAGCATGGGGGAGAAGAGATTGCAGCATGCATGACCATCCCCCTTGGGGGATGCTTTGTCACTTTCTCGCTTTCTCTCTTTGGTGGGCAACATGCTCTATAGCAAATTAAAGAAAAATAGACAACCAGGAACCAGCAGAGAGAAGACTGAATGAGCACTAGAGTAATGTTATAATGTTAATGATAGAATAAGTAGTAACAAATCAGACCGGTTTATATGCGATTAAAAAGAAAATAATATTTTTTCATTATCAGAGGGCATGTGCACTAGCCAAAGAATGTCAGAGAGAGAGAGAGAGAGAGAGAGAGCACCCCACAATGGGGTGTGACCATGTCAGTCACTTCTCCACTCCTCTATCCTGTTGGGATTTTGAGCACACATGCATATGCACGCAGTGTGAATCTTGGTGCCAGAGTCCAAACTATGCAGTCAGCCATGTGGAATCTGGCTCCCTTAACCGCTAGTCTATGGGGCTGACCCAAGTAGGCCTGAGTTTTAAGTGTAATACCAAAATGGTTTCTTTGCCGTGACATAAAAGTGAATAGTGATAAATATCATAGAAAACATGCCTCTCATCTTGAAATCATGTCATATGTTATGTATACATTTCATTAGTAAAAAGAATCTTAGAGAATGAATCCTTTGATCAGTGTTGGAAATAGAAGAAAGCTTGGAAGAAAAAACTGATAATATTACCAGTTGCTACAGAAAGGTTCTACAAGTTGTATGGCAAACATCTAAAGACAGAATAATATTGAAAAATAGCAGGTAAAAAACATTATTTTAGTGTGTATTTTTGCCATAGATACTTTTTAATCATATGGTACCGTAGTCAACCATGGTTCAAGTCTCAGATCTGGTGACTTAAAAACTCATGATGCGTGCATGTGCATGCATGCCCAAGATCCCAAAAGGAGAATGGAGGAGAAGAGATTGAGGAGTGGCCATCCTCCACGGGGGTGATTTCCTGCTTTCTGTCTCTTTGTCTCTGGTGAGCACATTCCACTCTATAGCAAAACTCTCTCAAAAAAAAAAAAAAAATAGGGAGCCCAGCAGGTGGTGTGGTGGTTAAGGGCACTGGACTCCCACATGGCTGACCATGGTTTGAGTCCTGGACCTGGTGGCTTGCTTTCTCACTTTCTCATTTTCTCACTTTCTCTCTCTCTCTCTCTCTCTCTCTCTCTCTGGTTAAATTAAAAATAATAATAATAAATAAAATTAAATAAAAAGAATTCTTGGGACCAGCAGTTGGTGTAGTGGCTGTCACTGGACTCCCATGTAGTAAACCGCGATTTGAGTCCAGGAGAAGAATGGAGGAGAAGGAATTGCGGGTGGCCATTCCCCCTGGGGGGTGATTTCTCGCTTTCTATCTCTCTATCTTTGTCTTTCTAGTGAGTGCACGTGCCCTTTAGCAAAAACCTCTCAAAAAAAAAAAAAATAAAAGATTTCTTTAAAAAAACACAATAACAATAATAGATATTATTAAAACAATCTTTATTACTAACACTCAATGGAACCCGTACATTTCATGTACCTATACTAATTTACCAGTGTTTGATTGGGAAGTCTATTGAAAAAAAGTCTATAAAATAGGCTCTAAAGGCCTGAGGTGGTGTGGTGGTTAAGGTACTGGACTGTCATGTGACTGACTGTGGTTTTAATCTTGGACCTGGCAGCTTGAAGATCATGCTGGGCATGTGTACATGTGTACCCAAAATAATGAGAGGAGAATGGAGGAGGAGGGATTTTAGTGTGGCCACCTCCCTCCCTCCCTCAGGGATGATTTCTCGCTTTCCCTTTCTCTGTCTCCTCCTCTCTGGCAAGTTCATGTGTGCCCTGTGGCAAAGACCTTAAAACAAAAGATAACAAACAAAATAACATAGGCTCTAAAAATTTACAAGGAATAACTATACTCATGGATACAGATGCATTATGTTAAACTCAAATGACAAAGACTGCATTGCTGTCAAGTGATGTGATATTTCCGTAATAGTGAATAATTTGTTGATTCCAATGAAAACTAAGTATAATTGTGTCTAACTTATAGTGGTTAATGTTTTTGAAAATTCATTGTTGAATAAAAACTTTGACAGAGTACTTTGTGTTCATATGTATAGCAGAATTTTTCACTCATGTGCATCTAAAAGGGTAATAGAAAGTTGTGGGTTGTGTGGAACAGTTTCTGAGTGGGATTATCCAGCATATTGCATGATTTCTGGTTTTTCTTAGCTTTGCTCATTAAATGTTAGTTGAAATAATCCCTTCAAAAATACCTTTCCTATACATTGAGAACTATTGCTGTAAGGTATTTTTCCCAATTTAATTGATAATGGATTATTCGTCCCCTCCCCTCTATAATACTCCTTCTCCTACAGATATAGTAGTTATGGAATCTTCTCTGGGAAATGGTACTCTGGAGAGAAAGCATTCTTTTTTGTTTTAGGGCACATGTGCACTTGCTGGAGATGGAGACAGACAAGGAAAGTGAGAAATCACCTTCCAGGGGGATGGCCACACTGCAACCCCTTCTCCTTCATTCTCCTCTCAGGATTTTGAGCAAGGCTGCACAGGAACCCAGTATGTTTTTCAGGCTGACAGGTCCAGGACCCAAAGCAGTGGAGTTGACCATGTGTGATCCAACACCTTAACCACCATGCCACCTACTGGTTCAAAGTCTTTTAAATACCTTAAGATCTAGCTTTTTTGTATTTTGCATCTTTTAAATTTTGTTCTAAAACTGTTTGTGAGCAAATTGGTATAAATCATAAAGACTTACATTTACAACTGTTGATATAATTAGAATGTGAAATATGTGTCTTAATTTTGCTACTTTCTTTTAGGTTGGATCCTTGGAACAAGCTATGCTTGATGCTCTTGTAATGGATCGAGTTGCATTTGTGAAACTTCTCATTGAAAATGGAGTAAGCATGCATAAATTCCTTACTATTCCAAGACTGGAAGAACTTTACAACACTGTAAGTCCATACTAAAATTCTTCATTAACAAATTTTATCATCTTTGGGAAATACTGTTTTACCTGACCATATTGATTTCTGTTGCTAAACCCCTTGATGTCTTGCTTGGTTATATCAGGGAATGATAGCTCATCTTAGTATTGCTTGGTTGGATGATAATCTAGAACCCTCTCCCTGTCAGCACAGCCACGTAGTAGAGAGAGTAGAACCTAACAGCCGGATCTCTCATTCCCTTTCTTTTTTTTTTGTAGAGGTTTTTGCTATAGGGCGCGTGTGCTCGCCAGACAGACAGAGAGAGATAGAGAGACAGAAAGCGAGAAATCACCCCCCAGGGGGGATGCCACGCCGCAATCCCTTCTCCTCCATTCTCCTCTTGGGATCTTGGGCACACACGCACACGCGCCCAGCGTGAGTTTTAAGCCACCGGGTCCGGGACGTGAACTGCAGTCGACTACGTGGGAATCCAGCGACATAGCCATTACGCTAACTGCTGGTCCCTCATTCCCTTTTTTTTTTTTTTTTTGGAGAGGTTTTTCGCTATAGGGCACGTGCGCTCGCCAGACAGACAGAGAGACACATAGAGACAGAAAGCGAGAAATCACCCCCCAGGGGGGATGGTCACGCCGCAATCCCTTCTCCTCCATTCTCCTCTCGGGATCTTGGGCACGCACGCACACGCGCCCAGCGTGAGTTGTAAGCCACCGGGTCCGAGATGCGAACCGCGGTCGACTACGTGGGAGTCCAGCGACATAGCCATTACGCTAACTGCTGGTTCCCCCTCATTCCCTTTTTAAACCACTTTTTAAAATTACAGTACTGATTGTCTTAATTGTAGGATGATTGTTTTTTCCTTAAAAAAATTTTTTTTTGCATTCCTAATTTTGACCTTGTGGTGTCCTCTTTTAATTGACAATGCTGTTTTTTTTTTTTTTTTTTTTTTTCACTTTTCTTGTGAAGAGCTTCTGAAACTTGTTACCCCCTTTGTAAAGCCTATTTTATTTCAAATTTTATGTCACTGGCATTGGAGAAGATAAATACTACTCTTCTTAGTAGTTTTCTTGTTATCAGTATGAATTTAATTGAGCTATACTTTGAGAAACACTATGATCAAATCCTAGCCCTTTAGCTGTGACTTCTCTGGAGAGCAGTGATTCCCTCATGAATTTCTGTTTTTCTCTCCTCCTCTTCATTTCTAATGTCTTTGTACTAGTCAGTAATTCCTGATCACTTCATTAATTTAAGTTCCTTGCTTCTAGTCTTTCCTCAGATCAGCTCTTTAATTATTTTTGTAATGACATGTATAACTATGACCGTTTTTAAGTTTTAAAACCTCTGATGGCTTCCCAGTGTACATATAGTTGTACCCAGTTCCTCAGATTGATTTTTTTTTTTTTTTTGAGAGAGAGGTTTTTGCTATAGGGCGCATGCGCTCACCAGAAAGAGAGAGACTGAAAGTGAGAAATTACCCCCCAGGGGAGATGGCCACCAGGTCTGGGACTCAAACCACGGTGGACTGCATGGGAGTCCAGTGACACAGCCAACTGCTGGCCCGTAGATTGATTTTTAAAGATCAGTTTTGCCCCATCTTACCTTTCTTTCTTAGCTTTTTTATACCTTCTCCAGTACAAGATGTTTCAACTACAAAGTCTACCTACTATTTCCTGAAAACACATACTTTTTAAAAAGGCATTTACTGTTTACATGGTACTCATAGTCCTCATTAATGGAAATTTACTTATTGTTTACAACTTACTCAAATCCTATGCCACAGCTCCATGAAGCCCAGTGCCATAATTAAGTACAGTTACATCTTCTGTAGATTGTAAGTTGTTAGTTTTTATTTGTTTTAAAGAATTATTAAATTAAATTAATTTATTTATTTAAATCTTACTAGAGGTGGACAGAGTGAGAGAGAGAGAAATTGAGAAGACAAGCCACCAGGTACTAGACTCAAGCTGCAGTCAGCCATGTGGGAGTCCAGTGCCTTTAACTACCATGCCACCTGCTGTGCCCTGTTTGTTTTTGGAGAGATTTTTGCTATACGGTATGTGGGCTTGCTATAGAGACAAAGACGGAGAGAGACAGAAAGCGAGAAGTCACCTCCCAGGGGGAATGGCCACGCTGCAGTCTCTTCTCCATTCTCATCTTGCAGTTTTGGGCACACATGCACATGCGCCTGGCATGACTTAAATGCCACCAGGTCTGGGACTCACACCCTGAGTCCAATGATGTAACCATTAAGTCATTTGCTGGTTCCTTTTTGCTGTTGTTTTTTGTTTTGTTTTAACATAAGGATTATTATCTTTATTCCCCCCTTGCTCCTGGTTTCTATAAACTTCATTTCTTCTTCCCTTTCCTTCCCTTTCATGAAATAGAGGCAGAGAGGAAGAGAAAGGCAGGCACCCTCAGCTAGTCTTTTGCTGCTGTCCTCTTGATAACCTTCCTAGCCAGCCAGGATCATGGGCATGCACAAGCCTATGTGTATAGGTCAACCTGGGAACCAAACACCAGTCTTGTTCCAGCATTGAACTACCACTGTCAGTGTGGCTGGCCCATTTTTTTCCCTTTGATAGTGTCTAGCACAGTTACATTGAACTTTGTTGGCATTCTATTGTCTGTAGTGAACAAATGTTCAAATTAAAAGGATTATTCATTATGCTAAAGTAAAGTTTATCCCTGAAAAGTAAAACAGATATAAAACAATAAAAATTAAAATTTATCCCATTATCAAGGCAAGTAAATTTTTAAATTGTTACTCAAAGTTGTTAAGATAATGGTTATTTTCAGTATGAATTACTGATAATTGCAGTTTTTCCTCCTTCATTTCTCTACTGTCTTGGGGTATTGCACACCTGGTGTATTTTTCAAGTCACCATGACTGGCATTCAGACTGCAGTCGGCCACGTAGGATCTGGCTCCTATAACCACTGGGCTATAGGAAGACATTCTATTTGATCAGTTTTTAAAATAATAGGATTTGAAATTTTAATAATGAATCTTTTGTTTTGTTTTTTTTTTAGAGAGGCTTTTGCTATAAGGCGCGTGTGCTCGCCAGAATGACAGAGACAGAGAGACAGAAAGTGAGAAATCACCCCCCCACACCCCAGCGGGGATGGCCACACCACAATCCCTTTCCCTCCATTCTCCTCTCGAGATCTTGGGCATGCATGGACACGTGCCCGGCATGTGTTTAAGCCACTGGGTCCAGGACTCGAACTGCGGTCGACTACATGGGAGTCCAGTGACAGCCATTATGCTTACTGCTGGTTCCTTAATAATAAGTCTTGATTTATGCCACATAGAATTCATTGCAGTAAGTATCACCGCCTAAAACATTTAGAAGACTGCATTTTTGGGGCCATTTATCTCAGTCTGGATGGAGGCAATATTTTCTTGGGTGCTTTTTCAAAATACGGAATACCTTCAAAATGATATTATTATAGAGGTGAAATGCGTGGTTGGCCTACTTTAATAATGCACATAAAAAGAAGTAAGTTCATGGAGAAATGATTGAATATATAAATGTTAAAGATTTATTACCTCTTGTCTTTAAAGTACTGCTAGAACTTAATAACTGGTGACAGAAACAGAGGAACAGACATTTTAACAAGAAGAAGGGGAATGGATAGCTCCATTATTGATGAAAGAAATATAAATTTAAGATATAATTGTGAAGCTTGGAATGTTGACGTGACTTTTAAAAAACAAAAACTTGTGTACCTCTTTTGTGCTACTCTGAAATAATCTTTTTGACAGTAAATATGACAATATGAAATGGTTATATCCTTTTTGTTTTACTTCTTGAACATAACTTAGAAAAATAATTACAGATATTAGGTTGTCAGTAAAGTTATGACATATTTTTCTGTTTTCTACGCAAAAATGAACAGTGGCTTTTCTGATGACCCGATAGTATAATTTCTATAAGAAGGCTCATAAAAGTCATATAAGTCACAAAAAAGGAAATAATTTTAAGTTCTTTTAGAAGAAAAATAATAGTTCACTCTGTTTTCTTCTCCATAAAGAAACAAGGTCCAACTAATCCAATGCTGCTTCATCTTGTTCGAGATGTCAAACAGGTAAGAGATGATTTTTGTATTTGAAAAACATTTACAAAAGACATACATACTTAATCTATTTCCATGAACCTATTTAAATATATTTTAATTTGCTAGAGGGCACACTGGAAAGAGATGGAGAGAGAGAGAGAAAGTACCACCCATGGGAGGTGGTCACACTTCATTTCCTTCTCCATTCCTCCTTTCAGGATCTTGGGAATGTATGAACGTAAGCGACTTCTTTGGGACTTGAACTACACAGTCTGTGGTATACAGCCACCTTAACCACCACTCCACTGGCAAGCCCTAAACACATTTTAAAAACAGTAATAAAAAGACAGTTTTTAGAACAGTTCTGGAAATGAATAAAATAGGGCTAAGTTTGTGGTAGGGTCCAGCAGGTGGCATGGTGGTTAAGGTGCTAGACTCCCACAAGGCCAAGTGTGATAGAGGCTGGAGGCTTGCTTTCTCTCTCTGTCTCTGTCTTTCTGACTCTGTTGCTCACTTTTTGTCTCTGCCGAGTGTATGTACCCTCTGCAAATTTAAAAATAATAATAATAATAAATAAAATTAAGTTTTGTTTTTTTTTTTTATTGTAGAGGTTTTTGCTATAGGGTGCGTGTGCTCGCCAGACAGACAGAGACAGACAGAGAGATAGAAAGCGAGAAATCACCCCCCCAGTGGGAATGGCCACGCCGCAATCCCTTCTCCTCCATTCTCCTCGGGATCTTGGGCACACACGCACACGCACCCAGCCTGAGTTTAAGCCACCAGGTCTGAGACTTGAATCACGGTCGACTACATGGCAGTCTAGCGACATAGCTATTAAGCCAACTGCTGGTCCCCTTTAAAATTAATATAATTAATTTTATATTAATTTTCTGATACAGTCAGTCTTTCTAAACTTAGAATTGACTTAAGTTCTTAAACTTAATTTGTAAATTGTTTATTGCCCTGGGAAAATGAAGTTTAGCTCCCAGCAATGTTACAAATGGCAGTTAAGTTCTAGACAAGGCTACAAAAACATGTGCAACCTTCAATATCAGCAGTGTAATTTTGGTTAAATTCATTTACAGGTCAATTTGGAAATATAATTAACATTTACCATGTTATTTTAGCAGGTAAATGGTATTTGTTATATGTGTTATACTAATAATAGAATACTGAGTTCTTCAGCAGTTTTGTTGCTTCTGTGTCTTAAGTACTAAAGCAGTGGAGAGATTAAATTATGTTCCTGCTGGGGCCAGCAGATGGTGTAGTGGTTATGTTGCTGGACTCCCACATGGCTAACCATGGTTTGAATCCTAGACCCTATAGCTTGAAACTTAGGTCGGACTGGCCTAAGATCCTGGGAGGAGAATGGAGAAGGAATTACGGTGTGGCCATCCACTCCTTCCCTCCTGGGGGGTGATTTCTCACTTTTCCTGTCACTGTCTCTCTCTCTGTGTGGCATGCACATGTGCCCCAAAGCAAAAACTTCTTAAAAAAAAAAAAAATTAAGTTCCTGCTGTATGTCATACTCCTATCTTTAGCCGTATCTTTGAGACCTCAAAATTTCAGAATCCCCTTTTTTTTACAAAAGGAAATGGAAAAAGAAGTCATTTTTTTTTTTTTTCTATAAAGATAGCTGCTGGCAACCCCAGCTTCATGTAACAAATAAACTTTGTCATTTGGAGGCATGGCAATATTGAGAAATACTATTTTGTCTATTTAAAATAAATGTTTTGTTTCTAGGGGAATCTTCCTCCAGGATATAAGATCACTCTAATTGACATAGGACTTGTTATTGAATATCTTATGGGAGGAACTTACAGATGCACCTACACTCGGAAACGTTTTCGATTAATATATAATAGCCTTGGTGGAAATAATCGGGTATGTAAAAACTTGGGGGGAGTTCTATATATGTACTTTAAACTTAATCTAAATACTTTAAAAGTTAAGAATTATTGGTTTGTCGAAAAAGTCATGATGTATTTTTTCTGTTTTTCTATGAAAAATGTGTCATGACTTTTCCAATGACTCAGTACATTAGAATGATGAAAGTAACACTGTTTTAAACATATGCAAAAAAATTTAAAGAATTATCATTTTATTTATCATTATTATTTTTTTAAAATTTCCTACAGTGTATATATACTCACCAGAGCGAGGGAAAGTGAGAAAGCAAGCCACCAGGTCTAGGACTTGAACTGCATTCGGCCATGTGGGAATCCAGTGCCTTAACCACCATCCCACCTGCTGGTCCCCAAAATATGAAATTTTTAACTAGAGTAGTAAATATTTTATGATTCCAATTGTAAACCAATCATATTTTTATAGCTTTTTTTTTCTTTAATTGTCAGAGAGTACATCACTTGCCAGAGAGAGAGCAAAAGCATCAGCTCTTCTCCCCTCAGTGGGACATGATCATGCCACAGTCCTTTTTCCTCCATCTCTCTGTCCCACCAGGATTTGCAGCAGGCACGCACACGTTTCCAGCATGCTTTCCAAGTCACCAGTGCTGGGATTTGAATTGCATTTGTTCATGTGGGGTCTAGCCCTTATATACTGTGCTTAACACTCGGGTGCCATTACAGCTTATCCCGTGTTTTGTGCGTGCATACAGAAACACATTTATATAGATTAACTCTGAGTTTTTATAGCATGTCAGAATATTTAAATCTCTTAAAATTAATAAGCTCTCATTTTCAGAGGTCTGGCCGAAATACCTCCAGCAGCACTCCTCAGTTGCGAAAGAGTCATGAATCTTTCGGCAACAGGGCAGATAAAAAGGAAAAAATGAGACATAATCATTTCATTAAGACAGCACAGCCCTACCGACCAAAGGTAAATTTATTTAAATATAGTCTTTATGGGCTTTTTTTTTTTCCTGAATTACTTAATATTAGTAAATAAAAAGCTACTCATTTTAATAAGAATTGTCTTGTTTTGAAGCATATTTTTTAGTCTTTATTTTCCCATTTACAAAGATATTCATTGTGAGTTAGATTCTTTTGGGTCATCGGGAAGGTCATGATGCATTTTTGCATAGAAAAATACGTCGTAACTTTCCAGAGATGTAATGTTAAATTTTTCATATTTGGCCGTGAAGATAACCAAATTTATAAAATTTTTGGATAAATGATTGACTCCTTTTATTACATTTTTACTTGATTAAGGACATATAAAACAAAGATGTTATCTAAACTCATTAAATTGTGTTTTCTTAGATATCAGTTTAAATATTTAGGCTCTTTAATCTTGGAGAATTTTCATCATAAAGATATTTTTGTCAAAATGACATTTTAATAAAATGGATGAGCTATAATGAAATCAAGTTTATAAAATTTATATTATTTTGTTATGTGCAGTTATATGAACTTGAAGAATAGCATAAAGGATATTTTATGAAGATGTTCACTAACATGAATGTCAAACAACTGTATTATAATGGGCCTTTTAACATTTATTTTCCCTGGAAGATTGATACAGCTATGGAAGAAGGAAAGAAGAAAAGAACCAAAGATGAAATTGTAGATATTGATGATCCAGAAACCAAGCGCTTCCCTTATCCACTCAATGAGCTGTTAATTTGGGCTTGCCTTATGAAAAGGCAGGTCATGGCCCGTTTCTTATGGCAGCATGGTGAAGAATCAATGGCTAAAGCCTTAGTTGCCTGTAAGATCTATCGTTCAATGGCATATGAAGCAAAGCAGAGTGACTTGGTAGATGATACTTCAGAAGAACTGAAACAGTATTCCAAGTAAGTGATATTTTATCTCTTGAAACCATTTTGAAAAGAAAAGAAAAAAAAAAAACACAAAAATACACAGTGTTAAAGTAGGTGTTATAGTGCTGTGCCTTTAATGGAGATATATATGTGTAATTTTCTTGATATAATTAAGATAAAATTTCTATTGCCAGAGGCAATGTATGCTTATTAGGTGTTTTGAGGCCGGCAAGGTGGTTAAGGCACTGGACTCTCATATGGCTGACTATGGTTTGAGTCCTGGACCTGACAGCTTGCTTTCTCACTTTCCCTTTCTCTATCTCTGTCCCTCTCTGGTCAAATTGAAAAATAAATAATAATAACAAATGAAATTAAATAATTATTTTAAAAACAACTATTCATATACATATATATATTATAAGATACATATATGTACACGCACGCATGCACACACACACACACACACACACACATATATATATATATATATACACACACACATATCTCTTTTTAGGTTTTTTTTTTGGGGGGCGGGAGAGGTTTTCGCTGTAGGGTGCGTGCGCTCGCCAGACAGACAGACAGAGAGAGACATAGAGACAGAAAGCGAAAAATCACCCCCAGGGGGGATGGTCACGCTGCAATCCCTTCTCCTCCATTCTCCTCTCGGGATCTTGGGCATGCATGCACATGCGCCCGGCGTGAGTTTTAAGCCACCGGGTCCGGGACGTGAACCGCGGTTGACTACGTGGGAGTCCAGCGACATAGCCATTACGCTAACTGCTGGTTCCCTCTTTTTAGGTGTTTTTATACAATTGGAAAAGGGGGCCAGGCATCATGTAGAAATGGACTGGACCCATCTGTGAAAGGTCCTGGGTTTGGACCTCCCAGAGCATGCTAGAACATGTTCATAATCTGGACTAGTGGAGAGTAGGGTGAATTGTGATGTCAAGACCCTATTGGAAGTGCCTGTCTCTCTGTGTTTCTCTGCCTCTCACAGAAGAAAAAAAAAACAACTTTCCTTTTTTTAAGAGAGATTTTTGCTATAGGGCGCATGTGCTCGCCAGAGAGACAGAAAGCAAGAAGTCACCCCCAGGGGATGATGGCCACTCAGCAGTCCCTTCTCCTCTATCCTCAGAATCTTGAGCATGCACACACACATGCCTGGCATGAATTTTAAGCTGCTAGGTCTGGGACTTGAACTATGGTCAACTACTTGGGAGTCCAGTGACATAAGCATTGTGCCATCTGCTGGTCTGTCCCCACCTCCCAAATAAACTTAAAAAAAAAAAAAACAGGGCTGGCAGGTGGCATGGTGGTTAAGGGCACTGGACTCCCATATGGATGACCTCAGTTCAAGTCCTGAACCTGGCAGCTTATATTCTCACTTTCTCTCTCTCTCTCTCTCTCTCTCTCTCTCTCTCTCTCTCTCTCTCTTTCACTGTCCCTCTCTGGTCAAATTAAAAACAAAGTAAAATAAAGTAATTCTTAAAAAAAAAAGAACTTAAAAAGAAACTTTTTGGCCTGTCTATGGTAAAAAAGAGATTATTGGGCCAACAGGTGGCATGGTGGTTGAGGTACTGGACTCCCAGACGTCTGACTGCAGTTTGAGGCCCAGGACTGGTGGCTTGCTTTCTTGTCTTCCCTCTCTTCCTCTCTGTTTTTCTCTGGTGAGCACGCATTCCCTATAACAAATTGAAATAATAATAATAATGATAAATAAAATTAAATACATAATTGTTTAATTTAAATAAAAGAGGTTATGGCTTACGATTCAAGAGCTAAATATTTCAGCAAAAAATGAAGCACCAGAAGTCAGTTTAATAATTGTACATAGTAGCAATTAGATTAGGAAAAATTCTTTTTTTGCTATAGGGCACGTGTGCTTGCCAAGAAGATAGAGATAGAGAAACAGAAAGTGAGCTATCACCCACCCGGGGGGATGGCCATTCCTTAATCCCTTCTCCTTCATTCTCCTCTCAGGATCTTGGGCACTCACGCACATGCGCCCGGCATGAGTTTAAGCCACCCGGTCCAGGACTCGAACCACGGTCGACTACATGGGAGTCCAGCAACATAGCCATTATGCCAGCTGTTGGTCCTGGGAGAAGTACTTTTTGGAGTAGTGAGGAAAGTAATGTTTGAGCTAGATCCTAAAGAAATGGACTGAATTCAGTTGGGCAGGCATTTCGGATAGTGGAGTTATATACATGCGAGAGTAAAAGCCATAAAAGTTCACAGTTTAGTTAGAAGGGAAAGTGTTGGAGTAGTAAGCTGAAAATAGTTTTGTAGGGAGCCTTTAGACAGATCCAGGACCTCCACCTACCCAGATAGGCTGTCTGGGAGGGAGGATCTGTTACTGAACATAAGTTGAGGTCCTACAGTTACTTAGTGGGGGCTCAGAATTCAGATGGTTTCCATGATTAGATTAGTCGCTAGTTATAATCCCTAGTCACATTATTCTTCCAGCTGGGTCCTGACCCTTTTCTATGTTTGAACTACTATGTAGACTTTTTTGAGCATAACACTGTAACTTTGTCCGTTTTGGTTACCTGTGAGATTATAGTTTTAATTCTAGGACCAGGAGAGAGTGCTGTGGATTCACCTTTTCATTCTTATGCAGACACATGCAACTTATTAATAGCATTTCAGTCATTGATGGACTGCTTATTCAGTAATGGTCTTGGCATATAATAGGCCATCCCATCTTGGTTCATGTAATTTACTCTCTGAGGTGTTTGCACAGTGACAAAATTGCCTAATGAGGGGCCAGCAGGTGGCTTGGTGATTCAGACTTTAGACATTCATGTGGCCAACTGTGGTTTTGAGTCCTGGACCTAGAGGCTTGTTTTCTCTCTCTCTATCTCTCTTTCTCTCTCTGGTAAGCACACATGCCCTGTAATAAATTTAAAAATAATAGAAATAATAGTAAACTTTTAAAATTGCCTAATGATACATTTCTCAGAACATATACCCATCAAGTGAAGCATGGCTGTACTGAACGTGACATATTTTAATATCATGTGATTTCTGCCTAAATGTAGATGTCTAAAAACATAATGACTAAGGCATCACAATTCTGTATATGTGTCTGAAAATACTAACAACTGGAAGGTGGTGTGAATGAATTTAAGACGAGTGGTTAAAAACTGCGATTTGTTAATGAGCATTTTGGCTTTTATTTTTTTAATAGTGATTTTGGTCAACTGGCTGTTGAGTTACTAGAACAGTCCTTCAGGCAAGATGAAACCATGGCTATGAAATTGCTCACGTACGAATTGAAAAACTGGAGTAATTCAACTTGCCTTAAATTAGCAGTTTCTTCAAGACTTAGACCTTTTGTAGCCCATACCTGTACACAGATGTTGTTGTCTGACATGTGGATGGGGAGGCTCAATATGAGGAAGAATTCCTGGTACAAGGTATACTTTAGAAATAATTTGATAGAAAAGTATGTGATTAGATAAAGTGAACAGAGTGGTTAGTCTACATGTGTAGTAAAATGCCTTGATGGTGAAGGGGACTGGAAGGAGTTGGGGGTGGTATTTCACCCCAAGTAGCTCCGTGGGCTTTTCTCTCCTCCTATTCTTTGGTCTTGAACCCTTTTCAGGTATGGTGTGTCATGATTTTTGGCCCTGTCTGCGCAGAATTGTTAGGGCAATAAATGGGGAGGATTGGAACTTATAGCCCTGAATTACCATAAGAAAAGGAATTACTGCTTTATGAAAGGTTGAGTCCTAAATTCTAAAATTCAGCATCTGTCTACTAACCTAATAATCTTACTTTGAAGTTACTTACAGCATACTGGATAAATATATGTATTTACCCAGTTTATATTTATGGATAAGTGTATCCATGTGCCCAGTTTTTAGGGTTAATAAGAATTTGGGTGTATGACTGGTACTTTCAGCTTTGTCATAGTGCAAGATACTGCTTTAAACTTCCTTTTTCATTCTCTTATATCTTTTTAAATAAGGTACAGAAATGTAGAAGGCAGAGATCAGGCAAGTAGTTTAATCATAGGCTATTGTAAGTAGATAACAAATACTAATCATTTACTAAAAATAATGGTGAAAGAATAATCAACAGAAACTCTTTCATAATTAAAATTCCTTCTTGCGTTAGGATTTTGCAAGTAATACGTAAAATATTAGAAATAAACCTTTTTGTTTATAGAGGCACGAGCTGAGTAATCATGTTACGACACGGAACACTTACAAAGAGATGTAGGATAAAATTAAGCACATAGCACTTTCATAAGGCTTGAATTTTGCTTAAACAAAAAGGTATTTTCTGAACAAATTGTAATGTTTTATTTAAAGGGCAAGTCTAAAATAATTAGTAAATCTCTTCTACACCTTCATTATTGTAATACTTAGATATTTTGTTATTTCTTTAAAAAATTCAACCTGGGCCTCTTTAAATAGAAAAAACATAAAAGATGATTTTTCCCCCTACATTATGATGTCTAACTAATAATCACAAGTATTCATTGTGTTTTTATTATTTGTTTTACCTTCTGGAAGGACATTAATTTTAAAATGAAAAGTTATTGTTTCTAAAAATTTTAGGTCATCTTAAGCATTTTGGTTCCACCTGCCATATTAATGCTAGAATATAAAACTAAGGCTGAAATGTCTCATATCCCACAATCTCAAGATGCTCATCAGATGACAATGGAAGATAGTGAAAACAACTTTCAGAACATAGCAGAAGAAATCCCCATGGTAAGGAGGAAAAAAAAAAATTTTAAAGTAAATAAAGGTTTGTTGTGGATAAACTTTTTATAGTTTGTTTGTTTTTTTAGGAAGTATTTAAAGAAGTAAGAATTTTGGGCAGTAATGAAGGAAAGAATGAAATGGAGATACAGATAAAATCAAAGAAACTTCCATTTACACGAAAGTTTTATGCCTTTTATCATGCACCAATTGTAAAATTCTGGTTTAACACGGTATGTTTTATGAGCATATTGTTTTTAAATGATAAGCTCTAGGAGGCCTTTGGTCTAGAGTTCATATTGCTCTTAATATAGCTTACATTGCGGAATAGGAATTTCCTCTTTAAAAGAGCAATATGTTTGGCTTAGTTTCATCCATATTGCCAACATCTGCGATGATAAACACAAATTTTAGTTCTAGTTAGTAGTAAAAACTTACTAAACAAATTTGTGGAAACTGTAGGCCTTTATACTTTGATATATTGCCATATCTGCACTGGAGATAGGCTTATAACATTTTGTCATTTGCTTTTTGTTAAAGACAGAATCTCACCATGTGGTGCTCCTCCTGTCCTAGCCTTCCAGGCGGGACTACAGGTGCATGCCATCCTGCTTGAGTTTTCAGGTTGTACAGTGAGTTAAACGAGGCCTCCCGTGTGCTCTCAGTATGTGGAATGCAGCATCTTAGCAGCACCTACCCCTGTTAAAATGTTAAACAGTTTAAGCTGGGCGATAATTAATTAAGGCTCATTACTATTTATTTTTATATATGTTTGAAAATGTTCATGATAAAAGGCTTTGTTTTGTAACCAATTTTACTTATGTAACTTTTATTACTTTTTTTATTAGTTGGCATATTTAGGATTTCTGATGCTTTACACATTTGTGGTTCTCGTACAAATGGAACACTTACCTTCAGTTCAAGAATGGATTGTTATTGCTTATATTTTTACCTATGCTATAGAGAAAGTCCGCGAGGTATGTCTTTAGTTTCTCTTACCAGTAACTTAATTGCTGTTTGTACATGGAGATGTGATTTGGTTTGGTTTGGTTTGGTGTGTGTATGTGGGGATATGAATGTGTTATTAAAAATTTCAATGGATGGTGACTTTTTTAGTGTAGAACATGTTTATTTTTACTGTTTTACGCGGGACCAGCGGGTAGCATGGTGGTTAAAGGTGTTGGACTCCCACATGGCTGACCATGGTTCGAGTCCCAGATCTGGCAGCTTGCTTTGCTTTCTCACTTTCCCTCCCCCTCCCTTCTCTGTCCCTCTCTGGTCAAATTAAAATGGATGAATGAATAAAGATAAATTACAAAAATAATTCTTTAAAAAAACAAAAACAAGTAATGGCAAGGACGACCCTATTGCCTGGTGGTTCAGGGAGTTAAACCTCACATGGCCGACTGCATGGTTTCATTCCTGGCCCTAAAAGATTGAAAAATATGCCAGAGGTGTAAGTGTGCGTGTCCTGCGGCCCAACAGGATGGAGAAGTGGGAACAGGATTGTGCATGTTCATTATGATGGGGTACTTTTTCCCTCTCCCTCCTATCTCATTGTTTAACTCTGTCTCCCTCTGGTGAGTACATGTCCTCTCTAGTTAAATGCATGTATGTATTAGCAGTGGCAAAAAAGAGATCAGTGAGTATGCTGTTAACTTTGTTATCATTATAAATAAAATATAATGACTTATCTCAGGAATATAGACTAGATTTTATTTTCTCAACACTCACATTTATGCTTTCTGTCACTCTTCATTGTAAATAGGTTTTTATTTTGCTATTATAGTATACTGCTCACTAAAGTATTATCCACTGAGTCATCATTTATGTTTAAGAAGAGTCTTCAAAGAGTTAATGGTAAATACACATATAACATTATATATTAGGGAACCAGCAGGTGGTGTGGTGGTTAAGGTGCTGGACATTCTCACATGGCCCACTACGGTTCAAGTCCCGAACCTGGTGGCTTGCTTTCTCACTTTCTCTCTCTCTCTGTCTCTCTCTGGTCAAATTAAAATAAATGAATGAATAAATTAAATAAAAATATATTAAAAAACAAGTTTATAATATTGTATATTAAACAAAACCCTGCGTGAATTTCAAAATATTTTGCACCGAAATAAAGTCATACTTCAATTCAGTTTTTAGTGAACTTCTTTTTTTAGAGAGAGAGAGATTTTTGCTATAGAGTGCATGCACTCGCTATCACTCCCCACCCTTCTCCTGGTGAGATGGTCAGGCCTCAGTTCCCTCTTCTCTATTCTCTTGGGATTTTGGACATGCACACACGTGTGCCTGGTGACAACGAGTCCAGCGATGTAACCATTATGCTATCTGCTGGTCCCTTCAGTCAACTTCTTGTCCCTTCATATATTCCCCATGTCTGTCAGTTTTCTTTCTTTTTTTTAGATTTTTTATTTAACTTTATTTTATTTATTTATTTAAATTTGACCAGAGAGGGACAGAGAAAGAGACAGAGAGGAAGTAAGAAAGCAAGCCACCAGTTCCAAGACTCGGTCATGTGGGAGTCCAGCGTCCTTAACCACCATGCCACCTGCTGGCACCAGTGTCTGTCCATTTTTAGTTTACATTGTTAATTTTCTTTCTTTCTTTTTTAAAGAGAGATTTTTGCTATAGGGCTTGTGTTTGTTGGAGAGACAGAGACAGAAAGTGAGAAATCACCCCCCGGTTAGTATGGCTATGCTGCAGTCCCTGCTCCTCTTGGGATCTGGGCACACATGCACATGTACTTGGCTTGAGTTTTAAGCCACTGGGGTCTGGGACTCAAACTTCAGTCAACTATGTGGGAGTCTAGCAATGTAACCATTGTGCTATCTGCTGGTCCCACATTGATAGGTTTTTTTTTGCTTTTTTTGTTTTGTTTTGTTTTGGTTTTTTTTGAGAGGTTTTTGCTATAGGGTGCATGCGCTCGCCAGAAAGAGACAGACAGACAGAAAGTGAGAAATCATCCCCCAGGGGGGATGACCACACCGCAGTCCCTTCTCCTTTCTCCTCTCGGGATCTTGGGCACACACACATACGCACCCGGTGTGAGTTTTAAAACACCGGGTCTGCGATTCAAACCACGGTCGACTACATGGGAGTCCAGTGACATAGTCATTATGCCAACTGCTGGTCCCCCACATCGTTAGTTTTTAATATCCTAATTGGTGGAGGGAAGTTGCCCCCCAAAACATTTTTATAGTTTATATTCAAAAATAGTGGCTACATAGCTGTTGCATAAATATTTCTGAATTACTTTTTGTCTTTGCTTTATATTTAGAGAATACATGAAATTGCAAAAATAATTAGAAGGCATTATACTTCCACTTAAATCTCATAGGTACTTATCATATTAAATAGCTTATTGTCATTTTATTATAATTATTATCATTTAAAATTTTATTTGTTTTAATTTGAGCAGAGAGAGAGACACACAGAGAGAGAGGGACAGAGAGAGAGAGAAGGTGAGAAAGCAAGAAGCAAGCCACCAGGTCCGAAACTCTAACTGCAGCCAGCCATGTGGGAGTCCAGCGCCCTTAAGCACCACACCCCCCCACCCCCCCCATCAAGTTGTTTATTTTTAAGAAGTACTTATTTTTCTGTCTTTTTTTTTTTTTTTGGTGGTCAAGTGCATCATCAAATGGAAAAAAAAAAAAAGACCAAAAGCTCTTCAAAACATTACAAGATTTCTGACATCCTGCTATCATAATCGAATGCTGTATTTGTTTTAGGAGAAAGAAATTGATTATATCTTCTTTGTTTTTACACCTTTAGATCTTTATGTCTGAAGCTGGGAAAATAAACCAGAAGATTAAAGTGTGGTTTAGTGATTATTTCAATATCAGTGATACAATTGCCATAATTTCTTTCTTCATTGGATTTGGACTGAGATTTGGAGCAAAATGGAACTTTGAGAATGCTTATGATAATCATGTTTTTGTTGCTGGAAGATTAATTTACTGTCTTAACATAATATTTTGGTATGTGCGTTTGCTAGATTTTCTAGCTGTAAATCAACAGGCAGGACCTTATGTAATGATGATTGGAAAAATGGTAAGTTCAGCGGTCTGATAATACTCATGGGTTTATCAACATAGTTCTTAAATGTCATAAACGTGTGTTATTAACATAGTTTTACTTAAACCAGTGGATGTCTGTTATTTCATGTTCATTTGCCTCGTATTTTAAATTTATCATTCTATAAGGATATTTTATTAACTTTAAAAGAAAAGTATTTGATGGACTAAGATCAGGAAAACTTATTTTTCTGTGGTGTGTTTAATTTTTAAATGTTACTTGTTTAGAATATTGGCATCAGATTGAAAATAGTGTACTTCTTAGCTACAGTCTGGGCTTTTTTTTTTTTTTTTTTTTTCTGTCTTTACTGCTACTATTCTAGAACAGTCTACCTTCATCTGGCACCTGCGCAACTACCCTGGCCTATCTTCTATGTACATCATTGCCAGAGTGATTACTTTAAAGTACAAAATGCCGAATACGTCACTTCCCTGTCTTAAATTTTTTAATGTTTTTTTTTTTTTTATTAATCTAAGAGATCAGTGTACTTAGTCAGTTACAGATCCTCACCAGTCTGGCTGTTGGTTTACTTCCTTTTCTTTTTTGTTTTTTTGCCATAGGATGTGCACTCACCAGAGAAAGACAGAGAAAGGGAAAGTGAGAAGTCACTCCCCAGGGGCTTGGCCATGCTGAAGTCTCTTTTCCTCCATTCATTTCTTGGGATTTGGGGTATGCACACATGTATCTGGTATGAGTTTCAATCCACCGGGTTTGGGACTTGAACCATGGTCTGCCATGTGGGAATCCAGTGCCTTAACCACCATGGCACCTGCCGGCCCTCTTTTTTTTTTTTTAACTTCTGATTTTGAGATACAGATTGATGTGCAGTTGTATAAAGCAATACAGAGAGATCTTGTGTACCCTGTTCCTTATTTCATTCAGTGGTGACGTCTGCCTTAAGTTTCATATCATTCTTTATCTCTTATCTGTGCTGTAGTCAAATAGGCCTGCTTTTAAAATTTTCTTTTAACAGAGTTTTTACCAGAGTACTGTATGTCGTATTCTTCCTTTCATTCTGCCTAGAATGACTGCCCTCACCTACACTCATACCTTTAGCTTTTCTGACTGACTTACCTAGATTCACCTCTTAGATCTTAGCTCCAACTTAACATTTTGTTTCAGGGAATCTTTTTGGGCCTCTTCTAGCTCAGTCAGGTTTATTTGCTGTAACTCTGGGACCCCTGTTCCTTCCCTTGAAAATATTTGTCTCATTGTTTAACTCTGTTTTAAACTACATTCTTACTGTTAACGGATCTTCTGTTTTAGACTATAAACTTGTTGCAGTAGGGGACTTACCTGTTTTGGTCATTTTTGTAGCTTCAGTATTTATCACAGTGCCTGTCACATACTGGGGGAGAGAGAGAGTGAGCTTTCTCCAGTGGGGCAAGATCACACCACAGCTATTTTTCCTCCATTCTTCCTTCCTGTCATGATTTTGGGCACTCATGCAAATGTGCTCAGCATGTTTTCCTAGCCAGCAGGCCTGGTACTCAAACTGTGGTTAGCTATGTGGGATCTAACTGAGGGGTTAACTGCTGAGCCATGGGTCTGGCCCCACCAAGTAGTTTTTAATGTTTCTTATTCATTGCTATGCAAGACAGTGCAGCCAGTATTGGGATATTGCCTCTGAACTTTAAGAAACCACATTTTTCTCTTTTTTGCCATTGCCAGAGAGTGCATGTACTCTCCAGAGAGAGAGAAAGCATCCCCCAGTGGGATGTGGTCATGCTCCAATACTCCTTGCTCCATTCCTTCTTCCTGTCAGGATTTTGACAGGTGGTTAAGGCTGTGGACATCCTGCATGGCTGACCATATGGAATCTGCCTTTTTATTCACTGTGCTCAGGGCTAGCCCCATTGGGTTCTTGCTTTTGTTGTGTTTTGTTTTCATGAGGTATGGGCTATTCTTGGAAAGGGGTAAGGTAGGTGTAAGTAGAAAGGCGCAGCTTGACCAGAATTTATTTTAAGATAAGGGGCCAGCAGCTGGTGTAGTAGTTCTGTCACTGGACTCCATGTGGTTGACCATGGTTCGAGTCCCAGACTTGATGACTCTGAGCACACTGGGCGTGTGTGTGTGTGCACCTGCATGCCCAGGATCCTGGGAGGAGAACGGAGGAGAAGGACTGCAATGCTGCCATCTCCCTGGAGGGTGATTTCTCGCTTTCCCTCTTACTGTCTCTGTTTCTCCTTTTCACTCTCTCCTTGGTGAGTGCATGTACACTAAGGCAAAAACCTCTGGGGAAACCAGTGGAGGGTGTGTGCACTTGTGGAGGTGTTGGGAGTTGGGAAGAAAGCA
Organism: Tupaia tana; assembly: GCA_026018925.1. Classification (NCBI taxonomy): domain Eukaryota; kingdom Metazoa; phylum Chordata; class Mammalia; order Scandentia; family Tupaiidae; genus Tupaia; species Tupaia tana. Next base: position 21,929,315 of record JAKSZU010000023.1, read on the forward strand.
CCAGCCATGAGGAATGATCATGCTACAGTCCTTTCTCCAGCCCTCCCTCCCTTTGGAATTTTGGGCGACATGTTTTTCAGATCAGCAGGTCTGGAATTCAAACGACCCAACTGGCCATGTGGGAACCAGCTCACATAACCACCAGGCCATGGGCTGGCCCCTGACAAGAGTTTCTTATGTGCAGTCCCAACCCTCAACATTATCTTGTCCCATTGTTAATGTTCTTTGCAAGATAATGCTAGTTAAATAAATTCTGTCTTTGGCTTATGTCTTTAGGTATCTCTTTCCTCCTGTCTTACTGATCCAGGCTTATTTTAAAAGTTCAATCCAAAATGCCTAATCTTTTCCTAATGAAATATGCCCATTATTTTGTTCTTTTGACACAGTCTTGTTCAACTGGTGGTTTTTGGCTTTGTTTTTGTTTTGTTTGTTTATTTTTAGAGTAAGATTTTTGCTATAGGGCTATATGTTCCCTAGAGAGACAGAGAGGGGGAGAGTGAAAAAAAAAAAAAAAAAGTGAGAAATCACCCCCCAAGGGGAATGGCCATACCACAATCTCTTCTCCTCCATTCTTCTCTCAAGATCTTGGTTACACGCATGCACATGTGCCCAGTGTGAGTTTTAAGTTGCCGGGTCCAGGACACACACCATGGTCGACTAAGTGGGAGACCAGTGTTGTAACCATTACACCATCTGCTAGTTCCCTAGTTGGGAGTTTTTATAAAAAGCTAGATGTCGGGGCTAGCAGATGGCATGGTGGTTAAGGGCGCTGGGCTCCCACATGGCTGACCATGGTTCGAGTCCCAGACCTGGTGGCTTGCTTTCTCACTTTCTCTCTCTCTCTGTCATTCTCTGGTCAGATTAAAATAAATAAAGTTAAATAAAATAATTTTTTAAAAGCTAGATGTCGAGTTTAACATATAACTTTTTATACACTGAACTGAAAAATCTAAAATATTTTGAGCCTACTCCTGCCATAATTTGCTTTCAGTTTTCAGTGGTGAGAAAAAGCAGAGCTCATAATAGAAGCATTTCTTTTGTAAAAGCAATTTTTCCTTTCTTTTCTAAAAATCAGTATATTGTAGATCATTTTAAATAAAGACAAATCACCATTCAGTGTCATCCAGTATCAACATTTTGATATGTATCTTTCTATTCTTTAAGACTTAATTGTATATGCTGTTTCTCAATTCTTTTTAAATATCTGTCCTATTTTAATAGATACTAAAAATGATTGCTTGAGTTTTTGAAACTCTCTTAATCTTAGGAAATCAGTCTTCTAAATCAGATCTGTCTTTTGAGTAATCCCACTAGCTCTTTGTATTATGAAAAGAAGATTTTTAAGTTTTCTAAATATAAAGTTTTATTGTATTGCTTTTTCACAGGACACATTCTCCTACCAGGAGAATTTGTTTCCCTCTAGTTGCATGTTACTGGTTCAGTATTTGTCACTTTATAAAAGTACTCATTACTCATCCTTTTGGCATTTTTATGATATTTCCAGGAAATATGGGGAGTTAAGGATTTGGGGGAAGAATGAGTTATTAGCCTAATGTAATAGTGTGTAAAAAGGCATTTCAGCTCTCACTGCTTACCAGGTTATGGAGTGACTTTAGTGGTATGAGGTTAATTTAATGGGAAAATTTTTAAGATGGAGGATCTAATCTAAACTCTTCATTTGTAGTGACATTTTAAGATTCTCAGCTATCTGTGTAACTTTTCTTTCTAATTTGATACCCCTATAAAATTACTATACTCAGCCTTGACTTCTTATTGTCCCCATTATATAAAAATGTCACAATTTCTTTGAGAATGATTGGCCATTACAGTTATTGTTGGTTCACAGTAGATTAAAGTACAAATTTATTACAGGCATAGTATCTTGATCTACATAGGGCTTTTATTCCTAGTTACATGAATTCTTTTTCTGTTTTTGGATCAAAAACAATTTATTCTGAATATTTAATTTAAAAAGTCATATATGATTTATTTTCCATAGATGAATATGACATATTGCTAGAATGGAACACATTTTTTTTTTTTTTTTGGTAGAGGTTTTTGCCTTAAGGTACATGCATTTGCTGGAGAGAGAGAGAGACAGTGAGAGGGAAAGAGAGAAATCACCCCCTGGGGGGTGGCCACATTGCAATCCCTCCTCCATTCTCTTCCCCAATCTTGGACATGTACACACAGCAGTTGGCATGATTTTCAAGCCACTGGGTTTGGGGCTTAAACTGAGTTGGCCGTAAGGAAGTCCAGCGATGGAACCGCTATGCCTTTTGCTGGCCAAAAAAAAAATCATTCTTTTTTTTTCTTAGCTGTAATTACTGAGAACTTAAACATCTAAATAGGTAGATAGGAATTAAAGTTACAGCATTTCACTTAATTCTTTAATTTGCTGCATAACTATGTCAAAATTCATAGTGTAATTTAACAGTAAAAATTATTTTTCAGTGATGTATTAGGGTGTAGCTCAGTTGAGGCTTTTTCAAATTTTGTTGAAATGGAAGAATTGCAAACTACCCAACTTGCAGAAATAGTATTTGTTACCCAGATATCGGTATCACTTATTTTCCAATACCCATGCTGATAATTCGGTTTATCATTTTGTTTAGCTCCTGGGAAGGTTTCACGCCCCATAATAAGGCAGCATGGCGGGGATCAGGGTAGGTGGGAGGTATGCCTTTCTTTTGTGAAGAGGGCAAATGACAGTTACCAAAGGCAAGTTTGAAGAGAGGCACCTCCATTGTAACAAAAGAGAACCTTTAGGAAAGAGCAGTTACGTAGATCGATGCCCTAAGTTTGCCTCTGTGTCTCTTAGTTTTGAAAGTCTTCGTTTACCTCAGAGATAGACAAACTCCAGTTCTAAACAGTAGCACATTTCATTATATAGCTAACGGTGATTTACCTAGCTTGTAGATCATTTTTTAAACATAAACTTCTGATGTTACATTATATGTAGTGATGAGATTTCCCTAAATACTATTATTAGGAATTAAATGAAACTCGGAGATTCTATTTATCTGTTAGAAATATTTTTAAGATGAAAATTTGTCATGTCGTTAAATTCCCTTGTGTTTCAACAGTGTTTATTTTTTCACAGGTGGCCAATATGTTCTACATTGTAGTGATTATGGCTCTTGTGTTACTTAGTTTCGGTGTTCCCAGAAAGGCAATACTTTACCCTCATGAAGAACCATCTTGGACGCTTGCTAAAGATATAGTTTTTCGTCCATACTGGATGATTTTTGGTGAAGTATATGCATATGAAATTGAAGGTAAAAACTTAAGTTTACAAATTCGTCTCTGTTGTTTTATGTTTTGAAGTTGGTTTTACATTGTAGTTGTATTACATTTTTACAAGTCAGTTACCGACCCAAGAGCTCCCCGCACCTTGCATTAGTTAATCCCAGAAGACATGTAAGAGTTAATTGAAAAAAAGTACTTTACAATTTTTCACCTGTGTTTAATAGAAATCTGGCCTAGGGACCAGCACATGGCATAATGGTTACGTCACTGAACTCTCATGTAGTTGACTGCAGTTTGAGTCCTGGAGACTCAAACTCACACCAGGCTCGTGTGTATGTTCCCAGATTCTTGAAAGAACAATGGAGAAGGGATTGTGGTGTGGCCATCACCCCTGGGGGATGATTTCTTGCCTTTTTTTTTTTATTTTAACTTTATTTAAAAAAAAAATATTTATTTAACTTTTATTCATTGCTTTTCATTTGACCAGAGACATAGAGAGACTGGGGGCAGTGGGGGTGGTGAATGAGAAAGCAAGCCACCATATCCGGGACTCGAACCATGGTCGGCTGTGTGGGAGTGTCCAGTGCCTTAACCACTAAGCCACCCACTGGCCCCTATTTTCCAGTTTTGATCAGAGATTGAAAGAGAGAAAGGGAATGTGAGAAAGCAAGCCACTGGAGCCAGGATTTGAATTGCGGTTGTCCATATGGGAGTCGAGTGCCTTTAACCACCATGCCATCTGCTGGCCCTGATTTCTTGCTTTCTGTCTTTCTGTCTCTGTGTTGAGTGCACACACCCTATAGCAAAAATCTCTCTTAAAAAAAAGAAGAAAAAAAAAGAAATCTGACCTAAACTGGCGTCTAGAAGGAGGACATCTGTTGGCTCACATAACAAAGTTCATAGGTAAAGTGGTCTTTAGCGTTGATCAATTCATGGCTAAGGATCCTTGTTCTTTTTCATACCACTGATTTATAGTTATGGTATCTTTATTTATTTATCTTTCCCTTAAAAGGGCATACTAGCAACAGGAAGAAAGACACTGTTCATTCATGGTTTTCTTAAGCGGAAAAAGTCCCTCTCATACAAGTCCCCTTTTACACTTATCCTTTCATATCTCATTAGCTCACGCTGACTTCAGTCTATTCTTCTCTGAAAGGTTTACTGAGAAAGGAGAATGGGGTTGCTGTGGTTAGCTTAGGCCAGTCAGGGTGGCTTGTACCTTGAGGAGTCAGGTACAGGTTAATGAAAAAATGATCTGGTGTGAATCTTGAAGCCCTCACAGCATGTCGAATTTTACAGGGGATAACATACTTTTGAGATTTATATCAAGATTTGTGAGTACAGGGTCCAGGATTATGCAATTAGCATGACTGTGTTGCTGGACTCCCATGTAGTCAACCGCAGTTCAAGTGCTGGACCCGGTGGCTTAAATTCAGACTGGGCACGTGTGCGTGAGTGCCCAAGATCCCAAGAGGAGAATGGAGGAGAAGGGATTGTGGCGTGGCCATCCCCCCAGGGGTGATTTCTCGCTTTCTGTCTCTGTCTCTCTGTCTGTCTCTGTCTTTCTGGTGAGCGCATGTGCCCTATAGCAAAAACCTCTCCCCCCCAAAAAAAATTTGAGAGTTCATTGTTTGGGTAAGCTAATAAATGAGGTAACTCCCACTTACTTAGCTCTATTCTCAAAGAGAATATTGAGTCTGTTGGACAGTTTTGCTACCATTCACATTTCGACCGCTTTTTTATTCTAGTTAACAAGGCTGGATAACTTGTGAACGTAAGCAGTGCTGTTCAGGGTTTCAGGAATATTCTGCTGACCTCCACATTTGAGTGATATAATCTTTATTTTGGTAGTTCTTTCACATTCGCCCTTCCTTTTTCCTTGACTTTTCCCTAACCCCATATACCTAGCCACTTAGAAGAATGTGGTTAGGTGAGTGGATGGCCACATAGAAGGTTGTAGTCATTAGTTCTCAGATGGTGGTTAATAGAGTGAGATTTTTACCAGCCTGGTCAAATTTTTTAAGAACAACTTTTGTCATAGGTTGCGTGCACTCACTGGAGAGGCAGAGACCAAGACAGGAAGTGAGAAATCACCTCCCCTAAGGGGGGTAGCCTTGCAGCAATTCCTCCTCCTCCTCCAGTCTTCTCTCAGGATTTTGGGCACACACACACGTGCCCAGCATGAGTTTTAAGCCGCCAGGTCTAGGACTCAAACCATGGTTGACTATGTGGGAGTCCAGTGATGTAACCATTACGCCATCTGCCTATCCCCAAATTTTGTTTTTAATGGCTTCCTGTTCAATGTTATTTCTAGTTTTTGTTGCCGCTCTTTCTCTGATGATGTGGCTGTAGGTGTATAGGTGTTATAAAGCATTGTGCAGAGATTTTCCGTTTCTGCATTCTCATTTTTTGAGCAGTTGCTTCCCCAAACTAATGTGAATAGGATGGAAAGAGGTTCATAAGATTGTTTAGGAGTGTAAATCAGACAGTTTGCTGGTAAAACCAAAGGAATGATAGAGCCATTATGAGACTTTCAGTGATGTATGTATTTCAAAACAGTGATCAAACACCAAGAGCTAAATGTTCTATAAATATTTATATAGAACTTGTCTCTAATTCTAATTATTTAATTTTAAGATCTTTGCCCTACCTAAAAGTTTTACTTTATTCCCATGACTCTGTGGAAGGAATTAAAGCTTTTCCCTTTCTTGTTTCTGTTATGTCTGGCTTTAAAACCATTCCAAGTAAGGTGATAAATAATAAAGAATTTAAATCTAACCACTATGTAATTTGAACAGCATTTTAGCTACCCCTTGAACTCTATTTTGTGACATAATAAAAATAAACCCCATAATCTTTATATTTGTAAATTTACAGGAGTGGTTATGAGTCTACCGTACTTTTAAGGTTCAATTTTAATTTATGTAAGTGTTTCAGTGAGACACAGTTCAGGAATTTTACCCTTTTTAATGACCCTTAAGATAAACCTACCTTTAAAGGCAATTTAATACATATATTTCCGTGTCTGGAAGAGAGTGGAGGAACACGTAGCAAGGTATTTCTGTGTTGAAGTATTTCTAAAGCTCCACTTCCTATGGCTATCTGCCCAGAGGCTTTTGCTGGAATATGTAAAATAGATTTCTACATAATTAGAATAGCCTCAAAGTAAAATAACAAGCTTTAAAAACTAAATAGCAGTTACTGGTGATGTACTGTATTTAATTTTTTTTTTTATTTCTTTCCAAAGTGTGTGCAAATGACTCTGTTATGCCTACAATCTGTGGTCCTGGGACGTGGTTGACTCCATTTCTTCAAGCAGTCTACCTCTTTGTACAGTATATCATTATGGTTAATCTTCTTATTGCATTTTTCAAGTAAGAATTTTATTCTGTTGCTTACCATAATTAGATTTGATATATGATTCTACTTATTTTGGAGGAAATTACAGAATTTTAAATCTAAAAATTTTATTGAGGCTTAAACTACTAATATTATCTTAGATAAGTTACAAAAAAGGGGCCAGCTCCAAAGTCTGGTGGTCATGGAAAGTTGGGTCCCACGTAGCCAGTTGCGGCTTAAATCACGTCCTCAGCAGATTGAAAAACACACCGGGCACATGTGCATCCATGCCCCAAATCCCAACAGGATGGAGAAATGGAAGTCAGGGATTGCAGCATGACCTTGCCCCAACAGGGGTTGCTTTCCCCTAATCCTCTCTTCTCCCTCTGTGAGCACACATGCCCTCTGGCAACCCTAAAAAAAAAGATTGTAGATAAGAAGTGCTTATCTTATCCAATGTGTTCTAATTTTAGATTTCACCGGTTTTTTTTCAATTTGCAATTCTTTTACACATTTTATCTTTATCTGGGCTATTTTGTAGGTTGCCAAGGAATACACATTCAGTGCAGAAAACAGAATGACAAACAAAAGAATCATCAGTAATCCCTTAGTATTTTGGTGTACAGTCTTTATCATTTTTTATAAATAGATGTACGCCATTTTTTCTTTTCAAAAATAATATCCTCATATTTTATGTACTGTTTTTAACTATGCAAAAAATTATGGACATTAACCCAAATTAATGATCACCTTCTCCAGCCTACTTTGATTTCTTTCCAAGACAGACAAATAAGCGTCCTGAACCGGGTCTCATGCCGTGATCCTCCCCTGCCTTCCCAGCCAGGCAGAGTTACAGGCACGTGCACACCAGTGTCTGCAGGTTGACTCAGGAGCCACATCTCAGTCTTCCATATTGTTTTCAGCATTGCAGAACGTTAAATACCCCTGTGCCCACCACCGCCAGCTCCAATCTGTTTTTATTGGCTATCTGATAACTTCATGATACAGACCATAATTTTACAAGCCAATACTTTATATTACTTTATATTAGATATTTTTGTAATTTTTTTGCTTTCAAACACTATGTTGTTAAATCTTTGAACAGTGCTGATAGTATTTCCTTCAAATGATTTCTTAGAGTAGAACTGTTCAGCATATGTACTTGTAGGACTTCCTGCATTTATGTCAATCCAGGCCTGTGTCCCAACTCCCTGCCCATAGTATTACTGTTTTGTTAGTGGTTGCCAATTTCATAGTAAATAAAAGGATCTTGTTTTTGTTTGTACTTATTTGATCGCTATTTACTTGATTACTAGTAAGACTGATTCCACTTTAGTCAATTTTATATAACTTTTAAAATCTTTTTTAGAAAATTATTATTGTTTTTTAATTGCCAGAGAGTGTGTGTGCTCACCAGCAATAGAAACAGAAAGGAAGAAAGTATTCCCCAACAGAGTGTGATCATGCCGCAGTCCCTTCCCCATTTCTCCACCTTGGCATGATTTGGGGCATGCAAGCACATGCACCCAACACGTTTTTCTTTTATTTTTTAAGGTTTTTGCCGTAGGGTGTGTGTGCTTGTTGGAGAGAGAAAGAGTTTGCGAGAGGAAAAGTGAAAAATCACCCCTGATGGGGATGGCCGTGCCGCAATCCCTTCTCTTCCATTCTCCTTCTGGGATTTTGGGCATGCATGCACACATGCCCAGTGTGATCTTTCAAGCCATCACGTTCAGGACTTGAATCACATATGGGGGTCCAGTGACGTAACCACCACCCACCTGCTGCCCCCTGCCCCCAACATGTTTTAAAAGCTACTAGGACTGGATTTCCAATTGCCATAGCCATATGGAATCCAGCTTCTTTAACCGCCAGGCCATGGGGTTAGCCCTCATCTTTAAAAATTTAAAATAATTTTTCTGGAGAGTTTTGATTAAGATCTTCAATAGTATTAACCTTTTGCTTGCCATAACTTGTTACATTCTTTTTTTTTTTTTTTTCATTTTTCATTTGTCTTTTAGTCTTATTTATGGAATAGTACTCTTTTGAATTCTTATTTAGTACAGAATTACAATAAAATCTATAATATCTGAAGGTCTAAGTTATCATTAACTGGTTTATTTTTGTTCTTTGTTATCCCAGCAATGTGTATTTACAAGTGAAGGCAATTTCCAATATTGTATGGAAGTACCAGCGTTATCATTTTATTATGGCTTATCATGAGAAACCAGTTCTGCCTCCTCCACTTATCATTCTTAGCCATATAGCTTCTCTGTTTTGCTGCGTATGTAAAAGAAGAAAGAAAGATAAGACTTCTGATGGACCAAGTAAGTAAATGATAAATAAGGCAGGTATTTTCATTTGTTCACTTCTCAGTATTACACTTTGAAGGCTAAATACTGATTTTATTCAGGAGACTTGGTGAATATTTGGTTAATGTTATTGAAAGGAATTAAATTTCTCTGGAGGAATTTTTTTATTGTTTTGTTTTTTGTTTGTGTTTTTGTTTTTGGCTGTAGGTCGTGTGCACTCGCTGGAGACAGAGAAAGTGGGAAGTCACCACTCTCCCCCAGAAGGGATGGCCATGCCACAATCTCTTCTCCTTTTGGGATTTTGGGGATGAAAGCACATGTTCCTGGTGCAGTTCTCGAGCTGCTGAGCCAGGGACTCGAGCTGTGGAGTCAGCCATGTCGGATCTGGCTGCTTTAACTTCCATGCTGCCTGCTGGCCCTTCCCTAAAGATTTTTTTTTTTTTGCAGGGGTGGGGAGGCAGGGGTAGATTTTTGCCATAGAGCACATACACTTATCAGAGAGACAGAGAGAAAGAAAGTAGGAATTCACCCCCTTGGGTAATGGCTATGCCACAATTCCCTATTTTGCATTCACTTCTCAGGATTTTGGGCAACATGCAAACGTGTCTGGCATGAGTTTCAGGCTGCTGGGTTTGGGACTTGAACTGCAGTTAGCCATGTAGGAATTCACTGCCTTAACCACTACACCATCTGCTGGTACCCCACCGAAGGAATTTTTAAGTGTAATATGGTATGTATTAGGTTGTTGGGAAAGTCATGACATGTTTTTCTATGCAAAAATGGGTCAGAACTTTCCCTAACAACCCAATATAAAAATGTACTTAGTATTTAATCTTTTTTGAAGAAGGCATATTACTGTGTTAAAATGATAATATAAACCATATCCTTTTGCTGTTCTACTATTCATTTTTGATGTTCTGTAAACAAAATCAGAAGCTTAAATAGCCTATGATCAGAAAGATTTTTGAAGCTTTTATATATGATAGGATTAGTACTGGGTCTCTCTTAAATAAAAGGTATACCTTTTAATAAGTATAATGTAGTTATATAATAAGTGACCGTACCTTATTTTATATCATACCTTGTTTGAGTACATGTACAATTCCTGTTTATCATCATTTGTGGAGACTACAAATTTCATTACATTCTGAATACTACATGAGAATAATCATTATATCAGATTGTATTTAAAATTTTAAAATTGTGTCTGTGCTACTGTATTAGTTCTTAAATTCCTCTGCCTGAGTATGTGAGGGAACGATATGAGAAAGGTAGACAGTGGAGGATTGTATAGGGAAGGGAAATTAGAAAAGGAGAATGTACTTGAGCCTATTCTTCTGACATCATTCTGTGAATGAAGAAAACAAGAGTTTTCCAGTTCATTAGAAGCACAGCAGTAAAAAGAAAAAAAAATTGGAAATGATATATTATCTTATGTACCCTGAATAATTCAACACATGAGCTGAAGTTTGATAGCTTATAGCTCTTCCTTGTTTGTTTTTTTCTTTCCTTCTCTCAGAACTTTTCTTAACAGAGGAAGATCAAAAGAAACTTCATGATTTTGAAGAGCAGTGTGTTGAGATGTATTTCAATGAAAAAGATGACAAATTCCATTCTGGGAGTGAAGAGAGAATTCGTGTCACTTTTGAAAGGTTCAGAGGCTCTTTAATTAAGATTTATTAACATCAGAATGAGTACTTTTATTTATGTTTCTTATGTGTCATCATCATTCAGTTCATTTTGTCAAACAGATTTAATAATATTTTTACATTTTACATTTAATAATAACTTTACATTTTCTCTGTTTATTATCATCATTTGTTGAGACTACAAAAAGAATTTTTACGTTAAATAAGTTTTTTAAAAGCCTTTTTCTCCCCTGCAGAGTGGAGCAGATGTGCATTCAGATTAAAGAAGTTGGAGATCGTGTCAACTACATAAAAAGATCATTACAATCATTAGATTCTCAAATTGGCCATTTGCAAGATCTTTCTGCTTTGACTGTAGATACATTAAAAACACTCACTGCCCAGAAAGCTTCTGAAGCTAGCAAAGTTCACAATGAGATCACTCGAGAATTGAGCATTTCCAAACATTTGGCTCAAAGCCTTATTGATGATGGTACTGTAAGGCCATCTGTGTGGAAAAAGCACAGTGTTGTAAATACAGTTAGCTCCTCTCTTCCTCAAGGTGATCCTGAGAGTAATAATCCTTTTCTTTGTAATATTTTTATGAAAGATGACAAAGATCCCCAAAGTAACATATTTGGTCAAGATTTACCTGTAATACACCAGAGAAAAGAATTCAGTTTTCCAGAGGCTGGTTCCTCTTGTGGTGCCTTATTCCCAAGTGCTGTTTCTCCTCCAGAACTGAGGCAGAGACTACATAGAGTAGAAGTCTTAAAAGTGTTTAACAAAAGTCAAAAATTAGGCAGCTCATCTAATAGCATACCACATCTGTCATCCCCACCAACCAAATTTTTTGTTAGTACACCATCCCAGCCAAGTTGCAAAAGCCACTTGGAAACTGTAACCAAAGATCAAGAAACTGCTTCATCTAAAGCTGCAGAAGGAGACAACATAGAGTTTGGAGCATTTGTAGGTAAGTTTGACAAACTGCTATTTGTATGTCAGTATTCTTTACTTTTTGCCTTAGAAATAAAAACGATCACTTTAAAAAGAAAAACGATTAGCTAATTAATTTTTGAAAATGTAATGTGATAAGTGGACTATCTTTTCAGAGAGTATAGTTCTAAAACTATTTTTAATAATTATTTAATTTTTACTCATCATCATTATTGTTACTTTTTTTTTTTAATTTGACCAGAAAGAGAGAGAGAAAGAGAGACGGAAAGTGAGAAAGCAAGCCACAAAGTTGAGGATTTGAACCATGGTCAGCCATGTGGGAGTCCAGGCACCATGCCACCTGCCAGCTCCAGGTCCTAAAAATTTTTAAAGGAATTAATAGCAGGGAAATAGGTTGAATTGGGCTGGGAGAGTTATACTGGCATATAACCTCTTGTGTACAGCTTGTTGTAACAATTACATGGAAAGCTTATTTGGGTTTTCTCTTTGAATTTGGGTGTTTTAATTTAAATTGATCAACTCCAGTTGAAAGAACCTCAGTGATCCATAAATGTCAGGTACTTGGGGAGCAATAGGAAGATATATGGGAGATCAAAAGTAACTGGAGATGACCAGCAGGTGGCATGGTGGTCGAGGTGCTGGACACTCCCACATGGCTGACCACGGTTTGGTGCCTGGACGTGATGACTTGCCTTCTCACTTTCCCTCTCTCTCTCTCTCTCTCTGTCTCTCTCTGGTCAAACTAAAATGAATGAATGAATAAATAAAAGATTTTAAGAAAAAAAAAATTTTTAAAGAATTACTTTATTTAACTTCATTTATCCATTTATTTATGTATTGTATTGTACTGTATTTGACCAGAGAGGGACAGAGTGAAGGAGAAAGCAAGCCACCAGGTCCAGGACTTGAACCATGGTCGGCCATGTGGAAGTCCAGCGTCCTTAACCACCACGCCACCTGCTGCTCCCCAGGAAAAAAAAGATTTTAATAAAAAAAAGTAACTGGAAAAGAACAATGCCTTATACATAATGTGACCACACACACACACACACACACACACACACACACACACATATATATATTTTTTTTAATCCAAACTAAGATACTTCTGAGAGTCAAAGAGTACATACTACTCGTAATTACATTAGGACAACAGCAAAAGCCAGGAGTCCACTTGGAAAATGGAATTTAGGATGTACACACCCAGAAAGGAGTTAATTCATTCTTATATCTATGATAGCTTAAAGATTAGAGCAGAAACAAATATTTATTTTGGCAGTGATAACACAGTAATAACCTTCATGCAAAACTGCTTCAGTCAAGGAAATGGGGTAGGGGAAGAAGCCAGATTACCGTGAGATAACGTGCTGGTGGGGGGAGAGAATGTAAAGGGGTGACTGGAGGTTGACTCGAGACTCTTTAAAAAGCTTGACAACAAAAGTAAAGCAGAGAAATAGCTAATATTGCCATTTTTATGTTTAGGATAGTTCTTTGTTTTGTTTTTAATGACGATGACTTAAGCATATTCAGTGCTGTCAGTATGCCTGTGGAAGGAATAAATGAAGAGGGAATGCTTCATAGTGATGGCTAAGTCTTTACTAATCGTCAGAATATAGTGTTCTCATAGCCCTTTTTAAGGTTATTAATGATTAAAATGTCTAACAAAGAATTCTTAGGAAACAACTTGGGTTGTTGTGAACATAACCAGAATGTTCCAAGGTATTCGTGACACCCTCTGTCTCTTGTTTTTAACACTCATGCTAACCTCCTGAACCTAGAAATTTACCTAGTCATGGCACATGCACAAAGAGTGTTCAGAGAATGGGGTCAGCAGGTGTGGTGGATAAGGTGCTGGACTCCCACATGGTGACCACGGTTTGAGTCTTGGACCTGGAGGCTTGAGAATCACACTTGCCATGCGTGCATGTCTGCCCAGAGTGCCGGCGGAGAATGAAGAAGGAATTACAGCATTGCCATTCCCCCTGGGGTTTGATTTCTCACTTTCCCTCTGTGTGTCTCTTTCTTTCTTTCTCTTTTCCCTCTCCCCACTGTGAGTATACTTGTCCTGTGGCCAAAAAAATAAATAAATAAAAATAAAAAGAATAAAAGAATGTTCAGAGGATGTATTAATAAGCCCATGAAAAGACTCCACATTAAGGCCACCCAGCAATTTTTCTAGGTACTGAGCATGCTGATTACCCGCTGCTACGCTATGTGGAGTTCACTGTGGTTCATATATAACATAAGCTTTTCTACAGAAATCTACCCCAACTTGTTTTATTATTATTATTTTTTGTAGAGTTACATTTATTTAATTTTATTTATTTTTATTGTTTTCCAGTTTGATCACATAGAGACAAAGGGGAAAGTGAAAAAGCAAGCCACCAGGTCCAGGATTTGAACCAATGTCGACCATGTGGGAGTCTGGCACTTTTAACCACCATGCCACCTGCTGGTCCCCCAGTTCATTTTTTTAAAAAATACACATTAACCTGTTTGTTAATGTATTACCATTGGGAGGGATATATGAGTGTGTATGTATGTACATAATGCTTTTGTATTTTGTTATTATTGGTGGTAAAATGGTCACCTTTTTTCTTTTTCTCAAACCATTGTTAGCATATGTTCAATTCTTTTATTAAGATAGTTTTTTTTGTTTGTTTTTTTTTTTTTTGCTGTAGGGCATGTGTGTTTGCCGAAGAGAGAGACAGAAAGCGAGAAATCACATCTGCCACCACCCCCCCCCCCCCGGGGGGGAGGATGACCATGCTGCAGTCCCTTTTCTGGTCTCTTCTCAGGATCTTGCCTACTCATGCATATGCACCCAGTGTGAGTTTTAAGCTTCCGGCTCTGGGATTTGAACCATGATAGGCTACATGGGACTCCAGCAATGTACCATTATTCCATCTGCTAGTCCTGATTCCTTTTTTTTTTAATTTTAAAGAATTATTTAACTTTATTTATTATTATTTAAATTTGATGAAAGAGCAACAGAGAAAGAGAGGGGAAGTGAGAAAGCAAACAACCAGGTCCAGGACTCAAACCATGGTCAGCCATGTGGGAGTCCAGCGCCCTTAACTGTCACACCACCCGTTGGCCCCATGTTTGATTCTTTATGGCTTTTGCTGTTGCGTAAACGGAACTAGTAATATTTGTCAGCTTCTTAGCAAATATTTTCTTTTTAAAATTTTGTCAGAAGTCATTTTCACTGCCAGAAACAGTAAGAGAGGAGACATGGAGAAAGCACCACCCCATAGGGCACAGTCACATCACATCACTTCTCCATCTCTGCCTCTTCCAGGATTTTGGGCACACACACATCATGTTTTTCTTTCTTGGTTTTTTTTTTTTTTTTTTGGTTTCTTTTTTGGTTTCTTTTTTTTGGAGAGGTTTTTGCTATAGGGCGCCTGTGCTCACCAGAAAGACAGAGAGAGACAGAAAGCGAGAAATCACCCCCCAGGGGGGATGGCCACGCCGCAATCCCTTCTCCTCCATTCTCCTCTTGGGATCTTGGGCACGCATGCACACATGCCTGGTGTGAGTTTAATCCACTGGGTCCGGGACTCAACCCACAGTTGACTACATGGGAGTCCAGCAACCTAGCCTAGCCATTACGCTAACTGCTGGTCCCCCCCAGCATGTTTTTCAAGCCACCATATCCAGGACTTGAACCATATGGCCAGTCATGTGGGATCTAGCTCCCTTATCAGCCAGGCCATGGGCTGACCCTCTTGGCTAACATGTTCAGTATTATTTGTCAATGGAGCTAAGTGAGTGTGCAAAGCCATCAAAACTATACTTGAGGGACCAGCAGTTAGCGTAATGGCTATGTCGCTGGACTCCCACGTAGTCGACCGCGGTTCGAGTCCCGGACCCGGCGGCTTAAACTCACGCCGGGCGCGTGTGCGTGCGTGCCCAAGATCCCGAGAGGAGAATGGAGGAGAAGGGATTGCGGCGTGGCCATCCCCCCTGGGGGGTGATTTCCTGCTTTCTATCTCTCTGTCTCTGTCTGTCTGGCGAGCGCACGCGCCCTATAGCAAAAACCTCTCCAAAAAAAAAAAAAAAAAAAAAAACAAAACAAAAAAAAAAACTATACTTGAAAAACAACATAAATCATTTTTTTTATAAACAAGACACAGAGTCTTTATTTTGATATATAAGGAAAGAAAACCAAATTTTTTATTCCACTTTTTTCTGTTAAAGGACACAGAGATAGCATGGATTTACAGAGGTTTAAAGAGGCATCAAACAAAATCAAAGAAATATCTGTAAGTAAATTCTTACTGTAAAAGCATGATTCCATTTGATTTCACTATGTTCATGATTAATTCAAAATAGCATTAAACTTTTTTTCAATAATACTATCTTTTTAGCAGAGACTATCATCATTGTCATGAGCTCAAATGTTTGAAGCTGCTCCCAATTTAAGAAAAAAAAAAAAAAAAACAGTTGAGGAATGTGGGGGAAAATATACAAATAGCTTGTATTTTTTATTAACTAAAATAAAGACTATCAGACATTTAACGTTTCTCTTCTTAGAAATGCTTCTCTACGTGTTTTCTATTGACTGAATCCTGTACTTATTGAGCTCAGCTGTTTTACAGGCCTAAGAGCTTTTTTAGAGTAAGACCCTAGCTTCAAGGAAGCTGTATTGTAGCAGTAAAAAGCTGTATGTAATATACAAGTGTAAGCTATTCAACAAATGTTTATTAAGTACATTTTTAAATACATAGAACAATGTGTTTTCTGCAAAAAAAAAAAAATAGCTTTTATTTCATAACGGTTGCTTTTATAAATTGGCTGTAGCATTTTAGAGTCTTAAGGAATGTAATATTATTATACTAAGATAATGAAGAAGACCTAAAAAATATATTCCTAAATAATTTAGGTTGTGTAAGTTATCAAGTGGTAAAACAGTGAAAACAAGAATTTATCAAACTAAAGCCATGGAAATGATAAAGACATAATACAAAAATGCCTGTGAGTGATTGCTCCTTAAAGGACTCAAGGTTAATTAGTGTAATTGCTGTCAGGTCCTTTTATTTACTATTCCACACATGAAAGATAGAACCAAATGCATTTTGATGATACTTATACCAACATTTGTATTTTTGTGTGTTTAAGACTTTTTGCTATTAGGCACATGCAGCCGCTAGAGAGACAGAGACAGAGAGACAGAAAGTGAGAAATCACCCCCCAAGGAGAATGGCTACACCGCAATCCCTTTTCCTCTATTCTTCTCTGGGATTTTGGACATGCACGTGCACGTGCCAGGTGTGCATTTTATTCTGCCAGGTTTAGGACTCAAACCACGGTTGACTACATGGAAGTCCAGCAATGTAACCATTATGCCACCTACTGGTCCCAATATTTGTATTTTCTAATAGCATATATTCTAACCAAAAGGCTGCACTAATTGATTAATTTAGAGCCTAGTGACTAGATAATAACTTAGAAATTGATTTTTTTGCACATCGAGATATAATAATCAAATGTTTTTTTTTTCTTTATATAATAGCCTTTATAATAGTTACTTTCTTTTTTCCTTCAAATAGGAACAACAGAATGATGAAAGAAACACAATTATTGAGTATACAGAGATGCCTAAATATCAGGTAAAGTCTTTTTAGTCAATATGAGAGTCAGAATGTTAACTTAAAAAATACGTATGCTATTAGATGGAAGAACTCAGTATATACTGAGTGTAGTGGAGCTATCATAAGACTAGTTTGCAGCGTTTTCTAGCCATTTTAATTCTGTAGAATGCTTTTTTTTTTGAGAGAGAGATTTTTGCTATAGGGCATGTGTGCTCTCTAAAGAGGCAGAAATCGAGAAATCACTCCCCCTGGGGGGGATGACCATACCACAGTCCCTTCTCCATTCTCCTCTCGGGATTTTGGAATGCACATACACACGCCTGGTGTGAGTTTCAAGCCTATGGGTCCAGAACTCACACCATGGTCAGCTGTAACCATTATATCATCTGCTGGTCCCAGTTCTGTAGCACACTTGGAAAGATCTGAATTTTCCATGATGTATAATAATTTACAAGGAAAGAGCAAAAAATGAGTTGGGAGCATTTAGGTAGCCTTATCTGATACCAGATGATGAAAATGGAAAGAAAGGAATGAGAAAAATTAATGAGTACAAAGAAAAACAGACAAGTCTAGTGATTTATGATATTGTATGTCTATATACCATATAGTGTTTTTTCCCCCCACAGGTTTTTTTTTTTTAATTAAAAATTTTTAAAAGAATTATTATATTTACTTATTTTAATTTGACCAGAGAGGGACAGAGTGATAGAGAGAGAGAGAGAGAGAGAGAAAGCAAGAAAGCAAGCCAGCAGGTCTGAGATTCGAACCACAGTTGGCTATGTGGGAGTCCAGCACCCTTAATACCATGCCATCCGACAGCCCCTCTTAAACAGGTTTTAACTGAAGTGTAAGTTATACGACATGAGGGTCTGGAATGGACCTTTATAAATTTTAGTTAAACTGTTTATAATCTAGAATTATTTACATTTAGTGAAATTTCTTAGCATATTTTCTTTTTCCTGTATGCAAATTATTATTGTATCACCATACTCTGGTGGTGTCATATACCTATTGTGGAGCACTTGATAGACATGGAAATAAAGTTTAGGATAAATGGACACTTACTGGGATTTCCCCATAGATTTCACCTTTAAACTATAAATTTAAAAGAGGACTATATTATATATATAAGTAGATAGATAATTTCCTGGTAAAGGCAAGAAGAAATGACAAGATTCTGTAAACGAAAAGCTGTGGCTGTTTTGTGAATTAAACAATTTTGAGTAATTTACTTAGAGGAGGAAAATAACTCAAACTGTATTAGAGTAATAGGCTGTAGCTTATGATCAGATACTGTGAGTTCCTGACCATGTGGGTTAATACGCCCCTTTGAAAATACAATTATAAAACTATAGGCCCTCTTCCTAGACAAATGCCCATTTACAGTTTTTCGTTGTTGCAGTGAAGTGAAACACATCATTCTGTCCCAGTTTTGAATTCCTGCCATAGGTGGTTTCATGAATCTGATGTGTAATAATAGCTCCAAAGTTTATATAAGGGAAAATACTTAAATAGACACGAAATAGCTAGAACTGAACCAGCAGGCAGCATGGTGGTTAAGGCGCTGTATCCCATACAGCCAACTGCTTGCTTTGAGTCCCAGACCTGGTGACTTGAAAAACACCAGGGTGTGTGTGTATGTGTGTCTGCATGCGCACATGCGTGCCCAAAACCATAAGGATAATGAAGAAGAGATTGTGGCATGGCCATCCCCCGTGTTGAGCACACACACTCTATGGTTTCGGGAGTTTGCTTTGTGACTACAGAAAGTCAGCACTCATCAAGTTGGCTGTATAAATCAGGTATAATTTGAGCATGGCGCATCAAGGCCAGAAAAGCATAATGTCCTTGAGATATAAGTTCATTTAGTGAAAATACTAGGTTATCACAGTAGTAATAATTTTGAAGCCCTGTTTGTAAGATGTGGTTGACGTTTTACTTTTAAATATTTATTATTTTTTTATTTTTACATTTAATCTCTGTACATCTTTACGGCATACAACATAGATTTTCCCATTTGGAAATATTTTTAAGTTGCATAATAGTGTGAATTTTTTGTAGTCGATAAGATAAAACAAAAGGGGGACCAGCAGTTAGCGTAATGGCTATGTTGTTGGAATCCCACATAATCGACTGTGGTTCGAGTCCCGGATCTGGTGGCTTAAACTCACGCCAGGTGCATGCATGTGCGTGCGTGCCCAAGATCCCAAGAGGAGAACGGAGGAGAAGGGATTGCGGTGTGGCCATCCCCCCGGGGGGTGATTTCTCGCTTTCTGTCTCTCTGTCTCTCTCTGTCTGTCTGGCGAGCGCATGCACCCAATAGCAAAAACCTCTCAAAAAAAAAAAAAGATAAAACAAAAGGAAAGTGTAAGATCTTCCCCAAAATATTTAGTACTCACTAGTTCATCTAGAAAGATAGATGAAAAAAAAAAGAAGATAAGGGAGAATCTGGTATTAGGCACTAAAATATTACGTAACTAGGACAGTTGAAGCATGAATGTGTAGCAAAACATTTTTACAGAGATAGACCCTTCTATAAGTAAGAATTTTAAGCGGAGAGTTGGACTAGATAAAGAGGAAAATGCTTTCTCAGTAAATACAATTTGGACAGTTGGGTAAAAATTTAGAAATCTGTTTATGTTTTCATACCATTTTGTAAACATGATTGAGTTATAGAGTTAAATGTGAACATTCAAATCATAGAAAGACTCAAGAAAACATATATTTATTAAGCTAGTAAAGCAACTGGGCCTTTAAAAAAAAATTATTTATTTAATTTTATTTGTTCCTTTTTTTTTTTTTAATTTGAGCAGGAGTAGTGGGGAGGAGTGAGAAAACAAGCCACCAGGTCCAGGACTCAAACCGTGGTCAGTCACATGAAAGTGTTCAGTGCCTTAAACCCACACCACCTGCTAGTTCCTTTTATTATTATTATTATTATTATTATTATTATTATTATCTTATTTAATTTTTATTATTATTACTTTTTTTCTTTTTATTTGATCAGAAATAGAGAAGGAAAGTGAGAAAGCAAGCTGCCATGTCCGGGATTTGAACCTCTCAGTCAGTCATGTGAGAGTCCAGTGCCTTAACCACTACGCCATCTGCCAACCTCCTGGACCTTTTTTTTTTTTTAAATTTAATTTTCTTTGTTGTTAGTCTCTTTTAATTTGACCAGAGAGAGAGAGAAAGGGAAAGCGAGAAAGCAAGCCTCCAGGTCCAGGACTCACACTGCGATCAACCATGTGAGAATCCACCATGCCTCCTGTCTGCCCCTTATTCCTTCTTTTTTTCTTTTTTAGAATTATTTTATTTAACTAACTTTATTTAAATTTGACCAGAAAGGAACAGAGTGAAAGAGAAAATGAGAAAACGAGAAAGCAAGCTGCCAGGT
The DNA here is from genome assembly GCA_026018925.1 of Tupaia tana. Taxonomy (NCBI): domain Eukaryota; kingdom Metazoa; phylum Chordata; class Mammalia; order Scandentia; family Tupaiidae; genus Tupaia; species Tupaia tana. Next base: position 21,949,788 of record JAKSZU010000023.1, read on the forward strand.
CCAGTACTCGACCATGTGAGAGTCCAGCACCCTTAGCCATCGTGCCACCGTGCCACCTGCTGGCCCCTGTTATTACTTATTTTTTAATTTGACCAGACAGAGAAAGGAAGGGAAAGTGGGAAAGCAAGCTGACAAGTCTGGGACTTGAGCCATAGTTGGCCATGTGGGAGTCCAGCACCCTAACCACCAATCCACCTACCGACCCCAAGACTTTCACAATACAGAAATAATAGGTAATAATAGGGAAGATGTGAAAATATTGAAGTACTACCTAAATATATGAAGCGTAAATAGTCCAAACATTTTTGGGGGGAAAAATCACAAATAATGAGTAGATAAATACCTGTTGATATAAATAATTCATGTAATAATAGGAAAGCTATGAAGACCCTTTCAGAAGAACTACACTGTCCCTCCAAATCAGTATTATCAATGTACTAAATATAAGTGTAAGACAGTAGCTTTTTGATGAGGAGGGGGTGAATTGATAATGGTTTTATATTTTAGCCCTCACAGTTTTGTTTTTCCTCAAATGTTTTGTGAATTTGTACTGCTATGAGAAAAGATTCCTTCAGATGGCTATGTGAACAAGTAAGGTGTTTTGATACAGGGTGTTAGACTGACGTGGAGAAAATAGCCAAGATCTGTAGTATGTAGTGTACTCTCTGTTGGTCAAGTAGAATAAAGCATACTGAGCTAACATCAGTCATGGGACTCTTCTGTTATGTGGAACAATGACTTGAAATTCAGTTCAGTTTTTAAATTACGTATATGTACAATGTGTGCAGAATGATGTTCCTTCAGAAAACACTTTGAAACCTGTGAGTTCTCATGCTGGATTTACTGAATGTCACACAACTTCCATTCCTCTCCCTTCAGAACAAGGTGAGTATGTAGGCTGTATGAATTCCTTTAGCAAACATGCTGATTTAAGATTTTACTGCATTTGTGTTTGTTAGACACCTGAACAGTGAGTGGTCAGAAGTCCAAAATGAAGATTCTAGTCCATCGTTGTTACTGTAGCCTTGCATAGACACGTATTTCTGACTTTATATATTTTTTTAAACAAATTATTTAGTCTGTAAACATGACATATGAAGACTTTTAAAAACTCTGCTGATTTTAACTTTTACAAGTTAATCTATTATTTTTAATCTCTATCATTAATTATTTGATGTATTTTTGTGTTAACTTTAAAAAGTAACTAATACATTTTGTGGGTTAAAATTTAAACACAGGTCAGCAGGTGATGTGGTGGTTAAGGCACTGGACATTCCCACATGGCTGACCACGATTTGAGTCTTGGACCTGGTGGCTTTCTTTCTCATTTTCCTTCTCTCTGTGTGTCTGTCTTTCTCTGGTCAAATTAAAATGATCGAATGAATGAATAAAACTAAAGAAATAATTAAAAAATAATTTTTTTTAACATACAAACCTTTTGTAAAGTCTACCTCTCACTCCAGCCCATGTATAACCCCGTTATTTCTCTCTCCCCTGTAGAGTTTAATGCTTATGCAGTCATATATGAAAATGCAGCCTTTGCTACCTCTTTTCTTCTACACAGAAAGTAGCATAACATGTTGTTTTGCACCATTTTTCAGTTACTATATGATATTGTTTCCTCATTACACATTTTATTATTAGTCAAAATTACATGTGCACATAATTGAAAAGTTGCTAATAAAACCTCCTAAGGAAAACAGTGCTGCCTCATCCTCCTTACCATCACTTCTCCTTTCATTTTCTTGGGTATACTGAATTCAGTAATATATAGCATGGCTAAGTTGAGTTTTATTCCAGGAATGCAAGTTGAATTAACATTTTAAAATTTAAGAGCTATGACTCATAGAAGAATCATAAGATTAAAAGAGAAAAATCATAAGATCATTTTATTAGCTGTGTAAAAGTCATTTGATAAAATTCAACATCATTTCATGTTTAAAACTCTTAATAAAGTAAGAATAGATTATGGTTCCTTAATCTTAATAAGGAATACCTATAAAAATTATCACAAACATCATACTTCATTGTGAATTATTGAAAGCCCAAGGTAAAGGAACATAACAAGGATTCCGGATGTTACTGTTTCTGTTTTACCTTCTAGTCACATTGAGAAGATAAGGCAAGCAAAAGAAATGGTATGACTAGGAGGGAAGAAATAAAACTCAATATTTTAAGATAACATAGATATAGTTCTAAAGTTATTATAGATTTATATTGCTGTATATCCATATTTGTTTTAGGCCGTATCTGTTGACTTTTTTTTAAGAATTATTTATTATTTTTTTCACTTGAGTTTTGCCAAAGACAGAGAGAGAGAGAGAGAGAGAGAGAGAGAGAGAGAGAGAGAGAGAAAGCAAGCCTCCAAGTCTGGGACTCGAACTACAATTGGCCATGTGGGAATTACAACACCTTAACCACCATGCCACCTGCTGCCCCGTTATTGTTTTTATTGTTGACCTTCCAAAGAAGGCAAAGATTGGGGCTAGAAGGTGACGTGGGGTTAAGGTGCTGGACTCCCAGATGACCAATCACAGTTTGTATCCTGGATCTAGCGGCTTGAAAATCAACACTGAGCACATGAGCATGCATGCCCAAAATCCTGAGAGGAGAATAGAGGAGGAGGGATTGCGATGTGGCCGTCCTTCCTGGGGGGTGATTTCTCACTTTCCCTGTCTCTTTCTCATCCTGTCTCATGGAGAGCACACATGCCCTATGTCAGAAACCTTTTTTTTTTTTTTAAAAAAAAAAAAAAGGTTGGGGACCAGCAGGCGGCGTGGTGGTTAAGGTGCTGGACACCCCCACATGGCCGACTGTGGTTCGAATACCGGACCTGGTGGCTTGCTTTTTCACTTTCCCTCTCTCTCTCTCTCTCTCTCTGGTCAAATTAAAATAAATGAATGAATAAATAAGATTAAATAAATAATTTTTTTTTTAAATGCAAAGACTGAACTTTTTTCCTCCTTGCTTTGTTCCCAGAACACACGTACACAAATAACGTAAACTACCCTTATCCTTTCCCATCAGTATAGCTGTGTCGTAATTTTGACTTTATCATAGTTAAGCTAGTGTTGACTCTAGATTCTCTAGTATTTGACAGAATTTCAGCAAGATACTCAGAATATAATACATTCTGTTAGTTTCATCATATTGAAGAAGTGTGCTTAGAATCTTCTGCAGTAATATACCTCAGTCTGGTCTTTTCTCCTTCTCCACCTGAAATACAGCTTTTGTTCTGAGATTTTTGTTTGTTCATTCTGAGGTTTTCCTTTATTATATCATAAAATTCTAAGTTCTCTCAAATTGACTTATAATTTAACATCCTGACTTTTTTTTTTTTTTTTAAGGTTTTTGCCATTGGGCACTTGTGCTCACCAGAGAGAGAGAGTGAGAGGGAAAGTGAGAAATCACTCCCAGAAACGATGGCAGTGCCACAGTCCTTTCTCTTCCATTCTCCTAGGATTTTAGGCACCCATGCACACACACTCAGCATTATTTTCAGACCGCCAGGTCCAGGGTTCAAACTGTGGTCAGCCATGTGGGAGTCCAGCGCCTTAATCACTGTGTCACTTGCTGGTCCCTCTTTCTTTCTTTCCTTCTTTCCTTCTTTTTTTCTTTCTTTCTTTCTTTCTTTCTTTCTTTCTTTCTTTCTTTCTTTCTTTCGAGAGATTTTTGCAGTAGCGCATGTGTGCTCAACAGAGAGACAAAAAGTGAGAAATCACACACACGTACCCCCAGGGTGGGTGGGGATGTCCACACCAAATCCCTTCTCCTCCATTTTCCTCTTGGGATTTGAGGCACACACACACGCCTGGCATGAATTTTAAGCCCCCGGGTCTGGGACTTGAACTGCGGTCAACTACCTATGAGTCCAGCGAAGTAATTATTACACATCTGCTGGTCTCCTCTTTCTTTGTTTTGAAAACAGACTGAATTTTGGTTCATTTAGGATAAACAAGCAAAATATGAAAACGTGTCATCTTAAGTTGAGGGGAACAGATTATTTATTGCAATATTACTATAGCATGAAATTGCAAATAGGCCAAATGTCTATCAGCAGGAGTTTAACTATATTATTGTAGGTCTGTAATATGGACTTAGAGGCTGGACACAGTGGTGCAGCAGCAGCAGCAGCACAGTGTTCAGCGATGCTGAAGCCATGTGGGAAGGTCCCAAGGTCGCCCCGAACATACTGGGCACGGGTGCCTGTGATCCTGGCTGGCCGTGGCTGGGGATGGATTACTGGGCGGAGACCCTATTAGCAATACCTCTGTCTCTCTCCCATGAAAGAAAGAAGTAAATAAACAAAAAGAATGAAGTTAAAGGTACCATCAAAAATAAGAAAGAAGTTGAATTGTGCTCTGTGCCTCTACCTTTAACCTTCTGTCCATTCTTCACATTGCAGACAGTGATATTTCTAAAATGGAAATACAACTGTTCACAACTTTAAAACAAAAAAGAAAAAGAAAAAATCTGTGTAATTCTGTGGAAAATCTAAGCTTTTTAAAGTTAACCAAAAACCAATAAAAGGCTCAAAATACATAATGTATATTTTGCTGGCATTAATGGTGGTAGAATAAAAAGGTTTGAGGATACATACACAAAGACACACACACACACACACACACACACACACACACACATAAAGTATCCCTGGAAGGATTGATAAGAAACTAATTACCTGACTGCCCCAGCAAGGGTGATTGAGAACACTTGGGAGAGGAAGATCTGTTGTTTCACACTCTCAGGCCCTTTGCCTTTTCACAATAAATAAATTGAATAGTTTGCTGAAAATATGTCAATAATTTTGAATTTCCATGGGCCTCATGTAATTCTTGTGTTCAGTGTGTTAAGGAGTGATGTTATTTTATAAGGGTTCTTTTTTTTTTTTTGGAGAGGTTTTTGCTATAGGGCGTGTGCACCCGCCAGGCAGACAGAAAGAGACAGAGAGACAGAAAGCAAGAAATCACCCCCCAGGGGGGATGGTCACGCCGCAATCCCTTCTCCTCCATTCTCCTCTCGGGATCTTGGGCACACACACACGCGCGCCCGGCGTGAGTTTTAAGCCACCGGGTCCGGGACGCGAACCGCGGTCGACTACATGGGAGTCCAGCGACATAGCCATTACGCTAACTGCTGGTCCCTATAAGGGTTCTTCAGTGCCAAGAAACACTTCATGTTTGGTTAGTAAATGTTCAGAAAAACCTACGTTGTATAACTTTTTTATCTTGTTAATTTTTCTTTTAGGAGAAAGCAGCAGTAGAAGGCCATCTACAGAAGACACTCATGAAGTAGATTCCAAAGCTGCTTTACTGCCGGTTTGTACATTTTAGTTAAACAAATACATATGAGTAAATACATACATGCTAGGAAAAAACTATAAGGTATTGATAATAAACTTTCAAAAATTTTTATCTTAGAGAACTGACATAGCATTATAGAAAAGTTTCCTCCGGCAGTCAGCAGATGGTGTACCAGTTACGTCGCTACCTGACTGGCCACAGTTTGAGTCCAGACTTGGTGGCCTGAAACTTAAGCTGGGCACATGTGCCTGCATGCCCAAAATCCCAGGTGGAGAATGGAGTAAAATGGATAACCGTGTGGCCATCCCCCCAAGGGGTGATTTCTCACTTGCTCACTCGCTCTCTCTCTCTCTCTCTCTCTCTCTCTGGCTAACACACACACCCTCAGGCAAAGCTTATTTAAAAAAAAAAAAAAAAAAAAAAGGAACCAGCCAGTGGTGTAAGGTTGCGTTGCTGGACTCCCACGTAGTCAACTGCAGTTTGCGTCTCAGACCTGGCAGCTTAAAACTCACTCCAGGCTCTTATGTGTGCATGCCCAAGATCCCGAGGAGAATGAAGGAGAAGGGATTGTGGTGTGGCCATCCCCCGGGGGGTGATTTCTCACTTTCTTTCTATTGCTCTGGCGAGCACATGAGCCCTATAACAAAAATATTGCTTAAAAGAAAAAAGGAAAATTTATTTCTTCCTACTGCAAATGATCAGAAATTATTAAAGAAAAATGTATGCAGAATAAAGGCCAGGATCTCTTTGTTTGCATTGAAAAATTATATGAGTTCATTCTCAGCCTTAATACCAGATTGTGCAAACTCCTTTTAAAAGCAGGTTTTGGCAGCCAAAATAAATAGTTTTTTAAAAATGAAGGAAAAATCCTCCAGGTAGTCAGATATGTAGAAATCAGTGTGTATATATAGGTAAGTTCTCATAATTATGATCAAGAAAATATTAACTCACATTGGGAATATATCTGTTTCCATATTGGGATAGATTGTATTATTTAAAAAGTCATGCCATTTAAAAAATAATAATTTTAGTGGTGAAAGGAATTAGGGAACATTGAGTTTCATACTAACAAACCCTCCTTCCAGGGGCCATCCTAAGCCTTTTTGTAACAATTAAAATCCCTTGGTAACCAGCAGTTAGCGTAATGGCTATGTCGCTGGACTCCCACGTAGTCGACTGCGGTTCGAGTCCCGGACCCGCTGGCTTAAAACTCACACCGGGCGCGTGTGCGTGCATGCCCAAGATCCCGAGAGGAGAATGGAGGAGAAGGGATTGTGGCATGACCATCCCCCCTGGGGGGTGATTTCTCGCTTTCTGTCTCTATGTCTCTGTCTGTCTGTCTGGCAAGCGCACGCGCCCTATAGCAAAAAAATCTCTCCAAAAAAAAAAAAAAAAAATCCCATTGAAGATGATCTTATAGTGCCAAATGAATTAGAAAACTTACAGGAGTAAATTTAGACAGTATTGGACCTCTAATAACTTTTAAGATATTAGAATTATTGGTTCCAGAGTATAAATAAGTATGTTTGAAAGGATTAAAGACATAATAGTCTTTAATATAAAACATGATAGGGCCAGCAGGTGGCGTGAAGGTTACGGTGCTGGGTCCCACATGGCCTGCGCAGCTCTAATCTCAGAATTGGCAGCTTGAATATCAAGCTTTCTGTGTATATGTATGTGCCCAAACTCCAAAGAGGAGACTGGAGGAGAAGGGAATACATTGTGGCCATTCCCCCTTGGGGAGTGATTTCTCACTTCCTCTCTCTGTCTCTTTCTGGCAAGAGCACAAGCCCTATAGCAAAAACTTAAAAAAAAAAATAAAAAAACAGAGAAAGAAAGATTGGCAAATTTGGAAAAAAATCATAGAAATGAAAAGTAAATGCTTGGGGGAGGTTTAATATCAGATTAGGCATATCTGAAGAGAGAATTACAGAGTGGACCGGAACGCAGCACAACTGTAATCTGATGGAAAATTCGTTTAAGGTAAAGAGACCTGGAAAATACATTTCATTATCTTTAAGGGAGTAAACAGAATTTGAAGAGACTACAAATGGCCTTGAATTTTCCAAAGTGATGAACTATGTAAAGATTCAACCTCAAGAACCATAAGTCCAAAATAAGAGAAGTAAAAATAAATCCACACCAAAACATTATCGTATTGCAGAATAAAAACCGTATGTGCATATTACACCGAAAAAGCTGCAATAAAATAGAGCCGAACAGTAGATGATCTTTAAATGTTCATGGCTTGCGTGATTTAAATGTTTTGTTTGTACTTTGATATTCTTTGGATAAGGAGTATACGCTGTTTTTATAATCATAGGAACAAATATATTTTTTAAGAAAATAAAATTATCACCAGAAGCAATTTTAAAAAGAATTAGAAAGATTATTAGTAGGAAGTAACACTTCTGAAATTCTTCATTCTGCTTTAAGAAATAACCTTATTGTAGTTATATTCATTATTTTACTAGCTCATTTGTATGAAACAGGAACTTCATATTAATTTATCAGCTGTTATTCTTAAATCATATTATAGGAAACAAAATAGGGCTAAACAGTTATGGTTCATCTAGAGATTTTTGTCTTTAAGTTTTTGTTTATATTTGTTTTTGACTAAAGGATTGGTTGCAAGACAGAGCATCAAGCAGAGAAAGGTAAGTAAGCCGTTCTTCCTCATTAGCCTAAAGTGTACCACAGTTATTGAATATTGTCTTTTTCTCTTCATGTTGGGTCATCGGAATAGTAGTGACGCATTTTTGCTTAGAAAAACAAAAATGCATCATGACTTCTCAGACGACACAATATTTTCTGTTTAACACTTCTTTATGGGTGATGATTATTTACTCTCATACATGAAAATGAGAGAACTCAGTTATAAGTTAATGTACAAATTTAGATTTTTCATTGAATAAAGTTATGCCGTAAATTTAATTCTACTGAAATCTTTCTAATAAAGATACAATTATGATTGTATTGTATGTGTAGCTTACTCTTGAACAAATGTATTGAAAGACCTACTTTGATGATAATTTTGCACTTGCTTAACTTTGCCTGTCATTGTGATCAAATCTTCCACCTGCTTTTGGAAAGCACTGGGATAATAAGAGCAGTAATGCGTAGCATACATTAGAACACCTGCACACAGGACTACACACTGGAATGTTGCTGGGCTAATCCAGAACTAAACGTGGAAACAGAAGGCAATTTAACAAGTGATTATCCCTGGAGGCAGAAAATTTAGATATAAAAATAAAGAGGAACCAAAGATAACCTCTGTTTTTTCACTCCAGGAATTAATCTCTCTCTCTCTCTCTCTCTCTCTTTTTTTAAGAATTATTTTATTTTACTTTATTTATTTATTTAAATTTTCCCAGAGAGGGAGGAGGAAGGAGAGAGAGAAAGAAAGAAAGCAAGCTGCCAGGTCTGGGACTCGAAAGGCGGTCGGCCACGTGGGAGTCCAGCTCCTTTAACCACCATGCCACTTGCTGGCCCCAGAATTAGTATCTTAGGATTCCAAAGGACATTTAAAAATAATCTTTTTTTTTTTTTTTTTTTTGAGAGGTTTTTGCTATAGGGCATGTGCACTCGCCAGACAGACAAAGACAGAGAGGCAGAAAGTAGGAAATCATCCCCCAGGGGGGATGGTCACGCCGCAATCCCTTCTCCTCCATTCTCCTCTTGGGATCCTGGGCACGCACACACACGCGCCCGGTGTGAGTTTAAGCCACCGGGTCCAGGACTTGAACCGCGGTTGACTACATGGGAGTCCAGCTACATAGCCATTACACCAACTGCTGGTCCCAATCTTTTTTGTTTTATACCCACTCGATACTGGAAGCATGATAGAGGTACTCTCTGATATGGACTAATTGAGAAGAAAAGTCAGTTTGAGGGAAATGATATATTCCAGCATCCCCCCTTTTGTGAATCAGATATGGATGTGAATATATGGAGAAGAGAGAAGAAAATAAACCAGGTGCCACATGGATAAGAAGTTACTCAAATTGCTTGAGTGTCCTGGCCCTGAATGATACTTGGAAAACTCACATATAATTACACTTCCTCAAGGAATATTGCCTTTTATAACCAAAGTCATAGGATGTAAATATAGACTAGGTACTTTTAAGTTCTGATATCTAACAAGGAAACACTGTCTTGCAGAATGCTGAGAAGTCTCCAGAAGGGTGGAGTTGATCAACATTCACTGGATACTGAGAAAAGAACAGTTTATCAGCATGCTAGGGTCAGAGTGCTTCATATAAGAAAATATTCATATAGTTGGGGCTGGCAGATGGCCTGGTGGTTAAGACACTGACTCTCACATGGTTGACCCCAGTTAATGTCCCAGACCTGCTGGCTTGCTTTCTCACTTTCTCTCTCTCTCTCTCTCTTACTCTGTTCCTCTCTGGTCATATTTAAATAAATAAATGAATAAAGTTTTTTAAAAAAAATATTCATATTATTAAGGAGAAAATCAACAGGATATATCAGAGTCAATTAGAATATAAGAGCTAGTGGGCCAGCCAGTGGCATGGTTGTTAAGAAAGCTGGATCCCACATGGTCTCAGACCTGGCAGCTTGAGAAACATGCAGGGTGTGTGTGTGTGCATGCTGGAGGTCCTGAGAGTAAAATGGAGGAGAGGAAGTTGCAGTGTGGCCGTCCCCCTGGGAGTTGATTTCTTACTTTCCCTGTCTCTCTCCTCTCTCTGTCTGCAGTGAGCACATGCACCCTATGGCAAATTAAAAAAAAAAAAAAAAAAAAAAAATGGGGGGTTGGAATGAGATTAAAGGTCCTATAATGTCAAGGTGCTTTCTTTTTAAAAAAAATAATAATTTATTTTGGGACCAGCAGTTAGCATAATGGCTGTGTCTCTGGACTCCCATGTAGTTGACTGTGGTTCGAGTCCTGGACCCAGTGGCTTAAACTCAACGCCCAACGCATGTGCGTGCGTGCCCAAGGTCCCGTGAGGAGAATGGAGGAGACGGGATTGTGGCATGGCCATCCCCCCCGTAGGATGACTTCTTGCTTTCTGTTTCTCTTTCTGGCGAGTGCATGCAACCTATAGCAAAAACCTCTCCCCCAAAAAAGAATTATTTTTTATTATCATTATTATTATTTTATTTGACCAGAGAGAAAGAGAGAGGGAAAGCAAGCTACTGGGTCTGGGACTCAAACCGTGGTCAGCCATATGGGAGTCCAGCACCCTAACCACCACACTACCTGCTGACCCCTCCTAAGGGGCTTTCTCAATCTGATCCTTTGAGTCCTGAGCAGAGAGCTACATAGCTGTTTACTGGGAGAGCTAAGCCTCTAACTCATTTTTGTTGATTTTTCATTCCACGCTCCCTTCCGTACTACTTGAGTCACCAATTTCTACTAGATTCCTTGAAATGAAAAGAACCTCTATTTGGTGCCAATGGATGTTATCATAAATGAGTAAATTGAATTTTAGCAAAAAAATTTTCCAACCTGTATAAATTGAGATTTGCACTTGAATAATATTTATGTAGACATAAATTAGAGATAAAAGCTATTGCCAAATAGATGCATGTGGATATGTACATATCTGGATTTGGGGTTGACTTAAGAGAAATGGCAAATATTGTAAAAAATGAAACAATGCCAGAATTCCTTCAATAATATTAAATAATCATAACTTTATGAAATATAAAAAGATAGCAGAACTAAAATTGTGATATAGTTTATAATGTGCTGTTTTGGTGTTTCTTTAGGCCATCTGAAGAAGGAACATTAAATGGTGAGTCATGTGGTGAGTTTTTAATGAGAAAAATTGAGAATCGTATGTGATCTCTTATAGCAAATACCACATTATCCTAGGGAAGATTTTAGACTTGAAGTTTTTCCAAGTCTAAAAACCTTGAAAAAGTCAAGGTTCTTCCCTTGTATATATTGTTTTAAAATATATGTTAAAATATATGCCCCATAAACACAAGAAGCACTTTTGTGAAAGATGATCTCTTCAGTATTGCTGCCCCCATAATCCCTGCTACCAAGCCTGCTCCTCGTTGTTATTCCCTGTTTGTTTTTCTTTGGGGGGAGAGGTTTTTGCTATAGGGCGCGTGCGTTCGCCAGAAAGACAGAGACATAGAGACAGAAAGCGAGAAATCCCCCCAGGGGGATGGCCATGCCGCAATCCCTTCTCTTCCACTCTCCTCTCGGGATCTTGAGAACGCACGCACACGCGCCCTGCGTGAGTTAAAGCCACCAGGTCCAGGGCTCAAACTGCATTCGGCTCCATGGGAGTCCAGCCACATAGCCATTACACTAACTGCTGGTCCCATTATTCCCTGTTTTAATGAATGGTACTTTTGTGCCAAGCTGTGTGAAACCTGAGAGTGAGTTGTCTTAATCACCTTGACTTTGCACTCAAAGTCCTTTTGCTAAATATCTCTAGAATCCATCCTCTACTGAACTACTTTCAGTTCAGACCACCTTTTTTTTTTTTTTTTTTTCCTTTAAATTTATTGCCAGAGGGCTGTGCACTTGCCTGATAGAGCAGAGAAAAGGAGAGGGAGAAAGCACCCCTGTCATGGGCAGTGGTCATGTTGCAGGGAGTCCTTCTCCACTTACCTGTTTGAGGTGTGGCACACATTGTGGTTTTTTTTCCAAGCCCCTGGGGCCAAGATTTGAACCACAGTTGGTCATGTGAAATCTGGCTCTCTTACCCACTAGACTACAGAGTTGGCCTCAGACCATCATTTTAAAAAATCTTTTATTAAAGTGTGCACTACACATACAGACTAGTGCAAATAAGTCTACATCTTGGTGAATTCACGCAAAATGAACGTACCATGTAATCCGTACCCAACACGGAGTATCGCAAGTACTCCAGGGCCTTCGTGTGTGCTTGCCACAACCCTTGCCACAATACGACAGGTTGGTTTTCCCCCGTTTTGTACGTGTGTATGGACTAGAGGCATAGAATCATATGCTGTGTATTGTTTTGTGTCTGGCTTCTTCCTGTTAACATGTTTTTATAAGATTAGTCAGTGTTGCTGTGAATAGCAGTAGTTTATGCTTTGTTATTACTATCCAGTATTTCCTTGTATGTATACATCGGATTTATATATTCTAATTTTTTTAAGAGGTTTTTGCTATAGGGCATGTGCGCTCGCCAGACAGAGAGAGAGAGACAGAGAGAAAGAAAGCGAGAAATCACCCCCCAGGGGGGATGGTCACGTTGCAATCCCTTCTCCTCCATTCTCCTCTCGGGATCTTGGGCATGCACGCACACGTGCCCGGAGTGAGTTTTAAGCCACCGGGTTCGGGATGCGAACCGCTGTCGACTACGTGGGAGTCCAGCGACACAGCCATTACGCTAACTGCTGGTCCCTATTCTAATTTTTGATGGTCATTCAGTGTATGGCTTTTATGACTTGGGTTGCTGTGAACATTTTTGTTCGTATTATTTGGTAAACATACATATTTGTTTTCTGTTGAGTAATACTTAGGAGTGGAATTCTTGGGTCATATTACATTAAGTAGTTAGGAAATTATGGTTTCAAAGTGGTGATGTCAGTTTGGGCTCCCTGCCTGTAGTTTACTTCTAGTCTGTCTTCTATTCTGTCACCAAAATAATTCTTCTAAAAGATCTCATCTCGTCTGTCTTCTACTTTATGTATTTTCCATCGTCATTCAATAAAATCCAGGGTCTTTTCTTATTATAGTGTATTAGACTTTTAACACTTATATTCTCTGCTTCTGTATCTTCATGTCCTACATATATGCCTTTGCAGTTGCTCGTTAATTTACACTTTTGCCTGCATATTCAAATCATTTATGGAGAATCACTTGTGTGATGAGACATACCTGCAGAATTAGAATATATTGGAGTGACCCTGGGATGGATAGAAAGCACTGCATGCGTCATTCAGATGTCCTGTTTAGACTGCATTGCTTGTGGTTTCCCAAGTGTAACGTGCTCTTTAACACTTCATAAACGCAGCCCTGAACACACCACTGCCTTTCAGCTTACTCTGCTTTCTCTCTTTGTTTCCTCTAAAACAGCCTTTGACCTTTCTCCAGCCAGGAGGGATTAGATACCCCTCCTCTATATGCACATGTGTGTATATGCACACATTTTAAGAAAAATTTGCCAAAGGGCATGTGCACGCAGAAAAGACAGAGAGAGGAAAAATCAAGAAATCACTCTCAGTGGAACGTGGTCAGGCTGTATTTCCTTCTCCTCCATTACTCCCTCCTGTCAAGATTTTGCTAGTCTGTTTTTCAAGCTGCTAGGTCCAGGACTCAAACTGTGCAGTTGACCATGTGAGATTCAGCTTCCTAACTACCACATCTCTGGCTGACCCTATCTGTATGTTTTTAAATTTTTAATTCCTTCATGAACAAGAAAGAGAAACCAAGAGACAGTACCTCCAACAGGGCCTTGACACTTAATCTCCCCCCAGCCTTAGCCCCAAATCACAGGAACTCATGTATCTGGAACACACTGGGAGGTCTCTGGATGCAAACCCAGAACCTTCCGAAGTGGGTCAGCCTTGCATTTTACTGTGGTCCCACCATCTCTCCCCCTACTTTCCATACTTACCACAGTACTAAGATCGTTCATGGGGCTAGCAGGTGGCATGGAAGTTAAGGCGCTGAACTCCCACATTGCTGAGCACCATTTGAGTCCAGACCTGGTGGCTTGCTTTCTCACTTTCCTTCTCATTCTGTCTCTTACTAGTCAAATTTTAAAATATTAGTAAGTAAAAAATTTAAACTAATTCTTGAAAAAAAAAAATGCTTCACTAACTTAATTCTGCAAGATAGTCTTATCTGTATTGTAGAAACTTAGCACATAGTAAATTTGATTTACTCTCCATCTTTCTCTCCTTGCTGCATTTAAAAGTAAAGTCCTGGTAAAGCCTTTGGCTCAGAGAGAACCAACCAAGGGTTCAGATTCCAAATCAACCTGAAACCACCAGGCATGCACCCAAGATCCTGACTGAGTGAAAGGCTGGGGCAAAAGGCATGGTGAAACCCTTTTCAGAGAACTTGTCTTTCTTTTTCTCTTTTTCTCTCATTTTCTCTCTCTCAGAAAGAAATATACTTAAGGGGGGAAAAAAAAAAACACTAAAGTCCTCAAAAAATTTAGATAGGAGGACCTTTGCTGCAGGGTACATTTGTTATCCTAGAAGTTCATCTTTTCATGGTAAACTTGCTATATGGCTACAGTGTTAAATCTTCAAAGGTCAGAAATGAAAAGAGATTTTTTTTTTTAAGTTTATTTATTTTGTGGGTGCACCCCTGACTGGCCCTTAGGCCGTGATTCCTACCCTTTTCTCCCAATAAGCCCTTCAGCCAGCTAGGGTCACAAGTGTGTCCACAAGTGCCCCCAACGTACTCGGATTGATCAGGAATCAGGACCCAGGGCCCAGCCCAGCGTGGCTCCAGCAGCATGCACCAGAACCACCCCTGGGCCAGCATGCCTCGGGCAGGTTTTTCCTTCTGCGCGGGAAGTAGAGGAAGAATGCAGCTCACAGCAGAAATTAGAAGAGTGCGAAACTGCCTGCTTCTTGCTTGGCAGACAAGATTGTACAGTAACCACTAATCTGGCACAATGACAGAGGGTAATATAGCAAATAATGGACAGATTTTATTTCCTGTTTTTTCTGTCTTTATGCAGTTACATGAAGGAAATTTAAGGTGATTATATGAAAATGAGCAAAAATTCATGCTACACACTAGTATTTTTAAATGGTCTCATTTGTTTATTTATCATTTTAGGTCTTGCTTCTCCATTTAAGCCAGTCATGGATACAAATTACTATTACTCAGGTCAGTAATATTAAAAACAAAATTTAGTAATATTTTGAACCTTTGGGGATTTCATTGTTTCGCTCTCCTTTTTTTGCAGCTGTGGAAAGAAATAACTTGATGAGGTTATCACAGAGCATTCCATTCACACCTGTGCCTCCAAGAGGTAAATCCAAAAGTGATGAAACAAGTTAAAGGGAAGCTAAGTCTTTAACTGCTCTTTAGCTGTAACATACTACATGATTGGGGATAGCATGAACAGGGGTCACATCACAAGTGCCAATTTAAGGAATCAGTTCTTAATTAGCCTGACTACGACAAGAGTGAGGTGTTTTTAAATAAAAGAAAGCATGAAAAATACTGAATTCCTCTATTACTGACATATCCAAAAGCAGTGTTGTATTCTAATTCAGAGGAGTTCGTGGTCCACTACCTAATAATAAAAGCACAGGTAAATGGACATTACAAGGTCTATTGGACAGATAGCACTGACCTCTTAGCTTAGAAGTGTTTAGAATTTCTATGGCATCCTAAAAGGTTTTCTTAAAATAAAATTTCGGAAATTGCTATCATTATCATTACACATTAATTCAGAAATACAGTCATGCATCAGTTAAAGGTGAGGCTACATTCTGAGAAATGTGTTGTTAGGTGATTCCATTGTTGTGCAAGCAGTGTGGAGTGTACTTCCACAAACCTAGATGGTAAAGCCTTTTTTAATTTTATGAGACCACCCTTGTATAATGTAGCCTGTTGTGGACTGTCATGTTACGTGGAACATGGCTGAACATGGCTGTGTTTATGGAAATACATTCTTGATCTCCTATCAATTTGTCATTCTTGAACTTTTTTAATAAATACTACAACCTAGTTCATTTCATCTTCTATTCCTTACTTAGTCTTATCTGAAGATGCCTACCAATTTTTATCGCCCTTCATATTTTTAAGGAGTCATAATTTAATCTTAAGCTTTGCCCGTTCCTGTTGCAGGTGAGCATGTCACAGTGTACCGTTTGGAGGAGAGTTCACCCAACATACTGAATAACAGCATGTCTTCGTGGTCACAGCTAGGCCTCTGTGCCAAAATAGAGTTCTTAAGCAAAGAGGAAATGGGAGGAGGTTTACGAAGAGCCGTCAAAGTACAGTGTACCTGGTCAGAACATGATATCCTCAAATCAGGGCATCTTTATATTATCAAGTCTTTTCTTCCTGAGGTGGTTAACACCTGGTCAAGTATCTATAAAGAAGATACAGTTCTGCATCTCTGTCTCAGAGTAAGTACCAGTGAACGCATAGCAGCGAAATGTAATTTGAGCTTCACGGCTTCACTTCCAAAGTCTAAATAAACCAAGTAAAATTGTGTTTTCAATATTGAAAAGGAATTTTTTTTCCTTCCCCTGTAGGAAATTCAGCAACAGAGAGCAGCACAAAAGCTCACATTTGCCTTCAACCAAATAAAACCCAAATCCATACCATATTCGCCAAGGTAAATCTTTCAGTTTTTCTGGGATCTTTTAGTAGTAAGTAGGTACAGTCTCTTGACCTTCATTCCCAATGTTGAATATTTAGTTATTTGCCCATTTTCCAGACTAATTAGATTCTTAGTAGCAAAACTGCTAGTAATGTTGATAATTATTTTTCATAAGGTTCCTTGAAGTTTTCCTGCTGTATTGCCATTCAGCAGGACAGTGGTTCGCTGTGGAAGAGTGTATGACTGGAGAATTCAGAAAATATAATAATAATAATGGTGATGAAATTATTCCAACTAATACACTGGAAGAGATCATGCTAGCCTTCAGCCACTGGACTTACGAATACACCAGAGGGGAGTTACTGGTACTTGATTTACAAGGTAAATTTGTTAAAATATTGCCAAAGTGAAATTGTACGGTAGGTTCTGACCTGCCTATATATTAGGATGTACAGAAGTCTGCTAAGTGATTGGTAAAATTTTAGACTGATTTAAGCTATATTTGAAAAAAAGCTCCAACCAGGCTTCCAGATGGTGTAGCTAGGGTGCTGTTTTCCCACATGCCAACCCCATAACTTGAAAATCACAACAAATAATAGATAAATAAATAGATGTTCAAAAGAAAGCTTCAGGGGCTAGCAGGTGGCATGGTGGTTGGGGCGCTAGACTACCACATAGTTCAAGTCTTAGACCTGGTGACTTGTTTTCTCACTCTCTCTGTTTCTCTCTCTCTCTGTCTCTTTCTGGTGAGTATGCATGCCCTGTAGCTAGCAAATTAAAAAAGTAATAATAGTAAAATCAAATAATTTTTTTAAAAACAACTTTAATCACAGCAACTGTATATAGCCATTAGGGCTCTGAATAATGAATTCTGGCTGTCTCACTTGTTTAGGTAATACAGATGTTAAAATAAGCCAAAACATGTGATCTCCAACTCTACTCTTAGATGTTCAGCCTTTAGTAATTTCTGCAAGTGTCTTTATTGTTTCTGGTGTTTATGTTACCTCTTACTGTGAACTAAACTATCTAAACAGTGGATTAAAACAAAAACCATTGGGAGTAAATAAATAAAGTTAAATGATTCTTTAAAAAATTTTAAAAGGGGAGGGCAGCTCCCACATGGTTCTAGTCCTGGACCTGGCAGCTTGCTTTCCCACTTTCTTTTTCTGTCTTTCTCTATCACTCTCACTCTGTTCTCATCAAATTTAAAGAAAGAAAGAAAGAGAGAGAGAGAGAGGGAGAGAGAGAGAAAGTAAGTAAGTAAGTAAGTAAGTTAGTTAAATGATTTTTTAAAAACAAAACAAAACCGTAACTGTTGGGGCTGACAGGTGGTGTGGTGGTTAAAGTGCCTGGATTTCCACATGGCCCACTGCAGTTCAAGTCCTGGACCTGGCGGCTTGGTTTCTCACTTTCTTCTTATCTTTCTCTATGGTCAAATTAAAAAATAATAACAAATGGAATTAAGTAAATAAATAATTATTTTAAATAACCCTTTTATTTATTTACAGTTCTTTGATTCAGTAATTTGGATGAGGTATAGTGGGGATGTCTCATCTTTGCTGTCAACCTCAGAGATCTCAAATGGTTGGAAATGTTGACCAACTTGATTGGAGTCAAGTATCTTAGGCCTCTGTTTTACTGTCAGCTGAATTCCTCATTCCCCTGACTAGCTTGGGCGTTGTTAGACTTCTTACATGGCAGCTGGCTTCCTCTAGAGAGAAGTAGAAACTGCAGGCTAGTCTCAAAAATGGCCATATCCCTTGTACCACATTTTATTGGTCAAAGCAACATATAAGGGCAGCCCAAATTCAAGGGGAGGGGAAATAGATTCTTGTATCTGATGAATGGGACAGCCGGTATACAGGGAGGGAAAAGTTGCTCAAAATAATTTAATAGACTCCGTCATGCATGTGAAAGAAAAATATTATGGCTGTCG
Organism: Tupaia tana; assembly: GCA_026018925.1. NCBI lineage: Eukaryota > Metazoa > Chordata > Mammalia > Scandentia > Tupaiidae > Tupaia > Tupaia tana. Next base: position 21,968,282 of record JAKSZU010000023.1, read on the forward strand.
GGAGGGCAGCTTTACTTAGAGTGCTGTGTGCTCAGTTTCACACCAAGGTCAAAGGAAAGTTAAAATGAACAAGTTGTCAGCTCTATCCAGCCTTTTGATTAAGAGAGCTGGATTCCACGTGGCCATCTGCCATTCAAATCCTTGCCTCAGTGGCTTGAAAAACACACTGGGCACTCGTGCATGAGTGGCCAGTATCCCAACAGGATGGAGAAATGGGAAGAAGGCATCGTGGCATGACCACACCCCATTGAGGGGGTGCCATCTTCACGTTCTGTCATCTCTCTGGTAAATGCATATATCCTCTGGCAATAAAAAACCTATTTTCAGTAGTTTATCACTTTATATAAATAATTAAGGTGACATAAATAGTGAAAACTCTGATGTATATTAAGTCAGTGTAGTTACATTTATAAAATAATTTAAAATATTCTTTGGTAAGTGTCATTTAATTTCTTTCAAGCATATGTAGGAAATAAGGGTGAACAAATTCTGTCTGATCTGTTCTGATTTAATAAAAAAAATACATATATGGTATTATTTTTTTAGAGGTTTTTGTCTTAAGACATGTGTTAGAGGTTTTTGTCCTGGGGCATGTGCGCTCATTGGAGAGAAAGTTTAGACAGTAAGAGGGAAAGTGAGAAATCACCCCCGAGGGGGATGGCTACTCCAGAATCACTTCTGCATTCTCCTCCTGGAATCTTGGGCACATAGGCACACATGCCACTGGATCTGATTCTTGAGCTGTAGTCATCCATATATTATTTTTAATAAGCAAAGGAACTGAATTTCTCTAGGTATTTAAAATGTTCACTGGGTATTTTTAGCTAGGAAAATTCTAGATGACTACTACAAGTTAAATGATGAAGAGAGAAAATCTTCCCTCAGTATCTGCAAGGATAGGTTCCAGGATTCCCCACTGATACCAAAATCTGTAGATGCTCAAGGCTCTTAACAGTCGACTGCCCGTGTCTGCAGGTTTCACATCTAAGGTTCCAGCTGTGGCCCTCCTTGTTCTCAAATTTGAAGCCCCAGATGTGGAAGGCCCACTTACATAAAGAACAAAGTTCCCATCCCTACTGTTTCTCTCCTCCTGTGAGGCTCCTCCCCCTTATTTGTCATCACTTTATTTTGTTGTGTTGAGCTGGCTCTCTCTGTTCTCGGACCATATATCTACCTAACAATAATCATATCTTTTTGGTCATTACTGATGATCCTGTCATTTCTTTTAGTAGCCGCATGATAGTCTACAGTGTGGAGGGACATAGCATCTGTTTACATCTTCTATTGATAAACATTCACTCTATTTTTAGGTTTTTTGTTTGGTTATTTTTTGTTATATTTAGTGCTATAGCAGAGTCAAGTGCTGCTACTTTTATTTCCATGATACAGGTTCCTAAATTAGCTTAGTGAAAAGAGCTGAGTACAGTTTTAATTAATAGCTACTGCTAGGTTGCTTTCCTGAAAGGTCATAGGAATTTGGGGCTGGAAGGTGGCGTGGTGGTTAAGGGTACTAGACTCCCACATGGTCGACCATGGTTTGAGTCACAGACCTGGCAGCTTTCTTACCCCCCCCCCCCCCCGCTTTCTGGTCAAAGTAAAATAAATAAATAAATGAAGTTAAATAAAATAATTCTTTTAAAAAGAGAACCTTATTTTTAAAAAGTGGTCATGGGAATTCATACTCAGCAATGTATGCAACTTTCTATTTCTCCAGTATTATTTTCTTTTCTCTTTCTTTCTTTCTTTCTTTCTTTCTTTCTTTCTTTCTTTCTTTCTTTCTTTTTTTTTCTTTAAGAGATTTTTGCTAAAGAGTGCATGTGCTCACCAGAGAAAGAGAGACAGAAAGTAAGAAATTACCTCCCGGGGGCATGGTCATGCTGCAGTCTCTTCTCCATTCTCCTCTTAGGATTTTGGGCACACACACCCAGCATGAGGGTTTTTTGAGGGATTTTTTGCTGTAGTACACATGTGCTTACCAGAGAGACAACGAGAAATCACCTCTGGGGGGGATGACCACGCCCCGGTTCCTTCTTCATTTTCCTAACAAGATCTTGGCCATGTATGCACATGTGCCCATGAGTTTGTGCATTTGTTTTTTGAGAGAGGTTTTTGCTATAGAGCACAAGCGCTTGCCAGAGAGAGAGAGAGACAGAGAGATAGAAAGCGAGAAATCACCCCCCAGGGGGGATGGCCATGCTGCAATCCCTTCTCCTCTGTTCTCTCGGGATCTTGGGTACGCACGCACACGCGCCCAGGCATGAGTTTAAGCCACCGGGTCCGGGACTCGAACCGCGGTTGACTACACGGGAGTTCAGCAACATAGCCATTACACAACTGCTGATCTCACGTCCGTGAGTTTTAAGCCACCTGTCCAGGACTCAAACCGTGGTTGACTACCTGGGGGTCCAACGATGTAACCATGTCATCTGCTGGTCCCAGTATTAAGTATTCTTAATCTTAGCTAATTGGTTGGGTAGAAAGTACTATTATGTTTTAATTTTGGTTTTTTCTTTTGTAAAATTGAACCATTTTATTAGATTTCATAACAATAGATTAAGTATTTGTGATTATTCATAATGTTAGTAGTTTATATGAGAGAGAGTGTGTGAGAGGGACTGGGAAGATTCAGCCACATGTTTAGTACCTCTGGGAAGGGCCAGAAGTAAAGAAGTTCATAGTCTTCCTCCTCTCAGAATGTTTTGCACAATAATAAGTTGTATGTGTGTGAATTTCTTGAATCCAAAACACTTTTTACAGAAATCTCATAGGTTATGCTTTCATATATCAATTTGTTCTTTGCTAAGGGGAAACAAGGTCAGATTGTATAGAACTTTTATAAGTAAGGGGGTATTTGCTTGCAGCCTTGCCCCTATTGAATCGGAAGCTGAGTACTGTCAGGAGCTTTTGTGGCTACCTGTCAACTCTGACATTTAATTCTGGTTTATGTCACAGGAGCTGTCTCTATTCTGATGGGATGCTGAGGTGATAAATAAAGTACTAGAATGTGAAGAGAGAAAAACTACAGTTTGAATAACATTGTAGTGATTGATGATGCTATAAAAATCTCTCCCGACTTTATTATGCAAATGTCAGTGTTTATATCAGTTTTATAATAAAAATTGTCTTTCCTCTGTATATCCAAAGGTGTCGGTGAAAACTTGACTGACCCATCTGTGATAAAAGCAGAAGAAAAGAGGTAATAAGTTTTAACAATTTCATTAAGGCATGTTTTCATAATTCCAAATTTCACATTTCTGCCTCATGAACTGCCTTTTTTGTTTGTTTGTTTGTCTTTATACCAATTCCACAGATCCAGCGATATGGTTTTTGGCCCAGCAAATCTAGGAGAAGATGCAATAAAAAACTTTAGAGCAAAACATCACTGTAATTCTTGCTGTAGAAAGCTTAAACTTCCAGGTAAAATTTTCGCAGTATACTATATAAATTGTCAGCAAACTCGGTTACTATAATATCTCATGAGGCCAGAAATTCAGAGCTTTGATTTAATGGTTTCTAACTGTGCTCGTTTCAGCAGCTCTCTCAAATCTACAATGCTGGTTATAAATGGATCTGTGAGCTTTTGTGATTACATATAAAAACACAAAGGTCATTCATCTAATATATGTATTATGCGTGTGCAGGATGGCAGGAATTGTGCCAAATACTGACGGTGTATTAGTGAACCTGGCAGACATGGTCCCTGCCCTTGTGGGCTTTAGTTGAATGTTGAATATTGACAGGATCAGCAGGGAGTTACAGGACTGCCGAGTGCAGAGAAAGGGGGAAGACAAGTGCTAGGAAACGTGTTAGGTCGCTCAGCTCGAAATCCGAGGCTAGGAAACGATCCTGGAGGACAGACATACTTGCCTACACCTGAAGGAGAATGATTTTCAGGTTACCCTGGTCAAAAGTTGGGAAAAGAGTTTTTGGTGAAGCAGGAATAGGAATTATAAATAAACTCCTTCTAATTGGAGCATAATCTTTATACTTGAAGAATTAAGCATTATTCTTGAATAGTTAGTTATAGCAAAAAAAAAAAAAAAACCAGTGTTTTTCTCCCTTTGGTGTACATCAAAATCCCCTGTGGAAGTTTTTAAAAATTACAAATGTCTGAGACTTACCCTTAAGCTATCTGTAAAAGTCTCACTAATTATGACATTTAAGAGCTTGACCCTGGGAACCAGACTGCATGGGTCCAGAGACACCTACATCATTAAGGTTTTTTTGTTTGTTTGTTTGTTTGTTTTTGAGAATTAGAGGAGTTGGTTTTTGTGAGGTTCTTAGAACAGTGCCAGCCGCATAGTAAGCATTATTAGGTATGTAAATAGTGCCGTTTTAAAAATTTTTGGTTTTTAATTGTTTATTGCTATATACAGAAATAGCATTGATTTTTGTTTGTTTTGTTTTTTGTAAATTGACTTTATATTCCATAACCTTATTTAACTTACTTTTTAGCCTTATTTCAGAAGCCCCTAGAAAAGTAAGACTCCTTAGAAATTATTATGTAGTGGGACCAAAAGATAGTATAGCAGTTACAGCACTGGATTACCATGTGGCCCATCATGATTCAAGTCTTGGACTCGGTGGCTTGAAATTAACGCTGGGTGCGTATGGCGTGCTCCCAAGATCCCAGGAGAAGGGATTACCATGTGGCCATCCCCCCGGGGGGGGGGGGGGGTGACTTCTCGCTTTCTGTTTCTCCAGCGAGTGCATGCACCCTATAGCAAAAATCTCTCTCAAAAAAAAACTTACTATGTAGAAATAAAGACAGTTTTATTACTTCCTTCCCCACTGTGCCTTTTTTTCCTTTTTAACTTTTTTTTTTTTTTTTGAGAGGTTTTTGCTATAGGGCGCGTGCACTCGCCAGACAGACGGAGAGAGACAGAGAGACAGAAAGCGAGAAATCACCCCTCAGGGGGGATGGCCACGCCGCAATCCCTTCTCCTCCATTCTCCTCTCGGGATCTTGGGCATGCATGCACACGCACCCGGTGTGAGTTTAAGCCACCGGGTCCGGGACTCAACCGCGGTTGACTACGTGGGAGTCCACCGACATAGCCATTACGCTAACTGCTGGTCTCTTTAACTTTTCTATTTTTAAAAAATAATTATTTTATTTAATTTTATTCATCATAATCACCAGTATTATTTTAATTGAAGAGAGAGACAGAGAAGGAAATTGAGAAAGCAAGCTGCCAGGTCTGGGGCTCGAACTGTGGTCAATCATTTGGGGGTCCAGCTCCTTAACCGTCATGCCACCTGCCATCCCCCCTTTTTAACTTTTCAACTGGGATTTCCACTACAGCGTTTAATGGGTGTAGTAAGAGTAGACATCCTGGGGACAGCAGGTGGCATAGTGGTTAGGTGGCATGCTGGACTCTCCCATGTGGCCAAACATGGTTTGAGTCCTGGACCTGGCGGCACGCTTTCCCTCTTTCTCTTTTTACTCTACTCATCTCTTCTCTCTCTCTCTCTAGTGAATATACATGCCCTACAGTACGTTATTTAACAGTAAATAAAATTAAAGAATTCTTTGCGGGGGGTCATCCTTGCTTTGTTTCTGATCTTAAGGGGAAAACATTCAATCTTACCTTCCAGATAATGTTAGCAGTAGGGGGTCGTAGATATACCTTATTAAATGGATGAAATTTTTTTCTACTTGAGAATGTTTATCTTGAATGGGTATTGAATTTTGTCAAATGCTTTTCTGGATTTTTTTATATGATAATGTGACTTTTCTCTAATGGGTTCATGTAGTATAAAATGTGAATTGGCTTTTGGGACCAGCAGTTAGCGTAATGGCTATGTCGCTGGACTCCCACGTAGTCGACCGCGGTTCGAGTCCCGGACCCGGCGGCTTAAACTCACGCCGGGCGCGTGTGCGTGCGTGCCCAAGATCCCGAGAGGAGAATGGAGGAGAAGGGATTGCGGCGTGGCCATCCCCCCTGGGGGGTGATTTCCTGCTTTCTATCTCTCTGTCTCTCTCTGTCTGTCTGGCGAGCGCACGCGCCCTATAGCAAAAACCTCTCCAAAAAAAGAAAAAAAAAAAAAAATGTGAATTGGCTTTTTAATATTGAACCAATCTTGCATTCCTACAACAAACCACACTGCTGTGATCTGTATCTTTATTTAATGTACTGCTGGATTCAATTTGCTAATACTTGGTGAGGGTTTTCCATGTTCATGAAGATTATTGGTCTTTATTTTTTTATCGCTTGTGCTGTCTTGGAGTCAGCATAATTCTTACCTTACAAAATAAGTTGGGAGCCAGCTGGTGGCATCGTAGATAATGCATCTTGATCTCACATGGCTGACTACACAGTCCTGGACCTGGTGGCTTTCAAAACATGCTGGGTGTGTGTGCGTGCATGTCCAAAATCCAAAGAGGAGAATGGAGAAGGGATTAAAGTGTGGCCATCCTTCCTGGGGTGTGCTTTCTCACTTTCCCTCTGTCTCTCTCTGTGATCTCATGCACCCTCCCATGTGCAAGTTTTTCAGAAAAATTAGTAAGTTGAAAGTGTTCACACTTCCAACACTTCAGTTTCCTATTATCGGGAATAAATTGTACAAATTGGTATTATCCCCACCATAAATACCTGATAGAATTGGGGCCGGCAGGTGACATTGTGTTAAGGTGCAGCACTGTCACAAAACTGCCTGTGGTGTGAGACCTGGACATGGTGGCTTGAAAATCACGTCGGTGCGTGTGCGTGAATGCACATGTACTTCGGAAAAAGAAGGATTGCAGTGTGACCGTCCCTCCTAGACGGTGATTTCTCACTTTTCCTCTCACTGTCTGTCTCTTATCTCTTTCTGGCGAGCACATATGCCCTAAAGCAGAAGCTTCAAATTTTATTTACATATGTGTGTGTGTGTGTGTGTGTTATATGTTAAATATGATAGAATTATTCAGTAAAACTATCTTGGCCTGAAATTTTACTTGTCAGATGTTTTTTAACTAAGAATTTATTTTCTTTAATAGGACCGTTGAGACTATCAGTATCTTCTTCATAGTTTTAGTAGTTCATATTTTACAAGGAATTGGTCCATTGTATTTATCAGATTTATGGACATAGAGTTGTTTGTACCTTATTATCCTTATAATGGATTCAAGGTCTGTGGTGAATCCTCACTTTCATTATGACAATTTTTTTGCTCTTTGTTTCTCTAGGTTTTTTGTTTGTTTTTTTGAAGAGGTTTTTGCTATAGGGCACATGCACTTGCCAAAAAGACAGAGAGAGATAGAGACATAGAAAGTGAGAAATCACCCCCCAGGGGGGATGGCCACGCCACAATCCCTTCTCCATTCTCCTCTCGGGATCTTGGGCACACATGCACATGCGCCCAGCAAGAGTCTTAAGCCACCAGGTCCGGGATGCGAACTGCGGTTGACTACGTGGGAGTCCAGCGACATAGCCATTATGCTAACTGCTGGTTCCCTCTCCACTCCACTCTCATCCCAGGATTTTGGGCATATACGCATATGTGGGTTTTTTTTTTTTTTTAAATGATTATTTTATTTATTCATTTATTTTAATTTGACCAAAGGGAGAGGGGGGAAAGTGAGAAAGTAAGCCACCAAATCTGGGACTCGAACCATGGTTAGCCGTGTGGGAGTGTCCAGCACCTTAACCACCATGCCACCTGCTGGTCCCCGTGTTCTTGTCTAAACCAGGTTCGAGACTTGAATCGTGGTTGGCTGTGTGGAAATCCAGCACCTTCACCACCACGCCATCTGCTGGCTCCAGTTTCCTCTCAGAATTTTCGGCATGCAAATCCATGTGCCCAACATGATTCTCAAGCCACTGGTTTCAGGACTCGAACCGTGTGGGATCCGGCCACCTTAACCTTCATGCCACCTGCCAGCCTTGCTCTTTATTTCTTGATCAGTCTGATTAGAGCTTTATTAGTTTTATTGCTACTTTCAAAGAACCAGTTTTCAATTTCATTGGTTTAGTCTTTTTATTTTTGTGTTTATATTTTTAAAAATTACTAGTTTTTTTTATTGTCAGAGGGCACATGCTCTCACTAGAGAGACAGAGAGAGAGCGAGCACTCGCCCAAAGAGGTGTGGTCACATGCAACCCTTTTTCCTCCAGTTCTCCTTCCTTTTAGGATTGTGGGCATGCACACTCATGCACCTGGCATGCTTTTCCAGCCTCTGGCACCATGATTCAAACTGCAGTCAACTGAGTGGGATCTGGCTGCAATGTACAGCACTTAGCCACTGTGCTATGGGGCTGGCCCTAGTTTGTTTTTGTTTTTTTCTAGTTTATTGAGGGAGAAGCTTCAGTTACTGATTGGGAACCTTCTTCTTTTAAGTTTTTTGCCATAGGGCAAATGTGGTTGACAGAGACAGAAAGAGGAAAAGTGAAAAATTACCCCATGAGGGGGATGGCCATGCCACAGTCCCTTCTCTGTTCTCTTGGGATTTGGGGCATGCATGTGCACATGCCTGGTTTAATATTTTAAGTTACCAGGTCCTGGACTTGAACCGCAGTTGGCCTGTGGGAGTCAGCACCCACCACCTTGCCTCCTGCTGGCCCCTGGATCTTCTTTTCTAACAGAACTTGTAATACTATTTCATCTAAGCGTTGTTCTAGCTGTATCCCATAAATTTAGATATTTTTTATTTTCATTTTTACTTACTCTAAAATATTTCTAAATTCTCTTTGAGATTTCCTCTTTGATTTATGGATTATTTAGAAATTTCTTACTTAGCAGGACCAGCATTTGGCACAATAGCTATGTCACTGGACCCATGTGGACCCAGTATCAGAACTTCCACACCACTTGCTGGCCCCAAATCAAAGAATTTCCATCTTTTAATGGTTGTTTTAGGTATAGTATATTTATTTTTTAATAAGTATTTGTTTAATTTTATTTATTCATTTATTTTAATTTTGACGAGGGGGGGGGTGTGAGAAAGCAATCCGCCAGGTCCAGGACTCAAACTGTGGTCAGCCATGTGGAAATATACAGCGCCTTAACCACCATGCCACCTGCTGGCCCCTAGATACATTATATTTAATGTAATTAAATGTAATTATTGATAAGATTCAGACTTGGCATTTTGTTTCCTGATTAATGTCTCTGGCATGATACCCTCCTCTTCTCTAGCCACTTTCTTTTGGATTATTTGAATATATTTTAGTGTCCTGTCTAATTCATCTTTAGTGTCCTCTGTAATCTAGGTTTTTCAGTAGTGGCTCTTAGCTTTCTTTTGTCTTAAGTCTTTATTTTCCCTAGAAGGCACTTGTGCTCGGCAGAGAGAGAAAGCAGCGCCTGTTGGTGCACAGTCCTTTTTCCTCCATTTCTTCTTCCCATCAGGATTTTGAGCATGCATGTGCACGTGCCCGGAATGTTTTTCAAGCCACTGGGATGGGGATTTGAACCGTGGCTGGTTCTGTGGACTCCAGTTCCTATAGCTTAATGGCTTTGTTATGATACCAGCCCTATCTAACAGTATATTTATTTTGCCTCCCTGCCTAAAGGATATTTTCACTGGATCTATCATTCTAGGTTGACACTTCTTTCAGTACTTAAAAAATGTTCTGCTGGGGACCAGCAATTGGCATAACGGCTATGTCGCTGGACTCCCACGTAGTCGACCGCGGTTCACGTCCCGGACCCGGTGGCTTAAAACTCACGCTGGGCGCATGTGCGTGTGTGCCCAAGATCCCAAGAGGAGAATGAGAAGAAGGGATTGCGGTGTGGCCATCCCCCCGGGGAGGTGATTTCTCGCTGTCTCTCTGTCTCTGTCTTTCTGGCCAGCGCACGTGCCCTATAGCAAAAACCTCTCCCCCCCCCCCAAAAAAAAAAATGTTCTGCTGTCTTAGAGCGTTGGTTACTGATGAAAACTCCAATCATTTGAATTATTTCTCTACGTATGATGTGTCATTTTAATCTACCTGCTTTTTTTAAATTATTTATTTTATTTTATTTTATTTATTCATTTGATGTTTATTTTTTAATTTGACCAGAGAGAGACAGAGGGTGACAGTGAGAGAGAGAGGAAGTGAGAAAGCAAGCCACCAGATTCAGGACTCGAACCCTGGTTGGCCATGTGGGAGTGTCCAGCACCTTAACCACCACGCCACCTGCTGGTCCCAATCTACCTGCTTTAAAGACTTGTTCTTTATCTTTGGTTTCCAGTCATTTGATTCTGATATGTCTGGTTATGGCTTTTATCTTTCCTGGACTCCCATGACAAGAATGTTAGACTCTTTGATATTGTCACTGAGTCTCTGATTCTTTTTTAAGAGTTATTTAACTTTAATTATTTATTTATTTTAATTTGACCAGAGAGGGACAGAGAGAGAGAGAAAGTGAGAAAGCAAGGCCTCTGATTCTTTTCTCTTTTTTTGACGGGGGAGAGGCATGTGTGCACACCAGAAAGGGAGACAGAAAGCGAGAAATTACCACCACCACCACCCCCCCCCCCAGGGGGGGGATGGCCATGCTGCAATCCTTCCTACTCCATTCTCCTCTCGGGATCTTGGGCACGCATGCACATGTGCCTGGCGTGAGTTTAAGCCACTGGGTCCGGGACTTAAACTGTGGTCGATTACATGGGAGTCCAGTGACATAGCCATTATGTCAACTGCTGGTCCCATGCATACACACCCAGAGTGCGTTTCAAGTCACCAAGTCGGGACTCAGACTGCGCGGGCGACTATGTGAGAGTCCAGGAGCTTAACCGTTATATTATCTGGTGGACCCTGGTCGCTCTTAAATTCTGATTTCCTTCCCTATTCTGTCTACTATCCTTTTCAGAAATCCCAGATAGTTGCCTTGTGTATTCTCTAAAAGGTTTTTACTTGCAACAAGTAGGAGAAGGAGGGTGGCGTGTGCTTAGTCCATTTTAGTCAGAACTGGAATATGTACTGGTGAATTTAACAGACAGCTCAGTATAATTTTTCATTGTTTTGGGATACAATACAGTTTGTTTGGTTGGTTTTTTAGAGATTTTGCTGTAGAGACTTGCACTATCAGAGAGAGACAGAGAAAGAAGGCAGGTGAGAAATCACCCTGCAGGGAAAATGGACAAACCACAGTCCCTTCTCCTCCTTTCTTCTGGAATCTTGGGTACGCATGCACATGTGCCTGGCATGAGTTACAAGCCACTGCCAGGACTCCGATTGTTATCAGCCATGTGGGAGTCCAGCAACGTAACCGTTACACCATCTGCTGGCCCCTGTTGGTTTGTTTTTAATTTTTATTTAGTATTATTTTAAATTTGCTATAGGGCGCATGCACTCACCAGAGAGAGAGCAAGAGAGCAAAGAATCAAACTGCCAGGTCCAGGACTCACACCGTGGTCAGCCAGTGGGAGTCCAGTGCCTTAATCACCATACCACCTCCTGGCCCCCTACAATATAGTTTTTAATAGCATATCTGCTCTTTTAAGTTATTATAACCAAGATTTCAGAGCTAGAAGAGACCATCAAATTAGTCTAGTCCAGATCCCACATTTACAGGCAATATAGAGTTAAGGTGAATTGCTCGTCACTGCACCTACTGGTGAACTACCTGATTAAGCCCTGAGCTCTGATCGTGTACCTCTTCACCATTCCATGTACAGCACAGTTGCAAATTAGCATGTATTCCCTAAGGCCATACTGGCATAGTCTAAAATTTAAAATTTATCAGAAATAATATAGTTGTAAATACTTATTTGGATCATATAACGTAAGACATTTCTCTGATTAAAAATAGCAGTTCGGGGCTAGCGGGTGGTGTGGTGGTTAAGGTGCTGGACTCTCCTACATGGCCAACTGCAGTTTGAGACTCTGACCTGGCAGCTTGTTTTCTCACTTTCTCTCTCTCTGCCTCTGTCTGGTAAGCATGCATGCCTTATAGCAAATTAAAAAATTATAATAATATATAAAATTAAATAATAATAACAGTTCAGAGGCAGCAAGTGGCATGGAGGTTAAGGCAGCTGGATCTTATGTGCCTGGCTGAGCAGTGTAAGTTCTGGACATGGTAGCTTGAAAACATGCTGGGTACATATATGTACATTCCCAAAATCCTAAGAGAATGGAAGAGAAGGGATTGGGGTGTGGCCATCCCTCCTGCGGGGTGATTTCTCACTTTCCCTCTGTCTCTGTTTCTGTTTCTTTCCAGTGAGTGCACACACACTATAGCAAAGCTAGAACAAAAACAAACAAAAAATTCATGTTCTGAGTATCAGTTCTATTTTATATGGAGATAAAAGTATGAGTATATTCATGGTTATGGTTTGTTATAAGTTTTATGTTACTGCATTAAATTTTCTAATTCCACCACTATTCTCAACTGATTCTGCCTCTATTCTCATGTCTATCTATAACTCCTTCAGTGGCTTGCATTTGTGTGTTGGTTGTACCAAGCTTAGCTAAAGACTTCTTTCCTGAGCTCCTGTCTCTATGTCCAGTTGCCTACTTTTCTGTTGGAGTAGTCCAAATGATCTCTAGGAACATGGCTATTCCAGGACTCCTAGTTTTTCATCTCACTCCTTCCCACAAAATTGCTTTCTGTCTCATTAATTTATTCAATTGCTTGGGCTTCAAATCTATGTCTCATTAATTTATTCAATTGCTTGGGCTTCGAATCTAACTCTATAGGTTTCTTCTTTTCTTTTGCCTTTAATAAGCAAATCATCAAATTCTGTCCACTCTAATTCTGAAATCTCTCTGGAATGCATGTTTTTCTCCACCTTCATTCTTACCATCATTTATCTAGAATGCTGTCATTTCCCCTTAACAGGGCTTCACATAGCCATCAAAATACTAACTTAAAATAAATCAGACTATTATTGTTTTTAAAGATTGTTAAAAACTTTCTAGTGGAACTTCAGTGTAATTTGTTCTTGCTGTAGCTTGCATCCCTAAAATCCAGGTTTGGCAAGCTCTATACAGGGCAACGATCTAAGCTCTGTGGCCCACATGGTCTGTACCATAGATACCCAGTGCTACACTGACGCAGATAGAGCCATAGGCTGTAAACACAGTGCGTTGGAATAGAGCTACTTCCGGATGACAGCCCAGAGGCTACGGTTGGCCATTCTTGGCCATTAGGCTGCTTGACCTCATTTTCTACTGGCCTTCCTCTGACTCACACATAAGCAGTCTCTCTTGCCATTCTTGGAGCACATCAACTCCATTTCCTGAATGTTTCAGTGTAAACCTTCCCTCTGTCTAGACCAGTCCTAAAGCTTTCGTAGTTCACTTTTCTTTTTAAGAGAGATTTTTGCTCCAGGGTGTAGGCACTACCTGGAGAGACAGGGAGAGACAGAAAGCAAGAAATCAACGGCCTCCTCCATGGGTATGGCCATGCCTCAGTTGCCCTTCTCCATTCTCCTCTTGGGATTTTGGGCATGTATTCACATGCCCCGTGTGAGTTTAAACTTCTGGGTCCAGGACTCCAACCATAGTTGACTATGTGGGAGTCCAGCAATCTAATCATTACACCATCTGCTGGTCCTCATAGTTCACTTTTCTTTTTTTTTTTCATAGTTCACTTTTCAACATTCAGGTCTTTACTCAGATTTCACTTCCTCTGACTGTTGTCAGAAAGGTTTCTCCTTACTATCTCCCATCCAGCCCTCATCACACTCTTCTTCAAATCACTCGTTAGTACCTAGTAGTTCTATCATTGTTCTATTTGCTCGTTTCTCCTCACCCACCGGACTATAAGCTCCGTAAGAGCAGGGACCTTGTCTGCCACGTCGTTCATTGCTACATTCCCACACATGAGTTACCGACCCATGCCTAGTGGGTAATCATTTGTTGAATGAAACAATTACTTCATTTTTATGTGTATAAATTCTGTGACAGTCATGTTTATAATACTCTGGTGGAAAATAGATGTGACATGTTGAGAGGAAAATTGATTTAGGAGATATTCTTCTCCATTTCTAAGAAATAATGACTTCTTTTTCTTTTTTTTTTTTTTTTTTTTTTCCGTTGGGGGTGTGAATATAGATTTGAAGAGGAATGACTATACGCCTGACAAAATTATATTTCCTCAGGATGAGCCTTCAGATTTGACTCTTCAGCCTGGAAATTCCACCAAAGAATCAGAATCAACTAATTCTATTCGCCTGATGTTATAATATTACTGAATCATTGGTTTGCCTACACCTCACAAAAAAGTTACTGTGTCACTTTTTCTTCAGGAGGAAATTAGAAAATACAGAAAGGTGTATGCAAATTAAATTTGCTGTCTCCAGCACAGTTAAAGGTCAATATTCCTTTGACCTGATTGAACTAGTCAGAAACTCCCGGTAGGATGCAGCCTTGCAGCAGGGAATAAAAAGGGTCATGGAAAGTTAGTATTTATAACTTCATAAAGGGCTCTTCACAGCAGAAGATCTCATGTGACTTTGTTCTGATGAAGCCCTACTTGGTGCAATACCATTAACCAAAGTTAGGTGTCCATGCAGATTTCATTGGCAGCTGGTTTATTGCCATTTGGCTAGGGAAATGAAGAAATCGCTCAGCCTGTTGGTTAAATAAATGGCAGCCAGAGTCTTCCTCTGTGTTGAATGTGTTCAGCAACAATGTCGCTAGCTCCCAACGAGAGGCTTGTAGGCTGTGGGAAAGAGATGACTGGTTCTAGTTCTCGATTCACAGGAATATACAAAGCTTGAGCTTGAGCTGAAGACCATTTCCTAAGAGGAACATTATTTATGAATCAGGGTCAGGCTCCGTATTTAAAGATAGAGCCAGGTTTGTTTTTTGTTTTTTCTTTGTTAAATAGAGCCCAAATTGTGCAAAAATATTAGTTTTTTTCTTTTCTTTTTTACATTGTTTTATCACATCATTGTTAAGTAGAAGAAAGCCATGGTGAACTGGTATATAACCTAAATATGTAAAAGGAGAAACGTAATTCATCATTCAAGAGAAGTTACTTAGTGAGGAAAGTTAAAATACTTTTTTCCTATCAGTATCTGTAGTGACAACCTGGAAGTTATATACTTCTCCAAAGATTTTATTGACCAGTATATCAAATCAGAATGTAAACATGAACTCTTGCATATATTTAAAATTGTGTAGGAACATCTGAACGTGAATGTTGTTTGTGGTACTTATAAATGAATTGAGTTGGATTATCATTATGTGATGTCAGGAGATTACAACACAGCTTTACACCAATAAATGTACTAATAGCCCCATGTATTGTTGAATATTCATGATAAGAGTTTTTCATCTGACTAAAATTTTATGCTTTAATTTTTTTTTCTTTTTTTTTTTTTCCCACTTTTTGTTTGTTTCTTAGGTACTAATTTTAATTTTTATTTGGAAGGGAGCAGTATAAAGCTTATTTGTATTTAGTAGTGTATCTCATAGATACAGACAAGGCAACACAAAGATAAGCTGTTTAAATAGTGTTTAATATTGATGAGGGAAGAAAGAAAAAGTGTATTACTTAAAGATATTATACTATATACATTTTGTATATCATTAAATCTTTAAAAGAAATTAAATAAATTTATTCTTGTTTAAAGATATTTGTTGAGTTTAATTATTCTGAGACGTTACCTGACATTTTCAGTGTATCTGTTTTTTAAAATGAAATTTTTTTTTAAATACATCCAAGTTTTTTGGGACCAGCAGTTAGCGTAATGGCTATGTCGCTGGACTCCCACGTAGTCGACTGCGGTTCGCATCCCAGACCCGGTGGCTTAAAACTCACGCTGGGCACGTGTGAGTGCGTGCCCAAGATCCCGAGAGGAGAATGGAGGAGAAGGGATTGCGGCGTGGCCATCCCCCCCGGGGGGTGATTTCTCACTTTCTGTCTCTCTCTGTCTGGCGAGCACACATGCCCTATAGCGAAAACCTCTCCAAAAAAAAAAAAAAAAAATTCATCTAAGCTTTTTGATCCCATACAGTGTTTAAATTGATTGGTTTCCTACTACATGTTTTTCAAAACTATGTTTCTTGGGACCAGCAGGTAGTGTGGTGTGTAAGGCACTGGACACTCCCACATGGCAATCATGGTTCGAGTCCCGAACCTGGCAGCTTGCTTTCTCACTCCCCCCCACCCCCGCCCCTGAGTCTCTGGTCAAATTAAATGAATGAATAAATAAAATTAAATTTTAAAAAATTCTGTTAAAAATAAAACAAAAACTATGTTTCTTGTGGGGCCAGGAGGTGGCATGGTGGTTAAGGATACTGGACTCCCACATGGCTGACCATGGTTCGAGTCCCAGACCTGGCAGCTTGCTTTCTCTCTCTGGTCAAATTAAAATAAGTAAATAAATAATTCTTTATTTTAAATAATTATTTTTATTGAACTTTATGTATATATGTATTTATTATTATTTAAATTTGACCAGAGAGGGACAAAGAGAGAGAGAGAGGGAAAGTGAGAAAGCAAGGCACCAGGTCTGGGACTTGAACCACGCACGGTCAGCCATGTGGGAGTCCAGCACCCTTAACCACCACACCACCTGCTGGCCCCAATAAATAAAATAATTCTTTAAAAATATATATGTGTATGTGTGTTTCTTGTTATGCCAGAAAAGGGGGTTATGGGTTATTTCTTGTTTAATTTTATTGTAATTAGTCTTTACAAGGTGATAATAGCTAATACTTCAGTGCCTGATGTTGCCAGGCATTGCTCCAAGTCCTCTATACAATAACCTACTTAATCCCTACAACAGTCTTATGAAATAGGATTATTTCATCATTCTGTTTTGCAGATTAGAAAAATCGAGGTGCTAGAGAGGTAAAGTAACTTTTCTAAGATCCTTACAATGAGCAAGTGGCAACACTGGAATTGAAATGCAGCTCTGCCCTTAAGTCCTGTGCTGTTTGGACTCTCAAACGTAATGACCATTGATGTTTCTGTGCCATTCCCTGCCCACAGATCTATTCCATTTAGCTTTTTTGGATAATTCTGGAAAGTAACAGTATACCTATAAACCATACTTCTCATCCCAAAGAAGTGTCTGTAGATTATTGCAGTTTGTTGTTAACTGCTGTGTGTACTGGAAGCCGTTTGCTTAGTCTCTAATTTTCTTCTCGATCTCATCCTACTGAGGATACTAAAACTCTTCTACCAGATTAATTCTTAAGTGTGGAATTCCCAGACCAGCCCAAGATCTGGTGGTTAAGGCAGCTGAATCCCACATGGCCGGCAGTGCGGTTCAAGCCCCAGACTTAGCAAATTGAAAAACACACTAGGCATTTGTGCCCAAAATCTTGAAAGAAGGTAGAGAAAGGGAGAGAGAAAAAAGGATTGCAGCATGACCTCCCCAGGGGGTCTTTCTTCTCTCTCTCTCTGTCTCTCCCTGGTCCCCCCAGCAAGTGCATGTACTCTCTGGCAGAATTTTCCAAAAAGAAAAAGTGGAATTCACTTCTGCAAATGTTCCCTTTTCGATTCATTTACAAATGTGTGCCGTTGTTTTTTAAATAATTGCATCTTAAATATATCAATGTAAGAAAAGATTTTAAAGTATAAAGAATATAAAAATGACCCCCTCTTCCTCCCAAGTGGGGCTACATTGCTCACTGTATCTGTGTTCCCCACCAGACTGTATATCTTGCAGAGGGAAAGGACTCAAGACTTTTCGTTGGGTAGGTAGCCCCTAGCACCTTCTGTGGCCCATGAATGTGATAGGCACACAGTAAAAATTTACGAATGTTGGGACCAGCAGTTAGTGTAATGGCTATGTTGCTGAACTCCCACGTAGTCGACCGTGGCTCGGGTCCTGGGCCTGGTGGCTTAAACTCACGCCGGGCGCATGTGTGTGGTGCCCAAGATGCTGAAAGGAGAATGGAGGAGAAGGGATTGTGGCATGGCCATCCCCTCTGCGGGGTGATTTTTCGCTTTCTGTCTCTCTGTCTGGCGAGCGCACGTGCCCTATAGCAAAAACCTCTCCAAAAAAAAAAAATTTTTTTTTACGAATGTTAAGATGATATTCACACCACCAGACTTTCTCCTGAGGCTATAGACTACAATGTCTTTAAATGGACAAGGTGAGAAGATCCAGCTGTTGACCACTTGGAAGAGAGATGCAGTGATTACTTGCAGGAAAGGATGTGTCCAGATCATGGACACCTTGGGGTCCTCCTTATTTGCCACCTCTGTTCTGTTTCTAAGTTAGGTTTCACACAAGGCACCTGTATTTGTAGACCCAGAAATCTCGCAGCTTTTTACTAGGAGAATTCTAAGCTGAGGTTCTGATCCTCTCTAGAACGTTTTCCTTTCTTCTAGGCTGTTCGGATATTCCTTAAAGCTGAGTTCCTTTCCTGGGTTTGTGATTCCATCTTGGTGGATACGGGCATGGGAGATGTCATGGCTCCTCTTCAGAAAACCACATGCTCCTCCTAACAGTTAGCAGGACTTTTTTTGTGTTCTGCCCTACGTAGCATTCAATTCCCTCCTTTATTCGTTTTTCCTTTGGAATTTCTATGCAGTCCTACATTACAGAATTTTTCTTTCATTTTTGTGGGGGTTTTTTAAGAATTATTTATTTTATTTTTATTTATTCATCCATTTAATTTGACCAAAGAGAGACACAGAGAGAGTGAGAAAAGGAGAAAGCAAGCCACTAGGTCCATGTCCTGGACTCAAACTGTGGTCAGCCACGTGGGAGTGTCCAGTGCCTTAATGACCATGCCACCTGCTGGTCCTAGGAATTTTTCTTTCATTTTAATCATAATACTTCAGGGACTGGCAGATGGCGTGGTGGTTAAGGGCACTAGACTCCCACATGGCCAACCACAGTTCGAGTTCCAGACCTGGTGACTTGCTTTCTCATTTTGTCTCTCTCTCTGTCATGCGTGCTCTGTCTCTCTCTGGCCAAAATTTAAATAAATATAAATAAAGTTAATTCTTTATAATACTTCAGTATGGGTTTCTGAAATATTCACAACTATATTATTTCACCTCAAAATTTTTGACAGCTCAGACTGGCCCCACTGTGCAGCGGTTAAACCCTGTGCATTGGGAGCCGATACCACCTAGTCAGCTGTGCACTGGTGGCTTCAAAAACACACTGGACACGTGCAGGTGTGCTCAAAATCCTGATGGGATAGAGAAACTAAGGAAAGGGATCACAGCTGACCGTGTCCCCTTCAGGATTGTGCGTGCATTTTCTCTCTGGTGAGTGCATGCATCCTCTGGCAATAAAAAAAAAAAATTTTTTTCAGAAAGATTTAGGTATAGGGCATGTGCACTCACCAGAGAAACACAGACAGAAAGTGAGAGAGATCCTCCGGGGGGGGTGGCCGTGCCGCAGTCCTCTATTATTCTCTTGGTGTCTTGGGCACGCACACACATGTACCTGGCTTGAGTTTTGAGCTGCCGGCTCTGGGACTCGAACTGCATTTGACTATGTAGGAGTCCGGTGATGTAACCATTACACCATCTGTTGGTTCAAGTAATGATTTCTTAATATTGTAAGATATTAACTCTTTTTTTTTAAAGGTTTTGCCTTGCTCTGCCAAAACCTAAGGAAGTTCCCAAAGAAGGGTGGGGTCGTGTCAAACAGATATAGAGGATGTTTGACAGCCTCCTGCAGGCTAAGGACAATTTGAATATCAAAAATAAACAACAATGGGACCAGCAGTTAGTATAATGGCTATGTCGCTGGACTCCCATGCAGCTGACCACAGTTCGAGTCCCAGACCCGGTGGCTTAAACTCACGCCGGGCATTTGTGCGTGTGTGCCCAAGATCCTGAGAGGAGAATGAGGAGAAGGGATTGCGGCCTGGCCATCCCCCCTGGGGGGTGATTTCTTGCTTTCTGTCTCTCTGTCTGTCTCTGTCTGGCGAGTGCATGCGCCCTATAGCAAAAGTCTCTCCAAAAAATAAAAAAATAAAAAAATACTCTCCAAAAGATAAAAAAAGAAAAATAAATAAATAAATAAACGACAATAATAACAGATTTAATCCACTGAATAAAATAGGAATTCATGAGTATGTACTTAGAAAAGAATGACTAAGTGTGGAAAGGAGAAAACGTCTCTCTACAATAGAGGACCAGCAGGTGAATGTAGTTGTAATAGCAGCATTAGAAACTCACCATTGGGGTCAGCAGGTGGTGTGGCAGTTAAGGGGCCGGATCCCACGTGGCCAACAGCACAGTGTGAGCCCTGAGCCCTGTCGCTTGATCATTTATGCCGGGTGCATGTGCGTGGAAGCCCAAAATCTGGAGAGCAGGTTGGAAGAGAAGAGATTGCAGCGTGGCCATTCCCCCCGAAGGTTGATTTCTCCCTTCCCCTCTCTCCGGTAAGTACACGTGCCCTAGAGCAAACTAAAACAAAACAAAAAATTTTTTAAATCACCGTTTGGCAAATACCAGAGTGATAATTAATCCAGACAGGAAACATCAATTAAACTATTGGGACCAGCTGTTAGCTTAATGTCTATGCCACTGTACTCCCATGTAGTCGACTGTGGTTCAAGTCCCGGACCCGGTGGCTTAAACTCAATGCCAGGCGCGTGTGCGTGCGTGCCCAAGATCCCGAGAGGAGAATGGAGGAGAAGGGATTGCAGAGTGACCATCCCCCCGGGGAGTGATTTCCCGCTTTCTGTCTCTCTTTCTGGTGAGTACACTCGCCCTATAGCAAATATATATATATATTGAGAGAAATTTAAATGAGAAACACTATTTACATCATTCAGTGTGTTCCTTTTGCAATAAGTGCAACATACTTAATTGCAAAAGGAAAAAAACCCGACGGGAGAAATCTGACAGACTCCACTTTACTCAAGTTATCCTAATTGGGTTTCTTTGTTCGTTTGTTTTGAATCAAGTTATCATAGTTGTTAACGTCATCATAGTTGTTAATATCACCAGAGTTGGGACAGATCAGTTGTGTACTACTTGATACAATGCAGTAAGGACACGGCGTTGCTTCAGGAATAGTCTTAATAAAAGTGCATACTGTGAATCGCATCCTGAGGAAACATCACACAAACCCTAATTGAGGGGCTGTTTTTTAAAATAACTAACCAGTAATCTTCAAAAGTGCCAAGTTCATGAATGCCAAGGAGAACTGTTTCAGTTTAAAGGAGCCTTGAGAGACATAAAAATAACATGAGATCCCAGCTAAACTATGTAAGGCTTTAAACTAAATTTGTAGTGACTGGTTACACGGCACAGCACACTAATACATAAATCATCTTACTCATGAACATAGATTTAAAAATCTTTTTTTTAACTAATAAAAGAATTGTTTTTACTTAGAAGCATTCAGAATGTCAACAAAACAGCTACAATTTTTTTTTTTTTTTTACAGAGTGGCATTCAGTTAACAGAACAATTATTTTGTATAAGCTGCATCAGAGACAACTGAAGATGAAAAACTATCATCCCCATATATAACTAATTTGTGCTGTGCACCAACAAGAACCTGCTTTAAATTTCCATGCCAATTTACAATCCCCTTACTGTATCAGGCAAGGTTAGTGGCTACTGAAAATACCACCAGGACAGGGCTATCTAAAGACACATTCGGTATATATTTAGTGGAGACATACAATGTCTCTCCTTCATAGACTGGCTTGCTTCACTCAGCAGTAAATCTTCCATATCTTCCATTTTCTGTCAAAAGCCAGGGTTTTGTTGTTTTTTATGGCTGAATAAGAAATTAATCAAGCAGTAAAACTTTCTCTGAATGGAGACCATGATCCCAAGTTCTTTTATTTTTCCCCAAAATAAAAAACAGATTCTATATAGAAAAGTTGAAAAAAAAAAAGACACATTCGGTAGCGTGTTAACAAAAAAAGGCACTGTATAGTTTAAAAACAAATCTTACATTTCAATTATTTTCTTTAAAAGGAGTGAGTTGTGTACAGGGGGATTAAATGCTTTTATAGACAAGGGGAAAAAACTGCGCTAGAACCAACTTCTCATCATCTTCTTCATCCACTTCATCTTCCTCTTCTTCCTCATCTTCTTCATCTTCCTCGTCATCTCCTCCTCCTTTTTCTTGCTCTTTTCAGCCTTGACAACTCCCTTTTCTGCTGCACCAGGCTTTCCTTTAGCTCCGTATGCAGCAATATCCTTTTCGTATTTTTCCTTCAGCTCAGCAGCCTTCTTTTCATAAGGCTGTTTATCATCTGCAGCAGTGTTACTCCACATCTCTCCCAGTTTCTTTGCAACATCACCAATGGGTAGGCCGGGATGTCCTCCTTTGATTTTTGGGCGATGTTCAGAACACAACAAGAAAAAAGCCAAAGGAGGTCTCTTGGGTGCATTGGGATCCTTGAACTTCTTTTTTGTTTTCTCTTTTGGAGGGATAACGGTTTTCATTTCTCTTTCATAACGGGCCTTGTCTGCCTTTGCCATATCTTCACACTTTCCTTTCTCTTTAGCAGACATGGTCTTCCACCTCTCTGAGCACTTCTTAGAAAACTCTGAGAAGTTGACGGAAGCGTCTGGGTGCTTCTTCTTGTGCTCCTCCCGGCAAGCTCACATGAAGAATGCATACGATGACTTTGCCTCTCGGCTTCTTGGGGTCTCCTTTGCCCATGTTTAGTTATCTTTCCTCCGCGGGACAGAGTTGCCCAGTGCCCGTCCGGCTCTCACTTGCCCCGGCGCTGTCTCCATGGAGCTCAATGAACTGCAATGGCTCTAAAAATCTTGGACAAAGTAATTAACAAATAGAATCCAACAATTCATGAAAATGATACTACACCACAAGATGTGATAGAATATTAGTTTAATATGTGAATGTCATCAGTAATTAACCACAACAGGGTCAGCCAATGGCGTGGTTATGGCGGCCAGATCCCTCATGACTGATGCATAGTTGGAGTCCTGGACCCGCTGGCTGGAGAGACACGTCCTCACATGTGTATGTCTGCCCAAAACACTAAGACGATAATGGAACAGAAGAGACTGAAGAGTGATCGGCCCTCCTGGGGGGTGCTTTGTCATATTCTCTCTTTGTCTCTCTCTAGTGAGTGCATGGAGTGCATGTGCCTTATAGCAAATTACAAAAAAAAAAAAAAAGGAAAAAATAAAAACAGGAAAGAAAAGAAAGAACTTAATGACAACAGAGTAAGGAAGAAAAATCTCATATTTGCTTCAATAAATACAGAAAAATTTTATCACACGCACTATTCATGATTATAACTCAAAAAACTATCCTGCAAACATCATGGTGACAATTATCCACTGTCGACACTTCCATTCAGCATTTTACCAAAGGGCCTATCTAGTCAAGAAAGGTATAAAATAAAGGATATAGATACTGGAAAGGGGAAATATATTTTTTGTTTGTTTTTCAGATAATTTAAATAGTTTGTAGAAAAACCCAAAGACCTGGGACCAGCAGTTGGTGTAATGGCTATGTCACTGGACTCCCATGTAGTCAACCGCGGTTCAAGTCCCAGACCCAGTGGCTTAAAAAACTCACACCGGGTGCATGTGAGTGCATGCCCAAGATCCCAAGAGGAGAATGGAGGAGAAGGAATTGCAGCGTGGCCATCCCCCCTGGGGAGTGATTTCTTGCTTTCTGTCTCTCTGTCTCTCTCTGTCTTTCTGGTGAGCACACATGCCCTATAGCAAAAACCTTCCAAAAAAACAAAAACAAAAACAAAAAACAAAGACCTATATAAAATTTAGAGTTAACAGCCAGCAGATGGTATGGTGGTTGAGGCTCTGGATCCCACATGGCCAACCACAGTTCAAGTCCCAGACCTGGTGGCTTGCTTTCTCACTTTCCCTATCTTTTTGGTCAAATTAGAAAAGAATGACAATGTTAAATAAAATTAAATAAATAGTACTTTAAAAGAATTTAGAGCTAAGTAAGGTTGGAATGGTTCCTGGGTATAAGATCAATATAAGACAGATAATTACAGTTTTTACCTACCAGAATCAAACATAAAATGAAAATTGCTTTAATTACCAGAGGACACATTCACTTGCCAAAGAGAAAGCAGAGAGAGCGCGAGCGCCCCCAGTGGGGCATGGTCACACCGCAATCCCTTCTCCATTTGGCCATCCTGTTGGCATTTGGGGCACACGTGCACACAAGCCCAGTGTGTTTTTCGAGTCACTGGGACCAAGATTCAAAATGCATAGTCAGCCATGTGGGAGCCAGCTCTCTTAACCACTGTGCTACGGGGCCAGCACCAAAACAACATAGTAAGAAGACCCTAGTGATGAGGAGACACTGAGGACTTGGCAGAGCTCACTGACAAAAGGCTCTCTTTCTACTAAGGTGCTTTCTTTTCTTTCTTTCTCTCTTTTTTTTTTAAATTATATATTTTATTTGTTATTAATGCTATTTTTAAATTCACTACTATGCATGTGTGCTCATCAGAGAGAGACAGAGAGAGAGAAAGAGGGAAAGTGAGAAAGCAAACCACCAGGTCTAGGATTCAAATCATGGTCAGCCGTGCGGGTCCAGTGAGGTAGCCAATCACCACACCACCTGCTGGCCCCCCGAGGTGCTTCCTTAAGCTCAGTTCTCTGTGAAGACTATGAGAGCTCAGATCATGTGTGTTCTGCTACTTTTGAGCTTATAAGATCTCTAAGAAACCCCGTGTGGAACCAGTACTGTGTGCGTTTCTGCACCCCGTCCCCCTGCCCATGCATGAGTGGACCATGAAGAGGAACACTCTGCTCCATCCCAATGCAGTGCATCTGGGGAGCAGTAAGATCCAGCTCTCTTCCTCCCCAGGGTAAAAACCATACCCTCGGGGCTCCTAGGAGTGGGCGGTCCTTCCAGTGCCGGGCACAGGCAGGGTCGCCATAGGTCCGCGAACTCCGTGGAGGTTAACCTGTTGTGCACCGCGTACGGCAGATGTGTGCGTGCGTGTGTAAGAGACAGATGCACAAGCGGTCTGGGGGGTGGAGGGAGAGCTGTGCTGTGTACCGTTCACACTGAGCTCTAGCCTCTGAAGCACTTCCATCGGCCGGGCAGCAGTGTCCTCATGGCAACACTCTAGAATCCTGAGGATGAATGGGAGGGATTATGATGTTTGGAAAAATCCAAGTGGGAATGGTGCTGACACAGGCAAAGCCAGTTTGCAGTGGTGAAGGTGGGAGGAGCCTGTAACCAGCCGGAGCCCCGGGCTTGGAGCGATGAGAAGCATCAGATGTAGCTCCTGAGAGGAAGTGAAGTCCGACGTGGGTCCATCACAATGACTTCCCGGCCGTCTTCCCCTCCGGATGACTTCGGGGCCTACTACGTCCTGTGAGCCTCTGTCTCCTAGGGCTTTCTAGAGGGGCTCAGTCGGGGGGAGAGTTGTGCTCGGAGGAGTCGAGGATACCTGCCAGGCTGGGAAGGGTTCCACCAGGTGTGACCCATGAGGGATCCCCCAAAGGGAAGGGAAGACAGCAAATAGCACTTACAAAAGGAAACTGCACCGGGAGAGGAGGCCTCCCTGGGAACTCGCAGGTTCTCTCTGCAGGTCTGGCCAGTTTGTACGAAACTCTAACTCTACAGTTTACTGCTGTTAAGGACATCCTAGATCAGTCACAAAAAGTTGGGTTTTTCCCCTTTAGATTTTTGCTATAGGGTACATGCACTTACTAGAGAAAGAGAGGGTGAGAAATCACCCCCTGGGTTTCCTTCCCATCTGGCGGCAGCCATCAGGGTGTTATACGTTGGTGTTTAAAATGTGTGGTCTAATAGGCATAAAAATAAATTCTTTAAAACAAAAAAAAAAAAAAAGAAAAAACAAGCCACTCCCTCGGGGATGGCCACACTGCAATCCCTTTTCCGCCATTCTCCTCCCAGGATCTTGGGCACACGTGCACATGCACCTGGCATGAGTTTCAAGCCACCAGGTCTGGGACTTGAACTGCGCTAGACCACGTGGGAATTCAGTGATGTAGCCACTGCGCCATCTGGTGACCCCAATATATGGCAATAATTGTTATTAACAATTTTCTTTTTTTTAGAGAGAGATTTTTGCTATAGGGTGCCTGTGCTTGCCAGAGAAACAGAGAGAGAAACAGAAAGTGAGAAATCATCCCCCTCCCCCCCCCCTCCGTGGGTGGTCATGCCACAATCCCTTCTCTTTCATTCTCCTCTTTGGATTTTGGGCACATATGCACAACGCCCCGCATGAGTCTTAAGCTGCTGGGTCCGGGACTCAAACCGTGGTCGACTATGTGGGAGTCCAGAGACATAAACATTATGCCATCTGCTGCTCCCAACAATTTTCTATTATTAGTATTACTACTAATAATAAATACATGCCCTGCAAAAAAGGAAAAACTTAGTTATTCAGTAGGAAAGCTTGTGTTTTTAGCCAAGCAGTTCTAGGACTCTGAAAGATACATATATACTCACTTCTCTTCCTTTGGTCTTATTAACTTTATTTATTTATTCATTTTAGTTTGACCAGAGAGGGACAGAGAGAGAGAGAGAAAGTGAGAAAGCAAGCCACCAGGTCCAGGACTTGAACTGCAGACAGCCATATGGGCGTCCAGTGTCCTTAACCACCATGCTCCCTGCCGTCCCCCACATGCACTTTCTATCATGAATTAAAAGCAAAACAAAAATGTCAAAAAATTTTAACAAAATAAAGATCGCCAGGGGTCAGCAAAATGGCATGGTGGTTAAGGTACTGGAGTCCCGCATGACCACCTGTTTGAGTGTGAGTCCTGGACCTGGTGACATGCTTTCTCACTTTCCCTCTCTCTCTGTCTCTCTCTAGTCAAATTAGAAAATAATACTTTATTTATTATTATTTTCTAATAATAATACTTTACTCATTATTACTTCCTAATAATAATACTTTATTTATTATTAGTTCCTAATTTGACCAGAGAGAGACAGAGAGAGAGGGAAAGTGATCAAGGAAGCCACCAGACTTGAACCATGGTTGGCCATGTGGGAGTCCAATGCCTTTAGCTACCATGCCACCTGCCAGCCCAAATAATTCTCCTTTTTAAAGAAATAATTATTTTATTTAACTTTATTTATTTTAACTTGACCAGAGAAGGACAGAGCAAGAGAGAGAAAAAGTGAAAAAGCAAGCTGTCAGGTCCAGGACTTGAACTATGGTTGGCCATGTGCCCTTAGCCACTGTACCACCTGCTGACCCCAATAAATAATTCTTTAAAAAAAAAGATCTCGGGGACCAGCATGTGGCATGGTGGTTAAGGCACTGGACTACAACATGAGCAACCCCTGTTCAAGTCCCAAACCCGGCAGCTTGAAAAATCACACCACGCGTATGTGTGTGTGTGTGCCCAAAATCCAAAGAGGATAATGGAGGAGGAGGGATTGTGGCTTGGCCATCCCCCATGGGGATAATTTCTCACTTTCTCTTTCACTGTCTCCCTGTCTCTTTCCAGCCAGTGCACAGGCCCTATGACAGAAACCTAAAAATAAAAAGAGAAATAACGATTTCTTTATTTTATGAGGTTAAAGGGACTTGCTGTCATTGTATTTATTTTGTCCCCTTAAAATGCTTTCTTCCTTTCCTCGTGGCACCAACACAGTGCAGAGTGCGCGGATCACAAGGACACCCCTGCACTCAGTGAGGCTGAGAAGCAGACCCACGTGGAGGGTGTGACCGGCCTGCGCAACCTGGGCAACACCTGCTACATGAACGCCACCTTACAGTGTCTCTGCTGCCTCTCGCCGCTGGTGGAGTACTTCCTGTCCGGGAAATACATGAGCGCTCTGCAAAAGTAAGAGCGTCTGTGTGTCCTGCAGCTCACCCCTGCCCCCGGCTTCCCGGAAGTGGAGTTAATGGAGGGAGGCCCCTGGAAGGCCCGCTAAGGCTGACAGAGTCAGTAGAGGCTAGGCCGTACCTCGCCGGCTAACAGACGGGGGTGAGTCAAGCAGGAAGCCCAGCCATTTAGAAATGAAGCTCCATTTCTGGACCCCTACTCCCTAGTGATTAGGGGCCTTCCTTTCATTAACTCAGCCCAAAACACGCCCCTTCCTTTTCCCAAGGGACTGCAGTGAGGTTGCCACTGCTTTTGCCTACCTGATGACAGACATGTGGCTTGGAGACTCTGACTGCGTCTCCCCAGAAATATTTCGGTCAGCTCTTGGCAACCTCTACCCGGAATTTATGAAAAAGACACAACAGGATGCTCAGGAATTTTTGATTCATGTCCTAAATGAACTTCACGAAGCTCTGAAAAAGGTGAGTAGAATGAATGGCCTTGAAATAGGTCTGCAATTTTGTTTTTCTTTCAGAGATTTTTGCTGTAGGGCGTGTGCACTCTCTGGAAAGACAGAGAGAGAGACTGAGAGACAGAAAGTGAAAGGTCATCTCCTATGGGGATGATCACACACACCACGACCCCTTCTCCATTCTCCTCTCAGGATTTTGGGTATGCATGCACATGTGCTCGGTGTGAATTTCAAGCTGTTGATCTGGGACTTGAACCACAGTCAACCATGTGGGAGTCTAGAGCCTTAACCACTATGCTACCTGCTGGCCCCACATTTGCAGTTTTATCAGCAACCAACACTTTTCATTCAGTTAGTTAACATTGCCTACTCTGTGCCAAGGGCTGCTAGGTGCAAGGGGTACTATGAAGAACATCCAGTCTAGTATTTGAATGTAAAATTGTATTGAACAGGACCAGCAGGTGGTGTGGGGTTGAGGTGCTAGACTCTCACATGCCCACTGTGGTTCGAGTCCTGGACCAGTGGCTTGCTTTCTCAATATCCCTCTTTCTCTTTCTCTGTCTCTGGTGAAACAGCTGCTATGTAGCAAATTAAAAAATGATAATAAATTAAATTAATTAGTTTTTTAAATGTATTTACCAAACTTACAGATAATCAGAATTAGCTGGGAAGGTTTTTTCTTTAAAAAAAATTTATTTATTCATTTACTTATTTTAATTTGACCAGAGAAAAACAGAGAGAGAGGGAAAGCAAGAAAGCAAGCCACCAGGTTCAGGACTGGAACCATGGTCGACCATGTAGGAGTATACAGTGCCTTAATCACCACACCATCTGCTGGTCCCCAGGAAGGTTTTTCTTTTCTTTTCTTTTCTTTTTTTTTTTTTTTTTTTTTTAGTTCCTTATTGTTTATTCTTCTCTTACAAAAGATGCCTGGAACAAATAAATATAAAGTGGTATGTGTTATTTTTAACAAGGGGCAAATACACATTTTCTTAGTATTTTCCTCAGGAATAAACTAACAAGTTTTCAGGGCACAATCATCCTACCCACCTCCCACTCTCTTTAATTAAAAAGAAAAAAAAAAAGTCCATCTTTTAAATTCCTCACAACTTTTAACAATGGATTCTCAAAATAAGTACTGTGAAAGTACTTAGGGACCACGAAATTGAAAAGAACAACTTAAAAAAACTAGATGTACAAAAAAATCACATACACACATACAGTGTGATGCTGTCCAGAAGCTCCAACTAATGAGTATTCTTACAAGTTTTTCATTTCTTATAATGTGTATGAATAAAGAGTCTGTTCTGTTCAAATCTGCGCGGCAAATGAAACAAAGCTGAACACAGCGTGCACACAGCCTCCTGTGCTGACATAAATACAGCACATTTGCTATGCGGTGAATACACCATGTGTTTTCTGATGCCCCCAAAATCCCGATTCCTATACCCCGGAGGGGATGGAGGAGGCGAAGACCAGGAGTGTGACCGAATTTAGCTGTAAAATGCCCCCTGCCCGTTTGGCTCACAGCCGTGCTTTGAGCTGCGAGCAATGAGAAATACCCGAATGTGTCTCCTTTACTAAAACATACACTCCAGCAAATACTTGAAGTGCTTTGCTAATGCTTTCAGTGAAATATTCTTACTTAATGCTTTACCCATCAAGTAGAAATATGTACTACAGTTATTTCAAACCGGAACAAAAAGGGTAATTCCCTCCTCTGCCTTTTACATGTTTTTCAAAAATCCATTTCAAGGGACCAGCAGTTGGCGTAATGGCTATGTCTCTGGACTCCCATGTATTTGACCTCAGTTCAAGTCCCGGACCCGGTGGCTTAAACTTAACAGTGGACATGTGTGCGTGTGTGCCCAAGAGAATGGAGGAGAAGGGATTGTGGCGTGGCCATCCCCGCTGGGGGGTGATTTCTCACTTTCTGTCTCTCTGTCTCTCTTTCTGGCACGCACATGCGACCTATAGCAAAAACATCTCCAAAAAAAAAAAAAAAAAATCCCTTTCAAGTACTGCTTTACTTAGTGCTTTGCAATCACTTTCCTCTTTATGAAAACCAGTTAGGAAGGCAGAAAATAATATAAAATGTTTCAAGGGTCATCATCAAAATAACCAAGTGGATCTGAAACGTACTTCGGGTACTCTGTGCCCCCGTGGCCCTGTGCAAGTTAATTACACTTTAGTAGATCCCCCCTAAGGTTGAAAACAGGAGCACGGAAGATGAGAATGGGAAGTGTCAGAAAAAGAACTGCACCTAAGAAAGAGCACCTGAAGACGGAGGGAGGCGAGTGCTGCCATCCCACCTGTCGGTGTGGGAGACTGTCAGGGGTCTCCATGTGCATAACAGCTTAAGTTCTCCAAAACACTTTTTCTGGGTGCTATATCTAAAACTTTCAAAGCCATTTAAAATTAAGGAAAAAATATACTTAAAACCTTTTTCAAAATCTTGTGGGTAAAGATCATTAAGCCATGAGATTCGTTTCACAGTTAGCAAGGCCCGACTCTGGAAGTACGAAGAAACAGCAGAGCTGGGGACCAGCAGTTAGCGTAATGGCTGTGTCGCTGGACTCCCATGTAGCCAACCACGGTTCAAGTCCTGGACCTGGTGGCTTAAACTCATGCCGGGTGCGTGTGCGTGCGTGCCCAAGATCCCGAGAGGAGAATGGAGGAGAAGGGATTGCAGCGTGGCCATCCTCCCTGGGGGGGGGGGGTGGTGTGATTTCTCGCTTTCTGTCTCTCTGTCTCTCTCTGTCTCTCTGGTGAGCACACGCGCCCTATAGCAAAAACCTCTAAAAAAAAAAAAAAAAAAAAAAAAAAACAGCAGAGCCAGACCAGAAAGCCCCTGGACACAGTCAGGACACGACACCCCCAAGAGTCACAGGCACTGGACTCAGTGACTCACATTTGCCTCCTTGTGGCAGACAACAGTATTTCCACAATGGGTGCAGACTATGCCCTCTGTCCACAAGACACACATACACATCACTTTGTGACAACTTAGAAAGCCAAATTTAACTTGAGAACATACAAACCTGGAATATGAATTTGAAGATGGACAGTGCAAACAGCAGTTAAATGGAACCTGTCTACAACAATATTTTATTCTTTTCCTTTAAGGCTACAGAAAATCTGCACATAAGGCATTTAATTTCCATAATAAAAATACCCCCCTGAGACCAGCAGTTAGCATAATGGTTATGTCGCTGGACTCCCACGTAGTCGACCGCAGTTCGTGTCCCAGACCCGGTGGCTTAAACTCATGCTTGGCGTGTGCGTGCGTGCCCAAGATCCTGAGAGGAGAATGGAGGAGAAGGGATTGTGGTGTGGCCATACCCCCGGGGGGGTGACTTCTCGCTTTCTGTCTCTCTGTCTCTCTCTGTCTGGTGAGCGCACGTGCCCTATAGCAAAAACCTCTCCAAAAAAAGAAAGAAAGAAAGAAAGAAAGAAAGAAAGAAGAAAGAAAGAAAGAAAGAAAGAAAGAAAGAAAGAAAGAAATACCCCCTTACAAACAGCCAGGGCATCCAGTCAGATTGCAGTATGCTTACACTGTATCGCATTCTATCTACGGGAGTATTTTCCTGCAAGTCTGTAGGGTTAAGGTCGATGTTTTCTGGAAATAGTAGATTCTCACAAACTGCTGCTTCGATTGGTAAATACTGGGATATTTCTTTAGGTGCCGTGAAGAGAGAAGGTGGAGCATGCATTCAGTTAGCAATTGTGCTGTCTCGTGATGTGTATTCACGTAACGTAACATGTAGGTCTCGTCAGCCTCTAGTAGAGACTTGTGTCATTCGTTCTGATCAGCACCCCATCAGTTCTCAAGGGAAACTGCAGGCAGGTGATAGCTAGAAGGCGTCCCTCTCATTTTCACACTCAGGCTTGAAACTCCATGATCGTGACGTTCATCCTCAAGAGAACTTCTTCCAAAACCTCAATCTGTTCTCTGGCTTTCGATTTCTCTGTATCTATATGATCTGTTGTAGGTGCAACCTTTAACTTGAGAGATTCTCCAAGTAATGTCCCCTTTTAATCTGTAGTTTGGGTGCAATCGTACCTTAATAGCCTCCTTGCAGTGTGCGCCCTCCCCTGCTTCCCTCCACTCTTCAGCCGTTGGTGGTGTTTACACACCCTAGTGTGTCTGTGGCATTGAACTTGGCACCAGCGCCAGCGCCAGCGCCACATTGGACGTTGGCGTCTTACAACGTGCTTTCCCAACTCATTTCAGGGAGCGAGGCCTACGCAGTTCATCAGCTGCTGCTCCCGGTCCGCGAGCTTCAGGCTGAGCGTCAGTTTCCAGGGCGGGAAGGAGAGGCCGGGACCTCGTGCCACAGGCACCCAGCGGGCTTGGGGCGGCGGCCGCTTCTCACCCTTAGCTTCTCGCCCTCCTAGCCTGCTGGGCGCCGCTGCGACAGACCCGACGCTGCCACGCCGCAATTTTCCATTCTCCTCTCTCGCCGTGAGTTTAAGCCCCGGAACTCGAACCACGTTTTTAGCTTTACAGCATCGATTCAGAGGTGCTTACTCCAAAGTTACTGAATTAGAATAGCTGGAGTTCTCCTTCAGAAAGCGCGCTTGGCATTTCTAGCAGTCAGTAAGGCGTGCGGAGCGCTGATACACGTTCTCTGCAAATGACACCTCCCGAGGGGCCAGCTGGTGCCTGTGTGTGGGTAAGGCCGCATCTCATGGGGCCGGCAGTATGATCAAGTCCTGGACGGGGCAGCTTGAAAAACACACCAGGTGTGGGCTGGCCGGTGGCCTCGTAGTTAGAGGCACCGGAATCCCACATGGCAGACCATGGTTTGAGTCCCAAACCTGGTGACTTGCTTTCTTGCTTTCCTTTTCTCTCTCTCTCTCTCTCTCTGTGTGTGTGTGTGTGTGTGTGTGTGTGTGTGTGTGTGTGTGTCTGGCCAGTTAAAAAATAACAACAAATGAAATTAAATAATCTCTGTGTGTGTCTCTGGTCAATTTAAAAAAATAACAAATGGAATTAAATAGTTATATTTTTTTAAAAAATAAAAAAACACACCAGGCACATGTGCACACATCCAAAATCCTGAGAAGTGATTGTGGCGTGGCCATCTCCCCTGGGGGTGCTTTCTCACTTTCCCTTTCTCTCTGTATCTCTCTGGCAAGCACAAATGTCCTGTAGCAAATTGGAAAAAAAAAAAAAAAAAAAAAGCTGTATAGACTACTTACCCCTCTTTATTGAGAGAACAGGTGGGGGAGGAAGGACAGAGAGACACTGCGTCTGTCAGGGTCCTGCTGTGTCATTATTCTCTTACCTCCACTTCCCAATTAGGCAGGAGTACAACACCCACTAATCACGTCTAGCAGATTCAGTTTGGCCCAGGAGCCCTGTGCCTCCCATGTGACTTCCAGCCACCCAGGTGGTGTCACTACCTGTGTGCCACTATGGCGGCCCTGCGTGTCCTACGGTTTTTAAAGTGGAGATCAGGGCTGGCCCTTTAACACAGTGGTTAAGAGAGCCAGACCCCAATGACTGACTGTGGTTCAAATTCCAGCTCTGGGAGCTTGAAAAACATGCTGGGCACGTATGCACGTGTGCCCAAATTCCCGATAGGATGGAGAAACGGAGAAGGGGTGGGCATGATCATGTTCCATCGGGAAATGATTTCTCTGTCTCTCTCTGGTGAGCACTTGCAATAAAAGAAAATGGAAATAACATTTAAAAAACAATTTTAATGTCTATTTCTTTCGGGGCCAGCAGGTGGCATGGTGGTTACAGCATTGGACTCCCCCATGGCTGACTGTGGTTTGAGTTCTGAGTCCTGGCAGCCTGAAAGTCACACCAGGTGTGTGTGCGTGCACGCCCATCCCAGGATGATAATGGAGGAGAGATTCAGTGTGGCCATCCTCCCTGAGGCGGGCTGATTTCTCACTCCCCTTTTTATTTTGAGAGATTTTTGCTATACGGTGTGTGCACTCACCAGTGAGACAGAAGAAGACAGACAGAAAGTGAGAAATCACCCCCCAGGGAGATGGCCACACCACAATCCCTTCTCTTCCACTCTCCTCTCAGGATTTTGGGCACACAGGCACTAGCGCCCACCATGAGTTTCAAGTCACTGTAGCTGAGACTTGAACTGCGCTCAACCATGTGGGAGTCCAGCACCCTAACCACTATACCACCTGCTGGCTCCATCACTTTCCCTCTTTTTTTTGACAGGTTTTAGCTATAGGCTGCAGGTGCTTGCTAGAGAGACGAGAGAGAGAGAGAGAGAGAGAGAGAGACAGAAAGTGAGAAATCACTCCTTCGTGGGGGATGGCCATGCCATAATCCCTTCTCAACTCTCCTCTCGAGATTTTGGGTATGCATGCACACACACCCAGTGTGAATTTCAAACCACCAGGTCCAAGACTCACTCAGACTGCGGTCGACCATGTGAAAGTCCAGCAATGTCACCATTATGCCATTTGCTAGTCCCTCACTTTCCCTTTCTGTATCTCTCTCCGGCAAACTCACGTGCTCTATGACAGAAAACTTCTATTGTGTGTCAGCTTTGCAGAGCACGGTGTTTTACTGCTGCACCACCTTCTTGACCCAGAATCACAATTTTTTTTTTTTAAGAGAGATTTTTGCTATGAGGGTGCGTGCACTCACGAGAGAGACAGAAAGAGACAGAGAGAAAGCGAAAACACTCCCCAGGGGGATAGCCACACCACAATCCCTTTTTCTTTATTTTTCCTCCTCTCGGGACCTTGGGCACACACACACACATGCCCAGTGTGAATTTCAAGTTACTGGCTCCAGGCCTTGAACTGTGGTCAACCATGTGGAAGTCCAACGCCCTAACCACTATGTCACCAGCTGGACCCCCAGAATCACTTTTTAAAATTTTTTTTAAAGATTTTTGCTATAGGCCACGTAAGCTTTCTGGATAGACAGAGAGACAGGAAGTGAGAAATCAGCCCCCAGGGGAGATAGCCACACCCCAGTCCCTTCTCCTCCATGCTTCTCTTGGGATCTTGGGCACGCACGCACACACGTGCCCAGTTTTAAGTTTCTGGGTCCAGGACTCGAACTGTGGTTGACAATGTGGGAGTCCAGTAACAAAACCATTATGCTATCAGCTGGTCCCTATACTATGCATTTTTAATGAACTCTTAACTTTACCTTATTTTATTTTAAATTGCCAGGGGGTGTATGTACTCACCAGAGAGAGAAACAGAGAGAGAGGGAGAAAACGCATCCCAGTGGGACATGGTCATACCACAACCCTTCTCCTCTATTTCTCCATCCTGTTGAGATTTGGGGCACACATGCACACAGAGGCACCCTGTGTGTTGTTCATGCCTCCAGGGCTGGGAGACAAACCATAGTCAGCTCTATGGGATCCAGCTTCCTTAGCCACTAGGTATGAGCTAACCCTGCGTGAACTTGAAAAACATTTTATTCATGATAGACAGCACATTCATATGTACGAGATAGAGAAGGAGAGAGGAAGAAGGGAGAAAGATGCACTCCCAGCAGGGTCTTGTCACACAGGGATCTCCTTCCCTTAGCTCTCCAACTCATCAGAATCTTGGGCAGGTGCTTGCCAGAGTGTTTCAGGTAGCCCGGCTGAGGATTTGAACCAGTGTCAGCCATGTGGCACCCAGCATTGCACTTCAGTTATGCTCTGCATTGCGCTGTGGAAGCTGGGACTCCATGAACGTTCTGAAGACTCTTAGTACCCTAATGAAGCTCTAACTCTAGTGTTTGGATCTAAAACAAAGTGGTTTCTGGTAGCAAGGTAATATTCTGATAGAAAAATAAACCATTCCATTAAAAAATTGCTTCGATGGGGCCAGCAGATGGTAAGATGATTGGATTCCCACATGGCTGACTGAAGTTTGAGTCCCAGACCTGGTGGCTTGCGTTTTCGAATTACCTCTTTCTCTGGGACCAGCAGGTGATGTGGCGGTGGTTAAGGGCAATGCATTCTCAAATGACTGACTGCGGTTTGAGTCCCAGACCTGGCAGCTTGCTTTCTCACTTTCCTTCTCTCTCTCTCTCTCTCTCTCTCTCACTCTCTCACTCTCTTCTTCTCTGGTCAAAATGAAAAATAAATAAAATAAAATAATTATCTTTAAAAATTCCCTCTCTCCACGTCTCTCTCTCTGGTGAGCACACATGCCCTATAGCAAATTAAAAAATAATAATAATTGGGACCAGCAGATGGCATAATGGCTATGTCGCTGGACTCCCATGTAGTCGACCACTGTTCGAGTCCTGGACCCGGGTACGTGCGTGCGTGTGTGCCCAAGATCCCGAGAGGAGAATGGAGGAGAAGGGATTGCGGCATGGCCATCCCCCCTGGGGGGTGATTTCTCGCTATCTCTCTGTCTCTCTGTCTTTCTGGCGAGCGCACATGCCCTATAACAAAAAAAAAAAAAAAAAAAAACCCACACAACTCTCAAATAATAATAATAATAAGTAAAATTAAATAATTCTATCAAAAATTTTTTGTTTCGCTATCCAGTAGTTGATTGGGGGGGATCTGTTCCTTAATTCAGTACCACCGGAAGAGATCCTATGAGAAGCGATCCACCCAGCAGTGCTGCAGGAAGGTCATTGCAAGTGAGACGTCCATCATCACGCAGCTGTTTGAAGGGCAGCTCAGCTACGACATCGTGTGTTTAAAGTGTGACAACTGCGCCCACAAGAACGAGGTCTTCTCCATCCTCTCCCTGCCCATTCCATCCGAGTACGAATGCTCCCTTCAGGTAGGAGTGCTGTTCTCCCGGCCACTGTTCTCGTTCTGCCCCCTGCCCTGCATTTTCTCAGGGCCATTTGCTACATTTTTAAGTTATTGGGAATTCAGTTGTGTTTCTAAACGTACTCAACAAAACAGAGGCACTGAGAAGCTGGAACAGCAGGGGTGTTTGTTTAAGCTATTGAGATGGCTTGGTGCACACAGAGAATTCATAACACCTTGGAAAAACATTCACTCTTCCTCATCCCAGAGGTTCAGATTGGGAACTAGATGTAGCCTTGAGCTCTTGTGTTTTGGCAAAAAGCTATAGGACCAGCAGTTAGCGTAATGGCTATGTCGCTGGACTCCCATGTAGCCGACCACGGTTCGAGTCCTGGACCCGGTGGCTTAAAGCTCACGCCAGGTGCGAGTGTGCGTGCGTGCCCAAGATCCCGAGAGGAGAATGGAGGAGAAGGGATTGCGGCGTGGCCATCCCCCCTGGGGGGTGATTTCTCACTTTCTGTCTCTCTGTCTGTCTGGCAAGCACACGCGCCCTATGGCAAAAACCTCTCCAAAAAAAAGAAAAAAGCTATAAAATTTGTTGGAAGGAGATAGTGGACTCTAGTGCCATAGCTTACCTAATTTTCTTTGCCACAATGCCAAAAATTCACCTGGAAGTGGGGGTGCAAGGGTGAGGTACGTGGGGTAGAGGTAAACAAAGGGGGCCAGGAGCAATACAGTGCCTCATAGCATTATACACATTTTTATTTTTATTTCTTTTTTAAATATTAATTTAATTTTATTTAGTATTCTTATTATCATTTAATTTGACTTGAGAGAGACAGAAGGAGTGAGGGAAGGTGAGAAAGCAAGCCACCAGGTCCAGGACTTGAACCAAAGTTGGCCATGTGGGAGTCCAGCACCTCAACCAGCATGCCACCTGCCAGCCCCTTATTTTTCTTTCTAAATTGTGAAAGCAATTCTATGGCTAAAAGTTTTCACATACCAGAACTGGAGAATAGAATCCTATTTCTTATTCACAGCTGGGCTTTGCTCTCAGATCAAACCGTGGGAGATTGCTGAAAAGGAATTGCAAACACTGTGAATGAGGAGCGCAGGTGTACTGAGGGCACGTCAGTGCTCATCCTCCTCCGCAGATTAATGGCTTAATCGAAGAACCAGGAGGCCTGGCATAGCAATGATAGCTCCTAGGACTGTGGAGTCTAATGTCTCTCTTTTTTCACGTCTTAATTTTGGGCCACCCTAACCCCTGAGATACAGTCTTTTTTTTTTTTTTTTTTTTTTATGAGGAGAGGTTTTTGCTACAGGGCGTGTGTGCTCCCCAGAAAGACAGAGAGAGACAGAGAGATAGAAAGCGAGAAATCACCTCTTGGGAGGATGACCACACTGCAATCCCTTCTCCTCCATTCTCCTCTCGGGATCTTGGGCACGCATGCACATACGCCCAGCGTGAGTTTAAGCCACTGGGTCCAGGAGTTGAACCACGGTCGACTACATGGGAGTTCAGTGACATAGCCATTGCGCTAACTGCTGATCCCGAGATATGGTCATTTTTTAATCACCAGATCACTTCAGTGATGAGGTAAGTGACATAAAACAGCTACCTGACTTCCTCAGTGGAAAATGCAAAGTCAATATGGTTCTGGAATAAACCAGACACATTAAAGTGCTGACTCACAGATCATAAGTGAGATGGGCACTCGGATGCATTTCGGTATCTCTGAAAGCGCCCCTTGCCCCCCCACCCCCCTTCTGCTAGGTAGATTTTGTAGCCATCTGGCTGCAGATGGTGACTGGAATCTCTGGACTTGCTGACTTAGAGAAAAACACCACGGCTCTTTCCAAGTTCTCCCATAAACAGAGCCCCCAGATTCTAGCTGGTCCAGTGGGTCACAGGTGCTTTTTCTCCTCAGCAGGACTGTCTCCAGTGTTTTTTTCAACAAGACACACTGACCTGGAACAACCAGATGCACTGTTCCCTTTGTGACACCACACAAGAAACAGCTGTGAGGGCCAGCATTTCCAAAGCACCAAAAGTAGTTATTTTTCACTTAAAAAGGTATGTGGTTTGACACTTAGCAGATAACTTCTGAATAGCTTTAATGAGATATAATCCCCATGTCAACAATGAACCCATTTAAACTGTACAATTCAAAGCTATTTATTATATTACATTATTAATTTTTTAAAATTGTGATAAATATATATGTATTTTTTCATTTTAACTTTTTTTTTTTTTTTTTTTTTTTTTTTTTGGTTAGAGGGCATGCGTGCTTGCTGAGGAGTGACAATGAGACAGAGTGAGAGAGAAGTGAGAAATCCTCCCCTTCAGGGGGATCGCCATGCTGCAATCCCTTCTCCATTCTCCTCTCAGGAATTTGGGCACAAATGCACATGCACCTGGAATGTTTCTCAAGCCACCAAGGCTGGGACTTGAACCTCACCGTTGGCCATGTGGGATCCAGCCATCTAACCACTAGACCATGGAGCCAGATCATTCTAGTAAATTTAAGTGACATTAATTGCATTCACGGTTTTGTAACCACCGCCATTTCCAGAACTGTTTCATCATCCCGAACAGAAACTCAGCATTCGTAAAACAGTAACTCTCCATCTCTCTCTCCCTCAGCCCCTTGTAAGTCCTAATCTACTTTTCCTCTCTATAAATGTGCCTATTCTAGGTGCCCCATATAAATGGAATCGCATAGCACTTGTCCTTTTTTGGGCTATTTCACTTAGCAGAATGTTTTCAAGGTTCATCCTTGTAGCATGTTCCAGAATTTTCTTCTTTTTTTATGGCTGACCAAGATTCCATTGTGTGTATGTATCACATTTTATTTTCTATTCATCTGTTAATGAACATTTAGATTATTTCCATCTTTTGGATCTCTTTTTTAAAAAAAGAATTATTTTATTTAACTTTATTTATTTACTTATTTTAATTTGATCAGAGAGGGACAGAATGAGAGCTAGAGTGAGATTGAGAGACAGAAAGAGAGAGAGAGAGAAGGAAAGCGAGAAAGCAAGCTGCCAGGTCCTGGACTCGAACCATGGTTGGCCAGCATCCTTAACCATCATGCTACCTGCTGGTCCCCCATCTTTCGATTCTTATGAATAATGCTGTAAGATAGATAGGTTATATGGAATTCTATGTTTCAAGGTTTTGGGGTTCTTTTTAGTGTTTCATTTTTTTGCCATAGAGCGTGTGCACTCACCAGAGAAAGGGAAAGTGAGAAATCAACCCCCGAGAGGATGGCCATGCCACAATCCCTTCGCCTCCATTTTCCTTTCAGAATTATGGGCAGTCATGCATACATGCCTGGCTTGATTTTCAAGATGTAGGGACTGGGACTTGAACTATGTGGGGCCTAGAACCGTAACCTTCATGCCACCTGCTGGCCTAAACATAATATTTTTTTGAAAGCTCCTGAGTGATTCTTTTTTTATTTTAAAGAGAGATTTTTGCTATAGGGTATGTGCGCTCTCTGGAAAGACAGAGAAAGAGAGATGGAAAGTGAGAAATCACCCCCCCCCACCACCAGGGGGATGGCCCCACCACAATCCCTTTCTCCTCTCAGGATCTTGGGCACACACACACACACACACACACACACACACATGCAGCCGGTGAGTTTCAAGTCACCGGGTCTAGGACTTGAACCACGATTGGCCACGTAGGAATCCAGCAATATAACCATTGTGCCATCTGCTGGTCCTCTGAGTGATCTGATATGAGTCCAGATTTGGGAACCTCTGATCTGGGCAGTAACAAAGAATGTGAAAGGTTGTTCACAAAATTTTCTTATTAAAGCATATTAAAATCTCAGAGCTTGAACATGGGACGCTGCCAAGAAAACGTGCTGAAATCAAGACGAGGAAAAGCGGCGCCAGCTTGCCTAGAATGAAGGCCTCGGCCTCGGCCAGAGCAGAGCCCTCAGGAAGTTCTCACTGCCGTTTCCTCTCCCCTCATGCTGAGCCGCGCTGTGTCCCTCCTTCCCCCCCAGATTCAGTTTGGCTTGAATCTACAGGACCTCACTCGGACTCAGAGTGTGACTGTGTGACTCTTGGCCACTCCAGACTTACTTGTGGGGAGGCACATGGATGTGGTGTTTCTACATATATTTAGATATGCAAAAAGTCATTTATGTACAGGTCTGTACCAAATAATCTTTCCAAGAAAATACTTTTCATTGTACTTGCAATTTGTCAAGTGCATGGACTTTAGCCATGAGTGGTTCGCAAGCTCACTTTATATTTCATACATTTTTTATGCTTCTAGGTTCGACATTCAGGGTATGACAAAAAGGAAACTGAGGACAGATATTCATTACCCACTCACTAACTTGGACCTCACTCCTTACATCTGTCCAGTTGTCCGGAAGCACCCAAAATACAGCCTCTGTGCGGTGGTGGTGAGTATGATACTAAGGCCAGTATAAGCAATACATTTTAAGGGACATTCTAGAATGATCTGTTTGAGTCCCTACATCTTCTCTCCCTGACTTCTCCTACACTCTTTTTTTAAAAAGCAAAACAAAACACAGTAGGGAGCCTGCAAACTCCCCGCTGTGACGCTGTGAGGGCATGCCCTCTTCACAAGTCTGTCCCAGTAACTTGGTGGTGAAAATCACACATCTCTCTGTGCCAAAGCCCTGAAGCACGAGGTGCATAACTGACACAGGGCTCCATACCTGTAGGCAGCCAGTCCTAGGGAAACTCCGGGGCTTTTCTTGCTTCTAAATCAACTGTGATCAATGAGGCTTCCCTGAAGGAAGGAAAGCATGGAGCGTATTTCAGACCATGTTATCAGAACTTCCCAAAGCAACGATTCCCAAGTAGCAAGCTCTTCTCTGGGTTTCTATTCTAAATCATGCTGTTAAAAATCTCTTTGTGTGTGGTGGGGGAGGGACAGCAGGTGGCGAGGTGGTTAAGGGCGCTGGACTCCCACATGGCTGACTGCTGTTTGAGTCCAGGGCCTGGCAGCTCGCTTTCTCGCTTTCTCTCTCTCTCTCTCTCTCTCAATCTGGTCAAATTAAAATAAATAAATAAGTAAAGTTAAATAACTTAATTCTTTAAAAAAATCTCTTTCAGGGGACCAACAGATGGTGTAATGGTTACATTGTTGGACTCCCACATAGTCGACCGTGGCACATAGTCAACTATGGTTCAAGTCCCAGACCCGGCAGCTTAAAACTCACTCTGGGTGCATATGCATGTGAGAGAGCCAAAAATCCCCAGTGGAAAATAGAGGAGAAGGGATTGTGGCATGGCCATCCCCCCGGGGAGTGATTTCTCACTTTCTGTCTCTTCATCTCTCCAGCAAGTGCATACACCCTATAGCAAAAAACCTCTCTTAAAAAAAAAATGTTTCAGAATATACTCATTTCAGACTGGATCTGGAAGTTCAGCTGTGTCTGTATAGATGGCTGGGGCTCCCACCAGAGCCCAATATGATTCACCAGAATCTTCTGCTATACTGAAGTCTAATATGCCTATTCATCTTACTGTTGATTATTATACTTTAAAATGTTCATCTGACAGGTCTTCCTACTAACATTTCTCAGGACCATAACTTCAAACTTGATTATTATACTTTAAAATGTTCATCTGACAGGTCTCCCTACTAACATTTCTCAGGACCATAACTTCAAACTTTAGGGAAAAAAATGATCGTTGGGGTCAGCAGGTGGTTAAGGTGCTGGATCCCACATGGGTGACCGTGGTTTGAGTCCCCAACCCAGTGGCTTGAGAATCAGTCCAGATAGGTATGTATGTGTGCCCAAAATCCCAAGAGGAGAATGGAGAAGGGATTACGGCATGGACCTTGCCCCTAGGGAGGTGATTTCTCACTCTCTCCATCTCTCTCTGGCAAACACGTGTACCCCATAAGAACAAAAAAAATCCCATCATGTTTTCTTTTTACTTCCAGCTTTGACATTCTCCTTCTTTCCTATTTATCTTGCCCCCAAATAGAGATTTCTTCTTTCACTCTTCTATTTGGGAATCTAGAGTGGCATCTTCTTTGCTATCACATCTAACAGACTCTAATGTAAATTCCAAAGTAGTATAGAAATGGCCTTCCATATGTTTTTAACTTTTTTTTTTTTTGGAGAAGTTTTTGCTATAGGACGTGTGCACTCGCCAGAGAGACAGAGACAGAGAGACAGAAAGTGAGAAATCACCACCCAGGGGGGATGGCCATGCCACAATTCCTTCTCCTCTATTCTCCTCTTGGGATCTTAGGCACGCACGTACATGCACTGGGTGTGTTTCAAGCCACCAGGTCCAGGA
This sequence comes from Tupaia tana, assembly GCA_026018925.1. NCBI lineage: Eukaryota > Metazoa > Chordata > Mammalia > Scandentia > Tupaiidae > Tupaia > Tupaia tana. The sequence continues at coordinate 22,011,351 of JAKSZU010000023.1, forward strand.
CTCGAACTGTGGTTGACCATGTGGAAGTCCAGCGCCTTAACTGCTACACCACATGCTAGTCCCTTTGCCCATTTTAGAATCCAGTGGTTGTCTTACTATTGAGTTGTTCCAGTGCTTTATGTATTTTGGATATTAACCCCGTATCATACAAGTTTGCAAATGCTGTATTTTCCCCACTATGTGGGTTGTCTCTTTGTTGTCTCCTTTGCTGTGTAAAAGCTTTTCAGACTTATGTAATCCCACTTGTCTAATTTTCTTTTGTTACTTGTGATTTTTTGGTCATACCCAAAATATCATTGCCCAGACCAATGTTGTGGAACTTTTCCTTTTGTTTTCTTGTGACCTTACAGTTTCAAGTCTTCTATTTAAGTCTTTAATCCATTTGGAGTTGACTTTTTGTTTATGGTATGAGATAAATATCCAATTTTATTCTTTTGCACATGGATACCCAGGTTTCCCAAAACTATTTATTTTTTTGATTTTAATCGAAATTTAAGAATTTTTTAAAATGTAAAGTTTTTGCCATAGGGCATGTGCACTCACCAGAGACAGAGAGAGGGAAAGTGAGAAATCACACCCCGGGGGGATGGCCACACCCCAATCTCTTCTCCCAGTCTCCTCTCAGAATTTTGGGCATGCACACACACATGCTTGGCATAATTTTTCAAGACATTAGGTCTGGGACATGAACCATAGTCAGCCATGTGGGAGTCTAGGACTTTAACCACTACACCACTTGCTAAACCCAGGGATTTTTTTTTTCTGTGAAAAAAATATCACTTGAATTTTCATAAGAATTGCATTGAATTGTAGATAATTTTGGGTAGTATGGATTTTTTTCCCTTTTTTTTTTAAGAATTATTTTATTTAACTTAATTTTATTTTGACCAGAGAGGGATAGAGAGAGAAAGAGAGAGAAAGAGCAAGCCACCAGGTCTGGGACTCGTACTGCAGTCGGCCATGTGGGAGACCAGCACCCTTAACCACTATACCATCTGCCGGCTCATTTTGGGTAGTATGAATATTTGAACAGTTTCTTTTCTGAGTTTTATGCATTATTCTCTTAGACTTTGGCAAGTTGCTTTTTTCATTGAATATTGTTTTAAAAATTTACCAATATTGCTGCATGTGGCTATTTCTCAGACATATATGAGCTGTATGACTCCACGAATTATCCACTGCCCTACTGATGGACATTTGACTGCAGCGTTTTGCTATTATAAATGTTGTGGACATTCTTGCATGGATGGTATGCGAGTGTCTCTAATACACTTGGGAGTGAAATCACTTGGATCGCAGGGTACATGCATGTTTAACTTCTGAGGTGATGTTATGGTTTTCAAAGTGGTTACACTAATGTACACCTTTACCAGTATCTCCAGACTTCTTATAGTTGATGTGAAATTATCTCTCAGTATGTTAATTTTTTAAAAATTATTTAACTTTATTCATTTATTTATTTTAATTTGACCAGAGAGAGATAGAGCGAGTGAGAAAAGAGAGAGAGAGGGAAAGTGCAAAGGCAAGTTGCCAGGTCCGGGACTCGAACCACGGTCAGCCATCTGGGAGTTCGGCGCCCTTACCCACTACGCCACCTGCCAGCTCCATCTCTCATTATGTTCTTAAATTTCATTCTCCTGATGATTAATAAGGTTGAGCTACTTACCATATATATTTAGGCAGTAGTCTGTCCTATTCTATGAAATGTCTTTTACATATATAAAAGAAAGTTACTTTTATCTGGATTTGAAGGAGTTCTTTCTTTGGTCTAGATAATATTTGTGATATATGTTACAAATAACTTGTCTCAGTTTTTGATTTGCTCTTTTTGTTCCTAACTTTGAAAACTTTTCTTTTAGGTTTTTGCTATAGAGTGTGCAGCCTTGCTAGAGAGACACAGAAAGAAGGAAAATGAGAAATCACCCCCCAGGGGGAATGGGAATGCTGCAATCCCTTTTCCTCAATTCGCCTCCTGGGATCTTGGGCATGCACACACACTTACATGTGCACACACACACACACACACACGCATGGACAGCATGATTTTCAAGCCACCAAGTCCTGAACTCAAACCACGGTTGGTCATGTGGGAGTCCAGTGCCTTAAACACTGCTCCACCTGCTGGTCTCGTTGAAAAAGCTTTTATCGCGTGAATTCACATACCATATGGTTCACTTACATGTGTGCAATGCAGTCTTTCAGTATATTCAGAGTTGTGCACTCGTCACCACAAGCCCAACGTAGAACATTTTCATCATCTCCCAGAGAAACCCCATAACCTTTCTCCCCCACTAGCGCTCAGCAACCACTGATCTACTTTTTCCATGTGTCGTGATACTTCGTTCATAAATAATTCAACGTGTATCTCAGCTGTAGTCTCCTATACCCCACAACACCAGCATTAACTATAAAACAATGAAAACTTCCACCACTTATATTCATAAATCCTTATTTAAATGACAACTATTCCAATGTTTGTTTATTTGTTTTTTGGAGGTTTTTGCTATAGGGCGTGTGCGCTTGCCAGAAAGACAGAGAGAGACAAAGAGATAGTGAGAAATCACCCCCCATGGGGGATGGCCATGCCACAATCCTTTCTCCTCCATTCTCCTCTCGGAATTTTGGGCACGCATGCACACGCACCCGGCGTGAGTTTTAGCCACTGGGTCTGGGACTCGAACCAAGGTCGACCACATGGGAGTCCAGTGACATAGCCATTACGCCAACTGCTGGGCCCCCTTTTGTATCTCTTCTAAGAAATCCTTTTCATGACCAGCAAATGGTATAATGGTTACATTGCTGGACTCCCACATAGTCGACTGCGGATCAAGTCCTAGACCCAGCAGCCTAAAACTCATGCCGGGCACATGTGTGTGCATGTTCAAAATCCTAAGAGGAGAATGGAGGAGAAGGGATTGTGGCGTGGCCATGCCCCCTGGGGGGTGATTTCTTGCTTTGTTTCTTTGTCTCTTCAGCAAGCGCATGCGCCTTATAGAAAAATATAAAAACAAGGGGGCCAGCAGGTGGTGTGGTGGTTAAGGGAGCTGGACTCCCACATGGCCGACCGCGGTGCCAGTCCTTGGCCTGGTGGCTTGCTTTCTCATTTTCTCTCTCTCACACTCTGTCCCTCTCTGATCAAATTAAAATAAATAAATGGATAAAGTTAAATAATTTTTAAGAAATCACTGGTTCCTTTAAATATATATACATATATATATATATATATATATGTATATATATATACATTAAAACAACAAATATCTCTTTAGATACCGCTTTCACTGCCTAACCCCTATTTTACTATAGATCATTTCAAACACATACAAGAGAGGACACTATAATCACCCTCCAGGTATCTGTTTGCTATGTTCAACAACGATCAACTCATCATTAATACTGACCCATTCCCTCCCCTTCAGTGTATTATTTTATTTCCATTTTTTAATGTTTATTTATTTATTATTTTGCTATTGGGTGCATGAACTTGTTGGAGAGAAACAGAGGGAAAATGAAAAATCACTCCAGGGTGATGACCACCCCGAAAACCCTTCTCCATTCTCCGCTCAGGATTTTGGGGATGCGTATGCAACCAGTGTTTTTTTTTTTTTTTCTTTTTGGAAAAGTTTTCCCATAGGGCACGTGCGCTCACCAGAAAGACAGAGAGAGAGAGAGACAGCGAGAAATCACCCCCCAGGGGGGGATGGCCACGCCGCAATCCCTTCTCCTCCATTCTCCTCTCGGGATCTTGGGCACGCACGCACACGTGCCCGGCGTGAGTTTAAGCCACCGAGTCCTGGACTCAAACTGCAGTCCACTACATGGGAGTCCAGCGACATAGCCATTACACCAACTGCTGGTCCCAACAACCAGTGTTTTTCAAGCTACTGGGTTCTGAGGCTTGGGCTGCACAGTCAGCCCTGTGAAACCCAGCAGCCTTAACCCAGCATGCCACTGGCTGGTCCTCCATTTGTCAGACCTAGACCAACCTTTCTTGCTTGTTCTCTGTTATGTATCTCTTCTTTTTAACTCAATTTTATTTGTATGGCACTTATTCCCAGGAGACTTTTCAGTGAGGGTATGTAATCCTAAAGTCTTTATCTTTGAAAAAGTCTATAGTTGGGGGCCAGCAGGTGGCATACTGGTTAAGGCACTGAACCCCCACATGGTTAACTGTGGTTTGACTCCTAAACTTGTTGGCTTGAAAATTGGGACCAGCAGTTAGCGTAATGGCTATGTCACTGGACTCCCACGTAGTCGACCGCGGTTCGAGTCCCGGACCCGGCGGCTTAAACTCACGCCGGGCGCGTGTGCGTGCGTGCCCAAGATCCCGAGAGGAGAATGGAGGAGAAGGGATTGCGGCGTGGCCATCCCCCCTGGGGGGTGATTTCCTGCTTTCTATCTCTCTGTCTCTCTCTGTCTGTCTAGCGAGCGCACGCGCCCTATAGCAAAAACCTCTCCAAAAAAAGAAAAAAAAAAAAAAAAGAAAATCACACCAACCACTTGTGCGTGTGTGGCCAAATCCCAGGAGAAGAATGAAGAGATTGTGGCATGCCCATCCCTATGGAGGTAAGGATGATTTCTCACTTTCCCTCTGTCTCTCTCTCTGGTGAGCACACAAGACCTTGGGCAAAATCCTTAAAAACTAAAAACCCCACAACTTTAGCTTGCTAGCATTCTTGAATATTAATTTTTTTAAAAATTTATTTTTGAAAAGGTTTTTGCTATTGGGCGCGTGCGCTCACTGGAGAGACAGAGAGAAAGGAACAGGAAGTGAGAAATCACCCCCTGGGGGAGATGGCCATGCCGCAATCCCTTCTCCTCCATTCTCCTCTTGGGATTTTGGGCACATGCCTGGTGTGTTTTAAGCTGCCAGGTCTGGGACTCAAACCGTGGTTGACTATGTGGGAGTCCAGCGACATAACCATTACACCATCAGCTGATCCATTCAATTATTTATTTATAGTTTATTTTTAACACCCACTGTGCCATGAATTCATAGGGAATAGGATCCAGTAGCTCAGGCTCCTTCCCACTGGTTCTCACAAAGTGTGCTTCTCTGGGTGGAGCAGGCTGGCGCTTCAGTTGAACCAGGTCCCTTGGTCTTTGGCGTCCTTTTTCTGGTCATTTTCCTTCACACATTTTAGGAAACTCTCTCTGCCCTGGAACACTTAATATGCTCAATACGCACATTAATTCTCTTGGCAAGAATCTTGCCCTTAGCTTATTTGTTTACAGCAATGCCAACAGCATGCTGGGTAAAATTGTAGACCCTTCAGTGTTGCCATGGTAGTAACATTTGTGGGCATTCCTTATTGAACAGTACCCATTTCCTCGATGTCTACAGTCTCACGTTTTTATTTGGAGAGGTTTTTGCTATAGGGTGCGTGTGCGCACCAGAGACAGACAGAAAGCAAGAAATCACCCCTCCAGGGGGGTGGCCACACCACAATCCCTTCTCTTCCATTCTCCTCCTGGGATTTTGGGCACACGCACGCCTGTGTGATGTAATTTTGTTTTTTTTGGAGAGATCGTTGCTACAGGGTGGGTGTGTTCTTGAGAGATACAGAGACCAAAGTGAAAAATCACCCCTCAGGGGAATGGCCACGCCGCAATCCTTTCTCCATTCTCCTCTTGGGATTATGGGCATGCACACACATCCGCCAAGCCGCTGGTCTTGAGACTTGAACTGCAATTGACCACGTGGAAATCTAGTGCCTTAACCACTATGCTACCTGCTGGTCCCATCTTATTTAATTTTCCATGATTCAGACTATATTTTCAATCACTACTCTATTTGTGGTCATTTCCTCACTTTGACTTTTTTTTGGAGAGGTTTCTGTAATAGGGCGTGTGTGCTCACCAGAAAGACAGAGAGACAGAAAGTGAGAGATCACCTCCCAGGGGGGATGGCCACACCGCAATCCCTTCTCCTCCGTTCTCCTCTTGGGATCTTGGGCACACACACACACGCGCGCGCACCTGGCGTGAGTTTAAGCAGCCGAGTCTGGGACTTGAACCACAGTCGACTACATGGGAGTCCAGTGACATAGCCATTATGTCAACTGCTGGTCCCCCCCCCCCCCTTTTTTTTCTTACTTTCATCCTTTTAAATTTTTTTTTTTCAGATTTTTGCCATAGGGTGCATGTGCTCCCCAAGAGAGATAGAGGCAGTGATAGGGAAAATGAAAACTCACCCCTCTGGGGTGATAGCCATGCCACAACCCCTTTTCCTCCATTCCTCTCCTGGGATATTTGGGCATGCACACACACATGCCTAGTATGATCTTCCAAGTCAACAGGTTTGAGGTTTGAGCGTGTCACCATGTGGGACCAGTGCCGTAACCACCACATCACCTGCTGGCTGTCCTCAGCTTCGCTTTGCTATTTTAAAGATTAATTAATTTCATTTTTTAAAAAGATTTAATTCTATTTGTTACTGTTTTTTAATTTGATCAGAGAGAAAGGGGAAGCGAGAAAACAAGCCATCAAGTCTGAGTCAAACCACTGTCAGCCATGTGGGAGTCCAGCGCCTTAACAACCATGCCACCTGCCAGCCCCAAATTAATTTTAATTCCACCAGAGATAGACAGAGACAGAAGGAATGTGAGAAAGCAAGCTGTCAAGGCCAGGACTCAAACTGCAGTCAGCCATGTAGGAGTCCAATGCCTTAACCACTACGCCACCTGCAGGCCTTCCTCAGCTGTGTTTTTTTCCTAAAGAATTAATTTGTTTTTTAAGAATTGATTTTAATTTGACGAGAGAGAGAGACAGACAGACAGACAGACAGCGGAAGTGCGAAATCAAGCCACAAGGTTGACTCCAACCGTGATTGGCTCTGTGGGAATCCAGCCTAACCATGACGCCACCTGCTGGTCTCCTCAGCTTCATTATTTTTATAAGAGAGATTTTTGCTATAGGGCACATGTGCTCACCAAAGAAACAGAGAAAGACAGAGAGACAGAAAGCGCAAAATCACCCCCCCCCCCCCCCCCCCCCCCCCGCCCGCCCGCCCGCGGGTGATGGCCACACAGCAATCCCTTCTCTACTTTCCCCTTGGGATTTTGGGCATTCATGCATACGCATTTAGCGTGAGTTTCAGGCCACCAGGTCCAGGACTCCAACCGCAACTGGCCATGTGGGAGTCCAGCAACACAGCCATTACGCCATCTGCTGGTCCCACGATATTGGTATCTTGCGCAGCCTGTATTAAGGTGCATCAGTTCAGCCAAGTAGTCCACAAATACTTCCCGTATTAAAATCACAGGATTCCCACCCACACAGGTAAATTCACATTGCAAACTAGTGAGACGGCAGGACTGTGATGACAAGTTCCCAGGAATAACTTCATTCTCCGTTCTCAGTCAAACCAACATGGCACTGGGGGTAGATTTTCCCTCGGTTTATCCTTTCATCACATTTCAGGGTCCCAGCTTTGTGTACGGATCACTCCAGCTTCTCACCTCGCAGGGGCCTAAGATTTTACCTCTAAAACCGGAGCACCCAGGTTGGAAACCAGGCAGTCGCGGTGGCATCCCGTCTGACACTGGCTAGCTCCTCTTTTCTTTCTTTTTTGCCCCAGGGAATTACCCTCAGTAAAGTCAGCTACACATTTCAAAGGGGGTTACAAAAGGAAGGTTTTCCCTCTAGCTAGCTGTCTGTCACAATTACTGGAAACGAAATTCTAGAAAGATGCTTCACTTGCTTCTGCCAATTTTAAAAAAAACACATTAATTAATCGACAATGAACATTAAACTGTACTCTGTTCAATCTCTTCAGAACAGGAGTTCCTCCTCAGGAAGTCACGTCCTGAACACAGAACACCCACCAGATGTTTTTCTCATTCAGATCGTATCACACTATTAGGGGCACCATTTTTTTTAAGGAAGCAAAGGCATGTTGGCTTAAGGTCACATGACAAGGACCTAGATGTTTTAAATATTCGTTTTGGGATAGTTTTGTAACGTGTAAGGGGAGACACAGAAGATGAAGATCTAAGGGAACGTTTAGTATCTTGCACTAGATCCATGACACACAGGATATCTGATAATAGTTGTATAAGATAAGTCAAGCTTTGCCATTCTATGTTAATAGATGAGAAACAAAGTTGAGAAAGGTTAAATAATTTCTCTGAGGTCACTGTGTATGAGGTCCGTGTAATATTATACACCAGCTGTCAGTAACCTATTCTGCAAAAGGTCACATACTCAATATTTTGGGACTTACAGGTCATGTGGTCTCTACTGCAATTAAATTCTACTGGTGTAGGGGCCAGCCAGTGACATGGTGGTTAAGGAGCTGAATTCCCACATGGACAACTGTGGTTCAAGTCCTGAACCTGGTGACTTTCTCTCTCATGCCCTATAGCGAAAAATAAAAATGAAGTTAAATAATTTTTTAAAAAGAATGATTTTATTTAACTTTATTTATTTTAATTTGACCAATAAAGGACAGGGCAAGAGAGCAAAAGCACAAGAGAGAAAGGTTGAGAGAGAGGGAGAGGGAAAGTGAGAAAGCAAGCCACCAGGTCTAGGACTCAAACCACGGTTCGTCATGTGGGAGTCCAGTGACCTTAACCAAGCCACCTGCCAGCCCCTAAATAAATAATTGCAAAATTTTTTTTACTGGTGTAGTTTTAAAACAGTCAATGAAACAATATAAACAAATGACTATGGCTGTGTTCCTGTAACATTTTATTTAAGGAGGACACTAAAATTTGAGTTTCACAGAATTTTCACATACAGTATATTATTATTTTTAGTTTTTTGCCATAGGGTGTGTGCCCTGGCGGAAAGGAGACAAAGGTAGGGAAGGTGAGAAATCACCCCCCATGGAGGATGGCCACACCACAATCCCTCCTTTTCCGCTTCCTCTGGGGATTTTGGACACACACACGCCTGGTGTGTTTTTCAAGTTGCCGGGTGTAGGACTTGAACTGTAGAGTCCAACACATGGGATCCAGTGCCTTAACCACCGTGCCGCTGGCTCCACAACAATATATTATTCTGAGAAATTTTCTTCCAACTATATAAAAATATAAAATCCATTTTAAAAATTTTAATTTATTATTATTTATTTAAATTTGAACAAAGACAGAGAAAGGGAAAGAGACAGCAAGCCACAGGTCTGGGACCTGAACCATGGTCACCCATGTGCACCTCCACCACCACACCACCTGCCTGCCACATAAAATCTGCTCTTAACTCACAGTCCATGCAGAAACAGGGAGCAGGCTATATTTGGTCCATGGGCCATGGTTTACTAACCCTTGATCTATACCATACCATCTTCTTGGAAACAAGGTCCTCTAGTGTCTTTGTTTCAGAAAGAAAGTGGGACAAGTTCATTTGTAAGACCCTAGGTGATCGAGGGGAGCACTGTTACATGGGTCCCTCAAGGTGTGTTGTATGTAGTGGTGTGCAGTTTAAATGTCTTATTCCAACGTTACATGCCTATTTCAGTCTTAGCCTATTTTTAGAATTGAACTGTAAGTTTCTTTTTTTAAGAGGTTTTTTGTTTGTTTTTTTGCTATAGGGCGCATGCGCTCGCCAGAAAGACAGAGACAGAGAGACAGAAAGCAAGAAATCACCCCCCGGGGGATGGCCACACCTTCTCATCCATTCTCCTCTCCGGATCTTGGGCACACATACACTCCTGGTGTGAGTTTAAGCCCCCGGGTCCAGGACTCGAACCGTGGTTGACTACGTGGGAGTTCAGCGACACAGTCATTACGCTAACTGCTGGTCCCAGTATAAGGGGCTATTCTAAAGGTATTTCTCGGGAACAGCAGTTAGCGTAATGGCTATGTCGCTGGACTCCCACGTAGTCGACCGCGGTTCGAGTCCCAGACCCGGTGGCTTAAACTCACGCCGGGCGCATGAGCGTGCGTGCCCAAGATCCCGAGAGGAGAATGGAGGAGAAGGGATTGCTGCGTGGCCATCCCCCCGGGGGGTGATTTCTCGCTTTCTGTCTCTCTGTCTCTCTCTCTCTGTCTGTCTGGCGAGTACACACGCCCTATAGCAAAAACCTCTCCAAAAAAAGAAAAAAAAAAAGTATTTCTTGGCCCTATGTTTTTTCCCCAGTAGTGAGAGCACGTGCATGTGAATCCTAAGCCCGACATTCTCTCCTCCCCTAGAACCACTTTGGTGATCTGGATGGCGGCCACTACACTGCTTTCTGCAAGAACTCAGTTACTCAGGCCTGGTACAGCTTTGATGACACACGAGTCAGTGAGATTCCAGACTCTTCAGTCCAAACTGCTACAGCATATCTCCTGTTCTACAGCTGCCAGCCTTTGTCAATACCTACGAAAAAATGCAAGCCCTAGGAAAATGGTATTTCACAAGAACTGCAAAACAAGCAAACAGAAACTGGTAGTGAAGTTTTGCTTTGTCATTAAATTCTTACGTATGCATGACTAACATTAAGTCTTTGTGGCATATTGTACAACCTTCTAAAGATAGGTTGAGAGCAAAGAAGATGGGTCCTAGCTCATTGAAAATAACAGTGTGAGGCTGGCAGGTGGTGTGGTGGTTAAGGACGCTGGACTCCCCACATAGTTGATCGTGGTTCAAGTCCCGGACCTAGCGTTTTGCTTTCTCACTTTCTCTCTCTCTGTCTCTGTCCCTCTGTGGTCAAATTAAAATAAATAAATGAATAAATAAAGTTAAATTAAAAATGATTAAAATGTGAAAATAGCACAATGCTAATGGACAGTGGCCTTCAAAGCACTGCAGTTTATCTGAACCCAGATTCTCAAAATTCAGCATTTATTAGTGTAGAGTTCTATCACAAAATTATGTATATATGGGACCAGCAGTTAGCGTAATGACTATGTTGCTGAACTCCCACGTAGTCGACCGCGGTTTGAGTCTCGGACCCAGTGGCTTAAACTCACGCCGGGCGCGTGTGCGAGCATGTCCAAGATCCTGAGAGGAGAATGGAGGAGAAGGGATTGCGGCATGGCCATCCCCCCGGGGGGTGATTTCTCGGGGATGATGTCTGGCAAGTGCATGCACCCTACAGCAAAACCCTCTCCAAAAAAAGAAAAAAAAATTATGTATATATTCAGCAGATTATTTTCCAAAGATACTTCATGTGGCTGAACAAAGATAATTTCTGTTCAAATAAATATGATCCAAAATACTTAAATACAGTAATTTAGCCAATGAGAAGCTGTCAACTTCATCCATCCTTTCATCTTTCCCTGTGAGCCTGCTAATGGTGACACTTTTAAAAGCACTTTTAGAATCTTATTTTTATATGGAGTGTTTTTATTGACTTTATCTGTATCAATTGAGTTCCTAAGGTAATAAATTCGAAGCCTTTATCCCTTTTAACATGTCACTCTATAAAGATGTAGTTCAAAAAGAGGATCACTTTGCAATGACTGCTGTCCCCTTTTACCTTAAGAATCAATAGTCTTGGGGACCAGCAGTTAGCGTAATGGCTATGTCGCTGGACTCCCATGTAGTCGACCGCGGTTCGAGTCCCGGACCCGGCGGCTTGAACTCACGCCGGGCGCGTGTGCGTGCGTGCCCAAGATCCCGAGAGGAGAATGGAGGAGAAGGGATTGTGGCGTGGCCATCCCCCCTGGGGGGTGATTTCCTGCTTTCTATCTCTCTGTCTCTCTCTGTCTGTCTGGCGAGCGCACGCGTCCTATAGCAAAAACCTCTCCAAAAAAAGAAGAAAAAAAAAAAAAAAAAAAAGAATCAATAGTCTTAATTATTATTATTTTTTTTTGAGAGGTTTTTGCTATAGAGCGCGTGTGCTCACCAGAAAGAGAGAGAGAGACAGAGAGACAGAAAGCAAGAAATCACCCCCCAAGGGGGAATGGCCACGCCGCAATCCTTCTCCTCTATTCTCCTCTTGGGATCTTGGGCACTCACACACATGCACCCGGTGTGAGTTTAAGCCACCGGGTCCGGGACTCAAACCGTGGTCAGCTACATGGGAGTTCAGCAACGCAGCCATTACACCAAAACTGCTGGTCTCCAATAGTCTTAATTCTTTTTTTTTTTTTTTTTTGGAGAGGTTTTTGCTATAGGGCGTGTGCGCTCTCCAGACAGAGAGAGACAGAGAGATAGAAAGTGAGAAATCACCCCCCAGGGGGGATGGCCACACTGCAATCCCTTCACCTCCATTCTCCTCTCGGGATCTTGGGCACACACGCACACGCGCCCGACGTGAGTTTAAGCCACCAGGTCCAGGACTCGAACCGCGGTCCACTACGTGGGAGTCCAGTGACAGCCATTACGCTAATTGCTGGTCCCAAGAATTTTTTTTTTTTTGAGAGTTTTTGCTATAGGGCGCGTGTGCTCGTTAGAAAGAGAGAGACAGAGATAGAAAGCAAGAAATCACTCCCCAGGGGAAATGTCCACACTGCAATCCCTCTTCCTCTTTTCTCCTCTTGGGATCTTGGGCACGCACGCACACGCACCTGGCCTGAGTTTAAGCCACTGGATCCGGGACGTGAACCGCGGTCGACTGCATGGGAGTCCAGAGACATAGCCATTACACTAACTGCTGGTCCCGATTCTTAAGAATTTTTTTAAAAGAAGTATTTAACTTTATTTATTTTTAAAATTTTGACCAGAGAGGGACAGAGTGAGAGAGGGAGGGAAAGTGAGAAAGCTAGCCATCAGGTCCAGGACTCTCACCGTGGTCAGTCATGTGGGAGTCCAGCACCCTTAAGTACCACACCACCTGCCAGCCCTAATTCTTAAAGACTTTTTAAGAACTCTCATACCCTTGAGTCTGGGTGTTACAATTCCTAAGAGCTGGAAGTCAAAAGATATGATAAGTCTAGTACACAGTACCAGAGCCAAGCTGAAGGAAGAATGGAATTGAGTCCCAATTCAATGGGGTGAGTAGACTAGTTAAAATCAGTGTGGTGTAGGGTAAGGGTGTGTATATGAAATCCATGGCTCTACCGTTCTATGTTTGATGATATCACAGTAAAGACAGAACACTTACAGGGTTTTTGATGGTTTTTCTCATTAAGATTTTAATGTAGGTGTAAATGAAATTCTCATTTTAAAAAAATTAAAGAAAGTTTTCATTTATTTTTTAGAATAAAGATTTAGTGCACAAATACAGCCCAAAGCCAACAGAAAAATAGCTTTGCCCTGTCATTTCCCTAAGAAAGCACTGTAGTTACTCAGATAGGCCAAAGGGGAGGGGAAAGCAATCCTCTGAGTTCTAGGCTTCATGAAAGGACCACATTAAACTATGTACATCGATTTGATGTGCAAGTGTGCAATAAATATGTACACATACATTCCTATCTGCTTTACATCATTCTAGAGTATTCAGAGTAGATCAAGCTGGGGTTCAGAAATGTGAAAAGGCCATAACAGTGAGAAGGAAAAAAAAGGATACAATGGTTTTCAGACCAGTAGAATAATAATGCTTAGCTAGTTAATCATTTTAACTTTGGAGCAGACTAAAAAAGTAGTTTGGAAATAAATGGTACCTGTAGGGATGCTTACTGCAATACCTGTTAAATGTACGGTGTCAGTTTCTGGTAATAGCGCTGACCTGATTCTATGGTGCTAGTACCGCTCCCGCTGTCTGGAGTTCCGCTAGCTGGCCAGCTCTAGCTGCCCAGGGTCTTTAGAAGCATTTCGAGAGTGCTGCTGCTGAGCCTTTTAGAAGATAACTAGCTTTAACCTACGTCTCCTTATGTGGCGACATCAACTGCTCGTGGTCCCAATGAAGTATAAAAGAGGATATAAGCTGCTGAAGACTTCACAGAAGAAACGGAGATATCAGAAACTTCGTGATCATCAAATTTAAACCACCGCTGTCTTGCTGCGTTTTTGCAATAGGCAGTGTAGTGGCCTCCGTCCAGCCCTCCGTAGTGATTCTGTGCCAGACAAGATAGATAAATCAATTCAAATTATTATTTAAAATACGTCGACATCAACGATGTTAAAGCTTTATGCTATTCTTACTCTCCTGTGAGGTAAGGAACCACTACTTGAAATTCCTAGGTAGTTGTGTTTTGTGTGTGTGTGTGTGTTTTTTTTTTTAAAGTTTACATAAAAGAAAATAGTTCTTAGTTCAAAGAGATACTTACTGAAACAGAAAACAAGTTATATTTCTTCAAATTGTTCTTTGGACCAATAACATACTGTGACAAGTCAAGATTTTCTAACGGGAAGTCCACAGATGTCTGCAATTTTTGCTTCCACCTGCCATCGTAAGAAAAACTGCAGAACAAAACATTACAGAAATTGAACTGACGGAGGCACTAGAATGAACCCTGACCTGTTCATTAAGAGCTCCAGTTAGATTTTTATCTAGGACTGTAAAATCACCTCCAATACAATTACTCCGAATTCCGGCAGCGGGGGAACCTGTTCAGGGTACCTGGTTTCACGTTCACTTTACAAATGTGAAAACTGAGGTGCACCGATGTCAAATGACCTGCCGAAGTTCAAACGCTAGGATGGCAGAGGCAGGAACACTCCGCCATCTTTATAGTCCTTCTCTATAAAGAGCTGCAACTGTTAGAAGAGGCTTCTGCAAAGGGAAGGCCCACGCGTTTATAACGCACAGATCTGGTCACGCAGGTCACAAAGGACTAGCAGAGCTGCTCTCAACTCCAACTTGTACTTCTGGAGAAACTAAGCCAGAAACGGATGGCATATAGTGATGGGAATCATGGCACTCCATTATTCTAGTACATTCTGTTTCCTTAAACATCACAATACTGGTATCTTGGTTGGTGTAATATGGCTACTTCAAAACTAATTTTGTTTTTTAGGGAGATTTTTGCTATAGGGCGTGTGTGCTCGCTGGAGAGAGAGACAAACAGAAAGCAAGAAATCACCTCCCAGTGGGGACAGCCATGCCACAATCCCTTCTCCTCCATTCTCCTCTCAGGATTTTGGGCACATATGCCTGGCCTGAGTTTTAAGCTGCAGGGTCTGGGACTCAAACCACAGTTGACAACCTGGGAGTCCAGCAATGTAACCATTATGTCATCTGCTGGTCCCTCAAATCTAATTTTTACAATATAAATAAATTAAATAAATATTTGTTTGTATGTATGTGTGTATATATATATAAAATAGCCCCTGGGGGGATGACCAGGCTGCAGTCCCTTCTCCTTCATTTTCCTCTCAGGATTTTGGGCACACATGCATGCACATGTGCCCAGTGTGAGTTTCAAGTCACCAAATCAGGGACTTGAACTACAGGTGGCCATGTAGGAGTCCAGTGACATAACTGGTATGCCACATTCTGGTCCCAGCATTCAAATTTTTAACAGAACAAATGTGCAATCATTTACAGAATTGTCTTATGTCCACAATCCTCAAGAAAAAGAAAGAGAGGAAGAAACTGGCTATCGCTAGAAAAATTTACACAAGAGAAATGTGAACAGGTGTGTTGAGAGTAACATAATTTGTTTTAATCTTTTCTTAAGTAACTATTTATTTAATTAAATTGACAATAATGATTATTTTTTAGTTTGACCAGAGACAGACAGAGAGAGGAAAAGTGAGAAAACAAGCCACCAGGTTGGGGATTTGAACTTGGCCTTGTGGGAGTCTAGCACATTAACCACCATGCAACCTGCCGGCCCCCTGAAAGTAACATAATTTGGACTGGCCTTGCAGTGAAGCAGTTAGGTGGTGTGCAGAAGAAGCTGGATCCCACACAGCCAACCAGGGTTTGAGTCCTGACCCTGGCAAAACACTATAAACATGCATGTGTGCCCAGGATCCTGACGGGATGGTGAATTGGAGGAGAAAAGGGTGCAGAGTGACTAGGCCTGGTTGAGGGTATTGCTCTTTAAAGCACATGTGTACTCGTCCCCTCTGGCAATAATCCAGAAAAAAGTTAAAAGAAAATTTTACATTAAGAATCCTTAGCAACACAAGATGAAACAAAAAAATGAAAACAGATGCTATCCTTGAAAAAAAAAGTTGGCAATTCTCATAAAAAGGTGAAACTCGGGACCAGCAGTTGGCATAATGGCTATGTTGCTGGACTCCCATGTAGTCGACTGAAGTTCGAGTCTTGGACGCGTGTGCGTGCCAAGCCCAAGATCCCGAGAGGGGAATGGAGGAGAAGGGATTGCGCTGTGCCCATCCCCCCTGGGGGGGGTGATTTCTTGCTTTCTATCTTTCTGGCAAGTACATGTGCCCTATAGCAAAAACCTCTCCAAAAAAAAAAAAAAAAAAAGTGAAACTTCCTTTAAGAAATTTCTCAAAAACCCAGTAATTGGGAGCTAGCAGTTGGCGTGGTGGTTAAGGCACTGGACTCCCACATGGCTGATTAAAGTTCAAGTCCTGGACCTGGAAGCTTGCTTTCTCACTTACTTTCTCTGTGCATGTGTGTGTGTGTGTGTTTGTGTGTGTGTGTGTGTGTATATGTCTTCCTCTGGTGAGCACATATGCCCTGTAGCAAATTAAAATAAAATAAAATAAAATAAATAATTCTAAACCCCCTTCCCCCACAAAACTCCAAAGTCAGCACTCCAGACAGATTACATAAAAGACAAAAGTTTACAACTCTCGCCATTATTCCTTCTACTATAATAGGACCAGATCATTTTCATTAGTTGGAAAAATCTAGACAAAACTATGTCTGCACTTAACAATAGTATGATTAAGGGACCAGCAGTTAGCGTAATGGCTATGTCGCTGGACTCCCACGTAGTCGACCGCGGTTCGAGTCCCGAACCCGGTGGCTTAAACTCATGCCGGGTGCATGTGCGTGCATGTCCAAGATCCCGAGAGGAGAATGGCGGAGAAGGGATTGCGGCGTGGCCATCCCCCCTGGGGGGTGATTTCTCACTTTCTATCTCTCTGTCTGTCTCTGTCTGTCTGGCGAGCGCATGCGCCCTATAGTGAAAACCTCTCAAAAAAAAAAAAAATAGTATGATTAACACATTTTGTCTTTGAAATTACACTTTAAAAAACACTAAGGTGAACTAAGATAGTTCTTGTCATTTCTGCCTTATTTTCCCTAGAGCTACCCTACCCAAATAATCTTCCTTCATAAAAAGGGACCCTTAGGAGGAGGTATAATAAGTTTAAGTTACACAGTACTTACAATGGTTTTGTCTAAATTTTACTGAACAAGGAGAAAAATGTTCTCCTTTACCATCCCATTAATTCTTTTTTTTTTTTTTTAAGTTTTGCATAGGGTGTGTGTGCTTGTCAGAGAGAGGGAAAGTGAAAAAGCACCCCTCTGCTAGAAGGTGGGAGGCGGTGGCCATGCTATAATCCCTTCTCCATTTTCCTCTTGGGATTATGGGCACCCACATACACCTAATGTATTTCTCAGGCCACAGGGGGGTCTCAAACTGCCCAGTTGGCCATGTGGGATCAAGCCACCTAACCGCCATACCACTGGCTGGCCCTCCCTTACCGTTTCAGATGCACTAAAAGCACAGGTGGTAACTTCCAGATTTCTATCTTTTTTAGAGAATCACGTCGAGCTCTACAATGACTGCAGTAAAATCTGTTGTTATCTGTGAGTTTTTCTTCTTTGGAAAATAATCTAAGGCAATCCTGGTGGGGAAAAACAAATAGCAGATATTCATTAATTCCTTTCTTTTTTATTGTGAATTATTTATCTAATTTTATTTGTTATTTATTTTTCAATTTGACCAGAGATAGACACACAGAGAGAGAAAGGGAAATTGAGACAGCAAGCTGCCGGGTCTGGGATGCAAACTATGGCTGGCCATGCCGGAGTCCAGCACCTTAACCACCACAGCATCTGCTGGCCCCCTCGTTAATTCATTTCTTCAACATAGTAACAGAGAATCTCTTCAGTGAGTTACTCTGAGGGCAACAGGGACATAACAGTAAACTCCAACAGAGGATTCCTGCCCTAAATGTTTACAGTTGAGAGGAATGCAGATGACTAGGCAGAGAGTTACAGCACAGTGTGGTGAGGGGTCCTCTGATGCAGGGACACCCTATCTGTCCTGAGAGCACATGAGGAAGAGGTCAAACCTGGACCTTTGGGTGAGGACAGACTTGCTGGAGGAGGCTAAGACCAAAGGCTCCAACAAGTTACTATATAAATCATATTGCTGCGGCGTGAATGAAACAGAATGATTTATGTGATATTTCGTAATAGCATTATATACTTATTTTTTGCTACAGGGCACATGTGCTCGCCAGAGAGAGAGAGACGGAAAGTGAGAAGTCACTTCCCCAGGGGGGATGGCTACACCACAATCCCCTCTCCTCCATTCCCTCCTTAGGATTTTGGGCACACATGCACATGTGCCTGGTGTGAGTTTCAAGCCGCCAGGTCTGGGACTCGAACCACAGTCAACCACAGTTGGAGGCCACATTACCATTATGCCATCTGCTGGTCCCAAGAGCACGCATATATTTATAAAAAGCAGACCTGCTTCACCTGCCCCCATACTTTTTGTGGGCCTGCAGGTTGGCCTCAGCTGTGGGTCTCTGTTCCACAGGATGGGATTTGTTAAAGTTGTCAAGAATAAGGCCTACATTAAGAGATTCCAAGTGAAATTTAGAAGATGACGAGAAGGTAAAACTAATTATTATGCTCGGAAATGCCTGGTGACCAGGAATAAAAATAAGTACAATACACTCAAATACAGGAGGATAGTTCGTGTACGTAACAGAGGTATCATCTGTCAGGTTGCCTATGCCCGTGTAGAAAGGGATATAATAGCCTGCACAGCTTATGCACATGAACAACCAAACACGGTGTGAGGGCTGCCCTGACAATGGTGCGGCAGCACATGGTACTGGCCTGCTGCTGGCCCGGAGGCTTCTCAATAGGTTTGGCATTGAAATGATCTATGAAAGTCAAGCGGAAGTGACCGGAGACGAGTACAATGTAGAAAGCATCAATGGTCAACCAGGTGCCTTCTCCTGCTGTTTGGATGCAGGCCTAGCCAGAACTACCACTGGCAATAAAATTTTTGGGGCCCTGAAGGGAGTGGTGGGAAGAGGCTCATCTATCCCTCACAGTACCAAACGATTCCCTGGTTATGCTTCTAAATGCAAGGAATTTAATGCAGAAGTCCATCGAAAGCACATCATGGGCCAGAACGTTGCAGACTACATGCATTACCTAATGGGAGAAGATGACGCTTACAAGAAACAGTTCTCTCAGTACATAAAGAACAATGTAACTCCAGACATGGAGGAGATGTGTAAGAAAGCTCACAGTGCTATACGAGAGAACACACTCTATGAAAAGAAACCCAAGAAAGAAGTTAAAAAGAAGAGGTGGAATTGTACTAAAATGTCCCTTATTCAGAAGAAAGATCGGGTAGCCCAGAAGAAGGCAAGCTTCCTCAGAGCTCAGGAGTGGGCTGCTGAGAGCTAAACCAAATGATTTTCTATGACTTTATTCCAGATAAAGACAAACTTAACAACAAAGCAGGAAAAAAAAAAAAAAAGGTAGACCTAAGTCAACATACAGTTTTTGAAATTCATGTATAAAACTTCTTAAAGGACTTAAAAAATATATATATTACTTGTCAATTTAAGAATATTTAATAGGCTTCATCGCTCCTGAGAACTAGTGCTTTTAGGGAAAAAAGAGAAATAAAGATTTTCTACTGGTTATTCAGCCTCCAGTCCACAAACTTGAGTGGAGAGGCGAGGGGCAGGCTTTCAGAAGGACTCCTCTAGGGCTCCTGAGAACTAGTGATTTCAGGGGAAAAAAGAGAAAAAGATTTTCTACTGATAATTCAGCCTCCAGCCCATAAACTCGAGTGGTTGGGAGCCCTTCTAGCCTTCTCTCTGTCTCTGTCTCTCTCTGCCTCTGTCTACTTATTTTTTGGCAATTTTTCCTTTAAAAAAAATTTTTTTTGGGGGACCAGCAGTTAGCATAATGGCTATGTTGCTGGACTCCCACGTAGTCAACCGCGGTTCGCGTCCCGGACCCAGTGGCTTAAAACTCACGCTGGGCGCGTGTGCGTGCGTGCCCAAGATCCCGAGAGGAGAATGGAGGAGAAGGGATTGCGGCGTGACCATCCCCCCTGGGGGGTGATTTCTCGCTTTCTGTCTCTCTGTCTCTGTCTGTCTGGCGAGTGCACGTGCCCTATAGCGAAAATCTCTCAAAAAAAAAAAAATTTAAGGTAAAGTATTCTCTTGGCTTTCAGCCCCTCCTTTATCTCGCTAATAATCCCCTTTCCCCGGTCCATCCAGGAGAGGCAAGGGGCAGGCCTTCAGAAGACTCCTCCATGGTTCCTGAGAACTAGTGATTGTGTGTAGCGTGCTGCGCAGGTTATTTTTTGCCTTTTTTTTTAAAAAAATTTTTTGTTTCCTTTTTATTTTTTATCCTTCTTTTTCTATTTGTTTTTCTCTTTTTTCTCTCTCTCTGTTTCCTTTTCTTTTATTTCATCACTCTGCTCCTCAATCTCCATTCTCTGTGTTTCTAAATGGATCTAAGGGAACCATGGCAAAACATCCAAATACTATTAGGGTTAACAGATTCCTCAATATCCAGTAAACCTGCTGCACAAAGGGATAAAAATGGAACAGCAAAGAGATTCCAGATCACCTCCTTCTGCATGCTCCTGAATGCTCAGATTGAACTTCAAGAATTAGGAAGAAACGCATCATCCACCAGACGACTAGAAATCACTGCAGGCCACAAGAAATATGGGAAAGCAAGAAAATACCTCTCCTCCAAGGGAAAATAACTCCTCTTCATCCACAGACAGTGGAAATCATGGAAATGCAGAGAATTTAGAATATTCATAATGACAAAGCTAACAGAGATGGAAGAGAAGAAAGAGTATGAACTGCAGAAGAGGCAGAAGAAAGGAGCTGATGAGTTCCAGGAAGTGAAGAAATTCTTGCAAGATCTAAAAGAGTAATTACACACTTTAAACAAGAATCAAACGGACCTTTTAGAGATGAAGGCTATAATACAGGAAGTCAAAATCTCCCTCAAAAGTATTAAAAGCAGACTAGGTCAAACAGAAAGTAGAATCTCAGAAGTAGAAAAGAAAATTGCTGGCCTAGAAAAATCCACCACAAAGACTGAGAAAATTGCCCCCCAAAATAAGAATAATATACAAGAAATACTACATACCATCAAACATCCAAACATCCGTATAAAATGGTATCCCAAAAGGCAAAGAGACTCATAAGGGCATTGATAATCTATTCCATGAAATCCTGCAAGAAAACTTTCTAAACCTAGAGAGGCACTCAAAGAGCCAGTCCCAAGAAATACAAAGGATCCCAAATAGAATCAACCCAAGAAGATCTTCTCCAAGCCAGATTGATCAAAACCACAGACAAAGACAAGATACTAAGATTGGCAAGAGAGAAACGGCAAGTTACCTACAAAGGATATCCCATCAGGCTGACAGCGGACCTCTCACCAGAAACAATGTGAGCAAAAAAAGAATGGGAAAATATATTCAAAGTGTTAAGGGAAAAGCAATATTTCAACCAAGAACACTGTACCCGGCAAGATTTTCCTTCATATGGGAAGGAAAGACAAGAATATTCTTAGATAAACAAAATCTGAAAGAATTTACCAACACCAGACCAGTTCTTCAAGAAGTTCTTAAGGGAGTGCTATATCAGGGAAAATAAATACAGACACACAGAAATAAGAGTTCAGAAACTAAGAAAATGGCCAGCTTAACCATAGGGACAAGTCTAGAGTTGAACATTATAATCCAGAATTTAATTGGGAAGATCGAACCACAACAGTAGATAGATTAAGTACATGAGACTGAACTGGTGAAACAGCATTTTATGACTTTTGACTAAAACATTGCTGATTTTTTTCTAGACTATTTTTTCTGGTTTTAAGGATTTCTGTCCTGTCTTGAGCTGCCAACAGGTTCATGAACCTACTATTTGAACAGAATCCTAATCTGTTTCCTGGCTTTAAGTTTTAAAGCAAAGGTCCTTAGCATTTCTTTGATTTATCAAAGTTAAAACTGCTTTTCTTGAAATTACCAGCTGAACTTGCTATTGAAAGTAGTTAGATTATTTAATAAATTGTGTGATCAATAAAATGTGGGGGAAAAAGGAATGGAAAACAACTGTAAACACCAGAGATAGTATGAGAAGAGGGTAGGAAAGGGCAGAGGATCGGAAATAGGGGTAAAAAGAAAAAATTATACACACACACACACACACACACACACACATATAAGACTAGAAATGGCAAATTATTGACAATAACATGCATGATTAAGCCACTATGCAGTATATTCTGGATGGGAAATCACATTTTGCATACTGTGACGATACTTAGGGAATGAATGTAATTAATTAATTAAAAAATGTTTCAAAAAAACCAAAGCTCATGGAAATATGTGTAATGGGAAAACTATGTATAAATTTCAGAAAGTTTTTGTACCAAAATAAATTCAAAAAAAAAAAAAAAGAAAAGAGTATTTAATAGGTGGGACCTGTAGTTGTAATGGCTATGTCGTGGGACTCCCATGTAGTTGACTGCAGTTCAAGTCTCAGATCCAGTGGCTTAAACTCATTCCAGGTGAGTGTGTGTGCATGACCAAGATCCTGAGAGTATAGAGGAGAAGGCTGAGGCATGGATATCTCCCCTGAGGGGTGATTTCTCACTTTCTGTCTGTCTCTCTTTCTGGCAAGCGCATGCACCCTATAGCAAAAGTCTCTCTCTCAAAAAAAAAAAAAAAAAAAAAAAAAATTATTTAATAGAAAAGTATTTAAGAAAACAAAAATTTCTAATTTTTTAAAAGGAGTTATTTATTTAATTTTATTTATTCATTTATTATCACTTTTTAAATTTGATCAGAGTGAGACATAGAGGAGAAAGGGGAGAGAGAGAGAGAGAAAATGTGAAAGCAAGCCACCAGGTCCAGGACTCAAACTGTGGTTGACCATGTGGGAGTGTCCAGCACCTTAACCACCACGCCACCTGCTGGTCTCCTCTAATCACTTCTAATGTGGGTCTAATTAAAACAGAATTTATGGGTGAGGTTCTTTTTTATTTCTCTTAAACATATAAAGTATATACAGGAATAAAGACTGGAAATAAATTGCTGAATAAAGAATACCTCTTATGTAAATATAAACAGCATTTTTATCTAACAAATTATTTTCACTCCATCTTTAAACCTACCTGTAATGTACATTTGCTTGTAGATGCTAGTGGTAGAGACAAATACATAAAGGCCTCAAATGTCCTAGACTTTTTATGACAGGTGAGGCACTGGACTGTGGATTTGAACTGACCCTGAAAAAGCGCAACAATAATAGATTCGTTGAGCTGCTTGTGTTTCTGCCAAGCGTGTTCTGCAGCTTTATAGTCATCAAGATGGTCATTATTTTCCTCTTTATGCCTCTTCCGATTATCTGCCTGAAAGTAAGATATATTTAAGATTTATATTAGTACCTCAGAGGTAACACTTAATATCAAATTGAAAAATAAATGAAATACAAACACTTTGCAGATTTACAAACACTTGCAGTTCTCAAAAAGGAGTTCTTATCACATTAAGTGCTATAAAATGTTAATTCTTGCCTCCCCCCCCAAAAAAAAACAAAACAAAAAAAAACAAAAAAAACTCCACTCTATCAAAAATAAGGGAATGACCTGCTGAAATTTTACAAAACTTTTTCAACAAGCTGAAAAGTCTAGTTTTAAAAAGCATTCAGGGGGCCGGCAGGTGGCATGGTGGTTAAAGGCACTGGATTCCCATATGGCTGGCTGCGGTTTGAGTTCCAGACCTGGCAGCTTGCTTTCTCGCTTTCTCTCTCTCTCTCTTTCTGTCTGTCTGGTCAAATTAAAAAAACAATAATAACAAATGGAATTAAATAAATAATTTTTTTTTAAAAAAACATTCACATGTACCTTGAATTAGTGCTGTGTCTAGACAAAGATAATTTAATTGTCCTGGCCTGTTGAACAGATACACATTACACACCTACATACACCTGCAGTATGTATCCACACACACAGTATGTATACATACATTGTGTGTGTGTGTGTGTATACGTTCAGTGGTAAGAACGGTGCTCACAAAGGTATCTGAAAGACAGATCACAGCCTGGTGCCAAAAACAGAGCTGCAGTATATAAATGGAAGGTGGTCATTTACGTAGATACGTGCTACAATGGTAATGAGTTTTTTTTTTTTTTTTTTTTGAGAGAGGGCGCGTGCGTTCGCCGGAAAGAGAGAGACAGAGAGATAGAAAGCGAGAAATCACCCACTGGGGGGATGGCCACATCATAATCCCCTCTCCTCCATTCTCCTCTCAGGATCTTTGGCACACACGCACAAGTACCCGGCGTGAGTTTAAGCCACCAGGTCTAGGACTGGAACCATGGTCGACTACATGGAAGTCCAGCGACGTAGCCATTACAATATCTGCTGGTCCCATCAATGAGTTATTTTTATAAAGTTGAAAGATAAAGGCCACACTATGCATGATATATACATATTATGTAATAAACATCATATATAAATATGCAATAATATACATATTGAATAACAGAAATGTTCAAGTGTCTTTCAGCTAATTTTTATGAACTCATTTAGTTCATAATTTTGCTATTTATGTGTGTGTGTGTGTGTGTATATATATATATATATATAGTTCCATATATATATATATATATATATATATATATATATATAGTTCCATATATATATACACACACACACACACACACACACACACACACACAGATATATATATGTGGGTCACAAATAGTACCTCCAACAACTATTTTAATCCTTGTAAATTTCTCAACAATACTACCTATTAACATTTTAGTAAGTAAATATATACTTCTCATCAAATATTACACTTACAATATATATATTGGACCACTGGGAAAGTCATGCACATTTTTACATACAAAATACGTCATGGTTTTCCTGACAACCTAATATTTACTTTATAGTTCCATGCCTTAGCATAAAGTCTCTACATCTGAATAAAGCAGCACTGAATAAACACCAAGTAGAACTTCGGACTATAAAAATGATTATAGTGTGACAGAGCAACCCTACAGAGACTCTGCAATAAAGAAAAAAAAAAAACATCTCTTACTTTATTTAGATCTTCATGGAGACCATCCATTAGGAAGAGGAGCAGTTCTTGGGAATCTTGCTGGCTGTATCCTGCAAACTGGTCATTGATCTTCCCAATGGTGATTTTAAAGTCCTTTGGACTGATATATCTATACTGTCCTGTCCACAAGGCTTTCATGATTATACCAAATTCTTCTGCCACTTCACCTTTATGCCCCAACAAATTTGACCTGTAAAATAAAACTAAAGTTACAAAAAAGCAATATAAGTTGTGTGTGCTCATCGGCAAGAGAGAGACCCACCCAAAGGAGCATGGTTATGCCACAATCCCTCTTCCCATCAGGATTGTGGGCATGCACACTGCACACATATGTGCCTGGTGTTTCTCAAGGTGCCAGGGCTGGGACTTGAACTGCAGTCAGTCATGTGAGATTCAGCTCCACATGCACAGCACTTAACTGCCGCACTACTGGGTTGGCTAAAAGGAAATTTAAGTTATAGTGGGTTCTTGCTGTCAACACTAAACTATTCACATACTGCAGCCCCACATTCATACGTTTATTATCAAATACTCTTACTTTGCTCCCATAATTCTAGCTCACTTCTTTCTCTCGGCTATCTTTCTCTTTAACTGGACTTCTCTGGAGCTGGGTGGTAAATGTTAGGGTTTGAAAGTGTCCCATCTAAAATTCACGTGTTGCCAATGGGATGGAATTAAGAGGTGGAGCCTTTAAAAGGTGATTAGACAATGAGGGGCTCTCCTTCATGAATGGGATCACATGTCGTCATAAAAGGACGTGACAGAGGAGTCTCTCTTTTGCCCTTGCCCATCTACCTTCTGGTATGTGATAAATAGCAAAAAGGATCTCACCCTGATATTGGACTTCCCAGCCTTCGGAAGTATGAGAAAATAAATTTCTGTTCTTCATATGAATAAATTATCTCGTTTTGTTACAGATGGTTATGTACGGTTAGATCATCCTTTCAACATCTTATTGCAAAAAGAAACTTAGTCACCTGTTAATGTCATCCTGATAACAGTTTCGGTTGAAGTAATCAGCCAGATGTGGAGCATTACATAGGCACTGCAATATTGAGTTCATGTAACAAGTATTTCCCAGATTACGAAGTCCAGTAAGAGCTGGTCCAGATCCTCCAAATACAGGATTAAGGTTCCGAATCTGAGAAGCAGAAAGCCTTGAGATCTCAGCTTTAGGGTAGCATGTTGGCCTGAGAAAGAAAAGGTATATGAGATAGATGTCTTATGATGCACAGTATGTGAAATTAAGGTTTCTATTACCCTAGCACCCACACCACAGTTATCCTATAAATGGGTAATATGTTAACTCAGCGACCAGCAGATGGCTAATGACTGTATCACTGGACTCCCATGTAGTCGATTGTGGTTCGAGTCCCGGACCTGACGGCTTAAAACTCACACTGGGCATATGTGTGCCCACCCAAAATCTCAAGAGAAGAATGGAAAAGAAGAGACTGCAACGTGGCCATCCCCTCCTGGGGGTGATTTCTCACCCTCTGTCTTTATGTCTCTCTGTTGAGTACACATGCCCTATAGCAAAAATCTCTCTCTCCCTCAAAAAATAAAAAAGTTAACTTGTATGGTAGATGGTCTTACAGGACACACAGCATCCAGGTTAAACTGGTTGTGTTCTGGGACCTTCCCATGCACATATACCTTTAACCTTTTTTGTGGGTCTATGGTTCTTAGAGATACCCTGAGATAGATTCTCTAGTGTTTCTTGAACTAGGAATTCTAGTAGAGAAGGCTTTTACAAACTCCTTTATTTCACTTTTAGTATTTATTTATTTATTATTTTTAAAAGTTTGTTATAGGGCACATGTGCTCACCAGAGAGACAGAGACAGAGAGAAAGAGAGAGAGGGAAAGTGAGAAAGCAAGCCATCAGAGGTCCAGGATTCAAACCATGGTTGGCCATGTGAGAGTCCAGCACCTCAACCACCAAGCCACCTGCTGGCCCCTTCAAACTCCTTTAAATAAACGTACGAAGTTCAGCCTATCAAATGTGTGAACTCAGCCACAATGCCAAACAAGGAATAAAAAAAAAAAATTACTACAGCCCAGATATCAAGGAGGCAGTTTATTGGGTACTACTAAAGTCTATAGCTATGCTAGTTAGCCATGGGTGCCCAAATTTAAATTAATTAAAATAAAAAATTCAATCCCTCAGGGCCCACAGGTGACATGGTAGTTAAGGTGCTGAACCCCACAAGGCCAATTCCATGGTTCGAGTCTCAGACTCAGTGGTTTGAAAACATGCCACACAATGTGCACGTGTGCACTTCCCCTGGGGGATTTCTCACTTTCCCTCTCTCTCTGGTGAGTACATGTACCCTATGGCAAAAATCTGGAAAGAAAAATAAATTCAGTTCCTCAGTTGTACTACCCATATTTCAAAATAGCCACATATATTGGACAGAACATTTCCATCACCACGGAAGATCTACTGGAATACCTGGACTAGAAAAAAGCTGCCTAGACTTTTGTTATTCAACGTAATTTGAACTACCAGAAATGCTTTAGCATTAAGGAAACTCTTAACTCATAGGCCTGTCTTCTTTTCTCACTATTCCTAGCATTCTCCCACCCATAAAGGGGATATTGAGGGGAACCAGCAGTTAGCGTAATGGCTATGTCGCTGGACTCCCACGTAGTCGACCGCGGTTCGCGTCTCGGACCCGGTGGCTTACAACTCACGCCGGGCGCGTGTGCGTGCGTGCCCAAGATCCCGAGAGGAGAATGGAGGAGAAGGGATTGCGGCGTGACCATCCCCCCTGGGGGGTGATTTCTCGCTTTCTGTCTCTCTGTCTCTCTCTGTCTGTCTGGCGAGCGCACGCGCCCTATAGCAAAAAAACCTCTCCAAAAAAAAAAAAAAAAGGGGATATTGAGAATAGAGTGAACTACACTTCGATCAGCTTTTCTTTATGTGTGTTCAGGTGTATGCACTCAGGTTCATTTTCTCCATTCAATACATATTAAAACAAACATGGGGGCCATCTCACATGCTCACGTGGTCAACTGTGGTTTATCACAGCCCTAGCAGCTTAAAAAACATGCTGGACATGAATGCATACATGCCCCAAATCCCATCAAGATGAAGAAAGGAAGAAAGGACTGTGCTATGACGCCCCATTTGGGGAGAGAGTGCCCTCTCCCTACCTCAGGTGCATTTGCCCTCTGGCAATTAAAAAAACAAACTGCACACGAAATACTCTTTAAACACTGTCGTATTTTTTTTTAAAGAATTTTTAAAATTTATTTTTATTTATTTATTTTTTTGGGAGAGGTGTTTTCGCTATAGGCTGTGTGTGCTCACCAGAAAGACAGAGAGAGACAGAGAGCGAGAAATCAACTCCCAGGGAGGATGGCCATGTGGCAATCCCTTCTCCTCCATTCTCCTCTCGGGACCTTGGGCACGCATGCACACGCGCCTGGCGTGAGTTTAAGCCGCCGGGTCCGGGACTTGAACCACAGTCGACTACATGGGAGTCCAGCGACATAGCCATTACGCTAACTGCTAGTCCCCAACACTGTCGTATTAACAAACCTCAATAAGCATGGTGATCAGGAAGGAATCAAACCTTACCAGTTATAAGAAACCCTAAAATCTGTACCTAGATTAACAGAATTTTTAAAAGCTTCTTCAAATAAATTCCTACCAGGCAGGGTAAATTCTCAGGAGGAAAAAAAATAGCTCCTTTCTTGAGACATGTTACTAAAGAAGCCAAAATATAGCCTGTTGGACTACCTGTGCAATTAAAGGAGTGTAATAAGTAGAAAAACTAACCCATTTACTTATACTACTATTTATTCCCTCTCTCCTCCCAGTAAAGATTGGACACAGACATGGCAGGTAGACTTGCAAATCATCTCATCACCCCAGGAGTCGTAAGCCAGGAGCATGATGGCACCAGGAACATATCTAAATGAGATACTGTTTTGGGAAACAGATGAACCCACTGGCCACTATTTGTGAATACGGCAGAAAGACAGTGGAGGAAAAGGAACAGAATAAGGAAGAGGCTGCCATACTACACTGGTTGTTAACGTAGTGCCACAGGAAAATTCTGTTCTCATATTATTGGCTGAGGGGGAAAAAAATCAGAACTTGAGTGCTTCAATAAGGTAAACTCAATCCTATAAATTACAGTCCTCAAAGGGACAGTTAGGGACCACAGGAGGTCTATGAAAAACTTGTAGGTAGACTTGGCACACTGAAGTAAAATGTAACGTGTACACTTCTGTATCAACACTTAAGATCCTCTCTCCTATGACATTAAGCCAATACTTGGGGAAAAAAACAAAGAAGTTTTCTGTATTCATTTCTTTTTTTTCCTCTGTGGTAATAACAATGACTGATACAGCCGCCCACTGAAATTTCTGATTCCCTTGCATTAATATGCTGATATGTTTAGAGTAAAGGCTTAAAAATAGAATACATTATTATAGTTCTAGAAGTGAGGATAAACCTACTTGTTTTCCCGATTAACTGTTGGAGTTATTGTCGGCTTCCTCTTCTCTTCCTCTTGAATGGCCTGGGTTATATCTGGGGAGGAGTAGGAGCGCTTCAATTTGGAGGGCTCCCTATCCCGCTCAGCAGGAACCTGCGGCTTGGCTTTATGAGTTGGAGGGGTGGAAGGCGGTGCAGATGAAGGAGCCATTTCCGGTGGATACATATGAACAGTGTTGGTAGGTGAATGATAATAACGAAACGTTCCAGTGATTGGGTCAAGAAACTTAGATGGAAAAAAAAAGAAAAAAAAAGGTCAAAACCCAAAAATGACCATTATATAAACAAATCACTCCAGTGTCTTCTATTGCTAAATTTACTTCTAAATTAAAATAATTGAAACAGAATGTTGATAATTATACTTCTGTAATTAAATCTCCAAAGTAATTGTTTTTTTCTTTTTCATTTTAGTTTTATTCAGCACTATCACAGAACACACTGCATGCTACGTAACACACTGTAAAACCTTCTAGTAGGGGTAGATTACCGTAACTGAATTATTTTTCATCAGTCAGGAAACTTCTTCATTAATCAATGTTCTCCAAACACTTTGACACATACATAGTGACAATTAACTCCAGAGATGTGCCTCTTTCCTGATATCTAAAATGGGCAACCCTCTTTTCCCTGCCCCCATTCATGAACTTGTGCATGTACGCAGTGGCCAGTCCGGGAATGACCAAGCCACACCCATGGTGGCAACCCCAGGAAGAATCTCGAAACCACATCTCGGCACCCAAATCCAGCCTCCAAGCCCCTTCAATGTTTTAAAGTAATACAGTTTCCAAATGACAAAGGCCAGTGCCCCAGGTTCAGTACTGAAAGAAATCTAACCTGCTATGATTAGGTAAAAGAGTTATGAATTCTATAATGAAGAAACAGTTAACTCTGCACTGGAGAAGATGCAGAATAAACAAACTAAAAGGTAATTTTTTAGGACTATGGTGACTATGTCATTTATTTCAATACCAATTTGGACTTTTACCTTGGCCCAGCCTGAAGGCAGTCCTGGTACGATCCTCCCCATTTCTTCACTTCGAGCTCTTGTCAAAGGCTCTCGCTGAGCCTAGTTTAAAAACAACAAAGATCTGATTTTTCAATTAAATTTTGCCATACACAAAGTTAAGCTACCTGTACCAAAGAATCAAAACACCTTGTCTCAGCTGCCCTTTATATTTAAAAAACAAATTTAAGGATGAAGAAAGCTTTCAGTTTTTCTAAAACTCCAAATATTACTACACCAAAGGGAAAAGGAGTGTGTGTACACGCCTGTCATGATGGTGGGTGATGGGCTGAAGGTTGATGGCCTTCCACAGTGGTCCACGGGGAGAAGGAAGATGGATCCAAGAAAACAAGAAAAGCTACAGAATTCCTATCATGGCCTATGCTAAATCTACTACCCAAAGTCACCTTGCTCTAAGATAGCTTCTGTATTTATTCATTCCATAAAATACTGATAAAGTATTATATAAATAAATGCAGGCCAATGTATTGAGAGACCAAGTTCAACATAACAGGATAATAATAGGATATTTTTGCTCCTTTAATAAAAAAAAGAAATCACTGTTATAATAGGAAAAAAGCCTGATAATAAGCCACTCAATTTCTATCATTATATTCTTCGTGTCTTAAAATACATACATTCTGTTGAATGCAAAAGTTTAAGTAGAATCCTGCTAGAAAAAAAATGTATCAAAATAAAGGCAAATGAGATAACTGAGTATCGCAAGGAAAAAGATGAATTTAGAGTTTTATCTTACACTACATATAAGTTACCTTGAAACATACCCTAGATCTAACTATAAAAGCTGAAACTAGGGACCCGCAGTTGGCATAATGGCTATGTCACTGGACTCTCAAGTAGTCTACCGCGATTCGAATCCCAGACCTGGTGGCTTAAACTCACACAGGGCACTTGTGCATGCATGCCCAAGATCCAGAGAGGAGAATGGAGGAGAAGGGATTGCAGCGTGGCCATCCTCCCAGGGGGTGATTTCTCGCTTTCTGTCTCTCTGTCTCTGTCTTTCTGGCAAGCACACGTGCCCTATAGCAAAAACCTCTCTAAAAAAAAAAAAAAAATTGTGATGAAATAAACTAAAACTTTACCATTTTAAAGTATGCTGGTTAATGGTATTAAGTATATTCACACAGTTTTATAATCAATCTCAATAATTTTCTTTTTCTGAGAAAGAGTTTTTGCTATCAGGGCATGTGTGCTTGCCAGAAAGAAACAGAGACAGAAAGTGAGAAATCACGTCCCACAGGAGATTGCTATGGCACAATCTCTTCTCCATTCTCCTGTCAGGATTTTGGGGATGCATGCACATCCAACCTGGTATGAGTTTGAAGCCACCAGGTCTGGGATTTGAATTGCGGTCAGCCATGTGGAAGTTCAGCAATATAACCATTACACCACACTATCTGCTGGTCCCTAGAATTCTTTTCATCTTGCAATTCTGAAACTTTACCTATTAAAAAATAATGTCCCATTTCTCCCTCCCCTTAGCCCCTAGTAACTACTACTCTACTTTCTATCGTAATGACCTTGACTATGTTGAGTATCTCATATGAGTGGAATCATATAGTATTTATCCTTCTATAACTGGTTTAATTTCCTTATATTATCCTCAATATTTATCCATGTTGTGGCATATGTTAGACTGTCCTTCCTTTTTGAGGCTGAATAATACTCCAGTTTTTGTAAATACCACATTTGTTTATACATTCATCTGCTGATGGACACTTGGGTTACTCCATCTTTTGGCCACTGTGAATAATACTGCTATGAACAGGGTGTATAAATATATTTTTGAGCCCCTGCTTTCAATTCTTTGGGTTATTTTTCATCCAGAAGTAGAACTGCTGGATATATAGTAAGCCTTAAGTAATTTTGTTTTTTTTAGAAGTTTGCCAGAGGGCTTGTGGGCTTACCATAGAGAGCAGGACAGAGAGAGCAATAGAGGGACAAAGCATCCCACAATGGAGGGCATGGTCACATCCCAAGCCTTTTCCCCTTTTTCCAACCCATCTAGACTTGGGGCATGTACACACACACAAGCTTGGCATGTTTTTCAAGCTGCTGAGTTTGGGACTCAAACTATGCCATTGGCCATGTGGAATCCAGTTTCTTTAACCACTAGACCATGCAGCCAGACCAAGTACTTTTTAATTTAATAAAATGAATAGAACATAGCGATAAACTTTAAATTAGAAGGCAAACTCCGTTTACTTTAGCATATAAATAGATAAACCATGTAAAAAACAAAAACAGCTATCAAAGATGGTACAGATCCCCTCAGAAAGTACATATAAAGATGGAAGGTTACCATGTGGTAAAGACAAGTCACGTGGTTGTAACTCATAGGTTGTTTTTCCCAGTCCTCCCATCCCCCACCAAATGAACTACTTACTTTATTTCTGTCGGTATCCTCTGCATTTTCTCTAAAAGTTCCTGTCTTTAGAATTCCACTTTCTGGTTGTCCTTTAATCTTAGCCGGCTGTAAAATTGTTAAAATTATAGAAGTGAAAGAAAACTGTAACGTTTCCCCAATGTAAACTTACCTATTTCTAGATAATACAACCTCTAAAAGGCAAGCCGGTAGCATGGTGGTTCAGGTGGCTGGATCCCACATGGCCCATTGTATGACTTGAGTCCAGACCCTGCAGCTCGAAAAACATGCTGAGCATGTGTGCATGCATGTCCAAAATTCCGAGCGATAAACAGAGG
Organism: Tupaia tana; assembly: GCA_026018925.1. NCBI lineage: Eukaryota > Metazoa > Chordata > Mammalia > Scandentia > Tupaiidae > Tupaia > Tupaia tana. The sequence continues at coordinate 22,044,633 of JAKSZU010000023.1, forward strand.
AGGAGGCATTGTGGTGTGATCATCCATCCTGGAGGGTGCTTTTTTACTTTCCCTTTTTATCTCTCTGTCTCCTGTGAGTGCACATATCCAATACAAATAAAAAATAGATCAATAAAAGCAGGAAAAAATTAGGCCTCTGAAAAAGTTTATTCAATTTTATTGTCAAATTCAAAACAGATGCTTTTGAGCCATCTGGAATTTCCTGACACTAAAAGTAAAAAAAAAAAAATACTTTGGTTAATCTGGGGGGTGGGGAGATGAAAATCAAAGTAGATTGTTAAGAACTATCGATTAAAAAAAAAAAGGAACTATGGATAATTCACAATATAATGGTCAAATATAAAATGCTGACCATTACCCTATGTTTAACATGGCCTCATGTGAATGACATTCTTTTATGATTCCTGTATGATTTTAGTTACTTTCAGAGAGATTGTGTTCCAACAAATTTAAAGTATTAAAAAAAAAGAAATGATAGAATTTTATATAGACCAATATTTAAAAATGAAAAAAATCCATATTTATATATATTTTTTGCCCTAAGCATAAGTAAATTTATCCATTTATTTATTTATTTGTTGTGATTTTCAAGTTGCTTGGGTCTAAGACTCAAACCAATTGGTCATTTGAGAACCCAGTGCCTTAACCACCATGCCACCTGCTGATCCAATGGTTATATTTTTTTATATAAAGATTCTTTTTTATATAAAGATTCTTCTTTCTTTTAAAGAGAGATTTTTGCTATAGGATGCATGTGCTCACTGGAGAGACAGAGAAAGACAGAGAAAGTGAGAACTCAACTCCCAGAGGGATGGCCATGCCACAATTCCTCCTCCTCCATTCTCCTCTTGGGATCTTGGGCATGTATACACATACACCTGGTGTGAGTTTGAAGCTGCTGGGTCCGAACTTGAACCATGGTTGACTGTGTGGGAGTCCAGTGACGTAACCATTATGCCATCTACTGGTCCCACGATTTTTTTTTTTTTTTGAGAGATTTCTACCTTAGAGTACATGTGCTTATTGGAGAGAGAGAGAGACAGAGACAGTGAGAGGGAAAGTAAGAAATCACCTCAAGGAGGGATGGCCACACCACAATCCCTTCTCTTCAATTCTCCTCCCAGGAACTTGGGCACACACACACACACACACACACACACACACACACACACATGCCCAGCGTGATTTTCAAGCCACCAGGTCCAGAACTTGAACCACAGATTGGCCATGTGGGAGTCCAGCAACATAACAGATTCTTTTTAAAAAGTTACTATAATTTCACATCTTATTTAAAAGTAACTATAGTAGAAATTTTTAAAAATTAGAAAGAAATAAGTTTATCCTAGAATTACATATTCCTCCTGCTTTTTTTAAAAACTTCTTTTCCATTTTGCTTATTTTTTTAAAGGATGATTTTATTTAACTTTATTTATTTTAATTTGACCAGAGAAGGACAAAGTGAGAGAGAGAGAGAAAGAAAGAGATCGGCAGACCAGCGTTCCCAACCACCATACCACCTGGGTCCCCATCCTACTTTTTAAAGGAATACAATCGAAGGAAAAAAGAGAAATGAAGATTTTCTACTGATAATTCAGCCTCCAGCGCACAAACTCAAGTGGAGAGGCAAGGGGCAGGCCTTCAGAAGAAGACTCCTCTATGGCTCCTGAGAACTAGTGATTTCAGGGAAAGAAGAGAAATGAAGATTTTCTACTGATAATTCAGGCTATAGCACACAAATGTGAGTGAATCTGCTGCACAATGGGATAAAAATGGAATGGCAAAGAGATTCCAGACCACCTCCTTCTGCACGTTCCTGAATGCTCAGATTGAACTTCAAGAATTAGGAAGAAACACACCATCCATCCGATGATTAGAAATCACTGCAAGGGGTGTGGTGGTTAAGGCATTGGACATTCCCACATGGCTGACCACGGTTCAAGTCCTGGACCTGGTGGCTTGCTTTCTCAATTTCCATCTCTCTCTCTCTCTCTCTCTCTCTCTCTCTCTCTCTCTCTGTGTGTGTGTCTCTCTATGGTCAAATTAAAATAAATGACTGAATAAATAAAATTAATTAATAGTTATTTAAAAAAAAAGAAAGAAATCACTGCAGGGCCACAAGAAATATGGGAAAGCAAGAAAATACCTCTCATCCAAGGAAAAAGAATAACTCCTCTTCATCCACAGGCAGTTCAGTAGAAATCATGGAAATGTCTGATAGAGAATTTAGAATATTCATAATGACGAAGCTAACAGAGATGGAAGAGAAGAGAAACAATGAACTGCAGAAGAGGCAGGAGAAATGAGCTGCTGAGTTCCAGGAGGTGATGAAATTCTTGCAAGATCTAAAAGAGGAATTACACACTTTAAACAAGAATCAAATGGACCTGTTAGAGATGAAGTCTATAATATAGGAAGTCAAAATCTCCCTCGAAAGTATTAAAAGCAGACTAAATCATACAGAAAGTAGAATCTCAGAAGTAGAAGAGAAAATTGCTGGCCTAGAAAAATCCACCACGAAGACTGAGAAAATTGCCTCCCAAAATAAGAATAATATACAAGAAAAACTAGATACCATCAAACATCCAAACATCCGTATAATTGGTATCCCAGAAGGCGAAGAGACTCATAAGGGCATTGATAATTTATTCCATGAAATCCTGCAAGAAAACTTTCTAAACCTAGAGAGGCACTCAAAGATCCAGTCCTAAGAAACACAAAGGATCCCAAATAGAATCAACCCAAGATCTTCTCCAAGACACATTATAACCAGATTGACAAAACCACAGACAAAGACAAGATACTAAGATTGGCAAGAGAGAAACGGCAAGTTACCTGCAAAGGATATCCCATCAGACTAACAGCAGACCTCTCATTGGAAACAACGTGAGCAAGGAAAGAATGGGAAAATATATTCAAAGTGTTAAGGGAAAAGCAATTTCAACCAAGAATGCTGTACCTGGCAAGATTTTCCTTCATATGGGAAGAAAAGACAAGAATATTCTCAGATAAACAAAATCTCAAAGAATTTACCAGCACCAGACCAGATCTCCAAGAAGTTCTCAAGAGAGTGCCATACCAGGAAAACTAAATACAGACACACAGAAACAAGAGTATAAAAACTAATAAAATGGCCAACTTAATGGTAGGGACAAGTCTGGAGTTCAGTATTATATCCCAGAATTTAACTGGGAAGATCAAACCACAACAGAAGATAGATTAAGTACATGAGACTGAACTGGTGAAATAGCATTTTATGACTTTTGACTAGGATTTTTGTCCTGTCTTGAGCTGTCAATAGGTTCATGTACCTACTATTTGAACAGAATCCTAACCTGTTTCCTGTCTTTAGGTTTTAAGCAAAGTTCCTTAGCATTTCTTTGATTTATTAAAGTTAAAACTGCTTTTCTTGAAATTACCAGTTGAACTTGCTATTGAAAGTAGTTAGATTATCAGGGACCAGCAGTTAGCGTAATGGCTATGTCACTGGACTCCCTTGTAGTTGACTGCGGTTCGTGTCCCGGACCCAGGTGGCTTAAAACTCATGCCGGGCGCATGTGTGTGCATGCCCATGATCCCGAGAGAACGGAGGAGAAGGGATTGCGGCATGGTCATCCCGCCCTGGGGGGTGATTTCTTGCTCTCTGTCTCTCTGTCTCTCTCTGTCTGTCTGGTAAGCGCACACACCCTATAGCAAAAACCTCTCCAAAAAAAAAAAAAGAAAGTAGTTAGATTATTTAAGAAATTGCGTGATCAATAAAATATGGGGGAAAAAGGAATGGAAAACAACTGTAGACACCAGAGATAGTGTGGGAGGAGGGTAAGAAAGAGCAAAGGGTCAGAAATAGGAGTAATATATATGTGTGTGTGTGTATATATATATCTTTATATATATATGTGTGTGTGTGTGTATATATATTTATCTTCATACACACACACACACACACACATACACACATATATATCCATATATACACACACACACACACATATATATATAAAACTAGAAGTGGAAAATTATTGACGATAACATGCATGATTAAGCCACTATGCAGTATATTCTGGACGGGAAATCACATTTTGTATACTGTGATGATATTTAGGGAATGAATGTAAATTAATTAATTTTTAAAAAGTTTCTAAAGAAAAAAAAGCTCATGGAAATAAGTGTAATGGGAAAACTACGTAGGAATTTCAAAAAGTTTTTGGACCAAAATAATTCATACTTTTACTGTAAAATAAATAAATAAATAGAAAAGAAATGTTTTTGGATGTGAATATCCAGGGGGAATATAGGAATGATATTTTTGACAAAACATAAAAAAATGTAAAGATGAGGAAAAAAAAAAGGAATATAATCTTAGCTTTTTTTCTTTAAAGATTTATTTATTTTAAATTTTATTTATTATCATTATCCTTCAATTTTGACCAGAGAGAGACAGAGAGAAAGGGAGAGTGAGAAAACAAGCCGCCAGGTTCAGTACCTGAACCATGGTCAGCAATGTTGGAGTCCAGCACCTCAACCATGCCACATGCTGGCTCCCATTCTTAGCTTTTATCAATGTATTACATTATTGGAATGTCATAATATTTTATTAAATTATATAAGATAATCTCAGGGCCATTTAGATTCGTAGGGATATTTGGCATCTACATTAAATAACCCCCATACGCAATCCCTTCTCCTCCATTCTCCTCTTGGGATCTTGGGCACTTTCCCTCCCCTTCAAGTTCCCCTTTAGAAGTTAAAAACATTTTTTGTTTAAATTAAAAATACTAGGAGGTGGACTAGCCAGGTAATGTGGTAGTTGAGGAAACTGAATCTCACATGACTCGATCGTGTGGTTTGAGTCCTGGACCTAATAGCTTGGACGATAGGCTAGGCATATGTGAGTGCATACACAAAATCTGAGAACGGAGGAGAGAGTTGCAACCTGACAGTACCCCTTGGGGGATGATTTTTTTTACTTTTTCTCTCTTTATCTCTCTAGTGAGTTTACGCACCCTTAAAATAACAACAACAAACAGGAAGTTCAGGAGTATGAACCTGAATTAAGGAGAAAAAAACTTGGGACCAGCAGATGGCGTAATTGTTACATCACTGGGTTCCCACGTGGCTGACATAGGTTTAAGTCCCAGGCCCTGTGGCTTGAAACTCAGGCCAGGTGCATGTGCACGTGTACCCAAAATCTTGAGAGGAAAATGGAGGAGAAGGGATTGCGGCGTGGCCAGCTCCCCTGGGGGTGATTTCTCACTTTCTGTCTCTGTCTCTCTCTGTCTTTCTGGCAAGTGCATGTGCCTTATAGAAAAAAAACTCTAAAAAAAAAATTATATCTTTAAATAAGAGGTCACAAGTTCTGATTCTTCCATGAATAAAGTTAAGAGTGTTTTAGTACATAGCTTACATTTCCTCAATTTCATTTATTTCTTCTTTTTAAAGTTTTTGCCCTAGGGTGTGTGAGCTTGCTGGAGAAAGACAGAGAGGGAAGATGAGAAATCATCCCCATGTTGCAAAAAGGACTGCAACATGACTATGCACCACTGGGGGTGCTTTCTCTCTGTCTTCTCGTAAGCATACGTACCTCTAGCAATTAAAAAGAAAAATAAAGAAGAATATAGCTATTTATCTTGCTTATTAAAATATAATGCATTTCAAAGACATAAAAAACAATTCAGTTGCCAAACATTTCATAACTATAAGTTACTGGCATCAAAGGAGAGTAGGTGAGCAAATGTGGATGGATCAGTGCACTCTATCATTTTCTAAAAATCTATTCAAAATACTGTCTACAGAATGCCATTTATGCTACTGTGTGTGTGTGTGTGTGTGTGTGTGTGTGTTTTAATAATTATTTCCTTTATTTTATTTGTCATTATTGTTATTTTGAATTTGACCAGAGAGAGACACAGAGAGAAAAAGAGAAAGTGAGAAAGCAAGTCGCCAGGTCCAGGACTTGAACCATGGTCAGCCATGTAGGAGTCCAGCACCTTTAATCACCACACCACCTGCTGGACCCTGTGCTACCTTTTAAAATCATTTCACTTCATCTAGTTGGCAAGTTGCACTGCTTGTCTGCTTACCTTGCCTGCACTCGGATCTCCCGTCCCAGGTGCATGGGGCACATCTGTTGACCTTTTCTGTACTTCTGGGGTTGGGCACCTTTTCCCTCTATCTTCCACAGATTTTTTGGCATCAGAAGTTTCATGCTCACTTTTACTTTGCCTTTTCACTCCTGTTATTTCTTTGCCCCTCTTTGCTGAGGTTTCTTTATCTTCTTTCTTGGCCTGTTCACTTTCTCTCTTTTCTAGTTCTTCTTTTGCTTTTTGTTGCTTCTCTGTGATTTCATTTTCTTCAGCTTCCTGTTTCTTTCTGGCTTTCAGTTCTTCTTCTCGCCTCAGTTTCTCTTTCTGTTCCTCTTGCTGCTTTTCCCGAAGTTCCTTTTCTTGTTTGTTTTTCTCCATTAGGAGAGCAGTTTCCGCGTGAATACGAGCTTTTTCTTCATCTGTTAACATGACAGTGGGAGGGGAAAATACTGGCTTGGTAGAACGATCAGGAACAAACTTTCCGTTTTGAGGAGACTGTTGCTCATAATCTGTACTTTCAGACTTTATTCTATGGTCCTCAGGCAATTTGACCACTGGTTTTTTAGTACGATCAACCTAGAGCAACAAAACAGAGAAAAACCACCCTTTGATCAAAATCGGGAATAATAACCTGAGTTCCTGAAATCAAGTAGTAATTAAAAAAAAAAGTCAGTTTGTGTAGAGAATCTGCCAGAAAATCTACTTGTAGATTACTCAGCGTCAAGATTTCTTATAAGGCAGCTCACAGAAGATACTGAAACAGCACTTGAAAGTGCTTCATCTTGATTCAACATTCAGTTCACTTTCATGTGAAAGTGCTTCACCTTGATTCTACACATTCAGTTCACCTTCATGTGCTCTGTATACAAGTTACTAATGTCTTTATTATTTTTTTCTAATTGCCAGAGGTGTGGTACATGCATGCCCCAGAGACAGACGGAAAGAGAGCTAGATAGAGAATGTACCCTACAATGGGGGCTGCAATGGGGTATAGACATGCTACAATCTCTTTGCCTCCATTTTTCCTGCTGGGAATTTGGGTACGCATGCACACATGCCTGGAGTGTTTTTCAAGCAACTGGGGCCAGGAGAGGCACCTTGCTGGCCAGGTGGGGTCAGGTTTTCTGCACCACTACATGGCTGGCCCATGAATCATGTCCATTCTAAAACAGAAAAACTAGACCTGGGCATCCCCAGACTTCAGTGTTATTTTCACATACATAACTGCTTGCCCACTGTCTCCACGTGAGTGTCACACATATACCTCAAAAGCACTACGGCCAAAACAGAATTCATGATTTCCTCTCTCCAAACATGATCTTTCTCGTGGATGTAACCACTCTCCAAACAGTAGCACACACCAGAAACCTGAAAGTTCTGTGATATGTCCTTACTATCCCCTTCTTCAGTCAGATGGTTTTGTTCTGCATCTATCTGTCCCTTCACCTCTATCACCACCAGCCAAGTCCATGCCAACACCCTCTGTCACAAGGACAGCAGCACAGTGCCCAACTGGCTTCCTGTCTCTTCACTGTACTTCCTGTCTCTAATCTATTTCTCTACATTGTAGCCAGAGTAATCATTTTATAACAAATCTGAAGATGTTTCTTCCTTGCTTAAATCTTTTAAAACTGCAGCCCACTCTACTCAGATTGCATCTGAAATCCTGACTGTAGGCTTTGTGTACCCTTATGTTTGCCTCCATTTCCAGTCTTCTCTTACGCCATTCTATACATCAGCTGTACTTGTCTTTAAAACCAAACCAAATCACAACGTGAAAGATGCCAAGCTCCTTTCCAACTCAGACCTTTGTGTCAGCTGTAACACCCACAAATGTGTGGCCCTGGCTTAAATATTTCCTCCTCAGGAAAGAATTCTCTGCTTTCTAAAACAATCCAAGTCTCCTGACATATGCTCTCATATTACCTTATTCTTTTCCTTCATAGCACTTACTGGGATTACAATTCATTTGCTATCATTATTTGTTTAAAATTTTGCTTCTGGGCCAGCTGATGGCACAGTGATTACATCACTGGACTCCCACATACACGGCCTCGGTTTGAGTCCTAAACACGATGGCTTCAAAATCATGCCAGGTACATGCGTATGCGTGTCCAAGATCCCTGAAGAAGAATGGAGAGGTGATTTCTCACTTTCCCTCTCACTGTCTCTGTCTCTCTGACGAGTGGACACACCCTAAGGCAAAAACCTCTTAAAAATTATTTTTTGCTTCTGTCCTAGAATATGTTGTAAAAAAGCAGGAACCATGCCTGATACACTCAATAAATATGGAACACTTTATTTGTTCCCTCAACCATTTAACATTTGTAAGAGCTAAGATATTAATTGGTTTCCTTAACTGAGTAATAAACTACCTCAATTCCTGATTTAGTAAATTAAATGTTTATTACCCCAATGTGGAGCATCAGGTGGCTTGGAGGTTAAGGTGCTGGATTACCACATGGCTGACCATGGTTTGAATCCCAGACCTGGTGACTTAAAAATCACAACAAATGGGACCAGCAGTTAGTGTAATGGCTATGTCGCTGGACTCCCATGTAGTCGACCGTGGTTCGAGTCCCGGACCCAGTGGCTTAAACTCACGCCAGTGCGTGTGTGTGTGTGTGTGCCCAAGATCCCGAGAGGAGAATGGAGAAGGGATTGTGGCATGGCCACCCCCCCTGGGGGGTAATTTCTCACTTCTTTCTGTCTCTCTGTCTCTCTCTGTCTTTCTGGTGAGTGTACGCACCCTATAGCAAAAACCTCTCCAAAAAAAGAAAAAAAAAAAGAAAGATCACAACAAATAAATAGATAAATAAATGTAAAAAAAAAAAAAAAAGCTTACTACCCCAATGTAACAGCATATCAACCTTACACCATTGTGAAAGGTAACCCTAACATTATTTCTTGAGAATACCATATACCAAAACAAAAATGAGAACACAGAAGGGTACTTGAAAAAGTCCATGGAAAAATGGAATTAAAATACTAGTCTACTTTGGTGCAAGAAATTCTGAAATCCACATATAGTTTTTTTATAATGTGCATTTCCAATGAACTTTTTGAAGACCCCCCCCCCCATATAAGAATATCTGCTGTAACAACCTGCATAGTGTTCTTACAAAATGAATTCTAGGGAACCAGCAGTTAGCGTAATGGCTATGTCGCTGGACTCCCACGTAGTCGACCGCGGTTCGCGTCTCGGACCCGGTGGCTTACAACTCACGCCGGGCGCGTGTGCGTGCGTGCCCAAGATCCCGAGAGGAGAATGGAGGAGAAGGGATTGCAGCGTGACCATCCCCCCTGGGGGGTGATTTCTCGCTTTCTGTCTCTATGTCTCTCTCTGTCTGTCTGGCGAGTGCACGCGCCCTATAGCGAAAAACCTCTCAAAAAAAAAAAAAAAAAAAAAAAAAAAAAGAATTCTACATTTTTCCATGAGAAAACAAAGTATTATGAAGTTTGTGAAGAAAAAAAAGCATTTCTGTCCTCTTCACTTTAAAAACAAACAACAAAAAAACACATTAAGTCTTTCCTTCTTTTTTCCTACGTGTATTTCAGAACGAAGTAGGAAGAACCACTGGGGAGGAGGTTAACAATAAAAGAGCAGGAGTCCAAATAAATGTTTCCATTCACCTTTTGGTAACTCAATCTACTTTCCTCTAACCTTATAAGCACAACCACGAGGCCGGCCCATAGCCTGGAGGTTAAAGCAGCTGGATTCCACATTGCTGAATATGTGGTTCAGTCCTGGACCCACTGTTTTGGAAAAACACACCAGGTGCTTAAGTGTGTGTGCCCAAAATCTTGAAAGAAGGGAGAAATGGAGGAGAAAAGACTCCAGAATGACTATGCCCCATGCGGGTTGCTTTCTTGCTTTATTTTACTCTCTCTCTCAGCAAGTACATGCATCCTCTTGGGGGAAAACACAAAACAAAACATAACAATTTTCAAGTTAAAACTTCTTTAACAGTTCCCTATGCCTACAGGGTAAAGTTAAAATTTGATCCGAGTCTCTTGCTGATGCTTGTCCATCTGTCCAATCTTACCTACTACTGTACTCTCCTCTCTCCCTCAGGGACCTGCACTTAACACAAGTCACAACTGCTCACTGATCCCAGAGCATGCCCTGTCTCTTTAGACGTACTATCTTCTCCTTGTCTCGTCCATCCTCAAATCCTACTGAACTCTGAATACCCAGATAAAAATACCATTTCCTCTATAAATACCTCCCTGATCCTCTCATCTAGAACTTTTCTCCTTGCTCGGTATTCCAGTGCCAAGTAAAAGAACTAGGATATTCTGCTTTACAGTGTGGATAAACTGTACAGTCCTCTACTTTTAAATATCGAACAGAATTCAAATCTTATTCATATTTGTCTATTTTTGTGCTAGCTTTCTTTTTTATTTTTATTTTTTTAAACTTTTGCCACAGGGTATGTGTGCTCACAAGAGACAGAGGGGCAGAGGAGGATGGGGGGAGAGAAAGACAAACGGAGAAATCGAGAAATCATTCCCCAAAGGAGATGGCCACATTGCTTGCTTTAACATAGATCTTCAAGATATGTTCAACATATGGCACATATCTCAGAAAGTCATGTTGACACATGAAAGAATCAGGGTTCAAATGTGTTCATCTGAAAGAAACTGCAATAATTTTTAAGAATTTCTCAAATTTATATTTTAAGAAAAACTGTCTAATCAAATTGTTTAGATTTAATTTGTAGATAAAAATCTTAAAAAATAAGTAAACCATCCCATTTTATAATAACAATAAATGACCAAATTTTCTATTCACAGCCTGTTCTACAAATCAAATGGCATCTACTTCAAATGTGAAATATTATTTAAATATAACTAGGGAGAAAAATTAAAAATAAATGTTAAGAAATGGTTATTGTGGGACCAGTAGATGCCATAATGGTCACATCGCTGGACTCCTACATGGCTGACTATGGTTCAAGTACCGGACTAGGTGGCTTGAAACTGACGCTGGGTGTGTATGATGTGTGCCCAAATCCCAAGAGGATAATGGAGGAGAAGGAACTGCAGGGCATGGCCATACCCCCAGAGGTTGATTTCTCACCTTCTTTTTTTCTCTGTCTCTCTGGCTAGCACACACGCCCTATAACAAATATCTCTCTTATAAAATAAATGTAAAAAAAAAAAAAAAAAAAAAAAAAAAAAGAGCATAAAAAAAAAGTTACTGGACTGAGCCAGTCCTAAAGTTTATGGTTAAGGGAGAGAGATCGCACATGCTAACTGTGGTTTGAGTCCTGGCCCTGGGGGCTTGAAAAACACTGGAGATATGTGCCCCAAATCCTGAAGGGATGAATAAATGGTGATGGGACTATGGTGTGGCCGCCACCACCACTTCCCTCTTCTCTGGCAAGCATACTTTTCCCCTCTGTTCCTCTGGCAAACACATAGACCCTCTGACAACTGAAACAAAATCTTATTGGGGAGTGCACAAGAGAATATTAGTTAACCTTTCTTTTCTTTATTGTTTTTTTTTAAAGGTTTTTGCCAAAGGACATGTGCGCTTCCTGGAGAGAAATGGAGAGAGACAGTGAGCAGGAAAGTTAGAAACTGCCCTCCGGGGGGGAATGACCATGTCACAATCACTTCTCCTCATTTTGGGCATGCACACACGTGCCCACCATGATTTTCAAGCCTCTTAGTCCAGATTCAAACCGCAATCAGTCATGTGGGAATCCAGCGCTGTAACCACTATGCCACCTGCTGACTCCCTTCTTTTTATTTTCTAAATTTGCCAGAAGGCTTGGGATACAGACAGTGAGGGAAATTGACAAAGTACCACCATGGGGCATGGTCACACTGCAATCCCCTCTCTTCTATCTCTTCTTCCCTCCAGAATTCTGGATATGCATGCACACATGCCTGGAGTGTTTTTTTCAAGCAGCTGGGTCCAGGACTTAAGCCTTGTGGTAAGCCAGCAATGTGGGATTCAGCTGACCCAACCACCAGGCCACAGGGGCTGGCCCGGTTAACCTTTCTTTATATAAAACTTAACAAAGAAAAAAAAAGCTGCATTTTATTTACTTGTTTATTTATTTTTGTAGTTTGCTATAGGTATGTGCACTTCCAGAAAGAGACAAAGAAAGAACGGTAGACAAAGAAAAAGTGAGAAATCACCTCCCCAAAGGGATGGCCATGCTGCCATCCCTTCCCCATTCTCCATTTGGGATTTTAAGTATGCATGCATATGCACCTGTAATGATTTGTCAAGCTGTCGAGTCCAGTGGAATTTGGCCACCTTAACCTCCATGCTACCTGTTGGCCCAAAAATGGTGTGGTTTTTTTTTTTTTTTTGGCGGGGGAGATTTTTGCTATAGGGTGCATGCACTCACCAGAAAGACAGAGACAGAGAGAAGAAAGCAAGAAATCATCCTCTGGGGGGATGGCCACGCCTCAATCCCCTCTCCTCCATTTTCCTCTTGGGATCTTGGGCACGCATGCACATGTGCCCACTGTGAGTTCAACCCACTGCCACTGGGTCCAGGACTCGAATCGTGGTCAACTACACGGGAGCCCAGCAACGGAGCCATTACACCATCTGCTGGTCCCAAATGCTGCCATTTTTAATGGTAAAATCTTGCTTATTTAAAAACTTTTAAAATAGGGAACCAGCAGTTAGCGTAATGGCTATGTTGCTGGATTCCCACGTAGTCGACTGCGGTTCGTGTCCCGGACCCGGTGGCTTAAAAATCACACCAGGCACGTGTGCGTGCGTGCCCAAGATCCCGAGGAGAATGGAGGAGACGGGATTGCGGTGTGACCATCCCCCCTGGGGGGTGATTTCTCACTTTCTATCTCTCTGTTTCTCTCTGTCTGTCTGGCGAGTGCACGCGCCCTATAGCGAAAATCTCTCAAAAACAAAACAAAAAAAACTTTTAAAATAACCATTGAAACATGCCTGCTATTTACGTGTCAAATTCTTACAAAAATGAAACTAAAGTACTGTTTTAAGACCAAATTTTTTTTTTAATAGTCGAAAACATAATCTCTTTATTACATAAGAAGTTTGGACATAGAAAGGAGGCAGCATCTGAGATTGCAGACTGAAAAAAAAACCCACGAGAGGAAAAAGAAAGCACTTGAAATTCTTCTATTTTATAAAATATCACAGTTTCACAGCTGTCTATTGTAGCAGTTTTCTCTCTCCACTGTTGCTTGAAAATCACAGTAGCACAATATATGGATATATATTAAGGTTGCTGCATCTTTTTTTTTTTTTAATCGCACAGGTAGACTACTGGAGAAATAATCCTGTATAAAAATATTGTGTTACGGTGAAAGCAGTAATAATAGAGTGGAAATGAAAAATTACAATGATCAGAGCTTAAAGGGTTTTACAAATAGTCGTGGACACAGGTTGAGTCCAGGATCTGTTGGCAATGCAGCAAGTGTGCGGTTTACAATCAAGAGGCCTTTGCAGAATAAGGGCCCAGCAAAGAGGCTCAGAAAGGGCCCTGGTGGTGGAGTCAAAGGCAATTGGAGAGGCACGCCGGGAAAGGCAGAGGACCTTGCTGCTGTGTTCCATTCTCACTCAATGCTCTGCTTCTTCCCCTTTTAAAAAATATATACATATTGCATCAGCAGTGTGTATCTTGATTAACTAATCGCTCTGTTCATTCTCCTTGGTACAATTTGCCCCCAGCCCTGTCCCTCTGCAATGTACAAGTCCAGCTTGGTTGTTTTGTTTGTTTTTTAAGGAAAAAAAAAAAAAGGCCCAAATATCTTAATTAAATTAATTAAACGTACAAACACCATAGGGTTTCATACTGAATAAATAGGGCTAATTAGACCCGGTGGCAAGTCTGAGTCACAGGTTTGTCTCAGGTTCGGCACTGTCTCAGGTTAGGATGTGGTCCAAAGACTCCCACTTATTATTATCTCATGTATTATTATTAATAAATTCTAATGTATCGTCCGCACAACTTCAGGGTTCCCGTAAATCTCATCTTCGGACTCAGAGGTGGTTCCATTGCTGGAAGGTGTGGAGGTGGCCAGGGACCCCACTGGCCTGGCAAACGTACCCCTCGTTGAGGTTGGTCACCTGAGGGGACAGAGTGCTGGAGTGACTCCTGGCTGGGTCCAGCACAGGGGACAAGGGGGCACCCACTGGAGTCCCCGCTGAGGAATAACTGAGGGCCCCTGGAGAAGGTGGGGGCGACTTGCAGTGAATCTTCATGTGCTTCCGCAGAGAGCTAGGGTGGGTGTAGGACTTGTCACAGCCCCTGATCTTGCAATAGTAGGGCTTGTCACTGGTGTGGACGTGGGAATGCTTCTTTCGATCACTGCTATTGGCAAACTTCCTGTCACAGCCATCAAATTCACATTTGAAAGGCTTCTCCCCTGTATGAGTGCGCTTGTGGATCTTGAGTTTCTCGGAGCGCGCGAAGACCTTGCCTCAGCCCCTCAGAAGGGGCAGGGGAAGGGCTTCTCGCCAGTGTGCACGCGGATGTGGTTGATGAGCTTGCATTTGGCCTTGAAGGGCTTGCCCTCGCGCGGACATTCCTCCCAGAAGCAGACGTGGCTGCTCTGCTCGGGGCCACCCATGTGCTCCACCGTGATGTGGTCACCAGCTCGTGCATGGTGCCGAAAGTTTTGGAGCAGGACTTGGCGCTGCCGACTGGGGGGTGGTGGCGGCGGCCAGACCAAAATATTGATTTGACACATAAGTAAGTCAAACTATTTGGGAAAATAATATGAGCTGAATTACAATGCAAAAAAACTTAAAAAGGTTGTTCTAGTTTACTGTAGAAATACAAGTTTTTACTGGTACTACTTGTGGCAAATGGACCGCCTACTGGCTTTAAAATCCTCTTAATTGTCTGTTCTGATATAGCAGATAACAGAGATAAATTATAATAAAAAGTAGTTGTTTTTTTTTTTTTTTTTGAGAGGTTTTTTGCTATAGGGCGCGTGCGCTCGCCAGACAAACAGAGAGAGACAGAGAGACAGAAAGCGAGAAATCACCCCCCAGGGGGGATGGTCACGCCTCAATCCCTTCTCCTCCATTCTCCTCTCGGGATCTTGGGCACGCACGCACATGTGCCCAGTGTGAGTTTTTAAGCCACCAGGTCCGGGTCGCGAACCATGGTCGAATACGTGGGAGTCCAGTGACATAGCCATTACGCTAACTGCTGGTCCCAATAAAAAGTTTTTACTAAATCAAAGGTAAGAAAACATTCTATGAGAGTCTTCTTTTTTTTTTTAATTTTTTTTTTAGAGGTTTTTGCTATAGGGCACGTGCGCTCACCAGAAAGACAGAAAGAGACAGAGAGATAGGAAGCAAGAAATCATCCCCCCCGGGGTGATGGCCACGCCGCAATCCCTTCTCCTCCATTCTTCTCTCGGGATCTTGGGCACACACATACACACGCCTGGCATGAGTTTAAGCCACCGGGTCCAGGACTCGACCCGCGGTCGACTACATGGGAGTTCAGTGACATAGCCATTATGCTAACAGCTGGTCCCACTATGAGAGTCTTCTTATAGAAACTTTTCTAAGCTATTAAAGATTATACTTAAAAAAACAAAAACAAAAACAAAAAACAAAAAAACCCTAGTGTCTACAGGTGGTGTAACATGGTAGTTAGGGGCACTGGACTCCCACACGGTCGACCACGGTTCAAGTCCCGAGCCTGGTGGCTTGCTTTCTCAGTTTCTCTCTCTTTCTCTCTTCTCTCTCTCTCTCACTCACTCACTCTGTCCTTTTCTGGTCAAATTGGAATAGATAAATGAATAAATGGAGTTAAATAAAATAATTCTTAAAAAAAAAAAAGATTATACTAAAAAAAGTTCATTTAGGAGCAGCCAGGGGTATAGTGGTTATGGCAGCTGGATCTCACATGGTCAACTGTGTGGTTCAAGTCCCAGACCTGGTAGCTTGGAAAACATGCCAGATACGCGTGCACGTGTGCCCCAAATCCCAGGAGGATAATGGAGATGGGTTTGGGGCATGGCAATTTCCTCTGGAGGGTTGCTTTCTCTCTCTTTTTCTCCCTCTCCAGCAAGTGCTTGCACCCTATAGCAAAAACTTTTTAAAAAGTTCATTGGTCCATTTCTATACTATATATTAATATTTAAATAAAAGAGAACAAAGTTAAAAGAAATATTAAGAACATACCTGTGGAACATTCTTTATAATAGGCACTGGCTGAATTATGGGTGAAGCGTCAGACTTAGAAGTAACTGGTTCAACTGAAGTTGATATTTTCAGTGGTCCCATTCTCTCGTCTTGATCATTAATGAATTCTATATTTTCATTTACATTCGTAGGAGGATGTGGCATCTGGATGGTAGGTTTAGAAGGAACTGATTCTTCCAGTGAGGGGTATGTAAAATCCACTAAAATCCCCAAAAGAATAACACGTTTTTTAAGGACAGCAAATCCCATCAGTCGTACTTTCATTTCTCATGCATGTTGCATATGACAGTTAAATGTAAACTAATGCAATGACAATCCCAACGGGCTTAAAGAAAACATTACCTTTCAGGCTGTGGACATTTTGTTTTTATGCTTGAAAACAAGTTGCTGTCTAAGGACAAACGCGCGAAAAACTAAGAACATTATCCTGAAATTAAAGTATATTTGACTGAAGCAATTTTAAGCAAAATTTTTCACATACATACATGAGATAGACACCTCTTCATTCTTGCCTCGTGCGGGTGGAGTGACTTTAGCATTTGTTGTATACTGGGGATAGCAAAGGAGCCAGTTTTCATAACCTCCCTCTAAAACCAAAGGTTCATTGCGCAGGACAGTTTTACTTTCCCACTATAAAATAAGGAAATAGTATTTTGAATATGGCAGCAGTTGTTCCACAGCCAAACACATAACTAGCCTGGATTTTAAATGAAGACAAGATACATTTTCTAAAAGAAAACTGAAGTCAGAATTCAACACTAAATGAAATAGTTGTATATATCCAGTTTTAAAAACCACATAAGTAATCTATGATCTTAGGGGAAAAGTTAGAAAATAAATAAATATCATAGAAAAGTTACCCATAACCTCACCACCCAGAGATACCACTTTAACATTTCAGAGTTTATTATTATAGAAAATTTTCTGCATGGATACACACTCCTTTTTTAAGTTTATTTTTACAAAACAATGAAACTTTTATGATGCTGCTTTTCTTTTACATGAACATTTTTGATTAATAAAGGACTGTATCATCATTTATAATGACTATAAAATATTCTATTTTATTTACATATACACACACACCCCTACAAAACAGAATCAGTCCTTTGAACACTTGTATTTTTCCCTTTCAATTATAAGCAATGCTTACATAAGTAGCATAGATCCCCACATACGTTCATACCCAATCATCTCCCTTCAAGAAAAGTTCCAGAAGTGGAGTTCTTGAACCAAGGCACACGAACATTTTAAGGCTTTCAATATTTACTGCTAATTTTAAAAACTGCTGCTTAAGAGACCAGCAGTTGGCGTAATGGCTATGTCGCTGAACTCCCACGTAGTTGACCGTAGTTCGAGTACCGGATCTGATGGCTTAAACTCACGCCGGGTACGTGTGCGTGCGTGCCCAAGATCCCGAGAGAAGAATGGAGCAGAAGGGATTGCGGTGTGGCCATCCCCCGCTGGGGATGATTTCTCACTTTCTGTCTCTCTGTCTCTCTCTGTCCTTCTGGCAAGTGCATGCACCCTATAGCAAAAACCTCTCCAAAAAAAATACATTGGTGCATTTCTTTGGCATAACTTCCCAGGTGTAAAATTGCTGGTTTAAAATTTTGGTAAATGATGACAAATTGCCCTTCAAAAAGGTTATTCCAATTTATACACGTAACCAACAGTATATGAGAATGGCCCATCTTTATAATTTTTACCAAGCTGGCTGACATAAAGTGGTATCTTGCTTTATTATATCAGTGAAATTGTGCATCTTTTCTTATGCTTATTAGCCACTATATTGCTCTATGATTGAACTCATCCTTTGCTAATTTTTCTATCGAGTTGTTTGCTATTTTAATAATAAACAGTTAATGTATTCGAAATATTAGGAAAAATAGGTCTCTGGTTAAGTTTTTGCTATAGGGTACATGTGCTTGCGAAAGAGAAAGAGAGAGAGATCACTTGCTGAGGGGATGGCCATGCCACAATCTCCATTCTCTTCTCAGGATTTCAGGCATGCACACACATGCACACAGCATATTTCTTGAGCCCTTGTGTCCAGGACTTGAACAGTGTAGTCACAGCCATGTGGGACCCAGCCACCTTAACCCGCACACCACAGGCTGCCTTGTACTGTAAATATTTTTACTAACTGATTTTCCCTTTATATATATATATTTTTGTTTATTTTATAGTTAAATATATTGGTCTTCCTTTATGGCATCTTGGTTTGGGATTAAGATAATAAAAAATATCTAGGGACCAGCAGTTAGCGTAATGGCTATGTCGCTAGATGCCCATGTAGTCGACTGTGGTTTGAGTCCCAGACCCGGTGGCTTAAACTCATGCCGAGTGCATGTGCATGCGTGTCCAAGATCCTGAGAAGGGAATGGAGAAGGGGTTGCTGTGTGGCCATCCCCCCTGGGGGTGATATCTCGCTTTCTATCTCTCTGTCTCTCTCTGTCTTCCTGGCGAGCGCACACGCCCTATAGCAAAAACCTCTCCAAAAAAAAAAAAAAAAAAAAAAAAAACCTAGCAGTTCACTTTTCAATCTACACATTCGTATCTTTGATCCATTTGAGATCTAGCTTGGTCTATGATATAAGATAGGGATCCACTCTTTTTTTTACTGACTGGCTAGTCAGTTGTTTGGAAACCATTTACTTTACTCCGTCTTTTCCTTATTGATTTGTTCTGTCACCTTTGTCCTGCATTAAACGTTTACACACCTTAGATTGAGCTGTATAAAACTGCCGCTTTCATTAGTCAAAGCTAGGTAGATATTGGCAGTTTCATATAATCAACCCATATTTGAGTATAGTTCTGGGTTCCTAAAAAGCATGAACTGTTTCAAGGCTTTTTAGATTGTCCTACTTGAAGAGAACGGTCCACCAACTGATTCTCCAAGCAGCAGAGTGAGGTGTATTCTCACCACATGCTCACCAGCATTCAGTGTGATCACTGCTTAATAATTTAGCAAGTTAAATTGAGCATTATTTTTCTAATCTTTGTTAACCTGAGCACTGAAAAGTAGCACTGTTTTATTGTGGATCATCTGATACAAATAAAGTTGACCTTTTATTTATGGTATGTCCACCTTTATTTCCTCTTTTGTTTATGTCTATGTCCACTAAAAATTTCACTAATTTATCTTAAGTATTTTTCTTACTGATTTATAAAAGTTATCAGATCTTAAATATTTTAAACCGCTGCTACATTCAATGCAAATATTTTTGTTCAATCTGTCTTCTAATCTTACCATATTCCTTTCACACCTAAGTTTTTATTTAATTAAGTAAAAAATATCAGTCTTTTTTGACTTGGTGACATCTTCCTTTGCTTTTATAGTTTTTTGTTGTTGTTGTTAAGGTTTTTGCCATAGGACACATATGCTGGAGACAGAGAGACAGTGAGAGGGAAAGTGAGAAGTCACCTCCCACAGGAGATAGTTGCACTGCAATCCCTTCTCCATTCTCCTTCTGGGATTTTGGTTACACACGCATACAAGCCCAGCAGGATTTTCAAGTTGCCAGGTCTGAGACTCAAACCACAGTCAGCATGTGACTAAAAGTTCTAAAACATTTTATATACATCAGTTTATTTTAAGTTTGAATTCTAAAAAGTTCTACAATCAAAGCATGATGGAACTTTTAGTCTATAAGATAAACAACTAGTTGACATGCCTTTCTAACAACCAGAGAAGGCTTGAAATGACAGAAAGCTAACAAGGAAACTTGCTAACCTTGAAAAGTGCATCTTTCAGACTCCGTAGAGTTGTTCCAAGATGTAAATCTTTTGCAGAACTAAACCAGTCAAGAAGTACCACATAATCCACATTCCCCCGCTTCTTCCATGTTTCTTTAGAATCATCTGGGAGGTTTGCTTCAATCCGACTAGCAGTGACTCTGAAATGTATTAACATTTGTATTGGGGCAAAAGTTGAGGAGAGGTCCCAATACCTAAGACACTAATGTAAAACACTAAGATTTGTTCTACAGTTTATTTTACATGATAGCACAATTTAATAGATCCTGAGCTCAAACTGTATATTAAGATATAAATAATCTATACGTTTTAACCCATTCACTACTGCAAAATGCAGGAATATGATTTCAGTAATTATTAGAGACTAAAAGTACACTCAATTCTGATCCTTTAAAAAGGAGGGGTAAGGGAGCAAAACTGAAAACAGAGGAAGTCACCTGAGAACTTCTCTCAGCCAAATATAAAGAACGAGAGGATCACCTGGGTAATCCTCGTATTTCAGTTTTCTTACACCTCTATATTTTTTATTAACCAAACACCTGGGTGTTTATTACATAATCCCATACAGCATTTACTATTTACCACACACTGTTATAAATGGCTTACTCTCATTGACCTCATGAAATCCTTGCTACAACCCTGTAATGTAGACGTCATCATTATTCGCATCTTATAGGTAGGAAAACTGAGGTACACAGGGTTTAAATAACTTGCCCAAAGTCACAACTGGTAAGTAGAACCAGAGTTCAAACTCAGGCACTCTGACTCACATCTGCACTCTTATTCAGTTACTTTGCTATGCTGCCTCTTAAATCATGTCAACTGTGAATAGTACCAACCAGATTACAACTCCCTGTTCAAGTCATCCTTTGCTCACATAAGAGCTAAGTCCTTATAATGGCCTGCTGCACCCTCTTATCTTGATACCCTCAACCTATCTGTCTTCTCTAATCACTCACTAAGCCACTGGCTTCTTTGTAATTCCCGATTTACCCAGCATGCTCCTGCTCTTTGTACATCTCTTCGAGTCTTACTTATAACTTATTTCTGTAAGGCTTTCTTGGATTAATTTTTTTTTTTTTTTTTTTTTTTTTTTTTTGCTATAGGGTGTGTGCATTCGCCAGAAAGACAGAAAGAGACAGAAAGCAAGAAATCACCCTCTGGGGGGATGGCCACATCGCAATTCTTTCTCCTCCGTTCTCCTCTCAGGATTTTGGGCACTCACCTGGCATGAGTTTAAGCCACTGGGTTCGGAACTCGAACCATGGTCAACTACATGGGAGTCCAATGACATAGCCATTACGCTATCTGCTGGTCCCTCCTGGATTAAAATTTTATGAACCACCCCCTACATGCACGTACTCAAAACTATCATCTCTACAACACTTATTAACATCAGATATGCTATACCTTTAGAATTTTTTTTTATTATCTATCTTATCCCATTTCCTATTAAAATAAAAACTCTATGAAGGCAACAACTTTTATCTGTTCAATAGTTTAGCCCAGCACTTAGAACCACTGAAACCTAGCCCATAAATAAGTGCTCAGTAAATATTTGTCAAATAACTGAATGAATGAGTAATATAGATTCACTCTTCTAGGTAAGGGGTTCCATATTATTTCTAGCAAACCAATGAATGAATACACACACACACACACACACACACACATATATATATAAAAAGTAGGCATTTTAGTATTTAACTTACGATACTGGCAAACTGGGCAAGACTAATAAAACTTTTATCCATAAGTAAAACTAAATGGCTTGGATTATAAATATTTTTTTAAAATTCTGTTCCTATATACTGTAATGTTGGTTACTGTATCTTCTATGAAATAAAGAAGAAAAAGAAGAAATAAAAGATATCTCATAATATCCTCTTCTGGTATACTGAGATCAGAAGAGTGCTCGGTCAACAATGAATGAGAAAAAATTAAATGTGACATTCTTAAGGACCACTTCCAATGCTAGGGATACATTTGCTTAAATACTGTTCTCAGGATTAGTATTCTATAGAAAACACCTTGGGAAACAATAGGGCCAACCTGTATTTCCCAATCTTTAGTCTTTTATGTATCATCTACAATCTGCTGCAACTCTTGCTCGTAGTATTTAAATTAATTAAAAGCAATTTTTATTTAAATAAATTTTAATAGGAAATTGTGTGTCCCTATAAATATGGGAAAAAAGCATCATATTCAATAAATAAAAGTGAGTCTAAAAATAAGTAAAGTTTGCTATATTCACATAACAGAAACCATAGAGCAATGAGAACAAACTACGACTACTCATAATGAAAATGGCTCTCACCAACATAAGGCTAAATACGACCAGCCAGACATGTGAGACTATGTATTAGATGATTCCACTTGTATAAAGTGCAAAAACAGACAAAACAACATTTTTTGTTAGAAGTTGGTGGGTTCCTTGGATGGGTGGGGATATGGGTAGTTCTCAGAGGCAGTACATCAGGATTGTGGAGAGATGGTACTACTGTTTCTTGGTCTCAATGCTAGTTAAACAGGTGCATTCAGTTTATGAGAACTCACTAAACAGTATAGGAGTGCTTCTACATATATACTACACTATATTAAAATTTTAAAACATACCATGAAAAATACATTAGTCACAAATAGCTAGTTATAGATTCTTTCGCCTCCAGAAAGCTCGGAGGTCTACTCTGCTAAGATGATTAGGAAATATATTAAACAGGTATACTAGCACCAAACTGAAACTCCTTTAAATCGATTCAGAAGGACTACAACAAAAACTAAAGGAGCAATTTTCTTAATATAGAATTCACTGTTCTTTAATCATCTAAAACTTAAAATCCTCTTGAGATTTACAGCAGTCCAAATTTCACATTTTGGGAAATTCTCAATGCAAATTCAATAAAGACTATTAGGTGCTGGTGCAGATTAGACTATCCAAAAACTAATTATAGCTTTGTCTTTTCAAATCCTGGAAATATATTCACATCTGTTTGATTACATTAAAGTACTCTAATCCCACTTTTAAATAGCATATTTACAAAGTATTCTAATCTTTTTTTTTTTTTTTTTTGAGAAGTTTTCGCTATAGGGCGTGTGCGCTCGCCAGACAGACAGAGACATAGAGACAGAAAGCGAGAAATCACCCCCCAGGGGGGACGGTCATGCCGCAATCCCTTCTCCTCCATTCTCCTTTCGGGATCTTGGGCATGCACGCACACACGCCCGGCGTGAGTTTTAAGCTACCGGGTCCGGGACGCAAACTGCGGTCGACTACGTGGGAGTCCAGAGACATAGCCATTACGCTAACTGCTGGTTCCCCAAAGTATTCTAATGTTTAGGTCAAACATTTAACAAGAATCTATAGTAAAAACAAAGCAGATTTTATTACGTTATTACCTAATTTAAAAAATGTATACTTTTAATGCTAAATCAGCCCTAGGATGGACCACAGGTTTCAGTTAATCCAATCTGATAAGCTAAGACCCAGAGAGGTTACACGCAGGGACTTCAAAAGGTTTGCAGGAAAAATGAAATTAAAGCATAAGTTTATTTTGGTACAAAAAAGTTTGAAATCCATGCATAATTTCTTCATAATATGCATTTTCTATGAACTTTTAAAAGAGTCACCTTATTATTTATATAAGAATGCTCGAAACAGTGAAAATTACTGTGGATCTGCAAGTTTAGCTCTGGCACTAAGTCATGATGATTTCTAATGTACAAGACACCCATGAAATAATTTTAAATTATTTTATCAGTTAACAGCTTTCTTACCCAGAATAAACAGACAACGCTTTTTGAAAGTAAATCCTTCCTTACTAATGCCAGGCACTGTGCTAAATTCATGTATGTGTGTATGTGTAGAATATGTATAAAATTTCTCATATAAACATCCTGAAATCTCTATGAGATAGGTACTGTTGGGTTGTTGGGAAAGTCATGATGCATTTTTGCATAGAAAAATAAGTCATGACTTTCCCGACAACCTAATACTATCCTCATTTTACAGATAAAACATGAGCTTAAAGAACATAGGTCAGTTGCTAGAAATAATGCAGCGGAGTTCACTGAATACAGTCCAACTGCAGAGTCTATCATTTTTCTTAAGTAGGTAGCTTTACTTCTTAAAAAAAGGAAGGTGGGTGGTGAGGGTGTGAATGGTGGCATAGAGGTAAAACAATACCACGTGAGGTTGACCCACATAGGAAGGTTCCGGGTTCATGCCTGTGGACTTCCCTAATATGCTGGCACGTGTGCAGTTGTAGACTGGGGCTGGCTGAAGGCCTGGATTGCGGCATGGGGACCCGGTTAGGTGTGCTGTCTCTCTTGTTCATGGAAGAAATAAATAAATTAATTAAAAAAACAAGTTATTGCGCCATCCCACAGCACATGGCTCCATACTACACCCTCGGAGCCAGATCTGCAAGGCTGTCATTTGCGTCCCTGCTCTGGTGGCTTGAGAAACATACCAGGCATGTGTGCACACGTCTAACATCCTGACAGGACAGAGACAGAAAGAAAGGAGATTGCGATGTGATCACATACCATTGGAAGGCTTTCTTTTTCTCTCAAGCAAGAGCATGCACCTCTGGCAACTTAAAACAAAAAGATATGTGTATGCTCTTTTTACCATAAATGATAGTACAGGGAATTTTGACATGCAAAACCATTAGTGCACAATTTTAGTTAATCTGGTATAAATTCACAAACTTGTAAGTAGAAAATGAGAAAGAGTAGGAGAAATCAGTCAACAAACACCTGGGAAGAAAGGACACACACACAGTGCTGCCAGCGGCATGGAGTATGCGGGGCCGTGGCCTGTAGCCTGCGCAGGGCCTTGGCGCCCACCGTGCCCTGCCCTGCCCACCGCAGCCCTGGCGGCTGCGGGTGGGCACCATCCGGATGCTGCGCACAGGACCAGCTCTGCTGTCAGTGCGTAAATTCACAGAGAAACACGAATGGATAACAACAGAAAACGGTATTGGAACAGTGGAAATCAGCAATTTTGCACAGGAAGCTTTGGGAGGTGTTGTTTACTGTAGTCTGCCTGAAGTTGGGACAAAACTGAACAAACACAGTGAGTTTGGTGCTTTGGAAAGTGTGAAAGCTGCTAGTGACCTCTATTCCCTTCTGTCAGGAGAAGTCACTGAAGTCAATGACGCTCTTGCAGAAAATCCAGGACTTGTCAACAAATCTAATTATGAAGATAATTGGCTGATCAAAATGACACTGAGTCACCCTTCAGAACTAGACTAACTAATGAGTGAAGATGCGTATGAGATATATGTAAAGTCTACTGAAGAGTAAAAGTAGAACCCTTGGGACCAGCAGTTAGTGAAATCGCTATGTTGCTGGACTCCCATGTAGTGGACCGCGGTTCGCGTCCCAGACCCGGTGGCTTAAAACTCACGCTGGGAACATGTGCGTGTGTGCCCAAGATCCCAAGAGGAGAACGGAGGAGAAGGGATTGTGGTGTGGCCATCCCCCCAGGGGGTGATTTCTCGCTTTCTGTCTGTCTCTGTCTGTCTGGCGAGCGCACGCGCCCTATAGCAAAACCCTCTAAAAAAAAAGAGTAAAAGTAGAAACCTTAAATAAAGTAATGTAAAACAACTTAATCCAGGCATAGTTGTCTTAAATTAGTGGTTGATAGAAGACTTAAATTGCAACTTTTAGCATTACCAGTGGGAAAAAAAACTACTCTGAACACCACTACTGAAAAGAAAAACACCTTAACTTTCTAATGATCATATTTTTAATAAACACATAATGCATCTTTTTCACAATATTCTATGATTTTTAGTCTATGCACAAGTATTCAGAATTCATGAAATTATCTGTGATTAAAAACTAGTTATAAAAATGATGTAATTAGTGATAACACTGTTAGCCTAAGCCTTATAGAACACTGTGTATAACCATCCCTGGATGTGGGTCAGAAGACTTCATTTTCTCTTCACTGGAAATCAGTGGGAGTGGAGAAAAGTTTTTGTTGTATAGTGTTAAAGAGCAGTACTAATGTAGTTTTCCCATATACTGCATTTGCTGGTGCTATTTTATACAGCTGAAGCAACAGCTTTGTAGCAAAATAAGACATAATAAAATATTCAATTCCTCCATTAAAGAAAAAAAAAGGACACACAAAGACTTATTCCTCTTCTTACAAGACTAAAATGCCACAGATTTAAAAAAAAAAAAAAAAAGCCTAACTGGAATGCCTCTGACACTCTCCTTTAGAAAGGGTGTGTTTTTAAGAAGCAAAGAACAACAACAAAAAAAAAGGCAACGGAAGAGCCAAGACTACTTTGCCACATCTGGTTTGGATGTTAAATAGTAACATTTATTACTGTCCACAGTTTACCATTTTATCTAAATACAGAGTGACCCACCCTGGACTGATGGCTTCTTCAGGAACACTGAGAGAATCTGAAATACAGGAATCCTGAAAATCTTGCATTCTTCGAGCATCCATTATAATCAAGCTGATGTTTTTATCCATCATCATTGTGTATAGTTCCTTTGCTGTGATTGCTCCTTGGAATTGAGACAGACAGTGTAAGTGAGAAGACCCAGGGTCCATGTGCTAGCATTATCACTAATCACAGGACAAACAGCTTTCTCTAAACGAAGTTCACTGGGCATCATACACTTGCTATCCCATCATACTATTTATTATCTTTTAAAGCAACATTAAATATAATTTGTGATTTTAATATTTATCAAGAAATCATGGGGTCAGCAGTTGGCATGGTGGTTAAAGCACTGAACTCCCACATGGCTGAACATGGTTTGAGTCCCAAACTTGGCAGCTTGCTTTCTCACTTTCTCTCTCTCTCTCTCTCTCTGGTGAGCACACATGCTCTACAGCAAATTAAAGAAAATAATAATAATAATAATAAATAAAATTAAATACTCATTTAAAAAGAAAAAAAGAAATCAGTTTGGACCTGCTTATAAATACTTAAAATCAAAACTTACTACTGAGGTTACAATTACATATGGTATTGGCTCTGTTACTGATATAAAATAAAGAAAAAAATTTAAAGTATGTCTTATGACTGATTTCCAAGTATTCCTAAGCCAACAAGCCAAAAGTCTGTTATTTGTGCTCCACATCAGGGTTGATGAACTGTGGCCACCTGTTTTCACTGGGACAGTTTGTTTACATCTTGTCTATGGCGGCTTTCATGCTGAACAGCAGGAGCCAAAAGCTGCTTCAGAGACCACAGGGCTCTCCAAGTACACAAAGCTTCCCAAGCCTAAAATGTTCACTACTGCACCCTTTAAGAAAAAGCTTGCACTCCTCATTCTATAGCCTATATTCTAATAAACATGTATTCTGATGTTCATTAACTACAATACCATCTAGCCAGAAAGGAAAAAGTACTATTGTATTTTTTAAGAAGACAAACAAAAAGAGGGATTGCCAGGTGGTGTGGTGGTTAAGGGTGCTGGACTCCCACGTGGCTTCCCACAGTTCGAGTCCTCGACCTGGTGGCTTGCTTCCTCACTCTCTCCCCCCCGCCCCCATCCCTCTCTGGTCAAATTAAAATAAATAAATAAAGTGAAATATTTCTTTTTTTAAAAAAAGATGATGAACAAAAAGAAAACTAAATAAAGATATTGCCGTTTTTAATTTTTTAACTGGGGGGGGCAATCTGACAAAATAAATACTTCCTATATTGCTATCTTTCTTCCTGTATCACCTGAAGTGAAAGACTTACAAAGCACTACAGGGAGTTTAGATATATAAAGAATGATTTCAGTAGTGAGCTATGAAAAGAAGGCACTCTCAATATCTCCTAAGACCAAACATCTGCCACTGCTAATAACCATTCTACTTCCCTCTAACTGGCAAGACTGTTTTGATAACAAAGCAGACTGAACACTGGGGAGGGTAACATCTAAGTGTGATGAGATACAAAAGAACCAATGGATAAAAACTAATCCTAGAATGACTTGGTAACAGTTTTCAGAAAGGCACCTTACAGTACTGTTTATTTTTTAAATCATTGTACAAGCTGGGACCAGCAGGTGGCACGGTGGTTAAAGCACTGACTCCCACATGGCCAATAGCAGTCTGAGTCCTGGACATGGAGGCTTGCTTTATCACTTTTCTTCTCTCTTTGTCCCTTTCTGGTGAGTGTGCATGCCAAATAATAATGATAAATAAAATAACTCAAAAAATAATTGCATGCCAATGTTTTAAATAGAGAACTTACTTTAGTGCTACATATAACTAGGTTAAACTTTTTTGAGAATGGAAAAAGTTCTCTGGTAGATGAATGCATTTTCTTAAAGTCTGCTGTTTACTCACTTATTTGTGACTAGAGCGTCAGCAGTATCATGGAAAACAAGTATATTACTGGCTTAGATTTTTTTCAGGAGGGTGAAGTGGCCTTGGAAGTAATTAAGCCTACAACTTAAGAGTCATAAAAAATAATAGCTAATACTGGGCCAGTTGGTGGCATGGTGGTTAAAGTGGCTGGGTCCCATGTGGTAGACTGTGCAGTTCAAATCTTGGACCCTGCAGCTTGAAAAACACATCGAGCACATGTGCATGCATGCCCAAAATCCCAAAAGGAGGGAGAAATGGAGAAGGGACTGTGGTATCACTATTGCCACTCACCCCCAGGTGCAGCTTTCTCACTTTTTCTCTCTCTCTGATGAGTGCATATGCCCTCTGGCAAGTTTTTAAAAATAACAATAGCTAGTACTTAAAGACTATCATGTATTCTAAGAGTTCTACATATATTAATTCATTTAATCCTTACAATAAACCTGAGAAATAGGTACCATTATTAATTCCACTTTACGGATGGGCAAACTAAGGTAGAAAGGTTAATAAGTAACATCCTGAAGATCAAATGAAAATTTGGAAGAGCCAACATGGTCAAACCCAAGTGATCTAACTCACAGTCCATTCTCTTAACCACTATGTTAAACTGCATCTTGAAAAGAAAACAAGTACAGGCTGTGATTTTGACATTTTCCATTGCATATTACCATATTTTATCACATCACGCTGAAATTATTCATAAAACATCCCCCCCATGATAAATGTAGAACCTAAACATTTTTGATATAATTGTCCAAGATGGGAAAAATAATAAAGCTTATACAAAGATCAGACAAATTGCTAAGAATTTCACTGTACAAAAATCAGAAGCTTAGGACCAGCGGTTGGTGTAATAGCTATGTCGCTGGACTCCCACGTAGTCAACCGCGGTTCGAGTCCCAGACCCAGTGGCTTAAACTCACACCGGACGCATGAGCATGCGAGCCTAAGATCCTGAGAGAAGAGTGGAGGAGAAGGGACTGTGGTGGCCATCGCCCCCGGGTGTGTGTGTGTGTTTATGTGTGTGTGTGTGTGATTTCTTGCTTT
The DNA here is from genome assembly GCA_026018925.1 of Tupaia tana. Taxonomy (NCBI): domain Eukaryota; kingdom Metazoa; phylum Chordata; class Mammalia; order Scandentia; family Tupaiidae; genus Tupaia; species Tupaia tana. Next base: position 22,074,028 of record JAKSZU010000023.1, read on the forward strand.
CTGTCTCTCTGTCTCTCTCTGCCTTTCTGGCAAGCGCATGTGCCCTATAGCAAAAACCTCTCAAAAAAAAACAAAAAACAAAACCAAAAACAAAAACAAACAAACAAAACAAACAGAAGCTTATTTTGATTGAAAGATTTCAGTAAGAATGTAAAAGAATATCTCTTAGCACAACATACCTTTTTCTGTGGTCTCAGTTTTCTCACTCTTTTCTCCATTCATCTATTTACAGAAAAAAAAAGTTCAACTTTAGTACTTCACTGAAATGGAAAACCTAAGAAATTAAGTATGCAGAGTACTGTCATTTTATAAAAATATAGGAGGGCCAGCAAATGGCATGAAGGTTAAGGCAGCCGGATCCCACATGGCCAACTACACAGTTAAGAGTCCAGGGCCTGAAGGCTTGGAAAACATGCCAAGCATATGTGTATGCGTGCCCAAAATCCTAAGGAGAATGGAGGAGAGAGGACTGTGGTGTGGCCATCCCCCTGGAGGGATGCTTTCTCACTTTCTCTCGCCTCTTTTAGTCTCTGTCTCTAGTGAGTACATGTGCCCTATGGCAAAAATTAAAAAGACAAAAACAAAAATAGATGAATAATGACATTTTCAGTTTAATTTGGTAGAAGACAACAGCTAAAATCATTAGCAACATATCAAAATCATAGGACATTTCCTCAAATTTTCTTTAAAGGCCAAATATAGTTTAAAAACACAAAATTATTATATAAATTTAATATTTAATTTACTTAGAAAGTAATCCTGGGCTGGCTCTGTGCCTGATGGTTAAAGCAGCTGGATGCCGGGGCCAGCAGGTAGCCTGGAGGTTAAGGCAGCTGGATCCCACATGGCCAACTCCATGGTTCAAGTCCTGGACTCAACAGATTGAAAATCACACAGGGCGTGCACACCTCAAATTCCGAAAGGAGAAAGGAAGAGAAGGGACTGCAGTGTGGCCATCCCTCCCTCAAGGGGTAATTTCTCTTTCTTGCTCTTTCTCTCTCTATTAAGATGCTGGGCAGGTTTTCAAGCATACCTGAAGTTTTTTTTTTTTTTTTTCCCCAAGCCACCAGGACCAAGACTTGAACCCTGGTCAACCATATAAGATTGGGCTTCTTCTGAACAACGATTAACTGCTGTACTACGGGCCAGACCTCAAAGCAATATTATTTATCTTATGTTACGAGTTCTAAAGTCAAAAGACCAGCTTCACTACTACTGCCTAGCCCAATGTCACAAGTAATTCAATTTTATGCAGATGAGGATCCACATACCGATGACAGTTGAAAGCTACAAGCAATATCAGTCTTTTACCTCACACCATATATGTGAAATACCTTTTGGGTTTTGTCTTTCGAATCCAATACATTGTCCAAAGAACCTTTAGCCGGTTTGCCACCATCCTCTCTTCCTGTTTCCTGCTTTTTCTGTTGCTGCAGCTGTTCCTCTTGCCTGTCTTTTTCTTCAAGTTTTTTTCGAACTTCAGCTTCTTCATATCTAATTGAAAAAAGAAGTCAGGATGTTTTTAAGTGCCACAATGGCCAAGTAATGGAGTTCAGTTCCATAAAATTGGTAAGCAGCCTGCCTTGAGATATTTGATGGCTTGCATACTGTCTCCCATCAGCTGAAACCTGACTCTACTAATGCTTCTTACAGACCACGCTCACACATCTGCCCTCGGCAGCCTTCTAGAGATTTACTTCAAATTGCTCAAGAATCAGAAACACTGTGCTCTCAAAGTGAAGAAATGGACAATATAAAAAGAAACTGAATAATGGGACCAGTAGATGCTGTAATGGTTATGTCACTGGATTCCCACATACTTAATCGCGGTTCAAGTCCCGGACCTGGCAGCTTAAAACTTACCATGGGCATGTGTGCGTGAGTGCCGAAAATCCTGAGAGGAGAATGGAGAAGGGATTGCAGCATGGCCATGCCTCCTGGGAGGTGATTTCTCACCTCTGTCTCTCTGTCTCTGGCAAGGGCACATGCCCTAAAGCAAAAAAAAAAAAAAAAAAAAAAAAAAAAGAGAAACTGAATAGAAATTCTGAAATTGAAACATATGGGGAAAAAAAAGGGGCTTAAGGATTTGTTGGACAACATCAAAAGATCTATTGTATATATAGTTAGAGTTCTAGCAAGAGAATGAAAATGGAGCAGAAAAAATAGCTGAAAGACGTGAATTTACAGATGTAGGGCGCTCAGCAAATGCCAAATAGGAAAAATTTAAGGAAAACAATCCCTAGCCATAGCACAGTCAAACCAAAGCTAACAAGAAAATCCTAAGTCAGAGAACTATGACACAAGACATCAATAATATAAATGATAGATAAAAAATTTCCATATCAGAAACAATAGAGGCCAGAAGACAGAATATCTTTAAATGCAAAAAGAAAAGAGAAGAACTCGTCAAGCCAGAACCCTTTATCTAGCAAAAATAACCTTTAAGAACAAAGAGGAGGGCCAGCTAAGGGTGTCGTGGTTAAAGTGATGAATTCCACGTGGCCAACTGTGTGATTTGACTCTTGGATCCAGTCTCTTGAAAAAACACACCAGGCACACATATGTGTGTGCCCAAAATACTGAAAGGAGGGAGAAATGAAGTAAAAGGAATTGTGATATGACTATCTCCCATGGGGTTGCTTTCTCACTCCCTCTCCCCTCTCTGGTGAGTGCACGTACCCTTTGTCAAATTACAAAAAAAAAAAAAAAAAAAAAAAGTGAAAGAAAGATATTTTCAGATAAATAAAACCCAAGATTTTGTTTCCAAAAATCCTACACTATCAGAAATGCTAGAGGAAGGTCTTTAGACTGAATGGACATGATTCTAGATAGAAACTTGTTTCCTTAAGAAGGAAGAGAGCCGCCAGCTGATGGTTAAGGCAGTTGGATCTCACATAGCCTACTAGGTGGTTTGAATCGAGGACCCAACTGGGCACATGTGCATGCATGCCCCAAATGCCGAGACAAGAGTGGAAGAGGGGATTTCAGCATGGTCTCCCTCTTGAGGGGGGCCTTAACCCTCTTCTCCCCCTCTCTGAAGAGTGCACGCACCCTATAGCACACATTAATAAATAAATAAGTAAAAGGAATGGAGAGTGCCAGAAATAAGCGCAAGTATAAGACTATATTTTTCCTCTTAATTTCTTCAAAATTATTTAAGGTAAAAATCCTGTATTGGGGGAAGTTTCTAGTGTATGTAGATGTAATATATGTGACAATAATGCATAAAGGATACTGGATGGTAAACAGACTTATATGACTACAAGATTTTTATATTTTGTAAGAAAAATAATAATTAAGGTTTTGTACATATATAAAGAGAGAAATTCCCTCTTTTTCCAAATTGAGAGATACATTTAAAAGCCAACAGATAAAGTAAGTTCAAAAACAATTAATTCAAAAGGCAGAAAACTGAGGAATAAAAAAGATATGACACCAAAGAAAACAAACAGTAAAACAAGGTTAAATCCATAATATATTGATAATTATATTAAATATGCATCAGAGAAATCAGAATCAATGAAAGATCTAATTATATGATGTCTACAACAGACACCCTTTAAGTATAGACACAAATAAGCTAAAAGTAAATGGAGTGGCTTTGAAATAGATTTCAAGATGCAGAACATTCCCAAAGTAAAGAGAAACATAATAATAAAAGGGTTCATTCATCAGAAATCTAAGTGTATGTTCCTAAAAACAGAATTTCAAAATACATGTAACAAAGCATAAAGTGTGAAATGTGGAAAGATGAAAATGTGGAAAGGAAGATAAACAGTAACAATATCCCTCTCTTGGTAATTGTTACAACTTAACAAACAAATAAACAAAAAACCAGCAGATGGCATAATGGTTGCATCACTGCACTCCCATGTAGTCAACTGCAGTTAGAGTCCTGGACCAGAGGCTTGCAACTCCAACCGTGCATGCATGCCCAAAATCCTGAGAGGAGACTGGAGGAGAAGGGATTGCAGTGTGGCCATGCCCCCAGGAAGTGATTTCCTACTTTCTGTCTCTTGTCTCTCTGGCAAGCCCATATGCCCCACAGCAAAAATCTCTCTTAAAAAAACAAACAAACAAACAAACAAACAAAAAACAGGGAACCAGCAGTTAGCGTAATGGCTATGTCGCTGGACTCCCACGTAGTCGACCGCAGTTCGCGTCCCGGACCCAGTGGCTTAAAACTCACGCCGGGCACGTGTGCGTGCGTGCCCAAGATCCCGAGAGGAGAATGGAGGAGAAGGGATTGCGGCGTGACCATCCCCTCTGGGGGGTGATTTCTCATTTTCTGTCTCTATGTCTCTCTCTGTCTGTTTGGCGAGCGCACGCGCCCTATAGCGAAAAACCTCTCAACAAAACAAAACAAAACAAAACAAAACAAAACAAAACAAAAAACACAAACCAGTAAAAGCAGGATTCATAATAACACTATCAACCACTTTGAACTAGATGACACATAAAAAACACTAAACTCACTGTACTTTCTTTTCAAGTGCCCACAGTACATTCACCAAAACAGACTATACACCAAGCCATGCTTAGTAGTATGTTCATTTTCTCTATTTTTCTACTACACTGTGTGAGAAGTTGGTAACAGAATGATGTATTACCACCTATTATTGCTATAGAAACATCGACTCCAGATTTTTCTACCTATCTCATATTCTGGCATCTACTCAGTTGTTGGAAAAGTCATGACGTATTTTTTTCTATACTTCTCTATGCAAAAGCACATCATGACTTTTCCAAGGACCCAGTATTTCACCATTATAAAACAGAAATGAAAGACCTGAATGTGGAGCAAAAAGTATGCAAGCGTTTCACCTAGCCCCTTGGATACAAACCTCTAGGGTGCCATGAAGAAAGGTGTGATGGAACAAGAATGCTTCTACTGTTAATAATAAAAACGGCAAGCACTTACTAAGTTTTTACTATGTGCCAGCCAGCTGGCTGTCTTTGTGCATGTGTTAATTTGCTTAACATGCTCAAAACCCCCGAGGTCGGTTTTATTATTATCCCATTACAGATGAGGAGGCTAAGTAACTGCCCCAAGTCACACAATTAGTGAGAGCTGAGGGTCAAACCTAGGGAGCCTGGCTCCGCACACTTACCTACTGGTCTCCATCCTCACTAGTGTTCTGTGCTGGGGCAGAATGGGAACCGTCTGCCCTGAGATAAGCGCAGTCAGCCTGAATCCAATTTGAGGGCAGAAATGAAGAAACTTCAAGATTCACTTTTTTCCTGCCCCCCGCCCCCCCATTCACATCTTGCTCCTAATCTTGCATGTGCTCCACTTCTGCGGTCTCCACTAATCCACTTAAGTAGAGCTGGTCTCTCCTAAGCCCGGAGCTTCGGCTGATGAACTGAGATCAAGGCATGCTCTCCATCTGACACTGACTTCTGGTTTCTGCCTACTTAATCCCTTTCAGTAGAATCTGGATACTCCAGACTTGGTCAAAATTAAGTCAAAGACCTTTGCTAACATGAATGTACAAGAAACAGGTAAGTAAAGAAATATTTGACGACTATTTCCTAGTGGCAGGTGATGCTGAAATCTGATTTCTAGCCACTTAGCAGGTACCTTGGCTAAACTGTTTTGTGAAATCTGGAACTGTGTCTACCCTTGAGTAGGGAGACATACACTGTGATGCCGGATGACCGGCAGAATTGAGAATTTTTACCATAAGGTGTTCAGGGCTTTAACCTTAAAGTTATAGTCTATCCTCCAAACTCTAGAGAGCATCCTGACCAGAGAAAAATCCTAACAGCGAACAGATTTAAGAGACATAAAGGAGGAGAAGAGGTTTGTGGCTGACTTATTGAAGAATCAGGGCAGGACAAACGTGAAGATAATGTAGCTGCTCCAAATGTTAATAAAAGAAACCAAACATCGGACATGGGGTTGGAAAGGGCACACAGGAGAAGCTATACACAACAGAGGTCTTCACATGCAGCTGCAAAGTAACCCAGCACAGGAAAGTTCCGAGTTCATTCAAAAAACCTTCAAATTAGAAAGTACCCCGGGGCCATTCAGTAACAGGGACCTCAATGACCTGAAAATAGGCCCTTCTACCAATGGTAAAAGGTAAGTATCTAAATATTGAATCATTTCTCACTGACTTCCTTTATAAGTTTAGAGTTCTTTTCTTTCTTTTTTCTTTAAGAGATTTTTGCTATATGGTGCATGTGCTCGCCAGAAAGACAGTGAGAGACAGAGAGACAGAAAGTGAGAAATCACCTCCTGGGGGGATGGCCATACCACAATCCCTTCTCCTCCATTCTCCCCTCAGGATTTTGGGCGCACACACACACATGCCCGACATGAGTTTTAAGCCGTCAGGTCTGGGACTTGAACTGCAGTTGACTACATGGGAGTCTAGTGACGTAACCATTGCTATCTGCTGGTCCCGAGAATTATTTTCTTAAAGGAAAAGAGTATCAAGTCATTACAGAAAATTATGTTTGCTTCAGGAAACACCTATTTTGTCACTGTAATCAATGTTTACTTTTTAAAAATTATTTATTTATTATTATTATTATTACTAAGTTTGCTACAGGGCACATGTTCTCACCAGAGGGAGACAGTGAGAGTGAGAGCTAGTGTGAGAGAGAAGAAATTGGGAAAGCAAACCACCAGGTCCAGGACTCAAACTGCAGTCACCCATGTAGAGTCTAGCACTTTAACCACCATGCCACCTGCTGGCCCCAATAATCTCTATGTATTTAATGCTCTGATACTACACACAAAATTCTTTTCCTATGAACATCACACATTTCTTTTTTTTTTTTTTTTGGAGAGGTCTTTGCTATAGGGTACGTGCACTCGCCAGACAGAGAGAGAGAGACAGAGAGACAGAAAATGAGAAATCACCCACCAGGGGGGATGGCCACACTGCAATCCCTTCTCCTCCATTCTCTTCTTGGGATCTTGGACACACACGCACATGCGCCCAGTGTGAGTTTTAAGCCACCGGGTCCAGGACGTGAACCACGGTCGACTACATGGGAGTCCAGCGACATAGCCATTATGCTAACTGCTGGTCCCCCCTCCCTTTTTTTTTGAGAACATATTTCTTTATAAAGTGCAGGTCAGGCCTTGTCGTGGTGATACATGCTGGACATAGCTGCTTGGCAGGCTAAGGTCACATGGGAAGCCCACCCTTTCTTTTTTCTTCAATTTTTGTCATTGGGCACATGCACTCACCGGACAGAGACAGAAAGTAAGAAATCATTTCCCAAGGTGATGGCCACACTTCAGTCCCTTCTCCTCCACTTTCCTCTCGGATTTTGGGCACACACACTCATGTACCCAGCATGTTTTTCAGGCCTTTGGGTCGGTCCAGAACGTGAACCGAGGAATTGACCATGTGGCATTCAGCGCCTTAACCACCATGCCATTTGCTAGGCCCCTAGCCTACTCTTTTTATGCAAAAAATGCATTATGACTTTCCTGACAACCCAACAGTTACCGTTATGGGGATTAAAAGAGTTAAAGACATTCTTTCACTTCCATCACTTAAATATGAATCATTACCTATTTATCCCTTTCCCTTTTGAAGAATTCAATAACCATAATATTTCCCTCTCCCTTTTATTTCAAAAGCAACAAAATATAATAGCAAATAAACATTTTAAAATAGAAAAATCAGTAATTCCATAATCTGAACTCAACTATTTAACTGTTGTCATCTTTGTCAGTGCACACACACAAGCCTGTGATCCAGGCTGGCTGTGCCCGGAAGCGGGTCACAACGAGGACCCTGCTGAGTGTGCTCGTCTCTGTGTGCACATGCACTCTCTCTCACTCTCTATTTCTAAATTGAAGAAGAACACAAAATGTGTCAGGAGGCAGATAGTGAGACAGTGTAAAACACAATGCTTGTGAAGCTGACTCACACAGAGGGGTTCTGGTTCATGCCCAGAAACCTCCTGAACACGCATCTAACGCCATGATATACCCCAGCTCACCCTGTGCCATGGTACCAGAACCCTACCAAGGGTGCAATCTCTCTTTCTCAATCACTTATTTTGAAAACAAACAGTTTCAAATTTTTTTTATTTTAAAAAGAATATTTTAGGGGGTGGCAGGTGGTATGGTGGTTGACAGTGCTGGACTCCCACATGGCCGACTACAGTTCAAGTCCTGGCCATGGCAGCTTGCTTGCTTTCTTACTCCCCCACCCCCACTCTATCCCTCTCTGGTCAAATTAAATTAAATTAAATTAAATTAAATAGAATAATTCTTTTTTAATAAAGAACATTTTAAAATATAAGTAATATATGATACATTCTTAGTAAAAACAATTCGAGCCAGTACAGAACATGTTAGTCTGGTTACGTCTTCTGGTTTCCCTCTTCTATCAATTGTTTACATTTTAAACCTCGTAAGTTGCCTCTTCTTACTAACCAAGCTTCAGGAGCTTCTGTCACTTGAAACCAGTTCCACTATTCTCTGATTCTAATACATTATTGGGAATGCTTTTGGATTTATCCATTAGCAATTTTTATGCTGTAGATACAGCTGAAATTTATCTACTATGATCTACGTAACAGCGCTATATTGTTCATATGAAAAATAATTAAGGGTCAGCTGGTAGTGGCTGGATCCCACACGGCTGACTACATGGTTCAAGTCCCAGGTCTGCATCTTGAAAAACACATGGGGGATATATGCGTGTCCAAAATCTCAAGAATGCTGGAGAAGGGACTGCAGCATGGCCATCCCCCTGGGGGTGTTTTCTCACTCCCTCTTTGTCTCTCTTCAGTGAGCATAGGTGTCCTATATCAAATTAAAAGTGAAACATTTTAAAAATGACTAATCGCCAAAAATATGCTGTTTTTAATTTGTAATTATTTTATGAACCTAGAAAGTAAGTAATGGCAATTCATTTCTGCAACTAGGCAGATCAAAACTACCAGTAAATACTTCATCCCCATAAGACCAGTGTTCTGTAGCACTAGGGCATATGAAAAACTGAATTTTTCTCAAGACTTCCATCAGAAAATTATCAAAAACTGGATTGGCTCTAATCTAATATGCCAGTGCTTACCTTAACAAATCTGTCATTCTCAACACTTTTTTAAAATTTCAAAAAGGAATGTTAATAGTAAAACATGAATGTAATACAGGTGATATAGGTGACAAAATTTTTATGTCCCAGTTAATATAAGACTTATTTCTAAGAACTGGGATATTATACGCATAGTCAGATATAAATGAACAAGTCCTAAATTTTATTCTGATCTTCTAAATTTATTTATATATATATATATATATATATATATATATATATATATTTTTTTTTTTAAGAGGTTTTTGCCTTAGGGTGCATGCACTTGGGGGGGGGGGGGTGAGGAGGGTCAGAGACAGTGAAAGGGAAAGTAAGAAATCACCCCGCAAGGGGGATGGCCCTACTGCAATACCTTCTCCTCTATTTTCCCACTGGGATTTTGAGCATGCATGCACATGTGCCAGGTGTGATTTTCAAGCCACTGGGTCTTGTGGTCAGCCATGTGGGAGTTAAGCAATGTAACCACTACACCATGTGCTGGCCCTAAATTTACATTCTTTTAAAGATTTGATAAATGTACCTGAGTTTAAGGCTTTCAGAGAGTCTTTCAGCTTCTTCAATAGCTTTTTTGATGTTTGTAGGTCCAAGTATTGAGTGAAAATAGTCCTAAAATTATAGAAAAAGCATTCCACACTGTTAATACAGGACATTACACACAGCACTACTGCAAAAGACATTAAAATCATATTGTTCATAAAAAGGACAGTTTAGATGAAAACATTAAATAACTGAAGTGTTTTTCTAAAATATTAATCTACATAAATACACAATTCTCCAAACATTTCAAAACGTTTCTTCATGCCATAAACATGCTAAAGAAAATCGACTAGCCAGTAAATTTAACTTATTTATAAATCACCACTAAGAAGTGTAAATATTAGCTTATTGGGAAAAGTCCTGACGTATTTTTGCTTTCCTATGCAAAAATGCATCGTTCCCTGACAACCTAAAAATAGTTATCGTCTATGAATAAGTGCCAAAGAGCAAGGCCTTCAAGAACAAAATATGTTTTCTTATTAGAAACACTTTACTATTTTATTCTGTAATCCAAAAAAAGCAAAGCAAACTGTGTACAGATACACAGTATTTCTTTTGTTTACTTGTTTTAAAGCTGAGATATTTCTGCTTTCACCTGAACTTTACAATACCTAAGTCCTAACTGCAGTTAAAACATTTTGGACACACAAAGCAAGTTTTACTCTAGAAGAAATCTTGATGAACTAAAACCAAAATGATAAAATAATAAACCATTACTAGTATAATTTACCTCTAAAAAGACCCACAAAAGGCCTGGCACATAATTGCTAACAATCATAATGAATTTCTTTAAAAAAAAAAATCACTACTGCAAGATGGCATTCATTAGATCCTATAACCAAAGATATTTTCAAATCTGGGTTGGTTTGACATGACGATAGTTAGCTGAGTCAGTTAAATGATTATAGTTTTGATTTGCCACAACATATCAATAGAACGCTGCAAACTGAGTCGATTAGCACAAGTGTGTCACAAACGACAGTAATCAAAATGTGTAGGGGCCATGCTCTACACCAGAGAAACCAGATCTCACACACAGACTGTGGCTCTAATTTCTGTCCTGGTTGTCCTGAAAGATGCCAGGCCCATGTGCAAGGGTCCAAGATCTGAAAGGCTGGAGGACTGGAGGAAGGGGATCGTGGCATGACAAGACTCTGAGAAGGGTGCTCATCAATCTTTCTCTCTCGCTATCACCTGTGCACACATACACTGTATTATGAATGAGAAAAGGACATTTTTTCAATCTTTAAAAAAAGTGCCACAGGACCAGCAACACCCATCTTTGGCTCCTTGAGGGAGCCATAAAGTGCTGTGCTAGGGAAGCGAATCTGTTGTAACAGTTACCATGCGTGGGGCCAGCAGGTGGTGTGGCTACGTGGGGCCAGCAGGTGGTGTGGCTACGGGTGATAGATTCCCACATGGCTAACTGTGGTTCAGGTACTGGACCTAGTAGCTTGCTTCTTCCTTTCTCTCTTCCCTCAAATTTTAAAATATAAATAATAAAGTTAAATGATTACAAAATAAAACACACACACACACACAAAAACAGTTACCATGTATCTATCTAGCCTAAAAGTAGATCACTTTTTAATTCAGTACTTTCCCCTAAAGTCTAAATAATGTTACAAGGGCCCCTTTTACTATATAATCCCAATAAAAGCACACAGTTTGTTTATCACTATATCCCTATAGTGACTTCACTTACCATAATATCCTGACTAGTGATATAACAATTATTAAAAGGAAAACTTATGTAATTGCTACTGTTAATTTTAGATAAAAAATATAAGACCCAAAAATGCTTGTTTTATTCATTTCTACATATGAACTCATTAAGAAGCCAGCCTATAAACCCAGCTTACTCCTATGTTGACACTGAAAAAAAAAATACTTTCGAACATGCCTGTTAAAACTACTGGGAAAGAGGAAACCACCAGTTAGTGTAATGGCTATGTCGCTGGACTCCCACGTAGTCGACCACGGTTCGCATCCTGGACCTGGTGGCTTAAAACTCACGCCGGGCGCGTGTGCGTGCGTGCCCAAGATACCGAGAGGAGAATGGAGGAGAAGGGATTGCGGCGTGACCATCCCCCCTGGGGGGTGATTTCTCGCTTTCTGTCTCTCTCTCTCTCTCTCTCTCTCTGTCTGGCGAGCGCACGCGCCCTATAGCGAAAACCTCTCCAAAAAAAAAAAAAAAAAAAAAAAACTACTGGGAAAGGGTGATGTAGTGGTTAAGGCTCTGAACTCCCACATGGCCAACCACGGTTCAAATCCTGGACTGGCAGCTTGAAAACCATGCTAGGTGCATGTGCATGCATGCTCAAAATCCCAGAAGGAGAATGGAGAAGGGATCTCGGTGTGGCCATTTCCTGTGGAGGGTGGTTTCTCATTTTCCCTGTCACTGTCTCTCTCTGTTTCTCTCCCCTTAGGCAAGTACATTCTCCTATGGCAAAAACCTTAAAAAACAGAACAACTCCTTTTGGCCAGAACCGCCATCTTCCAGTAATTAACCAAAATGACGAACACAAAGGGAAAGAGGAGAGGCACCCGATATATGATCTCTAGGCCTTTTAGAAAACATGGAGTTGTTCCTTTGGCAACATATAAGCGAATCTACAAGAAAGGTGATATTGTAGACATTAAGGGAATGGGTACTGTTCAAAAAGGAATGCCCCTGGGACCAGCAGTTAGCATAATGGCTATGTCGCTGGACTCTCACGTAGTTGACCACGGTTCACGTCCCGGACCCGGTGGCTTAAAACTCACGTCGGGTCGGGCGCGTGTGCGTGCGTGCCCAAGATCCTGAGAGGAGAATGGAGGAGAAGGGATTGCGGCGTGGCCATCCCCCCTGGGGCGTGACTTCTCGCTTTCTGTCTCTCTGTCTGTCTCTGTCTGTCTGGCGAGCGCACGCGCCCTATAGCAAAAAAAAAAAAAAAAACCTCTCCAAAAAAAAAAAAAGGAATGCCCCACAAATGTTACCATAGCAAAACTAAAAGAGTCTACAATGTTACCCAGCATGCTGTTGGCATTGTTGTAAACAAACAAGTTAAGGGCAAGATTCTTGCCAAGAGAATTAATGTGCGTATTGAGCATATTAAGCATTCTAAGAGCAGAGATAGCTTCCTAAAACGTGTGAAGGAAAAATGACCAGAAAAAGAAAGAAGCCAAAGAGAAAGGTTCCTGGGTTCAACTAAAGCGCCAGCCTGCTTCACCCAGAGAAGCACACTTTGTGAGAACCAATGGAAAGGAGCCTGAGCTACTGGAACCTAGTCCCTATGAATTCATGGCATGATGGGTGCTAAAAATAAACTAATCTGTGGTCTATTAACATGTTTGCCTTAATTGAATAGAATTATGTTCCCTCCCAAAAGCTAATTTTTATTAGGCTCTAATTCATTTTATAATATCTTTATTCAAATTTAGTATTTTTTCACCTGAAAGATGTCAGGTGGTTTGGTTTATACAACAAATAAAACTCAGTTGGTTAAGAAACAAATAAAACAAAATTATCAAGAAACACACTTGCTTAACACAGGTTGAGCACTCCTAATTTGAGAATCTGAAATTCGAAATGATCGAAAATCTGAAATCAATGATTCAAAATCTGCAATTTTAGCATCAACATGACTCCACAAGTTGAAAATTCCACACTTGACCTCACGTGATAGGTTGCAGTCAAATGTGGCAATACAAAAACATTGTATAAAACTGTCTTCAGGCTATGTGTATAAGGTGTATACAAAACATAAAATGAATTTCATGCTTAGACTTAGGTTGTCCCATTCCCAAGATATGTCATTATGTATATGCAAATATCCCAAAATAAAAAAAAATTTAAAAAAAAAAAAAAAAAAGGCGATCCCGAACATTTCAGATAAAGGATACTCAACCTGTGTTAGGAGAGGTTTCCTGTTAATGATTCTCTTTCTCTTAAAAGAGCACAGTTTAAGTAAGCATAAATGCATTAAAATTTTCAAAAGTATGACAACTGATAAAGTAAAAAGATAACATCCAATTCCTATAGAACTAAAAATTTCTGCTTCTCAGATTTACCAAACAAGAACTTTTTATAAATTATTTACTCACTCATTTATTTTAATTTGACCAGAGAGAGACACAGAGGAGGAAAGAGAGAGAGGGACAGTGAGAAAGGAAGCCACCAGGTCTGGGACTCGAACCGTGGTCGGACATGTGGGAGTGTCCAGCACCTTAACCACCACGCCACCTGCTGGTCCCCTGCCAAACAAGAACTTTCCTACTCCTGATTATACAAATTCAAATGACTCATGATTTCCTAAGTAAAATGATTTATCAATAAATATCCATTGTTACTAAGAATGGCATAGATTTTAAAATATAATTTTATATAGGGGCTGATAGGTGGCATGGTGGTTAAGGCGCTGGACTCCCACATAGTCAACCATGGTTCTACTCCTGGACCTGGACGCTTGTTTTCTCATTTTCCCCCCTCTATCTTCCTCTTTCTCTTTCTGAACAAATTAAAAAATAATAAATTAAATTAAATTAATAACTTAAAAATATATAATTTAATCTAAAATTTCTGTCCTTATATTTTCAGTAGGTTTCCTCCCTTTGTCAGGTAATCCTGAAAAAATTGCTCATGAACTGTTATTTTTTTCAATGAGTAAAAAATAAATGTATGATGCCCTCTACTAGTGAGAGAGCTTTGCAAATTAACAACTTTGATCTAAATCTTAAAATTCTCTAATATAAAGAGTGAAAAAAGGGGACCAGCAGGTGGTGTGGTGGTTAAGGCGCTGGACACTCCCACGTGGCCGACCATGGTTCGAGTCCCAGACCTGGTGGCTTGCTTTCTCACTTTCCCTCTCTCTCAATCTCTCTGCGTGTGTGTGTGTGTCTCTCTCTCTAGTCAAATTAAATGAATTAATAAATAAAATTAAATAAATAATTATTTTTAAAAAAAGAGTGAAAAAAGATACAAGTTTCTGAAGAAACATGTTCAGAAATAAATGTTTGGTGATATATATTCTCCCCTTCTTGATTTAAAGGATAACAATCATAAAATAGATAGCTGGTAAATTTAATGCCTCACATACCTGAAGTGCACTAGAGAGGCTGGACTAAATAAAATGCAATAATGACTTCAGTTGTAAGACAGAGCAGATGAGATAGCCTGGATAGAGCAATGAAACTAGTCTTTACATGGAAACTAGGAACTGACTGACTGAAGCATATGATGTAAGCACTCAGGTTACCTGAGCCTTTGCTGGGAGTTTCCTAACCTGAACTTCTGCCACTTTCACCTACATACTCCCTTGGAAAAATACAACAGATACTCTGTGGAAATGGAAAAATATCTTATCAATTAACATTTACTCCCAAACTTCTCATGGGGGAAAAACAAGTAGCTACCAAAACATTCCCAACTTTGTCAAAGAAAAAAACAAAACAAAACAAAAAACTAGCTTCTAAAAATAGAGCAAGAAATTAATCAAGTACACAAAAAATGGCCTTATCGCAGCAAACAAAACAGTCCACACTAAAATAACCTTAGCTATTCAAACTCCAAATCTTCCAAAAATATTCTCTTTTGTAAACACCATTTACACTACTTCCACAGCAATTCCTTTTTAACAGATTTTGAAGAGGTTGAAAAACTTATTTGAAATTGGGCAAGTCTCTGTCTCTTATCTGTAGATAAGCATGATAAAGAAAGTTAAAGCTGTTTTCCCCTAGGGCAGGCCCACCCCAGTCATTTGTGGACAGGTGGATGAAGCTCCAAAAGCAAGAGGTCAACATTCCAAAACCAGATGTAAAAGCCAGCAACTGGGGACCAGCAGGTGGCATGGTGGCTAAGGTGCTGGACACTCCCACATGGCTGACTGGTTCAATGCCTGGACTTGGTGTGCTTGCTTTCTCACTTTCCCTCTCTCTCTGTGTATCTCTCTCTGGTCAAACTAAAATAAATGAATGAATAAATAAAGATTAAAAAAAAAAAGCCAGCAACTACTATTACCATAACTTTGCTGGTAATAAGAAACAACAGCAGTGTTTTATCATCTTTAGGTAAAACATTAAAACATCCATTAACTAACAACCAAAAGAAATTATATCAGTCACACTAATCTGAAAAAGAAAAAGAGAAATTCTATTATTTCTGTAAGTCAGTTTAAATGAGGCAAGCCAATTCTACCACTAGAGAAGAAAAATAAATCTCAGTATTAATTCAAGAATGGCTTCTCTACTGGGTAAAAAAACCTACAGGATGGATGGATATATACATATATATATATATTAATTTATTTGGAGAGGTTTTTGCTATAGGGTACGTGCGCTCGCCAGACAGAAAGAGAGAGAAAGTGAGAAATCACCTCTCAGGGGGTATGGCCACGCCACAATCCCTTCTCCTCCGTTCTCCTCTCAGGATCCTGGGCACGCACGCACACACACCCGGCATTAAGTTTTAAGCCACCCGGTCTGGGACACGAACCGCGGTCGACTACATGGGAGTCCAGCGACATAGCCATTATGCTAACTGCTGGTCCCTATTTTTCTATAAGGCCCATGTGCTCGCCAGTGAGAGAAGTCACCATCCAGGGGGGATGGCCATGCCACAATCTAGTCTTCCTCCATCTCCTCTCAAGATTTTGGGCAGACATGCACAAGAGCCTGGTGTGAGTTTTATGCCGCCGGGTGCAGGACTTGAACTGCGATCAACTACATGACAGCCATTACACCACCTGCTAGTCCCCTACAGGCAATATTTGCTATTACTGTCTGGTAGCAAGGTTGGTTTTAAGTAAAAGTGGAACTGCCAACACAACATTCTTCACATTTCTTTAGTACAATCTCTACATTCCTTTGCCTGTTTCTCATACAACTGAAATGCAATCATTTCCACTACTAACACTCAATCCTACTCATCAGTTTTCTCCATATTGTGCCATCCTCCCTTCCTACTCATGGTTTCAGAAAAAAGACTAGTACTTGCTCGAGAATTAAAAACAATAAAAAATTAAAATTAAAAGATTTTGTAAGTGACCAGCATTAATTCTGCAAACTATTTAACATGACCGCAATGTCAGTCAAATGTAAAAAACAGTTACTAAACAAGTGGCTAGACCTTAAATCTTGAGAAAGTACCAGTACTTTTTTATTTTTGAGGTGTTTGCCTTAGGGCATGTGTGCTCAATGGAGAAAATGAGACAGAGACAGTTGAGAGGGAAAGTGAGAAATCACCCCCCAGAGGGATGGCCATGTCTCAATCCCTTCTCCATTCTCTTCCCAGGATCTTGAGCATAAATGCACACATGCCTGGTGTGATTTTCAAGCCACCAAGTCTAGGACTCAAACCGTTGTAGGCTAGGTGGGAGTCCAGGGATGTAACCACTACACCACCTGCTGGTCCCAACAGTCATATTTCTACTTAATGTATGAGTAAACTTGATCCTACCACCTGACCTGGGCTGGCAATGATTTATTACAACAGAGACAGGTAAGATTATGGGTCTATATATTGCTATAAACCTGTACTAATCCAAGGCAAATTAAGTGTGTGTTCACGTACACACATACACGCAAATATTAAGACTATATGTGTATATACATATTTTTAAATTTTGCTAGAGGACCTATGAGCTTGAAGAGACAGACACAAAGAGGGAAAATGAGAAAGCAACCCCCATGGGAGATGGTCATGCTGTAATTCTTTCTCTTCCATCCCTTCTCCTCTCAGGATTTTGCACATGCGCGCCATGTGCACACACATGTCCACTATGTTTTTTTCCTCCAACTGCTGGGTCCAGGACTCAAACTGCACAACCAGTCATGTAGGATACAACTGCCTTAACCAGCATGCCATGAGCTGGCCCAAAACTCTATCTTTAGTTTTTTTTTTCTCTGTCTATATAAGAGGTTGAACTTGATGCTGCATATTGTGATCTAAACTTCGTTTTTAGTCAAGATTTCCACAAGCAATCAATAGTTCCATCATGAAAAAGTAACTTAGCAAGTAAAAATTAAAAAGCGGTACCTGCTGTTGCTTGAAATCAGGTCTTTTTTTGATAAGATTATAAACAGTCACATATTTCATATATAGAACGTAGGCTCTTTCCTCATCACGATCTAATCTGCATTCTTCTGCCGCCTTGAAGATCTTCAGGGCACTTTGTACATAACTTAAAATTAAGAAAAAAAAATTAAAACATATTTGACAACTGGAAAAAAATACAGGTCATTTAAAACGTCCAGATAATCTTTTTGTTTTTCATTTTCATTGCCAGAGGGCACATGTGCTCACCAGAGAGAGACAGAGACACGGAGAAGAGAGGGAGGGAGGAAGGCACTCTCCCCAGTGGGGCATGGTCACATTACAACTGCTTATCCTCCATTTCTCCGTCCTGCTGGGATTTGGAGCATACACATACACACGCCTGGCATGTTTTTCAAGCCACTAGAGCCAGGATTTGAACTGCGGTTGGCCACGTGGAACTCGGCTCCTGTAACTACTAGGCCATGGGGCAAGACCCAAGACTTGATAATCCTGATAAGGTAAATTTCATGATTTTTGTTGTACTACTACAAATTTGGCACAACTTTAGAAGATTTAAGTTTGGATACAACCAATTTTCCCCTGAGATGAGTAGTCCTAGAGATAAACCAAACATTGCTAGAAAGGTCTAACCGTAAAGACTGTCCTGTCCTTAAAGCTTTGAGAAAATCTAAAGATGATTCCACTGCTTCCTATTTGAAAATCATTCAGAAGGAGTTAAATAGACCTACTTTCTCTGTCACCACATCAACATTACCAAATTAACCCAAGAAGCAGGCCACTCTCTCTTATTCTTCCTGCCTTCCCAAAAGATTTCATTTTGAAAAGCTCATTTTTTTCCTTAGTAATGCATATAAATACCAGTTCATTCTAAAATTTTCCTTTATGACCTTCTTTAAAGTTTCTAACACTCTCATCTTCCTTGATATTTTGTCTTCTTCCCATTTCTTTGTTTAAATCTGACCAGAGAGAGATGGAGAATGGGGGGTGAGAAAGCAAGCCGCCAGGTCTGGGACCCAAACCATGGTTGAACATGTGGGAGTCCAGTGCCCCCCCCCCCCCATTTCTCTTTATCTCCTTTAGAAAGTGACTCATTAAGACGTTCCTGTGCAATCACAGCTTCCTTTGATATCTCTTCATTGATTTTTTGGGGGACCGTACACACCATTTTTTAGAGTCTCTCATTTATCTCCAGATATGGGACACCTATTTCCCCTGATTGCTGAAATTTACATCCCCTAGGCCTGGAGTGTACTGGCTAGGCCCAACTTTCTGAAACTCTTATTTCCAACTCTATGATAATATATTGTTAAGTATCCCTAAACCTTTGCCTCTGTTGAACAAACTAAATTCAGAGGAAAAGTTCTCTTACTTCCATCTCTTAAAAGAGATAAAACTGTTAACAAGTTTACCATTTTTTTCATACTCCAGTTTTTTTGTTGGCTAAAGAATTATTTTTTACTTAACTTTATTTATTTACTTTATTTGACCAGAGAGGGACAGAGTCAGAGAGAGAGAGAGAGAGAGAGAGGGAGGGAGGGAGGGAGGGAGGGAGGGGGGGGAGAGAGAGAGAGAGAGAGAGAGAGAGAGAGAGAGAGAGAGAGAGAAAGAGAAAGTGAGAAAGCAAGCTGTCAGGTCCAGGACTCGAACCACGGCTGGCCATGTGGGAGTCCAGTGCCCTTAACCACCACACCACCTGCTGGCCCCCATACCCCAGGTTTTATCAAATTATTTCATTTCCAGTAAATATCAAAATAGCTAAACTCTTCATCACTACTATATTTTATTTCAGAATAGATTTTGTAATCTCTATCAAGAAGGCATCATATTTAGCCTCTGCTTTAGCAAGTATAGAGTACATGCTTGCATAAATAAAAATACAAAAATAAGCTTTTATGGTTAAAAATTGATGCCAAGGATCCTGCAGGTGGAATAGTAGTTAATGCACTGAACTTCCACATGGCCAATTGTGGTTCAAGGCCTGGGCCTGGCAGCTTGCTTTTTCACTTTCCTTCTCTCTCTCCCCCTCTTGCCCAATTAAAAAAATAATAATAATTGGGACCAGCAGTTAGCGTAATGGCTATGTCGCTGGATTCCCACGTAGTCGACCGCGGTTCGAGTCCCGGACCCGGCGGCTTAAACTCACGCCGGGCGCGTGTGCGTGCGTGCCCAAGATCCCGAGAGGAGAATGGAGGAAAAGGGATTGCGGCGTGGCCATCCCCCCTGGGGGGTGATTTCCTGCTTTCTATCTCTCTGTCTCTCTCTGTCTGTCTGGCGAGCGCACGCGCCCTATAGCAAAAACCTCTCCAAAAAAAAGAAAAAAAAAAATAATAATAAAATAATAATAATAATAAACAAAAAAGATGATGTTAAATTGCCACAATTAATGCTTTACTGAGTATCAGGCAAAGAATACATCTCTACTCTTTTGATGAAAGACTATGCTAGCATTATAGTAAGAATAAAAGTGATTGCTAATTAAGAATTATTTCATACTGTTTTATGAAAAGACAATGACTTGTGGCTGAATGATTTTTGCAGAACTCTCATAATCTTTGAGCTAGCACAGTTCAAAGAGCAGATCATATATGCATAGAAGCAGACTGTACATGTATTTTGCCAAGATAAAATAAAGAACTTCTCTAAGGAGATCTTATTTTTGTTCATGTCACAGTGTAATAGTTCAAATGAACAAATTATTCTTCTAAATTGAGTGCTAAAAAGATGAAGATGAATTTATATATGAGTCAATCATATTACTATCAATCAATCAAACTAACATTGGACATATACCTCTTAGTGCTTATTTTCTCTGGTTTAACTTCTGTCTTCTTATTGAGGTCTTTTAGTGAAGAACTGAGGTAGAGTTCTTTAGGAACTGAAGCCACAGCAGGCATGATGAAAAATCTTCACTCTTCCACTTTCCCAAAGGATGGTGTATTTCATTAAAAGTTTTTTTGCTAAAACAAAACAAATACACATAATTCCATGAATTTTCCTCATTAATAATAAAACAGGCTTGCCCCATAGCATAGTGGTTAAGCACTACCCAGAGGAAGCTGGATCCCACAGGACTGACCAGCACTGGAGTCTTGATTTCAGTGGCTTGAAAAACTCACTGGGTGCACATGCCCAGGATTTTGTTGGGATGAAAAACGGGGAAAAGAGGGAACCAGCAGTTAGCGTAATGGCTATGTCGCTGGACTCCCACGTTGTCGACCGCGGTTCGCGTCTCGGACCCGGTGGCTTACAACTCAGGCCGGGCGCGTGTGCGTGCGTGCCCAAGATCCCGAGAGGAGAATGGAGGAGAAGGGATTGCGGCGTGACCATCCCCCCTGGGGGGTGATTTCTCGCTTTCTGTCTCTATGTCTCTCTCTGTCTGTCTGGCGAGCGCACGCGCCCTATAGCGAAAAACTTCTCCAAAAAAAAAAAAAAAAAAAAAACGGGGAAAAGAAGGATTGCAGCATGACCACACCCTGTTGTAGAGCAGGGGGTGGGGTGGGGGGGTGTCTTTCTCTGTCTCTCCACTTTGCCACCCCTTGCCCCTTGTGTTTGCACATGTGCCCTCTGGCATTAAAAATAACAGAAGCCAGCAGATGGCATGGTGGTTAAGGCGCTGGACTTCCACATGGCTGACCATGGTTTAGTCTTGGACCCAGTGTCTTAAAAATCATGCTGGGTGCATGTGTGCACATGCCCAAAAATCCCAAGAGGAGAAAGGAGTAATGACTGCAGTGTTGCCATCCCCCCGAGAAGTGATTTCTCATTTCCCTCTCTCTGCAGTGAGCACACACACCCTATGGCAAAAACCTAAAGTGACAACAAATTAAAGTGAACAGCTTAAAAAACAAAAACAAATCCCCCAAAAAAACAAACAAACAAAATAACCTCCTAAACTATATCCTTTACTGAAATGGTTAATTTTAAATTATTTTGAATACCTATTTTGGGAGTTCAAGATATACGGGGTATTGGCCCAACCTGAGTGGCACAGTCTATAATGTAATGGACTACAGTGCTAGAAGCCACATGGCTAATTGTGGGTTTGGATCCCCAGATCAGCTTGGAAACACTCTGGGCACATGCTTAGGCACCCAAGATCCTGACGAGCCGGAGGGCTGAGGAAAGTGGATCATAGCATAAAGAGACTGCAGAGTTGCTTTCTCTCTCTTTCTCTAACACTCCCTCTCCCGTGTGCGTGCACAAGCACTATCAAGAAGGGAAAGAAAAGATATATACAGGATATAAATGAACAATTCTTTTCTATATTTTCATTAAGTGAATTACTATTTGTGTTATTTTTGCCTTAAGTATTAGGAATCTCACTTGTAAAACGAACTTAAAGTTAGAATAAGTGCCTTACTCCTTTTTTTCTGTTAAAACTGCATTATAGGGGCTGGCAGGTGGCATGATGGTTAGGATGCTGGACTCCCACATGGTTGACCGCAGTTCAAGTCCCAGACCTGTGGCTTGCTTTCTTACTCTCCATTTCTCTCTCTCTTGTCTTTGGTAAAATGTAAAAAATAAATAATAATTGCAAATTAAATTAAAAAATAAATATATATATTTTTAAATTTTTTTAAAAACTACATTATAGATCACAAGCAGAAGTAGCTTTTATCTGGTAATGTCTCTTTTCTCACTGAGTACATCAATTTATAAAAGGAAACAAGTTTGGTGTTGGGGGTGGAGAGGCAAGGCCACATCGCATGGAACTGGGAACAAATGGGCATTTTTCTGTTTCTAGCTGAGTATACCAATATATTTTGGTTTACTTTCAAAAGGTCTTCAACGTTTCATGACATTCTTTGACCAGGAAAATTGGGAGGGAATTAACAAAATAAAGACAAGAAGAATGTCTTGCCAGGCGCTGATGAGTCTGTATATGAGCGTGTATGTACAGGGAGGTATAATCTGCAAGTAGATGTGACGAGTTGAGGGAGCACTCCAGATGAGAAAGTCTCTCAATATCTTAAGTGTCACATACGAAATGATCGTAACGAAAACTTTAGGAACCCAATTAGAGTTATACAAGGTCTTCAGCTGTAAAGAACTGATTACGACTAGAATTAAAAGCTACACGGGGGGGGGGGGGGGGGGGGGGGACCAGCAGTTAGCGTAATGGCTATGTCGTTGGACTCCCACGTAGTCGACCGCGGTTCGTGTCCTGGACCCGGTGGCTTAAAACTCACGCCGGGCACGTGTGCGTGCGTGCCCAAGATCCCGAGAGGAGAATGGAGGAGAAAGGATTGCGGTGTGATCATTCCCACTGGGGGGTGATTTCTCGCTTTCTGTCTCTATGTCTCACTCTGTCTGTCTGGTGAGCGCATGCGCCCTATAGTGAAAACGTCTCAAAAAAAAAGCTACATGGGGCCAGCAGGTGGCATAGTGGTTAAGGCGCTGGAATTCCCACATGGCCGACTACGGTTCGAGTCCCGGACCTGGCGGCTTGCTTTCTCACTTTCCCTCTCTCTGTCTTTCTCTGGCAAAACTCATGTGAAATAATAATAATAATAATAATAATAAAATAAATAAAAAAATAATTCTTTAAAAAAATAAAGCTACATTAATACCTTTACTAGATTAGAACTTTTTATTTTTTTTAAGTTTCTGTTATAGGGTATGTACTTGCTAGAGAGAGACAAGGATGGAAAGAGAGGGAGAGTGAGTAATCACTCCCCAGGGGAGGTAACAATGATGTAATCCCTTCTCTAGCCTCCTCTGTGAATTTTAGGCATGCATACACAAACGCCTGGTGTGTTTTTCAAGCTGCTGGCTCTGGGATTTGAACTTTTGAGGAAGGTGATTAAAGAAATCCAAGGCTTCAGCAATGCCACCACAGACATCTATGGAAGAAATAGGGTGCACTGGAACTTGAACTATTAAAATTGGCTTAAGACAGTAAGGTAACAGAAAATCTACCCCCCCCTCATACCCCCACAGTAACAAGTATCTCTTACTTTACTGGCCCCACCTGGTTCAGTTGCAGTTCTAAGCTATTCAAGCAGAGAAAGCCAATGTTTGCTTCCTGATGTAGTCTAGTTCCTGAAATGCAACGTCACCCCTACCCCTCAAGAAAACCAACCATTTTTTTAGTTGTGACACTAAGTATGTAAAGATAGGACTAATGCCAAAGTTTATCAGAGTGACCACATACTGTATGTGTTTTTCCAATTTTACCCTCTATCTGGGCCATTGGTACCTGTGCTTTAATTACAGAATCGATGTCCAAAAAAGTCAGGTAGAGTCTATTTTGATGGTTCACCACAATTAGGTTTCATGGCTGGGAGAAGAGAAGTACTGACTTGAACCTACTAAAATGGAAGTCTAGGGTCAGCCCTGTAGTGTACCAGTTAAGCATAGTACATGGGGAACCAGATCCTACATGGCCTATTGCAGTCTGAATCCAATTCTGGCAACGTGAAAATCATACCAGGTACATGTTGTGCATGCCCCACATCCTGACAGGATGGTGAAATGAAGAAAAAGGGAATGCAGAGACCAGCAGTTAGTGTAATGGCTATGTCGCTGGACTCCCACGTAGTCGACCGCAGTTCGCGTCCCGGACCCGGTGGCTTAAAACTCACGCCGGGTGTGTGTGTGTGTGCATGCCCAAGATCCCAAGAGGAGAATGGAGGAGAAGGGATTGTGGCATGACCATTCCCCCTGGGGGGTGATTTCTAGCTTTCTGTCTCTATGTCTCTGTCTGTCTGGCGAGCGCACGCGCCCTTTAGCGAAAACCTCTCCAAAAAAAAAGAAAAAAAGGGAATGCAGCGTGACCATGCCTTCTTGGGAAGTGCTTTATTTTTCTCTCTCACAAGTGTACATGCCCTCAGACAATTAAAATAAGATTTTTAAATGACATAAAATGAAAGTCTAGAACACGTTCTCAGTTGAACGTGTAGTTCTAATGATTACCTTTAAAAGTTGGGCTCTCTTTTCTTCCTTCTTTTTTTTCTTTTTGCTAAAGGGTACATGTGCTCACCAGAAAGAGCGGGAGGAGAAAACATCCCTCGGTAAGGTGTGGTCATGCTGCAATCCCTTCTCCTTCATTTCTTCATGCAGTTGGAATTTAGGGTGCATGTACACACACACACACACACACACACACACACACGAGAAATGTTTTTCAAGCTGCTGGGGGCAGGATTTGAATTGTGTAGTTGTCCATGTAAAATCCAGCTGCCTTAATCACAGGTGATGGAGCCAGCCTTAAAGCTTGAAATTTTTTCCCATTATTTTACTTAACTTTATTTATTACTATTATTATTACTTTTCAGTTTGATCAGACAGAGAGAGGTAAAGTGAGAGAGCAAGCCGTCAGGTCCAGGACTTGAACCGCAATTGGCCGTGTGGGAATCCAACACCTTTAACCACGCCACCTGCTGGTCCCAAAGCTTGAATTTTTTAAGGGCAAAGAACATACAAACTATACATAAGCTATGTGGGCAACTTAAAATAGTTAATCATTAGCTATTTTTTTCTTTGTATTATCGCCAGAGGGCGATGTGCTCACCAATGAGAGACAGAAACAGAGGGAGAGGGAGAGAGGAAGAAAGGGGGGGGGGGGAGAGAAAAAGAGAGAGAGAGAGAGAGAAAGCACTCCTGATGGGGTGTGTTCATGCTGTAATCCTCCTCCTCCAATTCTCCTTCCTTTCGGGATTTTCAGCAAACATGTGCACACACACACCCAAAGTGTTTTTCAATCTGCTGGGCACAGGACTCAAAATTGTGCAGTCAGCCACATGTAATCCAGTCACCTCAACCACCACACCACTGGTGGGCCCAGATCTAGCTCCCTTAACTATGAGGCCATTGGGCTGCCCCACTCATTAGCTCTTTCAAAGCTGAATTCAATTCACTCAGAGATACCCTGTTGTGTAGAAGAAGACATTGTGCTCAGAGAAACTGAAACATGAGATATGATCCATTTCCTTACAAAGTTTAGAAAACTAATGTGAGAAGGAAAGTTGTAAGCATTGGTAATAACAACATAATATAGGACAGACAGCAGCAGAGCTGTAAAACATAACACTTTGTGAGGCTGACCCACGTGGAAAGGCTCTAAGTTCGTATCCAGAGACCTCCCTGAGAACACCAGGCACATGAGTACTCATGATCCAGAGTTGGCTGAAGCTGAGTGTGGATTACAGCTTTAAGACTTTGTTGGGGTATCTGTCTGTTTCTCTCATGCTGGCTCTTGAATAAAAAACTTAAGAGGAAAGATTAAGTATGATTAAAGGAATCATGGAAGTCATCATTAAAGAAATAGTATTTGATATGTCTTGGTAGCAAAAGGCTTTTGGTAGAAAGATGAGGAACAATATGAAGAGAGACGAGAAAGTAAAAATTACCTTTAGGAATCAACACTACAGAGAATGAACAAGAATCTACTAGGCAGTGACACCTGAAAAAATAGTCTTGAAACAGATGATAGGTAGGCCTTGAATGTCACATTAAAGCATTTGTTTTGTTGTCTGAAGTTAGTGGAGAGCTCTAGAAGGGCTCTGAAGAAAGGAGTTATGTGATACAAAGTAAGGCTAAACTTAGACTGGAGATAGGGAAAACTCGTTATCTACGATAACGATCCTAGGGAAAGACGTTGGTTGTCAGAACTAGGGTAGCTAATGATGGAATGGAGAAGGCAAATACAAGAAACATGCAAAGATCGAATGACGGGACTTGGCCACTGACTAGACACAGGAAAGTACAGGGATAAGATTATTTTGTCACCCAACTTTTTAGTAAGGGTTTTTAACAGAAAGTTTGCACTTTAAAGGAGGAAAATTTTCTTTTTTTTCTTTTTTTTTTTTTTTTTTGGAGAGGTTTTTGCTATAGGGTGCGTGCACTTGCCAGAAAGACAGAGAGAGACAGAGAGATAGAAAGCGAGAAATCACCCCCCAGGGGGAATGGCCACGCCGCAATCCCTTCTCCTCCGCTGTCCTCTTGGGATCTTGGGTACTCACGCACACGCGCCCAGCGTGTTTTAAGCCACCGGATCCGGGACGCGATCCGCGGCTGACCACATGGGAGTCCAGCAACATAGCCATTACGCTAACTGCTGGTCCCAGGAAAACTTTTTTCTTTATTCACGACAGTGTCCATGTGCATGTGAAAGAGACAGGGAAAGAAAAAAAATGAGCAGAAGAGCGAGAAATGAACACCCTCCAAAGGGTCTGATTACTAGTCCTCCAGCTTGCTTGATCTTGGGCACTCTGGCACAGGTCTGGCATGTGTCAGGGTGACCCGGAAGAGATCGAAACACTGGGCATCATGAGGGATCTGGCTTCACTTACGCAGAACATTAATGCTGTGCCAAGAAGTTGGCCCAAACTATACTTTTTAGAAGTTAACTTTTCTGTCTTTGTTGAAAATAGATCAAGTAAGAATTTTTGCTGATAATGTCTAAAGTTTATCAAAGAACCACAGTTGTTTCTATTTTTATTAATAAAATGATGTATGCTATTGTCAAATAATGATGCCTAGTGTTAAAAATACTTTCAGCATTATTTTATTACTATTTTAGACTCTATAACCACACGCATTTTGGCAGAAGTCAGAAGGTAAAGGGTTTTCTTTCCTAATCAAATAAAAAAGCAGAGGACTTATATCCAACCTAAAAATCTATGTGAAGTTTAGTGTGTTACATTTTTGATAAGTCATTCTGCTGTATTTCACCATTAATGAAATCTCAAACTGAACTGATATATTGAGGCCAGCAGATGATGTGGTGGTTAAGGGCACTGGACTCCCACAAGGCCGACCATGGTTCAAGTCCAAAATCTGGCAGCTTGCTTTCTCATTTTCCTTCTCTTTCTTGCTCGTTCTTTCCCTCTCTGGTCAAATAATAAAAAAATAAAAACCAAAAGTAAATAAATAAATACGGTTTAAAAAGTCTTTAAAAAAATGAACTTATGAAAAAATAGATTAAGGCCAAAATGATGAAACAAATTCACAATTTCCTTATTTTGAATGTAAAGAACAAAGAAAAAAGCAACAGCAGCAAAAACAAAAACAAAAAATACATTAACACTTACATGTTCAATAATTTATAGTTCAACTAATTTATGGAATATAAATATTACAAGTAAACTAAATATTACTTGTGACTGGCCAGTCTAGTGGTTAAGGAGGCCAGATCCCACATGGTGGCCGACTGTGCAGTTCAAATCCCAATCCCAGCAACTTGAAAAACACAGGGGGATAGGACCAGCTGTTAGCGTAATGGCTATGTTGCTGGGCTCCCACGTAGTTGACCGCAGTTCAAGTCCTGGACCTGGTGGCTTGAACTCACAGTGGGCGCGTGTGCGTGCCCAGGGTCCCGAGAGGAAAATGAAGGAGAAGGGATTGTAGCGTGGCCAACCCACCAGGAGGGTGATTTCTCGCTTTCTGTCTCTCTGTCTCTTTCTTTCTGGCAAGCGCACAAGCCCTATAGAATAAAACCTCTGCAAGAAAAAAAAAAAAAGAAAAAAAGAAAGGAAAACAAAAAAAGAAAGAAAAACACGTGGGGCATGTGTGCGGGAGTGTCCAAAATCTTGATGGGTGGAAAATGAAGGAGAGGAGATTGCAGCATGACCACACCCCACGGGGGAGGGGAAGGGCTGCTTTCTCCCTCTGTCTCTCTGCCTCTGACACACACCCTCTGACAACTAAAAAATAAATAAAATTTCTTAAGATGTATAAACCTGGTAAAGATTAAGAATTCCAGCTTTAGTCAAAAGCAACACTCCGAAAGTAAAATCCAACAATGCTGAACATGAGTTACCTACAGGGAAAAAATGGAAGGCACAAAAATCCCCCTCTCTTTTAACATCCTTCTGATTCTTCTGAAGAGAAAGATTAGAAGTTAGATGACTTGATGGGACCAGTAGTTGGCATAATGGCTATGTCACTAGACTCCCATGTAGTCGATTGCAGTTCGAGTCCCGGACCCAGTGGCTTAAACTCACACCAGGTGCATGTGCATGTGTGGCCATTCTCCCGGGAGGTGATTTCTCACTTTCTGTCTCTCTGTCTCTCTCTATCTTTCTGACGAGTGCATGCGCCCTATAGGAAAAACCTCTCCAGAAAAAAAAAAAAAAAAAAAAAAAAGAAGTTAGATGACTTGAACCACTGAGTAAAGATTAAAAAGTGAAAAATTGAGGACTACAGTCATTCAAACTGATCCTGATATCTAAACTAGGGCTTCATATCAGCCACTACAGAGGTTCTTGGCAGTACTGAAAGGAAAGCAGTGTGTGTCTTTGTGGGACAACCACATCTCTCCCCACTTCTGCCCTTCGGGTGGCCACAGTACTCATACTCAGATCTTCTAGCTGTCCTCAAGCTCATATTATCCACTCTACACTCACTCTACGTAAAATGCTACAGGCAACTAAGTATTGATGAAATTATACTTTTAAGTAATCCTAAAATAGTAAGGCAGCTCAATCTTTGCAAGAGATAATCACTGTTAAAATTTTTGAATTTTTTGATTATGTATCTAGCAATGAGCTAAATGCTTGAAGGCAATGATTTTAGATTCCATGAGAAGGTTACAATCAGCATTGAGGAAAAAAAATGGAAAACAGAAAATGTTAGCTGTGTGTGCTCAAACATCTGAGAGATTGGAAGAGAAGGGATTGTGGTGTGGCCAAATCCTCTGGTGGGTGCTTTCTCATGTTTTCTCTGTCTTTCCCACTTTCTCTTATCTTTCTAAAGCAAGCAAATGCGCCCTATGGCAAAAATAAAAAAAGAAAGAAAGAAAGAAAATCTTAAGAGTGTATCACAGTAAGCTTAAGTTCTGCTTAATGAATATTTTATTTCAGTCATATGTATGTGTATATGAATGCACACATAAATACATATATATAAAACACTGGATGGAAATGTAAAATGTATTTTTTATAGGTTATAATTTTTAAAAACTGTGAAAGTTTTATGCTACAACAATGCTATTCTAAGTGTGGTCCAAAGACTGAAGCAGGTTGGGGAACTCCGTTACCAGTCTGTGGTAAAAGAAGCTTACAACTGAATGTAAATCAAACACACTGACTGACCATTTTATAGTAAGAAGACTTTCTTGTAGAAAGCAGAGCACTGGTTTATAGTCTACTGTAAACCTTAATCTCCTTACTGACAGTAATAACTACCTTAATCAGCTCAGAGACTGGTTAGTTTGAATAACACTGTACTGGTGGGACACAGAGAATATACAATTGGGCTTCTGATCACAAGTATCTTAGTCTTGTTACCAAGACCAAACTAGCATTCAATAAACCAACAAGTATGGGACCAGCAGTTAGCGTAATGGCTACGTCACTAGACTCCCATGTAGTCGACCGCGGTTCGAGTCCCGGACCAGGTGGCTTGAAACTCATGCCGGGCACGTGTGCGTGCGTGCCTAAGATCCTGAGAGGAGAATGGAGGAGAAGGGATTGCAGCATGGCCATCCCCCCTGGGGGGTGATTTCTCGCTTTCTCTCTCTCTGTCTCTCTCTGTCTGTCTGGTGAGCACACACACCCTATAGCGAAAAACTCTCCAAAAAAAAAAAAAAAGAAACCAACAAGGAGTTGCTACCCTATATGCCGATGATTCTAGTCCTTGGGAACTCACAAGGAGGGGGAAGTGAGCATAGCTTGAACACACAGTTTCTTCCAGGTCGAAGGGTACTTTCTTCTTATGTGATGGCCTCTCCCTTTAAAGACCACCTGAAGCTGCACCTCCTCTTCCATATTTAACAGTCACAGTTCTTGGAGTTCATTTCTAAGTCTGAATCCTATACTGCTTGTTACCTCTATCATTCTCTAGCACAGTACTTGGAAACCAAGTGACAATTATGACAAGGTTTTGAGACCCTTATACCTCAAAAGCATGCAGTACTCATGATGATGTAGAAAAAGAACTGGGTTGGCCCAGTAGTGCAACAGTTAAGCATTGTGCATTGGGAGGTAGATGCTATAT
Organism: Tupaia tana; assembly: GCA_026018925.1. Classification (NCBI taxonomy): domain Eukaryota; kingdom Metazoa; phylum Chordata; class Mammalia; order Scandentia; family Tupaiidae; genus Tupaia; species Tupaia tana. The sequence continues at coordinate 22,104,610 of JAKSZU010000023.1, forward strand.
GACTGACTACAGTTCAAATCTCAGCCCTGGTGGCATGCAGACACATGTGCATGCATGCCCAAAATCCACATAGGAAGGAGAAACAGAGGAAAAAGGATTGTGATGTAACCATATCCATTGGGAAGGTGCTGTCTCTCTCTCTTTTTCTCTCTGTAATGTGCATAGGTGCCCTCTGGCAATTAAAATTAAAAAACAGACAGACAGAAACTGTTCCAAAGTACAGAATTTAGTTAGAACATTTCAGATAAAGAAAACACCATGAACAAAGACAGAAAATGAGAAATTAGCATGAGAAAAAAAAATCAGAAAAATATGGAACACTTCAGAAATCAATGGGAAATAATCTACTGGATTGATGGAATGCCTTGATATGTCTTTATACCCCTAACATCTATTTCAGTAGTACTCAGACAGTCAACACTTAATAACTATTGGCTAACAAAAAGAATTTATTGGTAGCTATGTTAGATGAAGAGATGGAGTCATCACGCTGGGCACGTGTGTACGTATGTGTGTGTGCCCAAGATCCTGAGAGGAGACTGGAAGAGAAGGGATTGCTGCGGGGCCATCCTCCCGAGGGAGGGGGGGTGATTTTTCACTTTCTATCTAGTGAGTGCACACACCCTATAGTAAAAATATCTCTTAAAAAAAAAGGAGAGAGATGGAGTCACATTAAAGAAAGCTTTTGAAGCCAACAAGAATTGTTTGTATTTGATTCAGCAGTAATAAGTCGTTCTTGATGGGAAAAATAGTCTCGAGGTGGTCAAACTGCCAATTAGATTTGTACGTGATAAGAACAAGAGAATGATATATGGAAAATAATAATAGAAAGCCACTGCAGAAAAGAACACTATGAGGCAGAAACATACTTTGATAACAGACTGATTGAAACAGAGTATTTTCTCTCATTTATACACATACAACTTTCTATCCTATAAAACGTGAATGGCAATGCTATTAACGAAAAAATAAAACCATAGTTTAAAAAAAAAAAAAAAAAACTCGGGACCAGCAGTTGGCATAATGGCTATGTCACTGGACTCCCATGTAGTTGACCGCGGTTTGGGTCCTGGACCCGGTGGCTTAAACTCATGCTAGGCGCGTGTGCATGCGTGTCCAAGATACCGAGAGGAGAATAGAGGAGAAGGGATTGTGGCATGGCCATCTCCCCGGGGAGCAATTTCTCACTTTCTGTCTCTGTCTTTCTGGTAAGTGCATGCGCCCTATAGCAAAAACCTCTCCCCAAAAACCTCATCAGTTTACAGCAGTATTTCTCAACCTTCACACTACTCATATTATGAGCCAGATAGAACTTGGTTGTGGAGGACAGCAGGTGGTGTAGTGGTTAAGGCACTGAACTGCCAAATGGCCAACTAAGTCCCAGACCCAATGGCTTGAAACTCACACCAGGCATGTGTATGTGCATGCCTAAAATCCCAAGAGGAGAATGGAGGAGAAGAAATGGTATTGTGGCCACCCCTAATCCCTGTGGGGGCGGGTAATTTCTCACTTTCTATCTCTCTGGTTACTGTAACTATAGCAAAAATTTCTCCAAAACAAACAAAAAACTTGGTTGTGGAAAGCTGCCCTGTGCAGTAAGATTTTGTTGTTGTTAGCCAACTGAATGTTTATCAGCATCCACGGCCTCTACCCATTAGAAGCCAGTAGCACCCTTCCTTCTACTCTAGTTGTAACAATCAGAAATGTCTCTAGACATTGCTAAATGTCCTCTATGGGACAAAATTACCCCCATATAAGAACTAATGATTTGGGAACCAGCAGTTAGTGTAATGGCTATGTCGCTGGACTCCCACGTAGTCGACCGCGGTTTGCGTCCCGGACCCGGTGGCTTAGAACTCACGCCGGGCGCGTGTGCGTGCGTGCCCAAAATCCCGAGAAGAGAATGGAGGAGAAGGGATTGCGGAGTGGCCATCCCCCCTGGGGGGTGATTTCTCGCTTTCTGTCTCTATGTCTCTCTGTTTGTCTGGCGAGCGCACGCGCCCTATAGCGAAAACCTCTCAAAAAAAAAAAAAAAAAGAACTAATGATTTATAGGAAAGTAGGTAATTCTATTTTCAACAGTGTATTACAGGAACAACATCTAAAGAAAGATGCTTTCAAAGAGATGTAAATTTGTAATTAGAAAGCAGGTCTACAGACTGGGACCAGCAAATGGTGTAATGGTTACATTGCTGGACTCCCACATAGTCAACCGCAGTTCAAGTCCTGGATTTGAAGGCTTAAAACTCATGCCAGATGCATGTGTGCCCAAGATCCAGAGAGAATGGAGAAGGGACTGTGGTATGACCATCCCCCCTTGGGGGTGAGTTCTCATTTTCTGTCTCTGTCCCTCCAGTGAGTGCACATGCCCTATAGCAAAAATCTCTCTAAAAAGGAAAAAAAAAAAGAAAGCAGGTCTACAGAGAAACCAGATATTAAATGGGTCATATAATGATCCAGGCTGCTGCCACAGTCAGTGGCGAACTGAATGAACTGTAGTGCTGGAAGCCACATGGCCAACTGCAGATTAGGACCCGAGGGTCAGTTGGAAAACACACTGGGTACAAATGTCCAAGACCCTGATGACATAGAGAGTCGTAGGAGGGGACTGTGCTGTGGTAAGACCCTAACAATGGTGCTTCACTCTACTGTATACACACGTATTACCACAAATTTTAAAAAAGGACAAAATTATTAAAGACATTAATGCTGGGCCAACAGGTGGCATGGAGATTAAGGTGGCTAGATCCTACATGGCTGACAACGTACATGGTTCAAGTCCTGGACCCAGCAGCTTGAAAAACATGCCAGCACATGTGCGTGTTTGCCTAAAATTCTGAGAGGAGAATAGAGAAGGGATTGCAGCACGGCCATGCACTGAGAAGGGGGCCAATTTCTCTCTCATTAAACTAAAAAAGACATTAATTTTGATAAAAACCTACTGTTTTGGGAGATAATTTAAATAATAATTTTTAAAACCTAGACAGTTATATTAACAATGAAAATCAAAAGAAAAAAATTACCCAGGAAATGAACTCTTGTTTTTCTACAGCTGACAAGTTACTTGAAGTGCCCGGAATTCAGAGAGGTTTAAAGGAGGAAAGACTCAGTAAAAGAAAACAAGAGTCATTGGAATGAAACCAAGAAAACGCGTACCATATCATGGAAACCAAGGAAAGAGAATTCCAAGCAATTTTTCCAGTTTTTAGAATGTTAAAGTTCTTAGGAGTGACTATATAAATTGGCTTCAATTTGGCAAACATTAAAGTACCTACTATACTCACATTGGAAACCACAGGGGTACAAATAAATATACCTTCCAACAAAGTTTTAACCTCTTAAGATGAAAGTACACAATGGTTAAGATAGAAAGCAAAGTATACTTAGTGCCCCAAGCCAGACCGAAATCTGTTCATTTTATTAAGAAAGGCCATTTCTAGAAACAAACAAAAGGGTAACTGTTTCTCAGAATATAGGCCTGTCTACATTTACACATTTAACCCATTTCTTATTTCTTCGTTCTCAAGATTGAATTGTTTAAACAGATATAAAACAGATGAGTAGGGAGCCAGTATATTTATCGTGTGTCAAATAGAAAGACAAGATTCTTGATCCTAATTGTTAATTAGAATTACCTAGAGAACTTTTAAAAACTATTGATACCCACACCCTATTCCTAAAAAATTAAATCAGAATCTGGGGATAGGTCTTACAGAAAGTCTTTTTTTGTTTTGCTTTAATTTGCTACAAAGCACAGGGCACTCACTGGAGAGAGATGGTGGGGATGGTGAGAAAGCATCACCCCTACTGCAATCCCTTCTCTTCCAATTTCCTCTTGGAATTTTGGGCATGCATGTGCCCAGGCCCAGTATGTTTTTCAAGCCACTGGTTCTGGGATTCTAACCATGCAACTGGCCATGTGGGATCCAGCTGCCTTAACCACCACACCACCAGCTGGCCCTGCATAGGTATTTTTTAAAAAGCTCCCAGGTGTTGGACCAGCCCACAGACTGGTGATTATGAGAGTTGGATCCCACATGACCGACCATGCAGTTCGAATTGTGGAGATGGCAGTTTGAAAAACATACTGAGCACATGTGTGTGACCCAAATCCTGAACGAACAGAGAAACAGAGAAGGGACTGCAGCGTGGCCACACTCCAGTGAGGTATGCTTTCTCCGGCTTCCTCTATCTCTGGCAGGTGTATACACCCTATGACAAATTAGAAAAAAGAAAAACAAAGAAACATCATAAAAGTTCCCTCGGTGAATTCTATCATGCGCCAGACTAAGAACCATGAACATAAAAAATGGATATAAACATACACTGCTAGAAGCAATAAAATAATATGAAGATGACAATCTATTTCCAGTTGACATCAGTATCTTACATAATATCCCTTGGTCCAGCCCCAGTGTGGTACCACTGCACCTATGATACTGAAGCCATGTGGGAAGGCCAGGGGTTCAGACCTTGAGTAGACCTGAACCCAGTAGGGATGCCTGGGATCCTGACTGGCTAGAAGGGTTATGGGAGGACTGCAGTGTGACAAGACCTGGAGTTCCTTGTCTCTATTCTTTCTCATGTATACACACACACACACACACACACACTTTATATATATTTATATAATATTTCCAACCTACCAAATTATGAGATTTTCATTTTTTAAATTCTGTAATTGAGAAATTAAAATAAAACCTGAAGGGAAATTCCTATGCCTTTTCTTTTCTTTTTTTTTGGAGAGGTTTTTGCTATAGGGCGTGTGCACTCGCCAGAAAGATAGAGACAGAAAGCAAGAAATCACCCCCCAGGGAGGATGGCCACACCACAATCCCTTCTCCTCCATTCTCCTCTCAGAATCTTGGGCATGGATGCACACACACCTGGCGTGAGTTTAGGCCGCCGGGTCCGGGACTTGAACTGCAGTCGACTACATGGGAGTCCAGCAACATAGCCATTATGCTAACTGCTGGTCCCTCATGCCTTTTTGAACCGCAGTCAGCCATGTGTTAGTTCAGGAGACGTAACCATTACGTCAGCTACTGTTCCCAGGACTTGCTAATTTTTAAATTGCTGCTATAATGAGTAACAATTTCATTTCACAGCATTAGAAAGACATATGAGTTCACACATTGGAGATTTTCAGAGAATTTAGTATTATAAAAACTAAATTGTGCTAGTCAAAAGAGAAAAAGCTTCGTTATCTTAACAATGTCTATTCGCTGTACATAAGTATTACTTTATCCAAATTAGACTGGCTATAAATGTGGAATTCCAAACAAGTTTAATACAACATTTCATATATTATAACTAATAAAATTTTTAAAGGTTTTGCCCTAGGGCATGTGCACTCTCCAGAAAGACAGTGAGAGGGAAAATAAAAAAATCACGCCCCCCTTTGGGCAGGGAGATGACCACGCCACAATCCCTTCTCCTTCTGAAATTTTGGGCAGGCACACATGCAAGCACGCCTGAGGTGAGTTTCAAGCCACAATATACATTCCCAGTCAGCATCAGCTACCATCCATATATGAGTGAGCTACCCTGGAGGTCCAGCTCATTTAAGCTTTCTGATGATTCCAACCCTGGCTGCTTATCTGAATACAAATGCATGATATGTGAATTGGGAACCACCTTGCTAAATGCAGTCATCCCAGAGAAACATGAGAGGTAGCATTTGTAGTTTTGAGCCATTAGGTTTTAGACTGATATGCTATGCAGAAATAAGTAACTGGGATAAAAGTATGATATTCTTTCAAATTCTTCCTTCATTATATCTAACTTTATTAGTGATTCATTTTTTTTTGGAGAGGTTTTTGTTATAGAGCATATGCGCTCACCAGAAAGACAGAGACAGACAGACAGAAAGCAAGAAATCACCCCCCAGGGGGGATGGCCACACCACAATCCTTTCTCCTCCATTCTCCTCTTGGGATCTTGGGCACACATGCACACACGCCCAGCCTGAGTTTAAGCCACTGGGTCCGGGACTAGAACCACAGTTGACTACATGGGAGTCCAGTGACACAGCCATTACGTTAACTGCTGGTCCTGTGACTCATATTTAAACAGACACTTTTCTCTTCCACTTCTGCAAAAATTAGTATATTTTTGGATATGATGAGTAAAATTCTAATGTGCTGGCTTTATTTTCCAACAGTCTTGCTTTACAAAGACCATTTTGGTTGTTTCCTACAAATACTTGTAGCGATGAATAAGTCCAACTAAATATCCAAGAAAATTAAAGGTTAAAATGACATCTTTAAAATATTTTTCTTAGTTTTTATCATGCACTATTTTCTCAAATAGAGTACATGTCTCTGTGCAAAAATTAATCACTGACAGGTATGCTTTTCTGTGAACTGTTACAGGATTCTTACCATCTAATCTTAAAATGCAGCTAATAATGTCTCAAGAAAAGGAATACACATTTCAAGGCAGCCATATCAACATAATAAAGATATGACACAAGCTATATCACCTTCCATATAGTACTATAGTCCTAAGAATCTATCTAAATACATCGTGAGTTACATTCAACAATTCATTTCGAACAGAATCAGTTGAAATACAAAATCTGCTTACATGGCAAAGCCGCAGAGCTTGCTCGAAACAGGAACATCCTTAACAAGTATCACTTGGCATTTTAAATGGCTGCAGCAGGATATATACAAAACTAAGGATGCTTTGCAGATTCAGAAAGAGTCACATCCTCTATTTAAGCATTCCTTTCATCTGAAACCCTTAGCGCTCTTAAGAAATATTAAATTCCTTAGGCTCTCCAACACCTCTCTGAGTCAGGTAAATATCTTGTTAGTGGTTAAGTGACTTGTTCAAGGTCACAGAATGAACTGGAAGCAAGAAATAAACCCAAGAGTGTGGTCTGCAGCTTTATGCATAAATATACATTACTGCAATACAAGGTTCTTATAATTCCCAAGGTGGAGTGAAGGTGAAATTAACTTGTTCCATATCTCTAAAACAGAAAGTACATTTTAAGAAAGAAAAGCTTCTAGGTGGAGGTTTTCAAAAAGTTAACGGACGTGGGTATTATTAAAAAATTAGGTATGTATTTCAAAAAAAAATTTGCAACGAGATAAACTTATCTTTTAATTCCATTTTCCTCAACCTTCTTTAAGTCCCCTTATATTTGAGGAAGTCATAGCTTTAACTCTGATGAACTTATTCGAACTTTAAAGTCAAGCTTCATTAAACACTAGGGTAGAGGAGGGCTGGGAAACGCTCCGAGGGATGGTAATTTGGCCTGGAATTGTAAATAGATGGCAGAAAATCACGAGCAAAAGGAAGGAGGTCAAAGCCGGGTCTGAGAATCTAAGAGACAAGAGCGATGGTCAAGGCCACCTTCCAAGACCGGAAAACCACACGAAACTCCTAGGCAACTCTAAGTAGGCAGCGGGAAGAGTCGGAGTTGAGCCCTTCATCCGCAAGCCGGCTCGATGCTTAGGGGTTGTCCCACCCCTTTCCGCGGACAGGGCTTGTCTCCCCGGTGACCAGTAGCCGGTGGAGGGAAGGGGGATTCGCTGCGGATCACCTCTCAGGAAACAGACACTAGGGCCCAGACTCGCACTCACCATGGCGTCGGGCGCGCTTCAGCAACGCCAGTCTCTTCGCCAAAGGCCCATCTTTCAACAACCCGATGGAAAATCAGCCTTCGCTATCCCGACGGAAGCCAGCCCAGCTCATCCCCTTTTCCCGATTTGCATTGCGTGGCGACGCGTCGCGTCTCCAGACGTCACGGCGGGGCCGTGGCTTCGCGTGCGCGCCCATAGCTCCTCCCTCCTCCCCTGGCCTGCCGCTGGGGGTGGGGGCGGCGCGGGAGATCCGCGGAGACTGCGGAGGGTGCTCGGGGTGGGAGACTGCGGAGGGTGCTCGGGGTGGGAGACTGCGACTGGGACCCGGACGGGCTGCGCGGAGTTGGGTCGAGTTGGTGCGCTGGTGCCTTCCTCACCCCCTGCACCGGCGTCAGTTTGCATCCCGGGCCTTGCCGCCGAGGAAGCAAACCTGCTCTCGCGTCTCTAACTACGTAGTTCCCTCCTCAGATTGGAAATGAAAATAAAACTATAATAGAAGAGGATTTTGATTCCTCCCAAGCCTGTGGTCAAAGAACAGGCACGATCCTAAAACATTTTACGTACACTTTTAACGTTCTTTTTTTGAAAGCCCAGGCTTCAAAAAGAAAACGAGAAAGTCGGTGCTTTCTCGCGAGATTATCTACTTAACTCTTGTAGAGAGAGGTGATTGGACGCTCCGCTTGTCTGTAAACAAAAAGTTGCTTCGGATGAAACTGCTGGCCATGGTCAATCGCTAAATACTCAGGGACAGCCTAGGTAGCCCAGAAATCTGGACTGCGACGTCTGGTAACTACCTGAAATGAAAGTCCGTGTCAGATGGATGTCGACAAATTTGTAGTGCTTTACGTGCAGTAGTCTTTCAAGAAAATGTTAATTTCCTTTTGTCACGACAAGTGTGAGTGGGTGTCCATATCCAGAGAAGACAATAGAAGAGAAGGGATTGCGGCGTGGCCATCCCCCCTGGGGGGTTATTTCTCGCTTTCTGTGTCTCTGTCTCTCTCTGTACTTCTGGCGAGCACACTCGTCCTATAGCAAAAACCTCTTAAAGGAAAGAAAGAAAAAAGAAAAGAAAAAGGCTAATAAAATAAATATATTTGGGGGCCAGCAGGTAGTGTAGTGGTTGGGATTTTAGGCCCTCTGGCTTTGAAAACCACGCTGGGTGCACGTGTATGTGTGCCCAAAATCCTGAAAGGAGAATGGAGGAGAAAAGATTGTGAGGCTTTTGCCATAGGGTGTGTGTACTTGCCAGAAAGAGAGACAGAGAATAATAATAATAATAAATAAAGTTAAATAAAAAATAATTCTAAAAATAAAAACACACAAGGCATGTATATGTGTGTGCCCAAAAATCTCGAAAGGGAGAAATGGAAAAGAAATTGCATCACAACCATCTCCCATGAGGGGATGCTTTCTCACTCCTAACCCCACCACAACCAACACACACACCCTCGGGGGTGCGGGTCAGGGGGAGATTTCATGAAATAGGCAGCACTCAAAACCAGAAGAGGTTCAAAAAGCATCGCTTTAACAGCGTACATTTTTTTTTTTTTTTTGCTATAGGACGCGTGTGCTTGCCAGAAAGAGACCGAGAGACAGAAAGCAAGAAATCCCATCTGGTCAAATTAAAATAAACAAACAAATAAATAAAGTTAAATAAAATAATTCTTTAAAAAATAATAATAGTAAATAAAATTAAATAAATAATTCTTTTTAAAAAGTAAATAAATATGTATTTTTTAAAATTTACTACAACACCACCTAAAGTAATGTGAGTTCTTTTTTATTGATTGATTGATTTTAATTTGCTATAAGGCACATGCGCTCGCCAGAAACAGAGAGAAAAGGAAAGTGAGAAATCACCCCAAAGGTCACACCACAATCCCTCCTCCTCCATTTTCCTGTCAGGATTTCGGTCACGCATGCACACCTCCCCAATGTGTGTTTCAAGCAGCTGAGTTTGGGGATTCAACTGTGCAGTTGACCATGTAGGACCCAACTGCTTTAACCACCACTCCACCTGGTTGGCCTGAGTTCTTTTTTCCTTTTTCTTTTCTTATGTAAAGTTATATTTCATTTGTTCTGTAGCTTCAAACTACTTACTTGGCTTTCAAGTGAGTCAGCCCAGTCATCCTTCCAGACCTTTAGGTATACAAGTAACTATAGAAACTGCCCACTGGTCATCAATGCCTGTATGTTTCCCCATTGTGATATTTAACTTTATGTGTCAACCTGGCTAGACTATGGTGACCAGTTGTTCAGTCAAATACTAGTCTGAATGTTGCTGTAAAGGAATTTTTTACTTGTGATTACATCTATATACACTGTGATTACAGTCAACTCTAAGTAAAGCGGTTCATAATATGAGTGGGCCTCATTCAGTCAGTTGAAGGTCTTACAAGCAAAGAAGGTTCCCCCAAAATGAGAAATTCTGCCTTCAGAAAGCAACATAGAAATTCTGTCTTAATTTTCAGTCCCTGTATTCAAAACTGGAACCTTAACTCTTATCTTAATATCTAGCCTGCTGGTTTGTTTTGTGGATTTTGGAATTGTCAGTTCCCACAGTGGCATAACCCAATCTCTTTAAAATCCCTCCTTTCTCTTTATACACACACACACACACACACACTCACACACATGCACACACAAGTTATGTGTTGCTTAATGACAGGGATGCAGTCTGAGAAATGTGTTAGGCAATTTCACAGTTGCGCAAACATCATAGTGTACCAACGCATACTTACATGGTATAGCCTGATAGATACCCAGGCTGTGTGGTCTAGCTGACCTGCTCTTCATGGGGACATGGTTGTGTATGTGGTCCATTTTTGACTGAAATGTCATTATGTGGCACACGACTGCCTATGTAATTTGAATTTGTGTAATATATACATGACCTATTTATTATATAGATAAAGAAATAGTTTAAGGGTATATGTGTGTGTATATATACATATACATATATATATATGTATATAAAATATATATTTCCTATTTCTCCGGAGAACCTTGACTAATGTGCCCATCCTCTACATGTCATTTCCAAATCCTTAGCCATCCCTATAAGAATCTTTATAATCTGGCTGTCATTGACAATTTCAGCTGCCATTTTTATATACTGGTCCTCCCCTCCTTTCATATGACGTTGCTCATTTCCAGAGCTGGCCACACTCCTTTGCACCTCCGAGTCTTTGCACTATCTGTTCACCTAGAAAACGTTTCATCCTTCAGAACACCATTCAGGCTTAACCCAGGCTCTTCGAAGGAGGCAGGCAGATCAAGTGGTTCTTTCTTCTATGTCCTTACTGCACTTTATACATAGATGGTTCCTTTAAAGTGCTAGTCACATGTACAGGATTATTTCTTTCGTTTTTTTTTTTTTATTCTTATTTTTTTGGAGAGGTTTTCGTTATAGGGCGCGTGTGCTCGCCAGACAGACAGAGAGAGACATAGAGACAGAAGGCGAGAAATCATCCCCCAGGGGGGATGGTCATGCTGCAATCCCTTCTCCTCCATTCTCCTCTCGGGATCTTGGGCACGCACGCACACACGCCCGGCGTGAGTTTTAAGCCACCGGGTCCGGGACGCGAACCGCGGTCGACTACGTGGGAGTCCAGCGACATAGCCATTACGCTAACTGCTGGTTCCCAGGATTATTTCTTATAAATTTGTTTCTCCTCTTCTAAAAATCTTCTTTGAATCTCTGGCATCTAGTGTAGTGTATCTGATTGACAAGTAAAACATCCTACTTATTTGGTTGGTGCAAAAGCAATTGCAGTTTCGGACTGAGAATTTAAAATAATTATAACTAGGTTCAAACACATCTTTGATATTAATCAAAATAGGAACCATTACAATCAACACATTTTTGCCAATGAGAAATAAGTTTATTCCTGGGACCAGCAGTTAGCATAATGGCTATGTCGCTGGACTCCCACGTAGTTGACCGCGGTTCGCGTCCCGGACCTGGTGGCTTAAACTCACGCCGGGCGCGTGTGCGTGCGTGCCCAAGCCCAAGATCCCGAGAGGAGAATGGAGGAGAAGGGATTGTGGGGTGGCCATCCCCCCTGGGGGGTGATTTCCTGCTTTCTGTCTCTCTGTCTCTCTCTGTCTGTCTGGCGAGCGCACGCGCCCTATAGTGAAAAGCCTCTCAAAAAAAAAAAAAAAAAAAAAGTTTATTCTTGAAGCATAAAAATCCATGCTTTGGGTTTTGATGAACTCTTAGAAAGCATCTTCTGCATCCTGCCGATTGTGAAAGCATTTTCCCTGCAAAATGTTGTTCAGATGCTTGAAGAAGTAATGGTTGGTGGGAGGTCAAGTGAATATGGCAGACAATGCAAAACTTTGCAGACTAGGGTCAGCAAATGGTGTGGTGGTTATAGCACTGGACTTCCATGTGGTTGACTGCAGTTTGAGTCCTGGACCTGGCGGTTTGCTTTCTCACTTTCCCTCTGTTCTTCTCTCTGGTGAGTTAAAATAAATAAATTAATTAAATTAAAGAAATAATTCTTAACAAAAATAAACAAAGACTTCTATGGCCCAATTTGTTTAACTTTTGAAGTGCTGGTTGTGCAACCTGTGGTGGGGTGCTGTCATGGAGAAGAAATGGGTCCTTTCTGTTGACCAAATAGGCTGCGGGCATTAAAGTTCTCAGTGCATCTCATCAATTTGTGAACATACTTCTTAGATGTAATGATTTTGCTGGAATTCAGAAAGTCATAGTGGATCAGAACCCTACTGGTGACTGTGAACTTTTTTTGGTGCAAGTTGACTTTGGGAGGTGTTTTGGAGCTTCTCAGTCCAGTCACTGAGCCGGTCATCTTCGACTGTCATATAAAATCCACTTTCAACACATAACATAATCTGATCAAGAAACAGTTTGTTGTTGTGTAGAATAGGAGAAGACTATGCTTTTCAAAAGGACGAGTTTTTTTGATTTTCAGTCAGTTCATGAGGCATCCACTTATGGAACTTTATCACCTTTCCAATTTACTACACATGCCTAATGTTCTTTTTTTAAACAGAGAGATTTTTGCTATAGGGTGTGTGTGATCACCAGAAAAGCAGAGAGAGACAGAGAGACAGAAAGTAAGAAATCACTGCCCCTCCCGGGGGGGGGGGGGCATCCCAGAATCCCTTCTCCTCCAGTTTCCTCTTGGGATTTTGGGCACACATGCACATGCACCCAGTATGAGTTTTAGTACACCAGGTCTGGGACTTGAACAGCAGTTGACTACTTGGGAGTCCAGTGACATAACCATTTGCCATCTGCTGGTCCCGATGTTGAGTTTTTCTGCCACTTCTCATGTAGTTGTAGAGGATCAGCTTTGATTATTGTTCTTTATTGGCTGTAGTCAACTTCCGATGGCCGGCCACTATACTCCTCCTCTTCAAGGCTTTTGTCACCTTGCAAAACTTGAACCACTATTGTACTATATATTTATTAGCAGTTCCTGGGCCAATGTGTTGTTGATGTTGCAAATTGTCTCCACTGCTTTATGACCCATTTTGAACTCGAATATCACTTGAACTTGCTTTTTGCCTACCATCATTTTCACAGTCTAAAACAAATAAACAGCAAGTAGTCATTATCAAAAAAGCACACAGTGGGATCCGCAGGTAGCACAGAGATTAAGGCGCTGGACACTCCCACATGGTCGACCAGAGTTCGGGTCCTGGACCCGGCGGCTTGCTTTCTCACCTTCCCTCTCTCTCTCTATGTGTCTCTTTCCGGTCACATTAAAAAAAAATTAATAAATAAAAGTAGAATAAATGATTGTTTTAAAAAAAAGCACACAGTGAGAAATGCACATTAAAATGTTGTATAACCTAACCACATTTATTTGAGACTGTATCCAATATCAAACGGCAGATTTCAACAATGCAGAATTGCATTTACTTTTGCTCAACCTAATAAATATTAAATGACTGCCCACCAATTTTGAGATAAAAATAAAGACTCCTTAACACAGCGTAAGGGTTCTTGTGATCCTTTCTCCAGTCACATTTCATATCCAGCCTTCTCAGCACCCTAGTTTCTAAGCATGGTGGACTAACTGCAGTTCTCCCAACAAGCTTAGTGTCCTCACATTTACTTCTATACCTTTGGTTCACCAATATTCTTCTTCCCTCCCCTCAAATTATTTCGAAATTTCCACTAATTTTATCATCTTCACCTCAAATATTTTCTCTCCCGTGAACCTTTTCTTACTCCCTCTTTGCATTTTCCTCTGTGTTCTCCTAGCATTGCAAACTTATCCTATTAATGCAAATTCTTGCTTCTTGGCCTGAATATAAATCACAGTCTATCCCCTGCTCCTATTCCATAGCTCCTTGAGGACTGTAAAGAGCCCACTGCTGCCACGATGCTTGGTACATTTGAATTGAGCTAAGGGGTGTGGAAGAACACAGGACAGAAGAGAGAAGCAAAGCGGAAGGAGTTCTGCTGAAAAGAATTCCTTTACTATACCGTGTGCCCAATTCCTGCCTTAAAGGTCATAACCATGAAGATGAGATGCTGAGCTTAAGAAATACTCAACCAATGTCATTCCAACCATGCTAATTATCTCACAATGGCCCAGCAATTTTTTGTAAGTTTCAGCATTTCAGAAACACTTCTCTACTGTAATCTAAGTAATCATATACAGAAAGGTTCAAAACTCATGGGATGTCTTGGAAGATTATATGTAATTCCACACTCACGTGGGAGGGCAATGAAGGAACTGCGATCACTCCCTCTCCCTTCTGACCATGTACCTCTTCTCCTCTGCACCACCCCCCTCCTCCTACCAGGCACTTGATGCTTTCCTGCTGCCTCCCTGACTGCCATTCTCAGCCTTCTGCACCCAGCCCACCCCTGCTTCCTACTCTTTACCTCCAGGGTCTTTGGTCTTCATGCATCTTTTGGAATTTATACTCTCCATTAGAATGATTTCTCTGTCTCAGTCTTTGGACCAGATGATCTGGTAATCTTTGCTAAACCATACTAGATGATCTCCTGAAACTCTTCAAATACACTGCCTTTGATTCAGACACTTCTATTAGTAATATCAGTTTTCTCCCCCAACATACATGCTCCAACCTGTTGGGACACAGATGTGCTCTACCTTGTCGGCTAGAGTTTCGTAACATTTACCCAAAATGCCTTCAGATTTCATGTGTCCCTGTCAATTATCTTCTGGCAAATAAAGTGGTGTATATTCAGTGTTTCTATGTCATTTTCTTAGGCCTACCAGGAAACATCTTTCTTGGTAAATAGCATCAAACTGAGGAAGTTAAATCTTTGGCCAGTTCTAAGAGGAAACTTCAAATTAGGAACAAAGAAATCAACTGCAGTATGCCACTTGACTTGAGAATCCTCTTTCTATTTTCTAACTGCATCCTCCCCCCTTTCTTTTCCTTCCCTCTTTCTTCCTTCCATTTACATTTCCTAGACTAAATGGATGGGCAGGACAGTGGCGCTGGAGCCAGGAGCTTGTTTTCAATCTGACTCTGACAATGACCAGTTATGTGACCTTGACCGTGTTATTTCACTTCTCTGCACCTCAGCTTTATACCTTGTAAAATAGAGATGACAATAATAGTATCTAACTTGCAGGGAGGCTATGAAGATGAAATGACTTAGTAAATAAGAAGTGCTTAGCACGTATCTTCTTCCCCAAAACAACAGCGACAGTTAACTGCAGCTTAATTTTAGAAGACTCAGGAATTAATTAGGAGTGCAATGGAGTATGGGTAGAAAGAGCTTTCTAGGTAAAGAAAACATATTGGGCCAGCAGGTGGTGTGGAGGTTAAGGTGCAGGATCCCACCTAGCTGACTCTGTGGTTTGAGACTGGTGGCTTGGAAATCACACTGGGGGAATATGCCTGTGTTCCCAAAATCCCGAGAGGAGACTGGAAGAGAAGGGATTTGTGACATGGCCATCCCCCAGGGGGTGAGTTCTCACTTTCCTTCTCTCTCTGTCTCTCTCTGGTGACCACAAGTACCCTATACCTCCCAAAATTATGTCTTATTTGAAGTCTGAGGCAAACAAAGAGGTGCAGATGTTTAAGGAAACTGACAGAAGCTGCTAGTGGCTAGTGAAGTAGGCAGGGGCCATATCATTTGGAGCCTTATAGGCCTTACATAGAATTTTATTTTCACCCTAAAAGTCATGGGTTTTAAGTAAGGCAACAGAATAATATCATTTACTTTTTATAACTTCACCTCATAGGGCTGGTCTCATAGCCTAATGGTTAAAGCAGTCAGATACCCCATGGCTGACTGTACAGTTCGGGCCCCTGCCCCAGTGGCTTGAAAAACATTCCAGACACGTGTGCATACATGCCCAAAATCCCAAAAGGAAAGAGAAAAGGAGATGGGATTGTGGAGTGACCACGTCCTATCGTGGTTGCTTTTTCTCTCTTTCTCATTCTTTCTCTTGCTACTCGGAGGGCACACACACACCCTTTTGCAAATTAAGAAAAAAATAAATAAATAAAAGAAGCTTGATGCAGCATTTGGCCTTTTTGCCCTTGTGTCCTTTCTGCCATGTGAAAACACATCTCTCAAAGTGCCATCTCAGACGCATAAAACGGGCACTCATCAGACAGCAGAGTTACCAGTACCTCGATCTTAAGCTTCCCAGCCTCCATATCTGTCAGAAATAAATTTCTGTTGTTTATACATTAACCAATCTCAGATATTGTCTTATAACAGCACAAATGGACTTAAAAGTCATCTTGTGCGTTTAGTAATGTTTTGGTGGTGTAACATATATTGAATAACTTTTAGCCAAAAAAAAATCTTCAATCAGAATTTACAAGTAGAAAAGTGCTGGGGCCAGCAGGTAGCATGGTGGTTAAGGCACTGGACTCCCACATGGCCCGCCGCAGTTTGAGTCCTGGACCTGGTGACTTGCTTTCTCACTTTCCCTTTCTCTAATTCTGGCCAGATTAAAATAATAATAATAATAATAATAATAATAATAAATAAAAGAAAATAAATAATTCTCTTTAAAGAAAGTGCTAAAGGAATAATGATACATGTGGGAAATTCAGAAAGAATAATCAATATACATACAACAATATTATTCACTTTAATATCACTCAAACCCTTGGGACCAGCAAATGGCAACATTCATGCTTAGATTGTTGGACTCACACATGGCTGATCATAGTTTGAGTCCTGGATCTGGAGGCTTGAAACTCATGCTGGGCATGTGTGCACATATGCCCAAAGTCTCAAGAGGAGAAATGGAGCAGAAGGGATTGCAGTGTGGCCATCCCCATAAGGGGGGGTGTGATTTCTCACTTTCTGTCTCTCTGTCTCTGTCTCTCTGCTGAGTGCACGTGTACTCAGCAAAAATCTCAAACAAAAAATGGTACTCAAACCCAAATAAAGCAACATTGGGTAGTCTTTTTCAATTGTCAAACTGGCAAAGTATTACCTTTTTGTTTTTTCATTTTAAAACTGTGAATGCAAAAACAAAACAAAACAAAAAACCCCAAAATTTTGAAAAATAAAATAATAATAAAAAATAATAAAACAGAAAAGGAAAAAATGTGAATACATGTATTTCATTAAACATTAGTACTATATATTTTTAATATGAATGTATATCTTTAATCATGACATTTAACATTATCAACTTTGGGGAAGATAAGTTGTCTTCTGCAAAGCTAGCTAATGAAGTATGAGCTAGTTTAACTTCACTGAAAGGCAGATTGGTAAGAGGTATACATAGCTTGGAATTTGGGGACCTCCCCTAAGGTTGACCATGGTTCAAATGCTACACCTGACAGCTTGGAAAACAGGCTAGGCTTGTGTGCTTGTGTGCCCAAAATCCTGAGAGGAGAATGGAAGAGAAAGTATTGTGGTGTGGCCATCTTTTTAGGAGGGGAGGGAGTGATTTCTCACTTTCTTTCTCTTGGCAAGCACATGAACCCTCTGGAAAAATCCTAAAAAAAAAAAAAAAAAAAGTTTGGAATTTGCCATGCCATCTGTCCCAAGAAAATTTATCTTAAGGAGTTTAATATAGATGTGTGCTAATGTGTATGTTATAAATGCATAAGAATGTATTTTACATTACTTTTAGCATATTGGCAAATTAGAAATAATCATCTAAATGTTCAGTGGTAGAGTTAAATTAAGTAGGAGACTACAACAGAATATTGCACAGTCATAAATGATACTTTTAGAATTTAGTAATGACAAGGGAAAGTATTCTGAGGTTTTTTTTTTTTTTTTTTGAAAGGTTTTTACTATAGGGCGCATGCACTCGCCAGACAGACAGAGAGAGATATAGAGACAGAAAACGAGAAATCACCCCCCAGGGGGGATGGTCATGCCGCAATCCCTTCTCCTCCATTCTCCTCTCGGGATCTTGGGCACACACGCACACGCACCCGGCGTGAGTTTTAAGCTACCGGGTCTGAGACGCGAACCGCGGTCGACTACGTGGGAGTCCAGCAACATAGCCATTATGCTAACTGCTGGTTCCTAGTATTCTGACATATTAACTGAGGAAGAAAAATATAAAAACCAGTGGGACCAGCAGTTAGCATAATGACTATGTCACTAGACTCCCATGTAGTCAACCACGGTTCGAGTCCTGGACCCAGTGGCTTAAACTCATACCAGGCGCGTGTGCATGCGTGCTCAAGATCCCAAGAGGAGAATGGAGGAGAAGGGATTGCGGCGTGGCCATCCCCTTTCGGGGGTGATTTCTCGCTTTCTGTCTCTCTGTCGCTCTCTATCTTTCTGTCACTCTCTGTCTTTCTGGCAAGCACACACGCCCTATGGCAAAAACCTCTCAAAAAAAAAAAAAAAATCAGACCAGTATAGGCAAATATCAATTATGTAAATATATGTGTGCCTCCACAGAGAACGGAGAGTAGAAGGCAGAGCTGCTGTGTCCACTAAACACAGAGCTCTCAGAAGGAAGCTTAACTGGGGAGAGTGAAGGCAGAGAGCCGGGGGACACTGCACAGGCCTCCTCATGCACCCTGAGCGCAGGGCTGCCAACCTCCAATGAAAGGGGCACCTTTTTCTGAATTGTTTAAAACCACCAATTTGATTACTAATAGCCCTGCACGAGAGCTGGGATTGTGACTAATATGCATTTTCTTCTCCAGAGTAATCTGTCTTTCCTATGTCTTCATCAGTGAATAAGAACTACTTTTGCTAAAGACAAACATAGATATATTGTTGAAATACATCTCTTTATAAACGGGCAATGCCGGTGGTTGATGCTGAGTGGTGGATATATGGGAATTCACTGTATTTTGCCTGCTTTTTAGATTTCCTTCTTTCCTCCTTCCCTTTTTTCCTTCCTTCTTTCCTTCCCTTCTTCCTTCCTTCCTCCTTTCTTTCTTTCTTCTCCCTCTCTCTCTCCTTTTCTTCCTTCCTTCCTTCCTTTCTTTCCTTCCTTCTTGCTTGCTTTCCTTCCTTCCTTTCTCTCTCTTCCTTCCTTTCTTTCTTTCTTTCTTTGTTTCTTTGTTTCTTTCTTTCTGTCTTCCTATACCAGAGGGCATGTGCATTCACAAGAGAGAGAGAGTAACCCCCAGTGGGACCTGATCATGCCTCAGCCTCCTTTCTTTCATTCTTCTTTCCCATCGGGATCCTGAGCACATTTACACACATATTCAGCTGGTTTTCAAGCCATCAGGGCTGGGATTCTATCTGCAGCGGGCCACATAATGGGATCTGGCTTCCTCCACACAGCACTTAGCCACTGAGCTGCTGGGCCAGCCTTGTTTGAAATCGTCTATAATAAAAGTATCTTTTCTGACATTTTAATGGACACATTTTACGTAGACTTCTCTTTCTTGAAATACAAATTCATAATTTTCATCGTAGTTGGAGCTTTGCTCTCAAAATCTATAGAAGACAGTCCTGTGCCCTAAGAGTCTCTAAAAGATTAAAGCTATGCAGAAAATATAAATCTCTGCTAATTTAACCTGAAATGTTTAAGCAAGATTAACAGAGACCTTTTAGACTCCAGAAAGCACTATATTTACTTCAAAGACCCATTTAAAATCTAAGGCTATGGGAGTTCTTCAATTTGCAAAAGATTAGTTGTTTTTGATTTATAGTTCTGATCTATAGCAGAAATGTTTGAGGGGCCAGCATGAGGCATATTGGCTAAGGTGCTCAAATCACACACAGCCAACCACAGTTCAAGCCTCAGACACAGCGGCTTGAAAAATCACACAGGGTGGGAACCAGCAGTTAGTGTAATGGCTATGTCGCTGGACTCCCACGTAGTCAACCGTGGTTCGCGTCCCGGACCCGGTGGCTTAAAACTCACGCCGGGCGTGTGTGCGTGCGTGCCCAAGATCCCGAGAGGAGAATGGAGGAGAAGGGATTACAGCGTGACCATCCCCCCTGGGGGGTGATTTCTCGCTTTCTGTCTCTGTGTCTCTCTCTGTCTGTCTGGCAAGCGTACGCGCCCTATAGCGAAAAAAAAACTCTCAAAAAAAAAAAAAAAATCACACAGGGTATGTGTGCATGCATGCCCAAAATCCTGAGAGGAGAATGGAGAAGAGATTGTGGCGTGGCCATCCCCCCAGGGGATGATTTCTCACTTTCCCTTGCACCGTCTCTCTCTGGCAAGTGCACATGCCCTATGTAGGGCAAACACCTGAAAAATAAAGTGTTTGGATACTGGACACAGAAACTCTCGGCTTGTCCACTTTCTACCTTTTTTCAAATAAATGGACAATGATTAAAGGCTAAATTGTCACTTTCTAAGATGCCTATTTGGAATCCAGTCTTTTTAAGTTGTCTTAACTGTCCTCCATGCTTCAATCAATAGCCACAGGCATTTGTTTCCCTCTTAACCAGACGGAGACTTACTTGTCAATCACCGTTCAATCACCAGCAAACTGAAGTCTACTTTAACTTGAGTAAGAATTTCACTTTCTACTTTGTGTGAATTTAAGAGCAACAAGTCGCATGTTATCTTGAAGCCTTGCACCCATATCTAACTACATTGGGAGGTCTTCCAGCCACTTCCAATCCAGCACGTTCAATATTGAGTCCTCTCCTCTTTTTTTTTTTTTTTTTTTCCTTTTTTTTTTGGAGAGGTTTTTGCTATAGGGCGCGTGCGCTCGCCAGACAGACAGAGAGATACAGAGAGACAGAAAGCAGGAAATCACCCCCCAGGGGGGATGGCCATGCCGCAATCCCTTCTCCTCCATTCTCCTCTTGGGATCTTGGGCACGCACGCACACGCGCCCGGCGTGAGTTTAAGCCGCCGGGTCCGGGACTCGAACCGCGGTCGACTATGTGGGAGTCCAGCGACATAGCCATTACGCTAACTGCTGGTCCTGAGTCCTCTCCTCTTCATCAGCCTGATCCTCTCTGGTGCTCTCCATCTTAGTGAATGGCTCCATCATCCGCCCGGTGGCTCAGGTAAGAGACTGGAATCATTGTTTCCTCTCTCTACATGTCACAACCCTCCCTATATCCAACCCTATGCTAACTCAGAAAAGGCCTTTGGCCTTGTCCATTTCTCTGTTTCTACTACTGCTAAACTGGTCAAAAGCAATAATTTGTCTTCATCTGACAATTGCACCCACCTCTTCACTGATCTCTGGACACTTTCTCTTACCTGTCTTCAAACTATTGTACTCTCTCCCACAGGTGTGGCATAGTGGTTAAGGCACTCGATCCCACACGTCCAACTCTGTGTGTGTGTTTGTGTGCCCAAAATCCCAACAAGAGGGAGAAATGGAGGAGAGGGGATTGCAGTGTGATCATCCCTCATGGTGGTAGTACTTTCTCACTTTCTATCTGTCTCCGGAGAGCGCACACACCCTCTGACAAACTACTGCTGCTGCTGCTACTACTACTACTAATAATAATAATAAAGGCTTTAATTCTATTCACAAGGGAGGAGCCCTGATTTGCTGATCAACTCCTAAAGGCTCTATCTCTTAATACTATTGAATTGGAGATTAATTTTCAACATTAATTTTGGAAGTACACAAACATTCAAACCACAGCAGAAGGCAATGGTCAAATGGCAACACATCATCATATTTAAAGAGATGTAAACATTTGATTTATTGGCATTAAATATTTTGAGGGTAGATAATGCTTATTAGCTTGAACGATATGAAATTGTTCTGACCTATCAAATGATATTTTATGCAACTCGATTATCTGCTATTTTGGTGTATGGAGATATTAAGGCTAAGAATTGCTTCGTTTTCTTCTAAGCATCTCAGAATATTTCACAAACATTGTTTTTTCTTATTCCATTCCTTTTCCTCAGTTGCCCTCTACCAACTGCATAAATTTATGGCAGCAAATTCAAATCAGAAGATTACATTGGCATATATTATTTTTACTTCTTTGGGAAGAAGTGGATAGGAAAGGGGAAAGGTTCACTTGGTGACAAGGATAACATTCATTTTAAAGCTTCCCAGGGCAAAGAAAACATGCAGGCTTGGTTAAGAATGTTTTTATTTCTTTTTTTTCAAGCCACCAGGTCCAGGATTCGAACTGCGGTTGGCCATGTGGGAGCCCAGGACTTTAACCACCATGCCACTTGCTGGCCCAAGAATGTTTCTAATTAGCAAATTTGTGCCATATGTGTGCCTACTTTGGCTCTTTGCATTTTAGTTCCCGCTCTCACCCCCAGTAGTTCTGAAAGTTTCAGTCCTTTGAGTTTATACTGATTACTAATAGATGGTACCTAGAGTCCTGGGCCTAACCTTGGAGAAATCTGGAGCAACATGGGACAATTTGGGATCATGAAGGGTCATTGCTTCAGTAGAATGGAAAGACTGATTTCCTAGGTTTAAAAATACAGATATTTTTGCTCAAACCAAGAAACTTATGGACACTAAACTCAGATTTTTAATGCCTCTCTTGCCATTTCTCGACCATGAGGGAGAATGGGGTGTATGTCTACCCAAAAAGAGAGTTAGCCAGCCATGGCTCTCATTCCTCCCAGTGTAAGGAGCATGCCAAGGGGGGACAGAAAGGGGTGGAATGATGCTGGCAACCTGCGGGTTTAGTGGGAATGGAACTGGGAGGAAGGAACAAAGATTATGGCTCTATAACAGGTTCTAGTAGGTTCGAAAGCCACTGTAGGGACAGAACATAGTATTCCGTTACTTGACTCCAAACTGAGGGAGGGCCAGGAACTCTTTCTTTTCTTACTTTTTTTTTTTTTTTTTTTTTTTTTTGAGAGGTTTTTGCTATAGGGCACATGCGCTTGCCAGAAAGACAGAGAGAGACAGAGAGACAGAAAGCGAGAAATCCCCTCCCCCCCAGCGGGGATGGCCACGCCGCAATCCCTTCTCCTCCATTCTCCTCTCGGGATCTTGGGCATGCATGCACATGCGCCCGGTGTGAGTCTGAGCCACCAGGTCTGGGACTTGAACCGCAGTCAACCACATGGGAGTCCAACAACATAGCCATTACGTCAACTACTGGTCCCAGGAGCTCTTTCTTTTATGTGACTCAGCTGGGTGTGATTTTGTTCACAACTTGGGGCTTCTTAACTCCAAATAATATAGTGTTAATGAGAAAGCTTCTTTACAAGGTAGCATTTGCTTGGAGTTGATCTTCCTCCCTCCTATGACTGCTAGGTATTCTACCCACATAGTATTGCAGGATGGCTTCCATGATGACATCCAGGTTCTTGGTGTTTTAGTCAAAGAATTGAACAAAACATGCCAACAGTGAAAGGGAAAGGTAGTTTATTAAGTAGAAGTATATTCCTAAGAAGTTGGAGCAGGCTTGAGTGGACAGAGAGAGCGTGGCTCAAAAGGCTCCAGCAGTTACATTCTGCAAGGTTTATAATTCTTAAATCTAGGTTGTGTCAGCTTTTCATTGGCTGAACCCAGTGATTGTTCTCATCTCATTGGCTCTATGAAATGCAGCTGGGCCCATTGATTTATCTCATTGGCTATGTCAACGATGGCTTACTCAGTTAGATATCCTCTTCTAATCTCCTGCCTACATTACTTAGCATTACTTAGGGAATTTTCTGCCCTAATTGTTTTTTCTGTCTGTCTTTTTTTTTTTTAGAGATTTTTGGTATAGAGCTTATGCACTCACCAGAGAGACAGAGAGACGGAAATTAAGAAATCACCCCCCAGGGGTGATGACCACTTCACAATCTCTTCTCCTCCATTCTCCTCTTGGGATTTTGGGCACACATGCACTTGTGCCGGACTTGAGTTTTAGGCTGCCGGGTCCGGACCTTGAACCATGGTCGACTATGTGGGAGTCCAGTGATGTAAACATTACACCATTTGTAGGTCCCCCTGGTTGGTTTTTCTATCTAGCTGTGTGGGCAGGCGCTTCAGCCCGCTTACCCATTTCCATTTCCTAGCTTTCTCCTGCCTTCATAGCAGGATTGGGCCCATGGTAGATCCAGGTCCAGTTTTTGGACTAAAGTTGGGGGTGGGTTAGAGGAGTAGACCCACTCCTAATATTTTGAGGGCCCAGGACAGGAGTACAAGTGGAGGTCTATACACCTGTACCATACATGCAAGTATCTAGAAATTTTTTTTTAAAGATACAAGTATTTCTTTTTTTTAAATAATTATTTATTTTATTTTATTTATTCATTCATTTTATTTTTTAGTTTGACCAGAGAGAGACAGAGGGTGAGAGTGAGAGTGAGAGAGAGAGAGGAATTGAGAAAGCAAGCCACCAGATTCAGGACTTGAACCCTGGTTGGCCATGTGGGAGTGTCCAGCGCCTTAACTACCATGCCACCTGCTGGTCCCGAAATTTTAAGACTGGTTGTAAACTATTGAGTTGTCAGAAAAGTCATGACATCTTTTGTATGTTTTTCTATGCAAAAGTGCATTTTGACTTTTCTGACAACTCAATATTATAAAAAAAAAAATATGTTCTACCCTCCTGCATTTAAAAATAAACTTTTGTAATAAGAAACTAAAAGATAAGTGTTAAATCATGGTATTTATACAAGTGAAACCTGGCAAATTATCAAGGACCAAGGGAATTTAATTATCATCATGCATGTCTGGGTGTTTGGTTGATAATCCAGAAATATCTGAAATGAAGCCCTAGGGCCAGGTTGTGACACAACTGGATCGTGTGAACAGGTCCCAGATCATGTCCTGGGCTGCTGTCTACACATTAAATGCCTGTGTGAGTGCCATGATCTTAGCTGGCTGAGACTGGGGGTGGATCACTGAATAAAGACCCTGGAGGTGCTTTTCTCTCTTCCCCCTCCTCTGTCTCTTGCTTTCATGGAAAAAATAAATAAACTTAATCCTACATGATTAAAAAATATTTATTGGGAACCAGCAGTTAGCGTAATGGCTATGTTGCTGGACTCTCACGTAGTCAACCGTGGTTCGCGTCCCGGACCCGGTGGCTTAAAACTCATGCTGGGCACGTGTGCGTGCGTGCCCAAGATCCCGAGAGGAGAATGGAGGAGAAGGGATTGTGGCGTGACCATCCCCCCTGGGGAGTGATTTCTCGCTTTCTGTCTCTATGTCTCTCTCTGTCTGTCTGGCGAGCGCACGTGCCCTATAGCGAAAAACCTCTCCAAAAAAAAAATTTTTTTTATTTACTTCATTAAAATTATTTTCTTTTTAAAAATGATAATTTTTAAAATTTAACTTTATTTACTGTTCTTATTATTTTTCAGTTTGATCAGAGAGCGAGAGAGAGATAGAGACGGTGAGAAAGCAAGCCACTGGGTCCAGGACTCAAACCATGGTCGACCATGTGGGAGTCCAGTGTCCCCAACCACCATGCCACCTGCTGACCCCAATTTTCTTATTTTCATTTAAGGAAGTCACTAGTTGTATTGTTACAGTCAAGATTTTGACAAAATTATAATTTATATTTGCTTGAGAGTCAAGACCTGTTTGAAAGTTGAATGTTATTGTAGATACAGTGAATGAAGTTTGAATAAATTTCCATAAAAAAATGTAACCAAGTGAATGTGAAAGATTCCAAAATTAAAATTATTTAATGTGTGTTCTGAGTTATTTTTTCTAGAATATGTAAAATTGTTAAAATTAAAAAGCAAAATAGAAATCATAATAAACAAAAATGTAATCAAAGGTATTTGAATAAGGCTGAAGATTTAAATTTTATGCAAATGTAATGAAATCTTATTTAAATTTTATAAGATGGGCCAGCTCTGTGGTCTGGTGGTTAAGGCAGTCAGATTCCCCCATGACTGACCACATGGTTCAAGTGTCAGGTCTGGTGGCTTAAGAAACATGTGCATGTCCAAAATCCCAAAAGAAGGAAGAGATGGAGAAGAGACTGCAGCGCAACCATTCCCCATGGGGGTACTTTCTCACTTTTCCTCTCTCTCTGTCTCTCTCTGGCAAGTGCTCATGCCCTCTGGCAAATTAGAGAGAGAGAGAGAGAGAGAGAGAGAGAGAAACACCACATGGAGCATGTTTGCCTGTGTGCCCAAAATCCCAAAAGGAGGGAGATATTGACAACTGTAGCATGAGCATTCCCTATGGGGGTACTTTCTTCTAGTAAAACAAAAAACAATAATAAAAAAATGTAAAAATTCAGCTAATGACAATTTTAACATTCAGAATCCATCCAATTGCTTTTATAAATAGTAAATACTATGCTTTCTAAAACTATAACTATAGATATAATCTATACAAACAAAAGCTCTTTAGGGCCCTCAATGCTTTTTTTTTTTTTTTTTTTTTTTTGGCTATAGGGCGTGTGCGCTTGCCAGACAGACAGAGAGAGACATAGAGACAGAAAGCGAGAAATCACCCCCCAGGGGGGATGGCCATGCTGCAATCCCTTCTCCTCCATTCTCCTCTCAGGATCTTGGGCATGCATGCACACGCGCCCGGCGTGAGTTTAAGCCACCGGGTCCGGGACTCGAACCGTGGTCGACTATGTGGGAGTCCAGCGACATAGCCATTACACTAACTGCTGGTCCCAGGCCCTCAATGCTTTTTTAAAGAATTAATTTTTCTAGAACACTTTTAAATTCACAGCAAAATGGAGAGGAAGGTACAAACATCCCTCCACCTGGAACATACATGACCTCTTCCATTATCAATGTTCCCCACAAGAATGGCATATTTGTTTCAAATGATGAATGTACACTGATATATCATCATCACCCAAAGCCCATAGTTTACATTAGGATTTATTCTTTCTTTATTTAAAAGCTTATTTATTAATTTCTTGCTTCCAAGAGCAGACACCCCCAACTTGGTCTTTACGGTGTGACTCACCCAGGCCTCAGCCAGCCCAAATCACAGGCAAACATGTGCACTACCAGTCAGAGACCTGAACTCAGGCCTTCCCATGTGGGTCCAGTTGCATTACTGCTGTACCAAAGTATTCATTCTTGGTTTGTGCATTCTGTGGGTTAAGACACATTTATAATGGTATATATAATGTGTCCACCATTGTGGTATTAAATAGAGTATTTTTCTTTCTTACTTACTTTTTTTTTTTGAGAGATTTTTGCTATAGGGTGTGTTTGCTCACCAAAGAGACAGAGAGGAGAGATACAGCAAGAGAGAGGAGAGAGATAGTGAGAAATCACCCCCTAGTGGGGATTGCCACGCCACAGTCCCTTTTCCTCCATTCTCCTCTCAGGATCTTGGACATGCACACACATACGCCTGGTGTGAGTTTTAAGCCACCAGGTTCAGAATTTGAACCACAGTCAGCTACGTGGGAGTTCAGCAATGTAACAATTACGCCATCTGGTCCCATCATACAGAGCATTTTCACTGTTCTAAAATTCGGTGCTTCACCCAGTTATCCCTCCCTCTTTTCTGGGAATCAGTTATCTTTTTACTGTCTCCATAGTTTTGCCTTCTCTAGAATGTCATATAGTTGGAATCATATAGTATGTAGACTGTTAAGATTGGATGCTTTCACTTAATAATATACATTTAAGTTTTTTCTTTATCTTTTATGGGTTTATGGCTTTTTTGTGTGTGCTGAATAATATTCTATTGTTTGGCTGTGCTACAGTTTATTTATCCATTCACCTATGAAAAGACATCTTCATTGCTTCCAAGTTTAGGCAATTATGGGTAAGCATTTGTGTGCAGGTTTCTGTGTGGATATGTTTTCAGTTTCTTTGGATAAATACTAAGGAGTATAATTGCTGGATTTTATGGTAAGAGTATGTTTAGTTTGGTTAAAAAAAAAAAAAAAACCTGCCAGTATGTTTAGTTTGGTTAAAAAAAAAAACACTTCCAAAGTGGTTGTACCATTTTGCATTCCTATCAGCAATGAAAGAGAGTTCCTGTTGCTCCATATCCTTTCCAGCATTTGGTGTTATCAGTGTTCTGGATTTTGGCCATTCTAATAGATATGTGGTGGTATGCCATTGTTTGTGGGTTTTTTTGGTTGTTGTTTTGTTTTGTTTTGAATCATAGTGCCTGTACGCATGCATCATGTGGTGTGTGTGTGTGTTTGTGTGTGTGTGTGAGAGAGAGAGAGAGAGAGAGAGAACTGTGGTCGGCCATCTGTGAGTCCAGAGCCTTAACCACCACACCACCTGCTTGTTTCCCCAGGGCCCTCAATTATTAAGAGTATGAAAGGGTCTTGAGTTGAAAAAATTGGGAAAATTTTGAGAACCTCTGCTTTGTGGCAATTAAACGTACTTGCTTTTGTTTCAAAGACAGAGAGATATGAAGTAAGCAGTACTTACTGGGAACTCGATCATTGAGTTGGTTGGTTGTTTAGGGTTCACCAGATTCTGAGTGTCAGAGACATTCCTGTTTGGGGAGCACCTTATAGCAAACTACCCCAAAACACCCAAAACCAAAATTTTATTGTAATAATCTGGGTCCTTTCATAGCAAAGAGCCCAGGGGAAAGGTTCCCATTTCCTGGCCTAATGGCCTTAGTGTAAAGGGATAATAATGAGAAAAGTAGCTACTTGGCGGCACATGTGTTTTCACCCCAACAAAAAAAGTGAAACCCAACCATGTGTTCCTCTTCTTCCCTTTGCCTAGTCAAAAAATTTTAAAAACAGATTTATCTGAGGCATTACAAACAGGAAGACTCTGTTCCTTCCTGAACTGTAGGGGGGAAATGTACATTTAAGAAGGGAAAGGGGGACAGCAGGTGGCATGGAGATTAAGGTGGCTGGATCCCTCACAGTCGACTATGCAGTTTGAATCCCAGACTTGGGGGAAAATCACGCTGGGTGCATGTGCGTGCATGCCCAAAATCTAGAGAGGAAAATGGAGGAGAAAGTACTGTTGCATGGCCATCCCTCCGGAGGGTGATTTCTCACTTTCTTCCTCTCTGTTTCTCTTCGGCAAATGCACATACCCTATAATTAAAAAATAAATAAATAAAATATAAGGGAGAGAGGCTGTATCGTACTTTACTCCTACTCGGGCTCCTTTGGCTGCCGTGAGTCCCAGGAATCTCCAAGTCCACTTCTGTTTACTTAGAAATTAATTAACCTAATACAAAATGGGCAGGACTTAAAGGAGACATCTTCAAAACGTTATGTAAAAAGAAAACAGAATAAATAGAAAGCCACACCATGTTCTTGAATTAGAAATGGAACATTAATTAAAATGCCATTTCTCTCCAAATCACATTTTGGGTGAAGTGCATTTCCAATGGAAATTTGCATTCTCGAAACCAGCCGTGTATTATTTTTAAAATCAGGAACCTATAATATTAGACTTATTTTTTTCTTTTTTTTTTTTTCTTTTTTTTTTTGGAGAGGTTTTCACTATAGGGCGCGTGCGCTCTCCAGACAGACAGAGAGAGACATAGAGACAGAAAGCGAGAAATCACCCCCCAGGGGGGATGGTCACGCCGCAATCCCTTCTCCTCCATTCTCCTCTTGGGATCTTGGGCACGCACGCACACGCGCCCGGCGTGAGTTTTAAGCCACCGGGTCCGGGACGCGAACCGCGGTCGACTACGTGGGAGTCCAGCGACATAGCCATTACGCTAACTGCTGGTTCCCAATATTAGACTTATGTTTACTTTTAAAAACTTACTTCATTTTCTCCCCCTGCTAGCAGCCAGATAACCCCACTGAAGGGGTTTTGATACAGTTGTTTCTCCTGAATGGTGAATAGCTTCTGGATAGAGCTCCAAAACAGGGCATTCCTGACCTCCATTCCCTCCACTATCATTATTTCCACTTGAACTTGAGGCTAACATTTACTCGTCCTCAAGGAGACCAGAAGACTGGAATGTGGCAATGAGTCACGAAAGCAGAGACCAAACTGAGGATGTCTAAGGTGTAGTAGGGCTGGACTTCCTGTTTGGCTGTGAACTCCAAACTAAACGGATGTTATTATCAAACAGTTACTTGAGCAATTGCATGAGTGTGATTTTAAGGGAGATAATCTGTGTGCCATAACCAGAGGGACCACAGAGGCCAGAAGTTGGGTAATTATTCTGCTATGTGGATATCAGTAAAATGTTTTAAGATGTAAACAACTGGATAATTATAATTTTAGAAGCAAGAAACTAATGAGAAGATGAATAATTTTAATAAGTATATCAGAGAAAAATGGTGAATTATATTTTTGACCTTGTTTGATTCAAACCTATTGAAAACAAAGTTGACAGATTAGAGACATATGACCTAAAAAAATTCCTGAAGTATGGACCAGCAGATGGCATAATAGTTACGTTGCTGGACTCCCATGTAGTTGCCTGCAGTTTGAGTCCTGGACCCGGCGGTTTGAAACTCACTACAGGTGTGTGTGCATGCATGTCTGAAATCCCAGCACCCATGAGTATGTGCCCAAGATAATGAGAAGGGAATGGAGGAGAAGGGATTGTGGCATGACCATCCCCCCCGGGGTGATTTCTCGCTTTTTGTCTCTCTTTCTCTCTCTGTCTCTCTGGCGAGTGCACATGCCCTATAGCAAAAATTTCTCTAAAAAAAAAATAATATTTTTAAAATGAAAGCTGAAAGCCCATTCGTCAAATGGGCAAATAACTTGAAGAGGCATTTTATAACAGACTATACAAAGAACCAATAAACTTTTTTTTTTTTTTTTTGAGAGGTTTTCGCTATAGGGCGTGTGCGCTCGCCAGACAGACAGAGAGACATAGAGACAGAAAGCGAGAAATCACCCTCCAGGGAGGATGGTCACGCCGCAATCCCTTCTCCTCCATTCTCCTCTCGGGATCTTGGGCACGCACGCACACGCGCCTGGCGTGAGTTTTTAAGCCACCAGGTCCGGGTCGCAAACTGCGGTTGACTACGTGGGAGTCCAGCGACATAGCCATTACGCTAACTGCTGGTTTCCTTTTTTTTTATTTTTCCAATAAACATTTTTAAAGGTACTCGATTTCAATTTCCTCAGTGATCAAAAAAGCATACAACTACAATGAGATATCACTACATACACATCAACATGGCTAAAATGGAAAGAACAAAAAATATCAAGTGTTTGCCAAGAATCTGGAGTAACTAGAACTCTTATACACAGCTGATAGAAGTATAAATCGATAAAAAACCATCTTGCAAAACTGTTACTATCTATAATACTAAATGTGAATAAATGCATACCCTGTGGACCAGCTCTGTAGCCTGGAGGTTAAGGGAGCTGTCTCCCTCTGTCTCTCCGGTGAGCGCATGTGCCCTATAGCAGAAATCTCTCTAACGTAACCACTACGCCAACTGCTGGTCCTTTAAAAATGATTTTTAAAATTATTATTGTTGGCTTGTCAGAAAAGTTATGATGTATTTTTTCTATGTAAAAATGTGTAGACAACCCAATGTTTTCTTTATTATTAGAGGGCATGTACACTCACCAAAGTGAGGAGTATCCCTTGACGGGGTGTGGTTATGCTGCGAACCCCGTTCCACCAGTTCTCCATCCTGTCAGGATCCGGGGTGTGCACACATATGCATTCAGTGTGTGTGTGTTTTAAGGAATTTGAACTGTGGTTGGCCATATAGGATCCAGCTTTCCAGACACCGCAATTAATTGCTATATTACAGGGCCAGCTGTATCATTCCTTTTTTTTTTTTTTTTAAAGTTTATTTTAATTTATTTCTTCCGAGAAAGAGAGAGAGACAGCATGCCCAATAGGGTCTTAACATTGTGATCCTCCTCCAGCCTCAGCCAGTCCTGGATCATGGACACACATGTGCCTGCTGCAATCAGTTAAGTCCCTGGATGCAAACCCAGAATCTTTCCACATGGGTCAGCCTTTCAGGGCATTTCATTTTACTGCTGCACAATCATCCAGCCCCCTCTTATTTTTACTGATTTGTAGAAATTGTTAATATAGTCTGAGTCCAAGTGTTTTCTATTTACATATTAGGAATATCTCCCTTCACTCAGTAGCTTGTCTCTTGTATTGGTACTTTTTTTTTTTTTTAAGAATTAATTTATTGGGGCAGGCTGGTGGCGTGGTAGTTAAGGGAGCTGGGTTCCTACATGGCCAACCATGGTTCGAGTCCTGGACCTGGTGGCTTGCTTTCTCTCACTCTCTGTCTCTCTCACTCTCTCTCTCATTCTGTTCCTCTCTGGTCAAATTAAAATAAATAAATAAATAAATAAATAAATAAAATTAAACGTTATTTATTTTAATTTGACCAGGGAAGGACAGAGAGAGAGAGGAAAGTGAGAAAGCAAGCTACCAGGTCCAGGATTTGAACTGTGGTCGGTCATGTGGGAGTCCAGCACCCTTACCCACCGTGCCACCTGTTGGCCCCTTGCTGAACAATTTGTCTTTATTACCACAGAATCAGAAGCAACAGAATAAGATTATAGGTAGAAGAAAGTTTACAATAAGTAAATACTTGGAATCTCTTTAAACCTGTCAGGACAGATTGCTCCACACTGCCCTCTTGATGTCCACTGCTATTTACCCACTTAACCACCAAAGAATTCTCCTGTATATTTTCTTGAATTCCTACTAGGTTAGGCTCTGTGTTCTACTCTTAGAAAACTGAAGGTGTTTTCCAAGTCTATTAGTTGTAAACCAAACATATAACACATAAGCTAATTGTTTTAGTCTATTTTTTGTTGCTAATAACAGAATGCCACAGACTTTTTAATTTACAAAGAATGAAAGTTTATTTACCTCACAGTTTTGGAGGTCCAGCACCCAAAGTCTGCTTCTGGTGAGGTCTTCATGACAAAATTGCAAGAGCTTGTGTGTTATCTCTGGTCTTTCTCCTGCTTATAAAGCCACGAGTATTCAGTCATGAGAGCCCTACCCTGATGATCCTATCTAGTCCTAATCACCTACCAAAAGTTTCACCTCTTCATATCATAGTTAGTATTAAGTTTCCACCCTCTTAATATCATCACAATAGCAACTAAATTTCAATGCATAAATCTTCAGGGGGACACATTCAAACCATAAAAGTCTTTTAAAAATGAATTATCTTAAATCACTTTTATCTCTAATTTTTTGAGTAAACTATCCTTTTAACTTCCTTTGCTTCTGAAATAGTATAACCCAGTGTTCTGTTTTGTATTTTACAAATGAAAATATTTTAACCATTGAAACATTGATGCTTGGGCCAGCCTGTACAGCAGGAAGTTAAGCTTGCACATGTGGAGCTGGATCCTACATAACCAACCATGGTTTAAATCCTGGCACTGATGGTTTGAAAAATATACTGTGCATGAATGTCCCAAATCCTGATAGGATGGAGAAATGGAGAAAAGGGGATTGTGGTGTTATTATATGCCACTGGGGGGTGCTATCTCTCTCTGTGGCAAGTGCATGCACTCTCTGGTAATAAAAATAAAAATTGATGCTTACATGATGATGGTAAGGTAGCTGATAAAAAATATACACAAATATCACCTCGAAATTAGGCTCTGAATGGCTAAAAAGATTAGGTGACTTGGATACAGTTGTTCCATTTAAGGATATTTGCTTGGATCGTACTAGTGTCTTTTTATATTTTTATTTATTTTTTAAAATTTTATTTATTTGATTTTTTAAGAGATTTTTGCTATATGGTCCATGCACTCATCAGAGAGACAGAGAGAGAAAATAAGGAATTCCCCCCTCTGCCCCGGGAAGATGGCCATAGTGCTGTCCCTTCTCTTCCAAACTTCTCTTGGGATTTTGGGCACACATGCACATGCGCCCGGTGTGAGTTTCAGGCTGCTGGGTCCAGGACTCGAACTGTGGTTGATCATGTGCTAATCCAGCACCTTAACCACCACGCCACCTGCTGGCCTCATTAGTGTCTTTTGATGAACACAGTTTTGTGTTTGTTTAATTTATTGTCCCAATTTATCACACTTTTTTCTCTTTTTATGTTTAGTGGATTTTGTGTTCTACTTAAGACATCTTGGCCTATCCTAAGGCTATGAAGTTAGTCTCATGTTTTCTTCTAGAGGCTTTATTGTTTTAGTCATGACTTTTAAAATGTCTGAGTTGTGAAAGTTAAAATCAACATCTACTAAAGGGCTATTTTTGCTGAGCCAGTCACAGAGTACGGTGTTATCAAATTGGAATTAGTTGAATAAGCAGCTCTCTGCAGCAGGAATACAAGGGAAAGCAACTCCCACTCTACTTCAACAAGTGCATTCTACTAACTAGCCCATGAGGCAAGTCTGGCTTAACTGCCAAGGGACTAGGAAAATAAGAAAAAAGAATGAGATTTTCCATAGATGAAGGAAAAAAGAGGGGGTCATCTTAAGTAGAATGTGAGATTCTTTATCTCCTTTATCTCCTACGCCTGGAAGTTCTCATCACAGAAATGTATCATTTTCCCAACACTAACCTCTCCACTAATACCTCTGATACTATGTCTTGCTCCATCATTTATCTCCTCTTTCACTTTTAGTTTTGTATCTACTCTGCCTTTTCCCTTTCAACATACAAACAAGCTCAGTTTACTCAATTTGTCCTTCAGTGGAAATCCTCAACCACTTTTCCTCATTTTTTCCCCTTCATTGCCAAAGTTTACAAAGAGTGGTCACATGTGCTGCCTCTACTTTCTCACTTCCCATTTCTCCTTAACCACTTGTCCCATCTTGTCCATTATTTCTTGCAATCCACAGAAACTACTCTCCTGAAATTAGTGTGTCTAGGTCCAGTGGCAGTGGCACAGGCTGCTAAGATGCTTGCTCAGCAAGATGGGACCATGTGCAGGCCCAGATTTGAGTACCAATTCCAACCTAAAGGCTGTCATGGTGGCACATGCCTGTGTGCATCTCAGCAACTCAGGGAAGCTGAGTAAGGAGGGTCTTGAGTTTGTGAGTAGCCTAAGCAACGTAATAATACCCTGTCTAAAAATGAGCCAGGTGTGTATGTAGTCCTAACATAGAGGCTGAGGCAGGAGGAACGAGACAGTGAGACTCTGTCTTAAAATATATATAAAAAGGGGAACCAGCAGTTAGCGTAATGGCTATGTCGCTGGACTCCCACGTAGTCGACCGCTGTTTGCGTCCCGGACCTGGTGGCTTAAAACTCACGCCGGGCGCGTGTGCGTGCGTGCCCAAGATCCCAAGAGGAGAATGGAGGAGAAGGGATTGCGGCGTGGCCATCCCCCTGGGGGGTGATTTCTCGCTTTCTGTCTCTATGTCTCTCTCTGTCTGTCTGTCTGGCGAGTGCACGCGCCCTATAGCAAAAACCTCTCCAAAAAGAAAAAAAAAATCTATATATATATATAGGACCAGTAGATGGTGTAATGGTTACATTGCTGGACTCCCACATGGGCAACCATGGTTTAAGTCTTGGACCTGGTGGCTTCAAACTCACATTGGGCATATGTGCATGTATGCCCAAGATCCCAAGAGGAGAATGGAGAAGTGGATTGTGGCATGGCCATCCTCCCTGGGGGGTGATTTCTCACTTTCTCTCCCTCTGTCTGTCTCTGTCTCTTCAGCAAGTGCATGACCCTAGAGCATGTGTCCTAAACCAACCTATCCTGTACAAAACTGTAAGGCTAAATTTTTAAAATAAATTTTATTATTTATTTTTAAAAATTTTGGTACATACCATGTGTGCTTGCTGGAGAGAAACACACAGAGCTGGGGGGGGGGGGATGTGAGAAAGCACCCCTCTACACTGCAACCCTTCTCCATTTTCCTCTTGGGATTTTGAGCACGCACACTCATGTGCCTGGGATGTTTTTCAAGTTGTTTGGTTTGGGACTTGAATCATGCAGTTTGCCATGTGGCATACAGCTGCCTTAACCACCATGACACCAGTTGGCCTAAGGTTAACCTTCTTAAAGTTCTAACCTTATCAGGGACCAGCAAGTAGTATGGTGGTCAATGTGCTGGACTCCCACATGGTTGACCATGATTCAAGTCCCAAAGACCTGGCACTTACTTTCTCACTTTCTCTCTCTCTCTGTCTCTGTCTCTCTGATGAGTGTATGTATCCTATAGCTAATTAAAAAAATTAATTAAATAAATAATTTTAAAAATTCTAACCTTATCATGTCCTAGTGTCTAAGGTCTTTCATGGTTTTCCCATTCTTTAGTCCCAACACAAATTGGATCCAGTTCATTCTTTTTAGTCACACATATTACAGTAGACTCTATTTGACTTAACACTTTCTTCTAATTTTCCTACTTTTGTTATTCAGTTCCCTTTCCCTATATTCTCCCCACTTCTGAATATGTAAATTCTTCCAATTTTTTAAAATAAAAGATTGACTCCTTAATGAATACTCTTTTATATTTCTAACACTTTTTTTTTTTTTTTTGGAGAAAGATTTTTGCTATACAGGGTGTGTGTGCTTGCTAGCAAGACAGAGAAAGAAAGAGAGAGAGAGAAAGCAAGAACCCACTGGGGGGGGGGGGGGATGGCCATGCTTCAATCCCTTCTCTTCAATCCCTTCTTCTCCATTCTCCTCTCAGGATTTTGGGCACACATACCTTAACCACCACACCACCTATTAGTCCCTATCTAACAAGTTTTATTTAGCCTTCTTATAGAATACACAAAATAAATACTTGGATAAATCAACCCAACAAACAATATATGCATTTTTTTTTCCATAGGAAAGCATAAGAAGTCACAAACATTACACGTCGAGAACTTCTAAATGAAGAAAACAGTTTACCACAAAAATCCAGGTATATACAAATTCCAAATTAATTTTCTGAACCCCACTGAAATTTTACCAGTCCAGATATTTCAACAAGTCAAAATCTTCACCTTGGGTGGGACCAACAGCGTAATGGCTATGTCGCTGGACTCCCATGTAGTCGACTGCGGTTCGAGTCCTGGACCTGGTGGCTTAGGCTCATGCTGGATGCATGTGTGCTCAAGATTCCAAGAGAAGAATGGAGGAGAAGGGATTGAGGTGTGGCCATCTCCCTGGGGGATGATTTCTTGTTTTTTGTCTCTCTGTCTTTCTGGCGAGCTCACGTGCCCTATAGCAAAAAACCTCTCAAAAAAAAAAAAAATCTAAAAAAAAGTAAATATTTTAATATTCCCCATTGGATGGTTATCACATAAAGGCCAAAGACTTGTCATCTGAAATTTCATGGAGGCTAGTAAGAAGGCTCCTATGTGGGACCAGCAGTTGGTGTAATAGTTACATCGCTGGACTCCCATGCAGCTGACCACAGTTCAAGTTCCAGACCTGGTGGCTTAAGACTCATGCTGAGTGTGTGTGTGTGTGTGTGTGTGTGTGTGTGTCCAAGATCCTGAAAGGAGAATAGAGGAGAAGGGACTGCTGTGTGACCATCCCCCAAGTGGTGATTTCTCGCTTTCTATTTCTCTGGTGACAGCATGTGCCCTATAACAAAACTCTCTTAAAACAAAAACAAGAACAAAAATAAAAACTCACACAGGGCACGTGTGCATGTGTGCCCAAAATCACAAGAGAAGGATGGAGGAGAAGGGACTGTGGTGCGGCCATCACCTATGGGGGTGATTTCTCACTTTTTGTCTCTCTGTCTCTCTGGTGAGCACATGCAACCTATAGAGAAAGAAAAAAAACTTTCTCTAAAAAAAGGTGACTCCTACATAGGTTCCCTGCATTATTTCTATACTTGGACTTGGCATTTCATCAGGATATTTACTGACAGACCTCAGAAGCACAATGTTCCAAAGTTAAAATGCTACAGACAGGCCACGGCAAGCCACTAAGAGACCTAGTTTGTCCCTGTCTTCAGAAACTGGTAGTACAGGTTTCTATAAGGTAAGTATTGCTGCTTAGGAAAGTTGTTCATTTATTTTTTTCATTAATTCCTAAATCATTTTGTAGAAAAAAAAGAGGGCTATGCTAGAGCGGTTATTTTATTCCAGAGATCCTCACATACATCATCTCTAAATGCCCACAACATTATGAAATGAGCATTATTATTCTAAATTCACAAATAGAGAAAACACCTTGGTGTGCTTTAGAGACTTACACAATATCACAGAGCTGGCGAACAACAAAACCAGGACTTGGAAGCAATTCTGTGTGACTCTCAAGCACACGTTCTTTTTCATCTTATCACGCAACACACTCCACAGTTTCCTGGAGAAATAACTGGAGAAACTTTTGAACCTGCAGAGAACATAACCTACCAGGACCAAGGGTGAGGTTTGCATCAAACTATACTGAGGAAATTCTTGAGAAACATAAATCATCTTGCCAAGTTTATCTTGAGCACCAGAGAAACTCCTGCTTCCCAGTAGGCTTGGGGATAGGGAACATTTCCAGAAGGAATAGAGGAAAGATGGTAGTTACAGTTGTAGGAAAAAAGGATCAGAAGCTACAGAATTTGTAACTGAGAATCAGAAACATTCAAATTGGAGGCTAAGCCGTGGGGGTGCAAACTATAATGCACCGACGCTGCTGCTTAGCAGGCATATGGGACCCTGGGGTTTGATTCCCGATCTGGCTTGAGCTGGGCATGGTATCACTTGCCTATAGTTTTAGCTACTTTGGGACACTGAAGCAGGGGGATCACAACATGACATGAGGAGACCCTATCTTGGAAAAAAGGAATGTGCAGATCTCTAGACATGTTCTGTTCAGTTTAAGTAATGATTAAGTTTGTTGGGCGCTGTCACAGGTGTGAGGAGTACAAAGACACAAATGGTTCCGGCCTTCAATACACTGATAGTCTGGGATGGGGCAGTCTGTCAACAGGAACAGGAGACAGGGTGCCAGGGTACAGAATGTTTTCTAAAAGACCCCTAAAAACCCAGAGTGATCCCATCCCAGAAGTAGAATAAAAGGGGAATCTATGGATTATTACTATTTTTAGTTTTTGCTATAGGGTTCATATGCTTGTGGGTGGGGGATGGGGGAGAGAGAGAATTTATAGCCATGCTGCAACCCGTCTCCTTCATTCTCCTCTCGAGATTTGGGCACAGGCACCTGGCGTGATTTTCTTTCTTTTTTTAAAAAAAATTTTAGAAAAGAATTATTTTATTTATTCTTTTTTTAAAAGAAAATTACTTCATTTAACTTTATTTATCTATGTATCTATCTATTTATTTATTTTTTGCTATAGGGCGTGTCTTTATTCGCCAGGAAGACAGAGAGAGACAGAGAGACAAAAAGCGAGAAATCACCCCCCGGGGGGATGGCCACGCCACAATCCCTTCTCCTCTATTCTTCTCTCAGGATCTTAGGCATGCACGCACACGCGCCCAACGTGAGTTTAAGCCACCAGGACTCGAACCACGGTTGACTACATAGGAGTTCAGAGACACAGCCATTACGCTAAATGCTGGTCCCTCTATTTATTTATTTTAATTTGACCAAGGAGGGATAGAGTGCGAGAGAGAGAGAGAAAGCAAGCTGCCAGGTCTAGGACTTCAACCATGGTCAGCCATATGGGAGTCCAGTGCCCTTAACCACCATACCACCTGCTAGCCCCCTCATTCATTTATTTTCATTTGACCATAGAGAGAGAGGGAAAGTGGGAAAGCAAGCCACAAGGTCCAGGATTCAAACCATGGTCAGCCATGTGGGTGTGTCCAGTGCCTCAACCACCACACCACCTGCTGGCGCCACCTGCTGCCGCCTCCCCCCCCCCCCCCCCCCCCCCCCCCACCTGGGAGTGATTTTAAAGCTCCTAGATCCGGGTCATGAACTATGCAGCTGGCCATGTGGAATCCAGCCTCCTTAACCATCAGGTAGGTTATGTGGGATCCGGCTCCAATGGCCAGCTCTATATTGAAGTCTCTATGTATTAATTTTAGCAGGTAACAGAACCACCCAGAATAATGGCATATGAAAGCATAATTGTAGTCATTAGTTATATACTCATCAACATATAATCATAATTTACTTAAAAATCATCTTATAGAAAATTTTAACACATACAGAAATTTAGAGGACATGAAAAATTACCACATATCCTTTGTACAGCTTGCACAATTACCCCAACCACTCCTGTTTCTTGGATCTTGCCAAACATTTACACTCTCCCCTGATTCTGGATCATTTTGAAACAAATCCCAGATACCAATATCACTTCTTCCTAAATATTTCCATGACTATCTAAAATGTTCTTATTTTAAAAATTAATAATACCTTTCTCATAACAAAACATCATAGCTAAAAAATTAATATGATTCCTTGTTATTATCATTCAATCATGTATTTAACACTAGTTGGGGCCCAATAACTGAATTACTTACCCCCACATTTATGTACTTCCTATTTCAACTCAAGAGATGAAGAAAATCCCAAGTTTCAAGCAACTCCTGAGATGCAAATTAAAACTTGGACACATTAGAATCAGACCCATAACTCAATGATTAAGGGAGTCAAATCCTATATGGCTAACAGTGGTTCAAATCCTGGTCTTGGTGGCTTGAAAAACATGTATGTATGCCCAAAATTCCAAATGGATGGAGGAGAAGGGATTGTGTTGTTAACATACCCCATTAGGGGGTGCCCCATTTCTCTTTGGAGGGAGCACACGGCCCCTGGCAATCAAAAAATTGGGAGACATTATACAAAATTGAAGATTTCCCAACAGTCACTTGGAACACCTAGAGAGTTCAGGTCATTGTTTCTTTTTTTTTTTTTTTTTTTTTTTTTTTTGGAGAGGTTTTTCGCTATAGGGCGCGTGCGCTCGCCAGACAGACAGAGAGAGACATAGAGACAGAAAGCGAGAAATCACCCCCCAGGGGGGATGGTCACGCCGCAATCCCTTCTCCTCCATTCTCCTCTCGGGATCTTGGGCACGCACGCACACGCGCCCGGCGTGAGTTGTAAGCCACCGGGTCCGAGACGCGAACCGCGGTCGACTACGTGGGAGTCCAGCGACACAGCCATTACGCTAACTGCTGGTTCCCAGGTCATTGTTTCTGAACTGTGCAAGAACTACACTGAAACTATGTTCGTTACAGTTAATCTTAAGAATAACAGGACATTATTAACAGTTATGACAAGTCTTTTTTTTGATGGACATTTACGTACCTGTGGAAAACTAGAGCCAAACTCTCTTAACTTGGGCTGCCATAAAAAGACACTGAGTGGTTTAAACAGAAACTTATTTCTTACAGTTCTTACAACTTGGT
This sequence comes from Tupaia tana, assembly GCA_026018925.1. Lineage (NCBI taxonomy): Eukaryota > Metazoa > Chordata > Mammalia > Scandentia > Tupaiidae > Tupaia > Tupaia tana. Next base: position 22,145,603 of record JAKSZU010000023.1, read on the forward strand.
TCCTGTTGCGTACCCTCTTTCTAGTTTATAGATGCTCACCTTTTCACCACATCCTCACATGGTTCTACCTCTGTGGTCTTGAGGAGAAAGCTTTCATCATCTTCTCTCTCTCTCTTTTTTTTGGGAGAGGTTTTTGCCATAGGGCGTGTGCACTTGCCAGAAAGACAGAGAGAGACAGAGAGACAGAAAACGAGAAATCACTCCCCAGGGGAAATGGCCACGCTGCAATCCCTTCTCCTTCATTCTCCTCTCGGGATCTTGGGCACGCACACATACATGCCCAGCATGAGTTCAAGGCACTGGGTCTGGGACTTGAACCACGGCCGATTACATGGGAGCCCAGCGACATTGCCATTACGCTAACTGCTGGTCCCATCATCCTCTTCTTATAAGGCGACTAATACCTTCATAAGGGCCCTTCCCCTCATTACCTAATCTAATTATCTCCTAGAAGCCCCATCCCCAAATAGGAAAACACTGGAGGCTAGAGCTTTAGCATATGAATTTCATGAGGACACAAACATTCAGTCTATAGCATACATTAATTTGGTACAGTACAGAGTGAGCAGAAGCAAAGACATCTAAACAGCCAGAAAAACGTGAGCATGGACATGCAAACACACGCACATTTCTAGCACATAGCCACAGATTTACGTAGGACCTTGACGGGGAAGCTGAGGCTGAACCAAGGTAGGTTAACGAATGATAATATTTTCTAACTGAAGAGAAGTCTGGGTGTTTAATTTCTGCTAGTGATATGAGGTAACCCAGTAATAAGAAAGACTTAGTCAGAAAGGAAAAAAGCAGGGTAAATGGAAAGGGTGAGCAGGATCTTTTATTCATTTTTTTTTTTTTTTTTTACTGTAAAGGAATGAATGAAACATGAAGTCATTTTACCATTTCAGATATCTACGCTGACAAGGTCTTTGGGTACTACATTCTGGACTGTACATTATCCCATATATTTAGAACTTATCAATAGGTTATCACCTTTTTTTCAGAATTATTTAATTTTATTATTATTATTATTATTTTGGAGAGGTTTTTGCTATAGAGCATGTGCGCTTGCCAGAAAGACAGAGAGAGACAGAGAGACAGAAAGCAAGAAATCACCCCCCAGGGGGATGGCCACGCCGCAATCCCTTCTTCTCCATTCTCCTCTCGGGATCTTGGGCACGCGCCTGGCGTGAGTTTAAGCCACCGCGTCCGAGACTTGAACCGAGGTCGACTACCTGGGAGTCTGGTCCCCTATTTATTATTAATATTAAATTTGCTATACAACATGTGTGCTCACCAGAGAGAGACAGAGAGAGAGAGAGAAAGCAAACCACCAGGTCTGGACTCAAACTGTGGTTGGCCATGTTCAGTGCCTTAACCACCATTCCACCTGCTGGGCCCAGATTATCACGATTTAAAAAACAAACAAACAAACAAAAAAACCTAAAACAAAAACAAAAACAAAAGTCGTAATTTGTTTTTCCACATTTTCTTCCTTTTTAAAAATGTTATTATGCCAGAGGGTATGTTCGTGTGTGTGAGAGAGAGAGAGAGAGAGAGAGAGAGAGAGAGAGAGAGAGAGAAAGACCCACTCCCAATGGGGCTTGGTCATGCTGCAGTCTTTTCTCCTCTGACTCTGTTCCTCCAGGATCCGGGTGTGTGTGCCTGTGAGCCAGTGTGTAAGACACCAAGGCCATTTGAACTCTGGTCAGCTATGTGAGATCCAGCTTCCTCTGCACAGTGCTTAACTGCTGTGCTACAGGGTTGGCCCTATCATGACATTCTTAAAACTCAAATAGTTTTATTTAACTTTAACTGGGGACTGGAGGGTGGCATGGTGGTTAGGGCAGTTGGATCCCATATAGCCAACTACACAGTTTGAGGCCTGGACCCATGGCTTGAAAACTATACCTGACAAGTATGCATGTGTACCCAAGATCCCCAAAGGAAGGAGAAATGGAGAAGAAGAGATTGTGGTGTGACCATTCCTCATGGGGCTAAGTTCTCACTTTCCCCTCCTCTCTGTCTGCCTCTTCAGTGAGTGCACATGCCTTCTGGCAAAATTAAAAAAAAAAAAAAAGAACTTTCGACTGTGAAATAGTTATATTAGCTAGGTGTTTTTTTTTTTTTTCTTTTTGATGGAGAAAATATATCAAAATACATTAATATGCACAAGGAGTCAAAAGTCCAAAAGCAGAGTCAGCTCCATGGCATGGTGATCATGTGTTGCTTAAGAAAAGCTGGATCCCGCAGGGTGACCATGATTTGAATCCCTGGCCCAGTCATACTGAAACATACTGGATCCATGCAGGAGTGTCCACAATCTGATGGGCTGTAGGAGGGGGATTGTGGTGTGACCAGACCCTGTAGAGGGTATTCACTTTTCACTGGTTTGTGAAAATGCTCTTTTGTAAACAAAGAATTTTTTTTACGTCAATAAGCACTTTGAAATTTGTGGGGTTTTTTTTGGAGAGGTTTTTTCGCTATAGGGTGTACGCGTTAGCCAGCCAGCCAGAGAGTGACAGAGAGACAGAAAGCAATAAATCACCCCCCGGGGGGATGGCCACGCGGCAATCCCTTCTCCTCCATTCTCCTCTCGGGATCTTGGGCACGCATGCACACATGCCTGGCGTGAGTTTAAGCCACTGGGACCGGGATGCGAACCACGGTCGACTACATGGGAGTCCAGCGACATAGCCATTACGCTAACTGCTGGTCCCTGAAATTTGTGATTTTTAAAAGCCTGGATATTATTGTATTATTTCCAGAGATATCTCTTATAACTTTAAAAGGAGGTATATATTGGGTATATATTGACTGGGAAAGTCATAATACATTTTTTTGCATAGAAAAATAAAAAATATGTCATGGCTTTCCCAAGAACCCAATAGTTGCACAAATTGTGTAGATTAGGTACAGTTAACAAAGTTGTCTAGACAGTGCTGGTTACTTGAAAATGACAATAACTAATGTTTGAGTCCTTACCTCATATAAGTACTTTTCTAGGCACTTTATGATGTTTACTTGTTAAATCCTCTTTAAAAACATATAAAGTAGATTCTATTACATTTTCCACTTTGCAGATGAGAGAACTGAAGCAGAGAGATTATTTGACTTGCCAAGGACTTACTGCTATAGTACATTACGAAGCTGGTATTCGAGAGCAGGTAGACTGGCTCCAATGATTAAGATGTTCTATAAATCTGTGATTTATAACATGAGTAAAAACTGGCGAGTCAGACAGCTAACATGCCACATCTAATCCTTTCTTCTCCCTGCATTACTTCTGCTCCAAGTAATTCAGGTAATTATTCCTGAAAGTCTTTCCTCATACCTCAATAGAATCCCCACTGCAGGTGGAACCCACAGCCCACTTTCCCGACTGTCTCCTTCTCATACCACCTCAGCACTGAAACAAGATTAATAAAAAGAGTATTTTCAGCCCCTATCAAATAAGGGAAATGTTTCATGAAATATGTAATTTCCTCCCCCTTATCAGGTTGATTCTTGTCCTTTTTTTTGGAGAGGTTTTTGCTATAGGGTGCGTGCACTCGCCAGAAAAACAGAGAGAGACAGAAAGCGAGAAATCACCCCACAGGGGGGATGGCCACGCTGCAATCCCTTCTCCTCCATTCTCCTCTCAGGATCTTGGGCACAAACGCACACGCGCCCGGTGTGAGTTTAAGCCACCGGGTCTGGGACTCTATCTGTGGTCAACTAAATGGGAGTCCAGCGACATAGCCATTACGCCAACTGCTGGTCCCCAGACTGCAGGATCTTTTTAGATCTTGGTAAGTTTGCAAATTTGCTACAAACAAAACAAACAAACAAAAAACGTCCACAGAGCTGTTTGTACTCATGCCTGGCCCCTTTCCAGGTTTGCAGGTCACTTTGCTCAAGCAACCATGTTTTTACTAATTGTGAGTGTGTGGCTACAGGAGCAACAGTGACAATTTTCTGTACCCTGGAACCTGTTTCTCCCAATTTAAACAAATGATTTCATTAACGACCCTAAAAATATTAAGTAGAAGTTGAAACAATCTGTCCTTCAAAAAGCTGGCAGGTAAAAAAAAAAAACAAAAAAACCCACACACACAAAACAGAATAACAAATATGACTAAGTACTCTAGTTAATCAGCAATGCTGTGGGGAAACACTGGAGGACAAATTAAAAATACATACATGCCCTTTTGCTGAACAATTTCACCCCCAGGAACTGAGATGGAATGTACTCTAATATATAAGAAAAGAAAATGAGCGTAAGGATATTCATTAAAGCATTAATTAGGATACTAAAGATTAGAAACTCAATGTCCCTTCAATTGGGTAATGACTGGTTAAATAAGCTGCAGGGGTAAGAAAACAATTTACCTTTCATGTACTGATATGGAAAAGAGGTGCAAAAGAGTATGAGTGGCATCTTTTTTTTAATAATATATAAACATGGGAAAAATAATACTTATTTCAAATACAGGCATGAGAAAAACTCTGGAAGAATACACAAGAAAAAAGAGGTTACCTTAGGGAAGGAAATCTAATGCATAGAAGAGAACCATTTTTTTTTTTTTTCAATTGCTATAGGTTGCACGTGCTTGCCAGAGACAGAGACAGTGAGAAAGCACCTTCCAAGGGGGATGGGCATGCCTTAATCTCTCCCCTCCATTCTCCTCTTGGGATTTTAGACACACACACACACACACAAACACGGATCTGGTATTTCCTGGGAAAGTCACTAGATCCGGGACTTGAATAGTGCAGTTGGCCATGTGGAATCCAGACGCCTTAATCATCATGTCTCCAGCTGACCCCAAGATTTTCTTTGTAATTGCTACAGGGTGCATACGCTCATAGCGGTAGGGGGAGAGAGAGAGAAAGAGGACATCTCAACAAGGCGTGTTCATGCGACAATCCTTTTCTTCCATTTCTCCTTCCCATCTGGATTTTGAGCACACAAATACATGTGCCTGGTGTTTTTTAAGCCGTCAGGGCCAAGACCTGAACTGTGATGGGTTGTGTGGTATATAGCCTTCTATGTTTAGCACTTACCCACTGGACCATGAGGTCGGCCCTTATAGTCATAATTTTTTTAAGACAACATTTGAACTATTATTTGTAAATGGATTACCTATTCAAATAACTTGAAGCCTTTTATTAAATGCTCTAACCAATGCTCTTAATTATTAAATGCCTATCTTAAAACAGAGTAACATAGAGGCTAAGTCACCCAAATACAACCTTAAAATACAAGGTTGTAGCATGTAAAGTTGAATGAAGTGGTGTGCCTAAAGAACTCCTGCAAAGTTCTTAAGTGTTTCTGGGGAATTCTGAGATCAGCAACTTTGCCAAAGAATTTTATTTGTTGGGGTTCATATGGTGGTGCAGGGCTAAAAATGCATGCTCTGAGAGGCTAACCCATATGGGAAGGTTCCAGGTTCAAGGTTCATGTTCGGAGACTTCCCTTAATATGCCAGGCATGCAGATGTTCCTGATCCTTGATTGGCTAAGGCTGGGAGTGGATTGTGGCATCAAGACGTGTGAGCCCTCTCTCTCACAGAATAAGTAATTTTATTTACTTTTTTACTTGCTTAGTGGGGATCTTTTCTAGAACTGACAGAGTGGGTAGACAAAGAGATAGAAGACACCATGCTTCTCCAATTTAAATTTCTTCAGCAGTCTGCTTGCTGAAAAACCCATGCATTATTCATCTATAAATCTAAAAACACGTAGAAAGGAATCAGTAATTATACAACGCTGGCACATTTCTCTTTAATAATGACATTTTAATAGTAAATAAAAGGTTTTCACAAATTCGAGGAGAAAGTCTTCCTCTTGATTATATTGGGTTATTCTCAATTTGGGGGTGTTGCTGTTCTTCAAAAGGCTTTGTGTTCAACAGCAGAAACGACATTTCATTCCAAGTTTGAATGACCTTTGCTGAAAAAAATAATCTTGATCTTTTCCCTTAGAGTTCCAGGTAACTAAAACTGCTTTGTAAACATAATTAATGTTCTAGTGTTTCCCAATGTGAAGGACCTGTACCACCGGTAATACTCAACATAGTTCTAGGTAGTACAGGAACAAAATAGTAAACATTGAATCACACAGCAAGAAAGTTATTCTAGTTTTTCTTCTTTAAAGCCTTCACATTCAAAGCACTTGGCCAGCAACAGTATCTAGCTAGAATAACTGGGCTTATTTATTAATTTTTACTACTTTGATTTTCTTCCTTATTGCCAGAGTTTGGGATACAAACATGTGTCTGGCTTACTCACTCACAGAAAAGTCCAGGTGCTGCTGCCTGGGTCCCAAGAACCCTTTGCTCACAAGACACAACCACCCAAGGGTCTTTTCTCAGGGCTTATCCTTCTTTGACTCAAATCCTTAAGGTCTTATGTAACAGACACTTGGCTCTTTGGGAATGTTATGGTATAGTATATATTAAGTCAAGCTGGTTTTAAATGTTGTTCTTTATCTTGTGTGCGCAGCTGAGAAAGCACATTCCCTTGGGGAATGGTCACATGGCAATCCCCTCTCCTCCATCTTTTCCTTCCTTCAGGACTTTAGGCGTGCATGCACACGTGCCTAGCATGTTTCCCAGCTGCAGGGTCTGAGACTAAACCACGTAGTCATTCATGTGGGATCTGGTTGCTCTAACCATTAGACAACAGAGCCGGCCCAGAAAACATTTCTATTACAGAATTAAAGGAATTTGCTTAATGTTGTGGGAATCTCACTAACTCCTGACTCTGATGCCAAATTCACAAATGAATTCTCTGGGAGATGATATAGTCTCAACTTCATGCATTCTTTCTAAAAAAATGTAGGGAGTCTTTGTGCCAGAGAATTGGCTAAATACTTGGCATAGAGTTGCAAAACAAACAAAAAAATTAAAAACACTGTTTGGAGAAGGGATTGTGGTGTGACAAAGGCAGCACCTATACCCTCTGGTAAAAGAAATAAAACAATGCTTTGAAATCAACTTGTACTGAAATCCTGTCTCTAACATTTATGAAGCTTGGTAACTTTAGGTAAGTTATTTAACCTATGTCAGCCTCAGTTTCATCATTGGGAAAACTGGGCTAATAATTTATATGTATAGTTGCTGTGAGATTAAATGTGACAAGGGTCTTCAAGAAGTTTGTAGAAAATGTGTTGTAAAAAACCACGTGGGTTTAAATTTTTTTGCACCCCAATAAACTAATACTTTAATTTTTCAACAAACTTTTTGAAATACTCTTATATGCAACGGACCTTTTGCACAGTGGCTGGCACCTAGGAAGCATTTATTAAATGGTAGCTATTATAAATTTGATCATTTCCATATAGCTTTCCTTGTCTATAGGGAGAAAATTGATGTCCATTCCTCTTTTTTTCTGGCGAGGTTTTTTGCTATAGGGCGCATGCGCTCACCAGACAGAGAGAGACAGAGAGACAGAAAGCGAGAAATCACCCCCCAGGAGGGATAGCCATGCTGCAATCCCTTCTCCTCCATTCTCCTCGGGATCTTGGGCACGCACGCACATGTGCCTGGCCTGAGTTTAAGCCACCAGGTCCGGGATTCGAACTGTGGTCGACTACATGGGAATCCAGCGACATAGCCATTACACTAACTGCTGGTCCCTATGTTCATTCCTCTTTAAGGCATTAAGATTCTCACTAAAAAGTAGAAAAAGAGGCATTTGGATTTTCTTGTTTCCTGGGAGTTTGGCCTTTCCAATTCTCGTCTGACTGCCTATCTAAAACTGTGCTTCAAAATTATCTGTGGTGGGGCCGGCAGGTGGAGTGGTGGTTAAGGGCACTGGACTCCCACATGGCTGACCATGGTGAGAGCACTGGACCTAGCGACTTGCTTTCTCACTTTTTCTCTGCCTTCTCTGGTCAAATTAAAATAAATAAATAAATAAATGTTAAAAAAATGATCTGTAGTGAAGTACACGTTTGGAAAACATGATAAAAAATTACTAGAGAAGGTAAATAAAAGGAGAAAACAAAGACTTCAACATTCAAGCCTCCAATTTTTATTAGATCCACACATAAATTAGTCTGTTAAATTGCTATATTTTTCTAAATTCTTACTGTTTTCTGTAAGTCATGGACCAGTAAGAAAGGGTTTGCAGACTGGCGCTGGTGCTCTAGTGCAGTGACAAAAACATTCTAAATTTGCAGAAGTGAAGTCAAAGCAACTGAACAGTTGCTTGTGGTCCGGAATCATCAGCTGGCCACCTAGTGGCCTTTTTCTAGACATAAACACTTTGTTGACACCTCCTAGCTCAAAAATTACCATCACTCCCCTAAACGATAGGGCAAAATCTTTCCTTTAATCTGGCATTCAAAGCCTTCCAGGATGGTTCCAAACAACTTTTTTTTTTTTTTAAAAGAATTATTTTAACTTTGCATATTTTTAAATTTGACCAGAGAGGAACAGAGTGAGAAAGTGAGAAAGCAAGCCACCAGGTTCAAGACTTGAACCAAGGTCAGCTATGTGGGAGTCCAGCACCTTAACCACCATGCCACCTGCCAGTCCCCCAAACAGCTTTTAAAGTCTGACTTTCACTATTCTCTATACCATTAGACTGTACTGCCCAGTGTAGTAGCAACTAGCCCTACTAGAAATGTGCTCAACTTAGGAAATGAGTTTTAAACCTTAACCTTAATTTAAAATGAAAAAGAAAATACATGCTCCAATTACTAATTTTTTATTCAAAAAGATTTTTTAATCATCAGAGGGCACATGCACTTGCCAGAGAGAAAGGGAGAGGGAGAAAGCATCCTCATGTAAGGAATGGTCAAACTATAACCTTCTCCTTCATTTCTCCAACCTGTTGGGATTTAGGCATACACATGTATGCATGTTTCTCAGGCTGCCAAGATTGACAATTCAAACTGCTGTCAGCCATATGGGATATGGTTACCTTAACCACTAGGCTATAAGGGACATCCCACAATCTTTTAAGTATGTTTGAATGACTTGTCTGTATGGATCTACTTTTTCAACTCTTAAAGTACTGAGATATGCTGTTTTAAGTATAGTCTTTTTATTAGTTTTCTAAGAGAAATGAGAAAAACAATGTAAAACAGTTTAATTATAATAATTTTTATACTGAGCATATCTAAAATGATAACATTTAGATATATTAGGTTAAAAAAGACATTTTAGGAACCAGCAGATTGCCTAATGGTTATGTTGCATGACTCCCAGGTAGCTGACCATGGTTTGATTCCTGGACCTGGCGACTTAAAACTCACGCTGGACGCATGTGCACTGGGTACCTAAGCTCCTGAGAGAATGAAGGGAATGTGGCATGGCCATCCCCTGGGGGGGGGGGGTGATTTCTTGCTTTCTGTTTCTGTTTTTCCAGCAAGCGCATGGGCCCTATAGCAAAAATCTATTAACAAAATTTTTTTTAATTCACGTTTTTTCCTACTAGAGGGCATGTGTGTCCACCAGAGAGAGAAAGAGGGGAGGTGACCCCTACCACCCTCCCCAGAGCAATGGCCACACCAATTCTCTTCCATCTCTCTTCCTTTGAAATTCGGGGCATGCACGCACATGTACCTGGCATCTCTCTCATGCTGCTGAGTCTGGGACTCAAACTGTGCTGTTGGCCATATAGGATCTGGCTGCCTTGGTCTCACATTTCTTTTCCAATGAGGCTACTATGAAATTACTTACGTGGCTTGTGTTTTATTTCCACTGGTCCATGTTAGCCTGCACCTAAAACCTAGAAATCACTATTGATTCCTTCCTTTCCCTCACCCTTCATCTTTAAAAAAAAATTTGCTATAGGGTACATGCAGTCACTGGGGAGGGGGGAGGTAAGCATCCACCGGGGAGGGATGGTAATCCCTACTCTTCCATTTTCTTGAGATTCTAGGCATGCATGCACATGCACCTGGTGCCTTTTTCCAGCCACTGTGTCCAGAACTCAAACCCATGCAATCAGCCATGTAGGATCCAGTCACCTTAACCACCCCACTACTAGTGGGCCCCCTCTCACTTCACCTTTGATTCACGAATAAGACAGGTCAGGTGATAAAATACATTTCAGATCCATCCAGTTTCTCCATCTCTACTGCTATCTTAGTCCTCAACGTCCTCTACTGGCTTCGTGTGCATGAGCTTACCAAGGCTACAGAATTCCTTGAGGCCAGCAAGTGGTGTAGTGGTTAAGGACTCCCACATGGCCAACACAATTGAGTCCTGACCCCGGGGGTTCAAACTCACACTGGGAGTGTGTATGTGCATGCCCTAAAACCCTAGAAGAGAAAAAGGATTGTGGCATGGTCATCACCCCTCGGGGGTGATTTCTTACTTTCTCTCCTGTGAGCATACGCACCCTACAGCAAAAATCTCTCCAAAAAAAAAAAAAAAAAAAAAAAAAAAAAAAAGAAAACAAACAAAACAACCTCATCGCCTACCATGCCTTTGCCCTGTTATTCCCTTTGGTTTCACATACTGCTTTTAATTTCTTCCCAGTAAAGTGTCAGTTCAGAAAATATGTTCTCAGTGAGGGCATTTCTGACCTACCACCAAAATTTTGCCTGCTCTCTACCCCAGGAAATCACCACTCACCACTTTCTTTCTTCAAAAGATTTTTTTTTTCTTTCTTTTTTTGGAGAGGTTTTTTTGCTATAGGGCGCGTGCGCTCGCCAGACAGACAGAGAGGGACAGAGAGATAGAAAGCAGGAAATCACCCCCCAGGGGGGATGGCCACGCCGCAATCCCTTCTCCTCCATTCTCCTCTCGGGATCTTGGGCACGCACGCACTCGTGCCCGGCGTGAGTTTAAGCCGCCGGGTCCGGGACTCGAACCGCGGTCGACTACGTGGGAGTCCAGCGACATAGCCATTACGCTAACTGCTGGTCCCAAAAGATTTTTTTTGCCATAGGTCACATGTGCTCTCCAGACACAGGGAGGGAAAGTGAGATCACCTCCCAGGGAGGATGGCCATGCTACTGCAATCCCTTCCCCTTTTGGGATTTTGGGCGCCTGCGCATGTGTATATACACACACACGTTGGGTGTTTTTCAAGCTGCTGGGTTCAGGACTTAATCTGTGGTCACCCATGTGGGATCCACTGTCTTAACCACCATGCCACCTGCTGGCTCCACCCTTTTATCTTATTAACTTTTTATGGTTATTTTTCTTCTTTGTTTTGTTTTAATGTGTTACAGGGTATGTGTACTGAGGAGGCGGAGAAAGTGAGAAGCACCCCAAGGAGGTGGCAGGGGATGGTCACACCACAATTCCTTCTTCTCCAGGGATTTTGGGTGCCCATACATACACGTTTTCAAGCCACTCAGTCCAGGACTCAAAAAGTGCACAGTCAGCTACATTGGATCCAGCTGCCTCAACCTCCACGCCACCTGGGTGGCCCATCTTCTTCATTTCTTTAAGTTTCCCTCCACTAGAAACAGGAGCAGCAATCCTCTTTGTCTTGCTGCTGCTTCTCCTATTCCAGTGTGTAGAATAGTGCTAGGTAAGGCCAGCAGGCAGTGTGGTGAAGGCAGATGGCTCTCATGTGGCCAAATGACCAGTCTGAGTACAAGATCAGGTGGCTTGAGAGCACACTGGGTGCATGTGGGTACGTGCCCAAAATCCTGAGAGAAAAAGGAAATTGTGGCATTGCTATTCTCCCAGGGGGGTGTTTTCTCATTCTTTCTCTTTCTTCAGCACATGCGCTATGGCAAATTAAAAAGAAGAAAAAAAAGTGCCAGGCACAGAGTGGGTGCTTTTCCAACAGGTATTGAATATCTAATCGCTGACTACGCATATCTGCTTGGCTGGGTCAGAGGTAATTCAAATTCTACATGGTCAATACAGAACCTTTTTCCTTCCATAATATAAGTTCCTCTTCCCTTGTTTTTAATCTCAGCGAAGACATTACTTTTCATGTGCTCCACTAGCACGTTTGAGAGTCATCTTTAACATGTCCCTCTCAGTCCACTAAATATATAAGCTTGCAATAACCACTATAGTCATTTTCACTATTTGCTGCTAAGTCAGTCCAAGCTGCTCAGACTACTACTGTTTTAACTGAAGCATTTTGTCTTACTTTTGCAGAATAGCAATCTAACTGTACATTCACTCTCATGACACTATTTAAGTTGTTTCACTGCTTCCTCTTGGCTCTCAGAAGCTAATGGCGCATGGCATTCAAGGCCATCACAACTAGACTTGTACAGGAATGTACCTACACACGCCTGAAACAGCACTATCTTATTTACACAACAATCTTTCTAGCATTTGGCTCCTAACCTTTAAACTTGTTGCTTCCTCCAATTGCCTTATTATAGCTAACCACTTCTCCAGTCCCTTTTCATTCCTTTCTCCCAGTTAGTTAGGAATGCCTCCTCTATGCTATTTTACAGTATTTAGCAGTTTACCCTCATCATACTACTCATGATCTCTCATTTGCTTCTGCAGCTCAATAAAACCAATGAGAGCAACCATTAGCTGAAAGTTCAAATAAATTCAGTGTTAAAGAAAATCAATATCAAATTTTGGGCAAATTTCTTTTTCAAAGCATTGTAAATAATAAGCAAGAGAATAGACTATGGCTCCGTGCTACTTTTCTTCTATTTTAGGCAATGCTTTAATGCGTTACCTAAGACTACAAATCTTTACAACACCAATATTGAAAAGGGGTAGTGGAAAAGGATTACTTAGCTGAGGCCATGCAAAATCAGAGGGTGATCTGAATTTCATGTAAGCTTGTCAGCTCGCTTGGAGACAACTCTTGACCCTGCCTCAGATGTTCCCATTCGTAGATACAGGATGCCAAAACTTGCATGGCTACTAAGTGGGGAAAGCCATCCTCAAGCTCCCCAATTAAACACATAGCGGCGAGTTCAGGTACTCAGCAAATCACATGTAAATTAGATTCCACAAGTTTTTTACTTTCTAAATGCCACCTTTCAATAAGCTTTACTTCTTAACTACAACACGACTAAAATCTTGACATTTAATCAAGAGAGCTCTACCTGATAACCGGGAATTCTGCGAGCAGTTACTAGGGTCTACGAAGTATTAAGCACTATCAGAAGGTTAAAAAAAAGTACATCATTTTCTTAATCCTGATGCCTCAGTTTCCGCGGAATAGAGAAGGAACATACCTAGCTTTTCCCCCCACTCCCGGTGCCCCCACAGCGACCCCCGTCCGGGTCTGCCTACTCGAACCTAGGGCCACTTTAACGTACACGCTGGCCTCCCGGCTGCCCTTCCGTGTCCCAGGCTCCTGCTAGACAGCTCAGCTGGCAAGCCTAAACTCCGAAGACGCCGCAGTCCCCGCCTTTCAACCGTCATGTCGGAAACACACCAAGGTTAGCACACGCACAGGAGTTTCCAAACTCCTACCCACCGCGGAAAGAGGCGGGAAGGTCCGCGGCAGCTCCGCGGCCCCGCCGCGCACATGGCCGGCTGCAGCTCCCACCCGCGCTGCCGCGCAGGCGCCGGGCGAGCCGGGACTTGCGGTCGCCGAGCGGATCATTCCGCGCTTTCTTTGTGTGGCCGAAACGCTTCAAATGGCATATTTTCCTCCCCTCCGTTAAAAAGAACAGCCAGAGCGCTCGCCCCTTCTCTCCCGCCGGGCTGGGCTCGGGGAGTGGGTGGGAGTGGGGCCTGCTGACGAGGGCAGGGGCGGAGAGGCCCGGGGCGCGGGGCTGACGAGGGCCGGTCCGGGAGGGATGCTGGGAGCTCGCCTCACTCGCACACCATGTGTCCCTCCGCGCGCAGCACGGGGGACTTTTCGGTGGGGATTTTGGGCGCCGACCAGACGCGGCATTTTCGGAAAATAGCGCCCTGTGCAGCTGAAGCGCTTTGTGTGTAGCGGGGCCGCGTCAGCCCGGCCGGGTACGAGGTGCCTCGGGTCCCCGCACCACCTCCTGCTGCTCCCCCGTCGCCGCTCCCGAAGCTTTTCCAGGTCAGTGCGGGTCTGTGTAGGGCCCTGTTACCACCGGATGTGGAAGTTGATCTCTTCGCTGGTAAAAAATAATTCCACTTCCCCCGGAACCCAGATCATCCCCGCGATTTCCTGTTTATTGCATTAAGGCGCCGGGTTTCCGGGGCTCCCGGCCCCGCTTATTCCGCGGGGGTCGGCGGGGTCGGCCTGGGCGCCCGCTCCGCCCGCGCCGCCGCTGCGCTTTGTCCGCTGGGCACCCCGCTTCTGGGAGGGGCGGGCAGACATGGTGGCGGCCGCCGCCCCCTCCTCGGCCCCGGCGCGCTGCGGCCTCCCCGTCGTTCTCCACCCGGCCGTCCCGAGCGGTGGGCCCGCGGCAGCCATGGGGTCGCGCCGGGGCGGCGAGGGCTCTGCGGGCGCAGGCAGACGGGTGGCAGGCGGGCGCGGCACGCAGGCGGGCGCGGCCCGGCCTCGGCGTCCGCCGCCCCCGTCCGCGCCGGCCCCTTTGTCTGCGCGGCTTGACGGCCCAGCCGGGCTCCCCGGAGCCGGGAAGGGGCGGCCGACTCTGGGCGGCAGTGCCGCGAAGCCCCGGGGCCGGAAGACGCCGGGCCGCGGAGGTAGCGGCCGGCCGGGACAGGGTTAACGGGAGAGCTCAGCGTGTTCCGCGCCGGGCTGCGGCGGCGACAGCTCAGTCGCGGGGACTGGAGTCCTGAGGGGACGACGCCTGCTGTTCTAAGTGCTCGGGACTTCTGCCCCGGAGACTTCGCCGCCGGGACCCGCGGGTGCACGGCTTCGGGAAAGAAGTTGCGAATTTTGCCAGGTCATCTGCCTGGCCACAGTAAATCTGTGTGTGTAGTGTGATTCGTCGAAGCTCTCCGACCGTGTTGAATCAGCGTGCCTAGCCTCAAGGGTGCATCGTGAAAACTGAAACCGAAGAGTGATACAGGCCTGCTTTGTGTGTGTTTTTTTCCCCTCAGTTTAAGCTTGTTTTCAGAATACATAACTCCTGCTTTAAACCTGATTGGACTGTGCGGTGCAGAGACATCTGTTCCAAGGAGGGACAGAGACCACAGTATTTCTGAAGGGGTTTGGGAATGTGCAAGTATCTTAAGTTCTCCCAGCGTTGGTTGACTGTCTCGAGTCAGGCAAGTTACTTTCTCAAGTACGGTTTCTATTCGGAAAAAAGTTTGCTGTAGCCCATAAATGATCCTCGTGAAGTAGTTTGCCATCCCAGATGTAAAGATGCACCCTAATTCATTGTGCAGAGGTTAGTAGTTAGACTTTTTTTTTTTTTTTTTTTTTTTTTTTTTTTTGCAGCTGGATCATTTTCCATGCAGACCCACTTGGTTTAAATTTCTTCTCACTGACATATTGCCATCAGGTTTGACAATTCAACTTTCAGGCTCAGACTTTGAATTCGAGGAAACTGAAGCCTACTTTATCTGTTTTTAACTGTTTTTCTCTTTACTTATTTATTTATTTTCAAGAACAAAAATTCCATTACATGGTAACATGCATTTTAGGCAAGAGTGACATTGTTTTGTATTCCTGCAAATCTTTAATACCTGGTTTAATAGAAGGCAGCTAGATTCTTAAATCCACTTCTGTGTTCAGCCTGTTGTGATTTCACACCATGTAACTTCTGAGATATCCCACTGGAGACTCATACTTTTTTAAAAACAGAAATGTCTTTCTTGTCCTGCTTTCACCAGATAAGTCAAATCAGGATATCATACAAAACACATTTTAAAGCATATGGGTAGAAAGATTTATTTCAGGGCCAGCAGGTGGCGTGGTGGTGGGGGTGTTGAACTTCCACATGGCTGGCCGGTTTGAGTCCTGGACCTGGCAGCTTGCTTTCTAACATTTTCTCTGTCTCTGGTGAGTGCATGAGTCCGATACTAAATTGAAAATTAATAATAATAAGTAAATAAAATAATTACAAAAAATTTATTTCTATATTTAGTGGCTTTTTTTTTGGGGGGGGGAGAGGTTTTTGCTATAGGGCGTGTGCGCTCGCCCGACAGACAGAGAGACAAAGGGAGACATCATCCCCCCCAGGGGGGATGGCCACACTGCAATCCCTTCTCCTCCATTCTCCTCTCGGGATCTTGGGCACGCATGCACACGCGCCCGGCGTGAGTTTAAGCTACCGGGTCCGGGACTCGAACTGCGGTCGACTACGTGGGAGTCCACCAATATAGTCATTAGGCTAACTGCTGGTCCCCCGTTTAGTGGCTTTTTAAAGAAAAATTGGAATATAGAGGCATGATGTCACAGATAAGATAATCATGATACCATAGATTGCATAATCTGTGATGCTGGAGACTCAGGAATATTTGGAAACAGAAAAGTGATTAAACTTAATCTTTTAATTTTAGTACATACTTTTAATAATGTACACGTGCAAACTGTGAATTCCACATTAGATATGCTTGTGAAAACTTGTGAGTAAATGTAATCTTTGAAGATAGGACACAGTAGGAGCTCCAGATTTAAAAGAAATTTGGTGAACAAAGAGTAGTTTGCAGGAACCAGCAGTTAGCTTAATGGCTATGTCGCTGGACTCCCACATAGTCGACCATGGTTCGCGTCCTGGACCCGGTGGCTTAAAACTTACACCGGGTGCGTGTGCATGCGTGCCCAGGATCCCGAGAGGAGAATGGAGGAGAAGGGACTGCAGTGTGACCATCCCCCCCCGGGGGGTGATTTCTCGCTTTCTGTCTCTATGTCTCTCTCTGTCTGTCTGGCGAGCGCAGGCGCCCTATAGCAAAAACCTCTCCAAAAAAAGTAAAAAAAAAAAAAAAAAAAAAGAGTAGTTTGCATATAGTACCTTTATAGCTAGCTCTCTCTGAATCAATGTAGGTTTTTCGCAGTTATACTATAAGAAGACTTAAGGCCATATTAACTTTGGTTTAAAGGTTTTGAAAGGAAGCTAAATTTATTTCCAGTTTCTGTGAACTCGTCTCAATCTGTCAATCTGTAGTTCTCTACTGTTCCATCAACAGGAAGCATCTGGTCATTCTTCATGTAATTGTTAGAAAATGCCAGGTGTATTTTTAATGTTTGCTGTTCAAATGAAAAATAGATTGGATCTTGCTTAATTTTACTTGACTTTATTTCCTCTCATCCCCTGATTTTTAAGTAGTCTTTGTGCTAGTCCACAGCACCTATAGAATGCACTTTTGTTTGTTTTTAGCCTTTAAGTACCTGGTAAGTTAGGAATAGCAACAGATAAACATCTCAGGAGCAACTCAGAAATTTTTACATGGAATTTCAAATCATGAGTTCATTTTTTGAGGGTTTATGAGGTCTCTTACTCATTCCCCCTTAGAAAGTAGCCTGAGCACATTGATGGGCTCCATTTTTTGTCTTTCACTTTGCAAACATTGAAAAACAAAACTTTGAAATTCAGGGCAACCTATTTTTCTAACGAGCATCATTCCTTTGTCCCCATGAGTTTCCAACTAGTAATCATAATGTTTCTATAGCAGTGATATGTCTACTTTGGGACAACTGTAATTAGTATTATACCTAACTTTTCTGAAGATGTTCCATCAATGCTCTCTAGGAGGTGGATCTGGTACTAGTTGACATTAGTATTATGGCCTGTTTTCCTTGTGTTGGTCAGAGAAGTTGCTTTGGTGCAGTCACCTGTCAGTTTAGTCTTGGTGGGCTAATAGATCTTTTTTGGGGGAGAGAGCTGAGTTGGGTGTTCTTGATAATAAAAGCTGTATATTAACACATTAACCCCCACAGGGAATAGCATTTTTTCCATTTCTCAGTAGAGAAAATGAGGCTGCTTGCCCGAGCTGAGTTTATAATTATCAATTATAGGCCAGCACTTGAATCTAGCTAGTGTGACTCTTGATCACTATACCCTAAAACTGAACAACCTAAATGTTGTTAGGGTTCATTGATGATTAGGGTACATCCTAAAGTGGGATACTACCTACCCAGCCATTAAAATTATGAATGCCAAGACATGAAAAGATGTCTTGTTTTATGTAAGTGAAAAAAGTAGATTTAAAAACATGATTCTATTTTGGTAAGAAACAAAAATGTGTTGACATTGGGGAGAACATGTGCCAAATTGTTAAATGGTTATATAAGTTGATTATTTTCTTTTTATCCAATTTTTAAAAATTCTGCAATGAATATGGTTTATTGTGTATTATAATTAAGACAATATTAAGATGTTATTTTTCAATAAAAAGTAAAGATATTAGCATAAACTGAGGAATTTGGATTTTATACTATGTGGTTTATGCACTTGACTTGAAAATTGCACATAAATGAGAATTTGTGAGTACATAATGTGTTTTGTACCTTTTTACAATGTCACACCTACCACCTTACCATCATCAACTTGCTATTTTTCCGTGTTTTCCTTAAGTTAATGTGTAATATTTTAAATGTATTCATCTGAGTTAGTTGTTCTTGAGTTAATGTGACTTTAGGCAGTTAATCTTTCTGTGCCTCAGTTTTCTCCTTTGCATGGTAGGGATTATTATACCTACCTTCATGGTGTTCGAGAAGGTTAATTGAATTAGTGAATATAAAGTTATTAGAATAGTGCCTGACACACAGATCGTGGCTCAGTAAATGTTATGGGATTACCAGTCCACTATTTAAAACCCTTCAGTTTGATAGGTTTAGGAATTAAGAGTTTTTTTGAATATAGGCAAGGTAATAATGTTATGTAGACTTTTCAACAGTCTAGTGCAGTACCCTCTTCAAACATGTTACTGTTTCTGAGCAAAATGTATGAATGTTTACACTAAATGGGATAAAGACTATAAATAGCTTCATGTCAATTCAGGTAAGGTTTTACTACCAAGTGAGTTATGAATTTCAGAGCTTTTTTCAGATTTTGAAACTGCAGATAAGGAATCTGTAGCCTATTCAGTTTTGAGGCCTGTTTTATTTTAATATTAAAACTTTTTGTGGTATTGTGTAGCGTGGTATTATGTAGCATTATAATGCATGGTAAATTCAGAGTTCAAAAATGAAAATAACAGAATGTCCACTTTCATATCCTCTGATTAAAAAACACATTAAGCTGAATACTGTTATTCTATTTTTAAAAATATGCTAAATCCACTGATGCTATGATTCTATTACATAATTTAGAATTTTTTTTTCTAGAAGATGCTGGAGAGTTTCTCTAACCCAGTTAGTTTGTTGCCATCTCATTATTCTTGAATCGCTGCTACTTACTGTGGTTTACTCTAGTACTGATTATTTAAAGGGGGCATGAGTAGAGGCCACTGTGATACCTTTAACATGCCCTCTCATTCTGTAGCTGTGGAGACAGGTGGTTACTTACTGTAGGTCATAAAAACTAATTATAGTACTTGACTTGAAATTAAGTTAATTTCTTTTCATGATAAAGCTTTTAGAAACGCAGCCCTTCTGACTCTCTTATCCTTTGTATCACAACACCTATCATGTGTCCAAAGAGTGGAAAGATAATTAAGTACTATGGTATATAAGTGAATGATGTAAAAGAATTTCCTTATATCCTCTATAACTTGCATGAACTCTGAGTTTTTGTCTATGTAGTTACCCTTTCTATGTTCTTTTATTCATTCTGTTTGCAGGGACCCTTACTTTCCCTCAGTGTTAGTCTGAATCTGTGTTCTTCAAAATTTATGTGCAACATTTAAAAAATTTTTTCTAGAGGGTATGTGTGCTCCCTAGAGGGAGGGAGGGAGGGAGAAGAGAAGAGAAGAGAAGAGAAGTTTGAAAGTACCCCTTGCATGGGGGATGGTTTTGCCACAGTCCCTTTTCCATTTCTCCTTTTGGGATTTTGGGTATGCATGCATACATACCGGTGTTTTTTTTTTTTTTTTTCTTTTTTAGAGATTTTTGCTGTAGGGCGCGTGCGTGCTTGCCAGACAGAGACAGAGAGACAGAAAGCAAGAAATCACCCCCCAGGGGGGATGGCCACACCACAATCCCTTCTCCTCCATTCTCCTCTCGAGGTCTTGGGCACGCACGCACACGTGCCCGGTGTGAGTTTTAAGCCACCGGGTCTAGGACTACATGTGAGTCCAGCGACATAGACATTACGCTAACTGCTGGTCCCCATACCAGTGTGTTTTTAAGCCTTCGGATCTGAAACGCAAACCAAGCTGTTGGCCATGTGAAATCCTGCTGTCTTAACCACCATGCCACCAGCCTACCCCTCCCTGCCCTTTAAGTTTTTTTCTTTCATGAGAGAGAGCAGACAGACAAGACAGGTACCTGACAGGATCTAGTCATGCTATGATCCCACCAGCCAGGACCACAGGTATGTGCAGGCACACCCACTGTGTTCAGGTCAACCTAAGATCTGAACCTGAGTATCCCATGTGGCTTGAATATCATGTAGCAACTCTGTACCAACTACACCACCTTAGTAGGGTTCATATGTTAAAATCTTCTGAAATACGATATTAGAGGAGGGGATCTTTGGAAGGTGATTGACAATGAGCGTGGAGCCCTCCTGAATGGGATTTGTGCCCTTATAAAAGAGGACTGGCAGAGTTTGTTTGCCCCTTCTACCATGTGAGATGATCAGGAAAATACTGCAGTCCAAAAGCTGTGCCTTACCAGACACAATCTCCCAGTGCCTTGATCTTGAACTTCAACACCCTCTAGAATTGTCAGGAATGATTTTCTATTTGTAAGCCCAGGTTATGATACTTCATTATAGCAGCCCAAATCGACTAAGACATTTACTTACTCTAATACGTATGAGGGGACTTCAAAAGCTTTGTGGAAATAACATAATTAAATAGTTCATTCTGGTGCAAAAAAGCTTTAAAATCCATGTATAGTTTTTTTATTTTCCATAGATCTTCCATGCACTTTTTGAAGACTCCTGATATTAGATGTAACCTGAACTTTGACATCAGTCACTTCTTTCATATTTTACTGGGTTCCTGGTGTCGTGTCACTTCTTTCCAACATTTTTTTTTTTTAATTCATAGGTCACAGCATACTTGTGAAGGAAGGTGAATAATTATGGAAATTTCTTGACTATTATAAATTTATGTTGAACATTTCCAAATGGACCCTTGATACTTCTTGGCAATCATTTTTATTGATCTCATATTTTTCTGTTTCATATTTCTTCTCTAATTCTTACTTAACTGAAAAAGTACAAGTTTGCACCTTTTTTTTTGTTGTCACCATGACAAATACCTAATCTAATTCTCTTTCATCTAATTTCGTAAAATGAATGGAAGAGGAATCTTATTTCTCCCACAAATCTTGCTGCGACTCTTTCTGTTCAGCTTGATCATTTTCCTCTCTACTTTTAAATGTATGGACTTCTAAATTTTGGGAGAAAATAAAATCGACTTTGATGAACTGTTACTATTCTTTTAATCTGTCTGCCTCATTTCTCTCTCTTTTTAAGTGTCTGTCTTCCGTGAATGAGCTGGATAAAGAGACTATGACCCACCTCAGCCTCATTCAGTCCAGGATCATGGGCATATACATGCCTAGTATACTGAGGGAAGTCATTGGATGTGAACATGGAACCTTCCTTGTCTGCCCTTCACTTTATTTAAAAAATGTTGCGTGGGGTTACTATTTTTGCCCTCAGCCCTTTTACTATTTCTTCCCTAATTTACTGCAGTTATTCATACTTTTGGAATAACAGTGTTGCCTCAAAGGCCATCCTTGTTACCAATATTGGCTTTATTCTGCTTTATTCAGCAGCATGTGTTTATTACTATTGATATCCACCAAGGCTTCCTAACTTTTCTTGTTTCTTTGCTCTTAATGTTAGTATGGCATCCTTTTCCTTTCTGATGACTACTTTTCTGTTGTCTTTGTTGCTTCATGATCCTCTTACTACTGTTATTCCTGTCAGTACTTGGCCTTGCGTTCTTTCACACCGTCTTCTCTCAAATGGTTATTTTGTATACTGATTCCCAAATGTGTGTGCCATGTTTGTAGCTCCAGTAGTTTAGTGGATGTTTAGAAGTCTCAAGGAATTTCCATCACTTTTAGATTTATTATTACCCAGCTTCTCTCTTGCTACCAGTTTTTCTTTGTAAGTTTCATCATCATCATACTTAAATCTTGAAGTTGTCTCTAAAGCATGGTTCTTTTTTCTTACATTCTTCAATCATTTTAGTTCCTTACATTATTCTTTACTGAGTCTCACTTTGTCCTGGGATTCTGCATTACCTATTATTTGCCCTTTTTTTTTAATTTAAAGAAGAATTTGTTTAATTTTAATTAAACAAATTTTAATTATTTGTTTATTATTTTAAAATTTGTGACAGGGCATGTACACTCACCAGAGAGAGAGAGAGAGAGAGGGAGGGAGGGAAAATGAGAGAGCAAGCCACCAGGTTAGGGACCTGAACCTCAGTCGTCCATGTGGGAGTCCTGCACCTCAACCACCAAGCCACATGCTGGCCCTTTATTTGCCCTTTCTAATTTTAGATTGTCTTTCCTTGAATCCATTGTGTGTATGGCTACCAGAATAATTCTCCTAAAATTTTTCTGGAACTCTTTGCTACTAAACTATAAGCCTGAGGTGAGAACTTGCGCTGTTGACCTTTGCACTCTCCAGTGTGCCAAGCAACGTGAATTGACCTAGTGCTGAATAAATGTTTGAATGGATCACTTTGGCTCTGAACTCCCAATTTTCTGCAGGATACAGTCCAAATTCTACTTTCTTACTTTGAAACTTTTTCATGTTACATTCTCCTTGTTCAACTTGTTCCTTACTCCTTAATATTATGAAGCTGGCATTTCATCTACATTATACCATGCTCAGGCACAACTCCTGTGTTCTTTGGCTTTTTTCAGGCCTGTTAAAGCATATTCAGGAATGTTTGCCCTGTGCCAGGTACTGTTCTGATTTCTGGTATTGTAGTAATAAAACAAAAGACAAAGTCCTTGTTTTCTTGGCACTGACTTTTTTTGGGAAGGAACACAGTAAGCAAATGTAGGAGGTAACCAGTAGAATGAAAAGCAGCAAAACTAGGTAAAGGGGATAAAGTGCTGGGTTGTAGTTGCTATTTTAGGTAGCAAAGAAGGCTGCTGTTTCTGAGTGTCCTGGAGTGAGGGAGCAGGCCATACAGTTGTGTAAGTGAAGAACTTTCTAGGCAGGGAGGACATCGTAAGACCCTAAGGTGGACACCTGTGTAGACTGAAGAATTACCAAGACTCATGCTGCTAAAGCAGAGTGACTAAGGCAGAATGACAGATGAACCATAGAGGTAGTGAGGAGCCAGATTATGCTTCAAATGTTAAGTGTTTCATCAAAGCCTACATGTTTGTTTATTAAATCTCTGAAGACTGAATGGTGGCACAAGGGTCAAAATGTGACACTGTAAACCTTCCCACATAGGAAGGTTCTGGGTTGCATTTGGTGCCCTTCCTGAGTATGCTTGGCACTTGCATGCCCGTGATCTAGGGCTTATTGAGGCTGGAAATTGATCCCACATCAAAACCCTGTTGTGGGTGCTATCTCTGTGTCTCTCACATAGAAGAAATAAATGAACTTAAAAACATTTTTTTTTAAACCTCTGAACCTATAACAACTATAGAAGTAGATTTCAAATTATAGTTATTATTAGTTTTTAGGTTTTTGCCACAGGGTACATATGCTTGCCAGAGAGAGAGAAAGTGAGAAATCACCCCTCAGGGGAGATAGCCTTGCTGCAGTCCCTTCTCCAGTCTTGTCTTTCCCTTCTCCATTCTCGTCTTAGGATTTGGGGCATGCTTACGCATGTTCCCAGTATGATTTTCAAGCCGCTGGTTTGAGACCAGAACTGTAGTCAGCCATGTGGGACTATGGGAATCTAGTACCATAACCACCGTGACACCTGCATTTTCAAATTAGTTTTCATTCTGACCCACAGTAAGAAATGTTTGTAGGGACCAACAGATGGCATAGTGGTTATGTCGCTGTACTCCCATGTGGTTGACAGTGGTTCAAGTCCTGGACCTAGCAGCTTAAAACTCATGCCGTGTGTGTGCCCGAAATCCCGAGAAGGAGAACAGAGGAGAAGGGGTCGCGGTATGGCTGTTTCCCCTGGGGAATGATTTTTTGCTTTCTATCTCTTTCTGTCTCTGGCAAGTGCACGGACCCTGTAGCAAAGATACCTCTCTCTACTCTCTCTCTCTAAAAAAAAAAAAAAAAAAAAAGTGTATATATGTTCATACACATAGTGTGATAACTGCATTTGATATATATTGATATTTGGAATATTGACCTTACCCACTAAAATGATTTCACAGTCTGTAATGAGTCATGGTCCACAGTTTGAAAAGGAATGCTCTATGGTGTATACCCACTTGAAAAAAGGGCCAGCAGGTATCATGGTGGTGGGTAAAGCAGCTGGGTGCCACATGGCTGACTGCTGTTTGAATCCTGGGTACATGTGCGTGCGTGTGTGTGTCCCAAATCCCCAGACAAGAATGGAGAAGGGATTGTGGTGTGTACAAACACTGAACCAGAAACTGCTTTGTTATAGTCCACACATTCTTTCAGATTATAACATATTTCTGGTTAAAGAATATCTTCAATTTCTTTTGTATGCAGGTTTATAGTGCTTATGATAGAACCAAATAGAGGAATTATTTAATTTGGCAAACATCAATTGAGTAGTATGCTAAAGTAACTGCTAGATACTAAAATATACGTATGAATAAGGTAACCCAGGCCCACCTGTAGTTGTGCAGGCAGCAGCTTTCTAACCTACAATGCTGGAAACCACATGGCTGACCACAGGTTCAGATTCCAAATCTACCAACTTGAAACACAGGGATGCTCAAGATCGTGACTAGCTGGAAGGCTGGTGGAAGGCTAGAGGAAGGAGGTCACAGTGTGACAAAATCATTAGGAATGCCTGTCTCTGTCTAATCTCAAGTACTCTTCTGTGCCCTTTGTCTCTCTCACCCCCAAATTTTAGTAAATAATCTTTTAAAAAAGAGAGGAAGGAAACACCCTATCTAACTTACTGAGATTATGGGAGAGGAGAGTTTGTAAGAAAAACCTAAGAAAACAAAAACCCAAAATCTTTGTAATGTGATTGAATCTGTATAATACTGGAAGTATGTTCAGGGCTCAGTGAGGTAATATAGTGATTAATTCAGGCTAGCAGGTGGCATGGAGGTTAAAGTGGCTAGATCTGCTGACTGCATGGTTCAAGTCCGGGACCCAAGAAACATGCTGGGCATGTGCATATCTGCCCATTATCCTGAGTGGAGAATAGAGAAGGGATTGTGGCATGGCCATCCCCCTTGGAGGGTGATTTCTCACTTTCTGTCTTTCTCTGGTGAGCAGATGAGCCCTATGGCAAAAACTTAAAAAAGTCAACATAAATAAATAGATTTCTCTTTGTCAAAATGGTCAAGTGGAGCTTATTTTGTAGGGAGAATAGGAATACTTGGTCAGGTAATAGGAGTAAGGCAAAGAGAGGCAGAATAACATCAGGGAGCAGTATGAGGCAGAATAGTCCATACAGGTCATTATGGTTAACTCTGTTGTTAAAAAAGTATAAATCCAAGGGGGAAATGGTGAGTAAATGAGGCTGTGGTGATGTACAGGCCAGACCCTTAAAGAGGTGAGATGTGTTGGAGTTAAGACCAAGAAATATAATCTTGACTCAGCTTAGGTGGTACAGTCTGTGCATTACTGGATTGCAGTGCTGGAAGCCACATGGCTGGCCATGGATTCAGATCCTCATGCTAGTCTACCTGAAATTCACCCATATGCCTGTGTTCAAGGTCCTGATGATCTAGAGAGTTGGAGGAAGAGGACTACAGCATGTCCAGACCTTGTCTAAGGTGCTTCATTTTCTTTCACTGGTGCACTCTCCATCATAAATTAAAAGGAAGACAAGGACCAGCGGATGGTGTGGAGGTTAAGGCACTGGATCGCACATGGCTGACTTTGTGGTTCAAGTCCTGACCTGGCAGCTTGAAAATCAATCAGGCTTGGGTGCATGTGCATGTGTGTCTAAAATCCCAAGAGGAGGGAACCAGCAGTTGGCGTAATGGCTATGTTGCTGGACTCCCACGTAGTCGACCGCGGTTTGCGTACCGGACCTGGTGGCTTAAAACTCACGCCAGGCACGTGTGCGTGCGTGCCCAAGATCCCGAGAGGAGAATGGAGGAGAAGGGATTGCAGTGTGACCATTCCCCCTGGGGGGTGATTTCTCGCTTTCTGTCTCTATGTCTCTCTCTGTCTGGCGAGTGCAAGCGCCCTATAACAAAAATCTCTCAAAAAAAAAAAAAAAAAAAAAAAATCCCAAGAGGAGAATCGAGCAAAAGGGATTGCAGCATTCTTATCCTTCCTTGGAGGGAGGGAGGGTGATTTCTCACTTTCTTTCCCTTTCTGCTCTCCCTCATTCTTGCTTGGTGAGGGCATTTGCCCTATAGTAATTAAAACAACTAAAAGGAAAAAGAACAGATATGTAATCTCATTAGTAATTTAAGAGAGATGAATATTAAACAAGGTTAGCCATCATATAGGCAAAAAACTAGGAGATTTGGTAATTTTAAGATTAGCTATATTGTGAGAAAATAGTAACTTATGAATTACCATTGGAAGCATACATTGGTATAGCTAGTTAGGGGATGTGCAGATTTGTAGTATAAATTTAAGATGCTTATTCTCAACAAGTCTGTCCATTTTTTGCACTAGAGGAGGACTTGCATATCTCCATAATGAGGCAAGTACAAGTATGTTCACTGCAACATTGTTTAAAATAATGATGAACTGGAAGAATAAGTAAAAATGGTTATAAATAGGGAGATGACCAAGTAAATTGGTATATTCATACAGTGGAATAGTATAGCAGTTTAAAAAATGAATAAATTACAGGTACTATTGAGTGATAAATTGTAGAACAACATATACAGAATGATAGCACTTATGTATATACAGCAAAAGTTGCCAAACAAATACTATATTTTGGAAGAGGAGTACATATATATATATGCACTTGAAAATATTGTCTGGCAGGATTAATATTAAACCAATACTAGTGCTTAATTCTTAGGTGATGGGTAGAAGGTTGAGTTTTGGGAATAGAGATAGGGAAGGGTGATCATGGGGCACATTAGCCATTTCAGTAATGTTTAAAAACGGTGGTGCAATAGTAATGCAAGCGCCTTTTCATGGGAAAGTACCTTTTATTGTCTCAGGGCCTTCTGTTAGATGCCAGGTGCACATGCACATGGTCTGGGCTGGATGAGGCTGGAGGTGGATCTGGTATGGAGGCCCTGTTGGGGATGTCCCCTTTCTTTATGATGGAAGAAATACATTTAAAAAAATGTTAAAAAGAAAAATACTGGAAGCATACCCATAAACATAGCTGTGACTGGTTTAGATGAGAGCAGGGGTGGAGGGTGGAGTAGTGAGTGTAAATGTGTCCATTGAGACTTTTCACCATAAATGTGTGTGTGTATACATACACATTTATTTGGATTTTTGAACAATATGAAAAAATAAAGAGGGCCAGCAGGTGGTGTGGTGATTAAGGTGCTGGATTCCCACATGGCTGACTGCAGTTCGAATTCCGGACCTGGTGGTTTGCTTTCTTACTTTCCCTCTTTTCTCTCTGTGTGTATCTCTGGTAAGCACACGTGGTCTCTAACAAACTTAAAAAAAAGGAAAAGGTAAAATGAAAAAGAAAAGCAAATGAGAAGTAGACCTTATGGGACTTGATGACCAAACTCTCTTAGTTTATTTGGAGTATCCTTTTATGACACTAGATATTGACTTTTATGACACTAGATATTGTCCCTGCTATATCTTTCTGCAATTTCATTTCTTTTAAGCAATATCCCTCCATTCCTACCCCACATTCTTTTCTAGCATCCAATAGTCATTTTATATCTCTTTACTTCTGAGGTCATTATTTTCCAGTCTCCACATATGAGGGAGAAAACATGGTGTTCCTCTGTGCCTGGCTTATTTCACTTAACATAATGTCTTCTAGACTCACCTATGTAACCTCAGATGACTGGATTTTGTTTTTCTTAATGGTTGCATGGTATTTAATTGCAGGTGTATGTGTGTGTGTCTGTCACATTTTATCTGTTTGTTGGTAGACACTAAGGTTGTTTCCGTATCTGTGCTATTCTGAATAGTGCTGCTATAAACATAGGGGTGAAGATATCTTTATGACACACTTACTCTTTTGGATATATGCCTAGTAGTAGGATTGCTAGATCATATGGCAGTTCTGTTTTTAGTTTCTTTTTTTTAATTGCTAGAGGGTACATGTGCTTGCCTGAGAGAGAGAGAACTCCCCACTGGGGCATGCTCACACTGCAGTTCCTTCTTTCTCCACTTCTCCATCCTGTCAGGATTTGAGGCATACACATATGCTTGGCATGTTTTCCAAACTGCTACAGCGGGGATTTGAACTATGGTCGGCCACGTGGAGTCCAGCTCCTTCAACTAGTAGGTGACCAGACAGGCCCTTATTTTTTAATTTCTCCAGGATTCTCCATACTGTTTTTCATTGTAACTGGACTAATTTGCATTCTCTGGGGCCTCTTATAAGGACGTTAATTCCATTTATGAGGGCAGGGCTCTTATAACTAATCATTTGCCAAGGCCCCACCTCCTAATATTACCTTGGGGTTAGATTTAAGCATATGAATCTTTTTGGACCCCAAATATTCATACTTTAACGTCAGCATTATATAGAAGTTGAGGGGGAGAGAAGAGTTGAGGATAGCTCCCAGATTTCTATACTGGGGGGGGGGGGTGTAAAGAGAATAATAGCATTATCAGGGAATGCAGGAGGAAGATTAGGTTTTAATATGTGTATGGTAAGTTCTGGTCAAGCTAATTGACAAATACTTACTACTTTTCAGTTTAATATGAATGAGTATAATTTAGATGCTTTACAAGTGAAACTCTTGGGTCTATCTTAAACATGAATATTAAATAATCATAGTACTTTTTATTGTTAGGATTATAGATATTGTAGGTTTGTAGAGAACAGTAAGATGTCATAATCATATAGTCATAATAGGGACACTGGTGCGTACAAGTAGAATGTAAATAGAAAATGTGTACCTGATAAATATATAATTTATATGGGAAGTAGGAACTGAACTTATTAGCATAGTTCCAATGTTTCGTTTGTTTGTTTAGGATTTTGTTGTAGGGCACATGAGTTTGCCAGAGACAGAAAGTGAGAACTCACCCTCTAGGGGAATTGCCATGCCACAATCCTTTCTCTTGCATTCTTCTCTCAGGATTTTGGCCACGTATATGTGCATGGTTTTCTTTTCTTCTTAAATTATTTAACTTTATTTATTTATTTTAATTTGACTAGAGAGGGACAAAGTGAGACAGACAGAGAGAGGGAAGGTGAGAAAGCAAGCTGCCAGGTTTGGGACTCGAACCATGACTGGCCATGTCGGAGTCCAGCGCCCTTAACCACTGCAACAACTGCAAGCTGCCACGTCCAGGACTCAAACTGTAGTCAGCCATGTGTGAGTCCAGCTCCTTAACTACCATACCATCTGCTGGCCCCAGCATGGTTCCAATTCAGTGACGCCTTTTGGTGTCTGAAATTCAAGGAAACAAAAATAATTTTGAATAAGGAAGTAATCTTTAGTTTGGGGTGGATGAAATTATCCTGTAATGTTTAAAACTGAGGTATAGGGAATTTATAATAGACTGTAAAAGTATCTTGTTTGTCCTACATTTAGGAGTAACTATAAAAGAGGTTTAACTCAAAGGAGACAAGGAGTTACAGCATGCTGGGTGGTGCCTAAAACAAACTTTTGATATAATTTGGGGTTTTAAAATTTTTTTGAATGAGTTGTATTTTAGCATCTGAATTTTGAGGGCCTAATTTATACACACTGCTTTAATCTGATTATTATTTGGCTAGAGTAAATATAAATAAACAAACAAAAAGAGAGCATTGATGAAGCAGGTGCATGCCAGGACTTGCAAGTACATTTAGTAGTTCTTTTCTGGATTTATGTTAATAAAGATTTGGGTGGAGAAAAGTAATGAAAAAAGTCCGCAAAGTAAATCTTGTTTGAGATTTAAAAATTTTAACCATTGGGACCAGCAGTTAGCGTAATGACTACGTCGCTGGACTCCCACGTAGTCGACCGCGGTTCGAGTCCCGGACCCGGTGGCTTAAACTCACACCGGGTGCGTGTGCGTGCGTGCCCAAGATCCCGAGAGGAGAATGGAGGAGAAGGGATTGCGGCGTGGCCATCCCCCTGGGGGGTGATTTCTCACTTTCTGTCTCTCTGTCTGTCTCTGTCTGTCTGGCGAGCGCACGCGCCCTATAGCAAAAACCTCTCCAAAAAATTTTTTTTTAGCCATTTATGTCTGAAGAGATGACATTTTGCTGGTAATACCACCTTGTGGTTAGATTTCAAAATTTACTTTTAGGGTTGACAGGTGGAGTGGTGCCTAAGGTGCTGGACTCCCACGTGACTGACTATGGCTCTGGTGGCTTGCTTTCTCACTCTGTCTCTTTCCAGTCAAATTGATAATAATAATAATAGAAATATTAAATAAATAATAATTTTTTTAGAGAGAGATTTTTGCTATAGGGCATGCATGCTTTCTGGAGAGACAGGGATAGATAGACAGAAAGCAATAAAGTGAGAAATCACCCCTCAGGGGGCATGGCCACACCACAATCCCTTCTCTATTCTCTCGGGATTTTGGGCGCACACACACGTGCCTGGCGTGAATTTAAGCTGCTGGGTCTGGGACTTGAACTGCAGTCTACTATGTGAGAGTCCAGCAATGTTGCCATTATACCATCTGCTGGTCCCAGTAAGTAAGTATTTTTAAAAGCTTACTTTTAAAAATTGCAAATGACATTATATATAAAAATCTCATAATAATTGGAGTTGGTCTTGTTTAAGTCATGGTAAAAATGGAATGAGACTCTGTTGTATCATTTCTTTCTTTCTTTTTTAAGAGTTTTCTTGTCTTAGTGTGTGTGTGTGTGCTTGCAGTTGTAGGGATAGGGAGACAGACAGTGAGAGGGAAAGAGAAATCATCCCATCAGGGGGAATGGCTACACAGTAATCTCTTCTCCATCCTCTTCCTGGAATCTTAGGCATGTACACACATGTGTGCCTGGCATGAGTTTCAAGCCACTGGGTCCAGGACTTGAACCGTGGTCAGCCATGTGGGAGTCCAGCGATATAACTGTTATGCCATCTGCTAGCCCCCTGTTCTATCATTTCTAATCTGTACTTACTTATTTACTTACTGCTTTTTGTAGTGTTGAAGCCTTCTGGAGCTTTGGGAAATAAAGCAAAGGAAATGCTGGGTTGGGCTGAGCTAAATAGGTTTAGATACCTTACCTTTTATGTATCTTTGTGTTCTGTTGAGTAAACAGGCATAAACTCAACTGGATGATGATAACACATTGTATAGAAATTTACTCAAACAATTAATTTAGTTGTTTTTAATCAAGGGTGAGTTTGGCTCCATTTGACTTTT
This sequence comes from Tupaia tana, assembly GCA_026018925.1. Classification (NCBI taxonomy): domain Eukaryota; kingdom Metazoa; phylum Chordata; class Mammalia; order Scandentia; family Tupaiidae; genus Tupaia; species Tupaia tana. The sequence goes on from JAKSZU010000023.1 coordinate 22,176,968, forward strand.
TTTTTTTTTTTTAATTTGGCAGAGGGCATGCGCCCTTCCTCGAGAGAAAAAGAAAGAAAGAAACAAAGTGAGGAATCCCCCCCCCCCCATCCCCAGTGGGGTATGGTCATGCTGCAATCCCTCCTCCATTTCTCCTTTTTGAATTTTGGGGACATTCACACACACCCGGCATGTTTCTCAAGCCACTGGGTCTGGGATTTGAACTGCATATTTGGCCATGTGGGATCTAGCCACCCTAAACACCATACCCGTGTCTGGCCTGGCTCCATGGGATATTTGGCAGTATTTAGAGACTTTTTTTGATGTCATAAAATAGGGGCAGAGCAGTATGGTGCTATGCAGCATGCTCTCTAACGGGTAGAGGCGAGGAAGGCTGCTAAATATCCTATAATCCACAACAGTTCTACAACAAAGAGCTCTTGGCCCAAAATGTCATTGGTTAGTTGAATACTAACTATGTGTGCATCACTGAGTATAAAAGACAGTAAGAAATAAACCTTATTTTTACCCACAAGAAACTTACAACCTAATGAAAGCATCTCGTCTCAAACTTAAGCCTGCAGCCAAATTCTTTAACAACTATCTCACTCTGCCATTTTTATCTCAGTAAATAACTCCACTTTTCACCAAGTTATACAGTCCAAAAACTTGGGTCCCATCATTGACTCCTTTTTTTTCTTATATACCAACATCATCAGGAAGGTCTGTTAGCTCTACTTCCAAATACATTTTGTTTCTGAGTAATGTGTCTGAGTACCCATCCATGAGAAATAAAATGTATGAAACACCACTTTAAAAAAGCTTTGAAGAACTGGGAAAATAGAGGAATCTGGTAAGCCAATTCTAGAAGAAAGCCTAAAGTAGGAGATTTAACAGAATATCTGGACAATTGAACCACCTTTACCTTGAGTATGTTTGCTGATATCAAGAAATTTAGGTTTCTCTTCATCGGCTTTATGGGAAGGACAGGTCAATATTTAAAACGCAGAGAACACCTAATATACAGCGTTTTATAAGACATCCTTCCCTAATTAGGCTTGGCTCCATGTCACACCTGAAGTGCAGGGGTAAACCAGATCTAACTTCTTTTGCTCCTCATCTCCTGCCTCCTAGATAGATATCAACAGACTTCAAGGCAAGTTGTATCAGCACTGCTCAGAACAGGAGAAAAAAGGGAAGGGAAACAAGCAGACAAAAGTCTACAAAGCTGTGTCCATAGCCTAGGTGAGTAAAGACCTTAATTTAGGTTGATTCCTGGGTTGTGGTGTCCCTCAAGTACGTGGCAGAAACACATGCAGGTATTCGCTGGAAGAATGTTTCTTTATCTCAGACCTCCCCACTAATAATTTTTCAAGGTCAGTGACCAGCATGTAGTCAAAGATAATCAGACAACACAAGGAGACAGAGGACCATTGGGAAGAACAAGCAGAGGGCTGGACTGGTGGCCTAATGGTTAAGGGAGCCAGATCCCACATTGTAAAGAATATGATTTGAATCCTGGCCCTGGTGGATTGAAAACATACTGGGCATATGCATGTACATGCTCGAAATTCCAACATAGTTGAGAAATGGAAGAAAAGAGATTGTGGTGTCACCACATTTCTTTCATTCTGGAAAAAAGCCTAAAGAAAGAGGTTAGAATATCTGTATACAATTGATATTTTCTCAATTGTATATAGAAAAAAACATTTAAAAAAGATTACATTACGGTTTTCAATTAGGCAGTGCTTGCTCCCACTCCCTCTCTTGCTGTCTCTCTCTGGTGAGCTCATATACTTTCTGACAAAAAAATGAAAACAAAAACAAAATACAGCAGAAACAACAGGCAGCAGAAATTTTCATAAGCATTATATATTATAATTAAAAGATACATGATACAATGATTGTGCTTTCTGTGTTTGTAGAAATGAACTTAAGATGGGGAACAAACTATTTTTAAAATGTGGCATGGTAGACTTAAAAAAAGCAGATATAGCTTCTGGAAATAAAAAAAATATACAGTAAGTGAATTAAAAACCTAATAATGCAATTTAGCAGATTGGATACTTCAGAAAAATGATCAAACTGCAATATAGGTCAGAAGAAATTATCCAGAAGTGACTTAGAGATAAAAAGGCGGATAAAATAGAAGACAGGGTAGGAATATGGGCATAGAGTGAGAAAGTCTTAGTTGGAATTCTAGAAGAATAGAGAGGATGGAGCATTTGAAGAGATAATGGCTGGTATTTTTCAGAACTATCAGCAGATACCAAACCAGGATTCAATAATTTCAACTAATCCTAATTAAGATAAAAATATTTCCACACCTAAATACCTCATAATAAAATCACAGAAAATCAATGACAAAGGAGAATCTTTTTTTTTTTTTTTTGGAGAGGTTTTCACTATAGGGCGCGTGCGCTCGCCAGACAGACAGAGAGAGACAGACAGAAAGCGAGAAATCACCCCCCGGGGGGGATGGTCACGCCACAATCCCTTCTCCTCCATTCTCCTCTCGGGATCTTGGGCACGCACGCACACGCGCCTGGCGTGAGTTTTAAGCCACCGGGTCTGGGACGCGAACCGCAGTCGGCTACGTGGGAGTCCAGCGACATAGCCATTACGCTAACTGCTGGTTCCTTCCTCTAGGAATCTTGGGCATGCACGCACATGCGCCCGGCATGAGTTTTAAGCCACCGCGTCCGGGACACGAACCGTGGTCAACTACATGGGAGTGTAGCGACATAGCCATTACGCTAACTGCTGGTCCCTCTTTTTTTTTTTTCTTAAGAGAGATTTTTACTTTAGGGCGCCTGCACTCCCTGGAGAGTCAGAGAAAGGCGGGAAGTGAAAAATCAGCCCCTGGGGGGATGGCTATGCTGAAATCCCTTCTCCATTACCCTCTTGGGATTTTGGGCATGCCTGCACATGCACCCCGGCATGTGTTTTAAGCCGTTGGGTCCAGGACTTGAACCGTGGTTGACTATGTGGGGGTCCAGCGATATAACCATTAAGCTATGTGTGGGTCCAGTGATGTAACCATTAAGCCTTATGCTGGTCCTTAAAGGAGAATTCTAAAAGTAGCTGGAAAGAAAAGATAGCCATCAAAGAAGAATGGACTGATAAATACCTTCTTTTTTTGGAGAGATTTTTGCTATAGGGTGTGTGTGCTCGCAGAGAGATAGAGACAGACAGAAAGAGAGAAATCACCGCCCCCAACCCCCCGAGGGGATGACACCACCACAGTCTCTTCTCCATTCTCCTCTCAGGATCTTGGGTACACATGCACACGCATGCTGTGTGTGTGTGTGTTTTAAGAATTATTTAATTCCATTTGCTATTATTATTTTTAATTTGACAAGACAGAGACAGAGAGAGAAAGGGAAAGTAAGAAACCAAGCTACCAGGTCAGGGACCCGAACTGCAATTGGCCATGCGGGAATCCAGTGCTCTTAACCACTACTCCACCTGTTGGCCCCAAAAAGTTGCTGAGTCCAGGACTTAAACCACTGTGGACTATGTGGGAGTCTAGAGATGTAACCATTATGCCATCTGCTGGTCTCTACAGATAACTTCTTAACAGCAGATATAAAATTCAACTTAGAATTTTATTTATTTTTAAATTGTTTTAAAAAATATTTTTGGAAAGGTTTTTTTTTTTTTTTTTTTTTTTTTTTTTTTTTTTTTTGCTATAGGGCGCGTGCGCTTGCCAGAAAGATAGAAACAGAGAGACAGAAAGCGAGAAATCACCCCCCCCTCCCGGGGGATGGCCATGCTGCAATCCCTTCTCCATTCTTCTCTTGGGATCTTGGGCAAGCATGCATACGCGCCTGGTGTGAGTTTAAGCCACCAGGTCCAGGACTCGAACCACGGTCGACTACATGGGAGTCCAGCGACATAGCCATTATGCTAATTGCTGGTCCCATCAACTTAGAATTTTATACGCAGTAACAATATCTTTAAAGAATGATCATGAAATAAAGATATTTTAAGACAGAAACAGCTTGTCACCAACATCTCACATCTCACCCATGAAAAATCATTTAAGCAGCACTGTCCAGTAGGAATTTTTGTTACGATAGAAATGTTTTTATCTGTGTTGTCCAATATTTGCAGTCACAAGTCCCATGGGGCTATTGAGCACGTGTGCCTATTGTGACAGATGAACTGAATTTTTGTTTTAATTTTAATTAATTTAAGTAGCTCTTGCAACACATTGGACAGTTCATTTATAAAGGAAGTACTATGGCCAGAATTAAATTGATCCCACATGGAAGGAATAAAATATCTGAAGTGTAAATGAAAAGTAAAGAAAGTGACATATATCTGGAAAAATGAAAATTAATATGGACTGAATTAACAGTGAAAAATGTTAGGCTGCCCTGCAGCCTGGTGGTTAAGGTATTCTGATCCTATGTGGTCAACAGTGGTTTGAGTCCTGGGCCCAGTGGACCAGGAAACTTGAAAATCATACTAGGCACACGTGTGTGTGTGTACACACATGCCCCAATCCCAATAGGATGGAGTAATGGAAGAGATGGGATTGTGGTATGACCATGCCCCATTGAGGGGTACTTTCTTTTCTTGCTCTCACCTTCCTTCTCTTTCCCTGTCTATGTGTCTTTGTCTCTCTCTGGTGAGTGCATATGCTCTCTGGCAAGTAAAAGAAAAAGTAAAAATGTTTAATGGATTAAAAATAAGGTATTAACAGAAGGTGATAGGTGTGGTTCTAGTTTGTAAGGATAATAGAAAAACTCTTATGGAAAATACTAAATACATAAAAAAGTATGCCACCTGCCGGTCCCTCAAAAAATATGTTAAAAAATTACATTTCTTGGGACCAGTAGTTAGCGTAATGGCTGTATCGCTGAACTTCCATGTAGTTGACCGGGGTTCGAGTCCAGGACCCAGTGGCTTAAACTCACACCGGGTGCATGTGCGTGCGTGCTCAAGATCCCAAGAGGAGGGAACCAGCAGTTAGCGTAATGGCTATGTCGCTGGACTCCCACGTAGTCGACCGCAGTTCGTGTCCTGGACCCGGTGGCTTAAAACTCACGCCGGGCACGTGTGCATGCGTGCCCAAGATCCCGAGAGGAGAATGGAGGAGAAGGGATTGCGGTGTGACCATCCCCCCTGGGGGGTGATTTCTCGCTCTCTGTCTCTATGTCTCTCTCTGTCTGGCGAGCGCACACGCCCTATAGTGAAAATCTCTCTCAAAAAAAAAAAAAAAAAAAAAAATCCCAAGAGGAGAATGGAGGAGAAGGGATTGCGGTGTGGCCATCCTCCCTGGGGGTTGATTTCTCACTTTCTCTATCTCTTTCTTTCTGGCGAGTGCACTTGCCCTATAGTAAAAACCTCGCCAAAAACAAAACAAAACAAAACAACATTTCTTTTTTTTTCAAATTTGGAATCCAGACAGGGTCTATACATGAATTGGATTTATGCATTGCTTCAGATCTTTTAAAATCAATAAGGTCTTTTATGGACGGGAGCATAAATATTTTGATTCACTTTAGACTTTAATGCATGGTATAATTTCTAGAGAACCAATGATAGAATAGAAATAGAGGGTATAATTTCCAAATCAGTAGAAGAAATAAATAGAATGTTAAAAAGAAAATCAATGTAAAAGAAGGCAGGAATGGAGAGAAAAGAAACTTAACAGAAACAAATGGAAAACAAAATACAATAGACTTAAATCTAGATACTTAGTAATAAAAGTAAAAGGTCTGAGTGATCACGCAGTTATTCTAGCCTAAGATACCATCAGCTCTTACTTGGAATAATTTTTTTTTTATATTTTATTTAACTTTATTTACTTATTTACTTTAATTTGACCAGAGAGAGAGAGAAAGTGAGAAAGCAAGCTGTCAGATCTGGGACTCGAACCATGGTCAGCCATGTGGGAGTCCAGGCCATGTGAGAGTCCAGTGCCCTTAACTACCACGCTACCTGCCAGCTCCAGTGGAATAACTTTTTAACTAATAGTCCTTCAATTTTTGCCCCCCTTTTTACATATTAACCATATATGTAACAAGAGTAGTCTCTCTCTCTCTCTCTCTTTTTTGTAGAGGATTTTGCTGTAGGGGCCTGCGCTCGCCAGAAAGAGAGAGAGACAGAAAGCGAGAAATCACCCCCCAGGGGGGATGGCCATGCAGCAATCCCTTCTCCTCCATTCTCCTCTTGGGATCTTGGGCAAGCACACACACGCGCCTTGCATGAGTTTAAGCCACCGGGTCTGCCAACTGCTGGCCCCAACAAGAGTCGTCTCTTAAAAATGTAAATTACTGGGACCAGCAGATGCTATTAATGGTTACATTGCTGGACTCCCACATAGTTGAGTGCAGTTAGAGCCCTGAGCCTAGTGGCTTAAAACTCATGCTGAGTGTGTGTGTGTGTGTGTGTGTGTGTGTGTGTATGCGCGCGTGTGCATGTGTGTGTGTGCCAAAATCCTGAGAGGAGAATGGAGAAGAAGGGATTGTGGTATGGTGACTCGCTTTCTGTCTCTCTGGCAAGTGCATGTGCCCTATAGCAAAATCTCTCCATTATATATATATGTGCGTATGTGTGTGTACACATGTGTACATATATAAATATAAATTATATCACAACTCCTGTTTAAAACATTCTAACAGTTCCTAGTAAACTCAATATAATCTATTCTTTTTTTAAAAATTTTTTTTGGAGATGTTTTCGCTATAGGGCGCGTGCGCTCGCCAGACGGAGACAGTAAGCGAGAAATCACCCCCCAGGGGGGATGGTCACGCCGCAATCCCTTCTCTTTCATTCTCCTCTCTCGGGGTCTTGGGCACGCACGCACATGCACCCGGCGTGAGTTTTAAGCCACTGGGTCCAGGACGCGAACCGCGGTTGACTACGTGAGAGTCCAGCGACATAGCCATTACGCTAACTGCTGGTTCCCAATATAATCTATTCTTTATTAGTCCTGTAAACCCTAAATGATCCAACTCATTTATGTTGCCATGGTTGCATTTCCTATTGTCCTTCATTCTGCAATAGCTTATGGCTCTTAGACTTGTTCTTCCATCTCCTGGGATCATCAAGGTTAGTCAGAATTCTTAGTTCTATGCAACAGAAACTCCCTCTGGTTAATTTAGCATGTGAAAATGAATTTATCACTGGAAGAAACTGCTAACCACCACTGTCATTGGAATCTACAACCACTTTTGCCACAGTGAGTTCTCCCTACTTCTTGCTTTTTTTGCACTATCATCTAAGTTAAAATTCCAGCACAGGGACTAGCAGTTGGGGTAATGGCGGTGTCACTGGACTCCCATGCAATTGACCACGGTTCGAGTCCAGGGCCCGGGGGCTTAAACTCACGCGTGTGTGTTCAAGATCCCGAGAAGAAAATGGAGAAGGGATTGTGGCGTGGCCATCCTCCCTGAAGGGTGATTTCTCAGTTTCTGTCTGTCTCTGTCTCTTTGGCGAGCACATGCGCTGTATAGCAAAAACCTCTCAAAAAAAGAAGAAAAGATGGAAAAAGTCCAGCACAGATGCTTCTCTGTTGAAGAAGAGGTCATACGACTACCCTAGCTGCCTGGGGAGCTGGACAAGCAAATACTCAGTAACAGGCAGGCATTTCTGCTGCCTTTGAAGACACAGGAATTTCCCAGGTGTATGACAGTGTTCTGAGGCTGAGAAACCAGAAGAGTGGCATGTTCATCATGATGCTTCCTTCGGGTTCTTCCTTGCTTTTCTTCTGTCATTTCTGTTTCTATTCAGTTATTAGCACCTCAAAGAGGCCTTTCCTAATCATTTTATCTAAAATTACAGTTCCCCTAATCCAATATTCTCTCTTTCTTACTCTGCCTTACTTTTTCTTTTTTTAAAAAAAATTATTTAACTTTATTTATTTTAATTTGACCAAAGAGGGACGGGGGGAGAGAGCAAGAGCGAGGCGGGGGGAGTGAGAAAGCAAGCCACCAGATCTGGGACTCGAACTGGGGTTGGCCATGTGGGAGTCCAGTGCCCCCAACCACCATGCCACCTGCTGACCCTCACCTTACTTTTTCTTCATAAAATTTATCACTGCTACTGTTATAACTATTTAGTTTATTGGCAAGTTCTTCTCCCAGAACATAAGCTCTATGCTGTTCATATGCTCAATAAAACCTTTGTTTAATGAATGATAGGGAGATATACAGATTATGATATAAAGTGCTGAAAAATTTAGAGGGAAGATTATTCATTTAGCTCTTTTAAGAAAGTCTTAATAGAGAAGAGGTATTTTTGAAGCAGGCTTTGATTGAATTATAGGATTTAAAGAAAGGGATGTGGCTCTTCTAAACTGGGAAAAATAGCATGAGGGGAGACATTGAATCTGGAATAAGGTGATGGGCATGTATGAGATGAGGAAGAATAGTTGTTTATAGAATCTGAGGGCTGTCAGATCCCTATATTAAATGGACACTGAGAAAAATGGATGAGTGCGTGAGGTTGGGGCAGTTCATAGAGGGCCTTGAATTGCAAGATGTTGTCTTTTGACTTGATTGCTAGAGTAAGAGATAACTAGATTTAAAAAATAAAACTATGACATTTTCACATAACAGATCTACGGTGCTGTAGAACAGAACTAGAAAAACCTGTAGTAGTTTCTAGGATAGATACTCAATGGGGAAAAGAAACAAAGCACAGAACAGTATACAGTATGCTCTTTTGGTATAAAAAGTAAGGGTTAGGATACTAGAGAATAAGAACATATATACTCATTTGCTCATGTTATAAAGAGAAAAATTGAACAGACAAATCAGAAACTAATAAAATTATTGCCCTATAGTGGAAGGTAGGTGGGAATGGTATGAAGGAAGCAGAAGTGAGGTTTCTTAAAATATCTTTTTTAAAAAAGAATTATTTAATTTTATTCATCATTATTATTGATTTTAAAATTTGACCAGAGAAAGACAGAGAGGGGACTTGAATTGGGATCAGCCATGTGGGAGTCCAGTGACTTATTCACCATACCACCTGCTGGTCCCCTGAGAATAGCTTTTAATTTAGTTTTTGAGTTTTGAATTATGTAAATATGTTGCACCTTAAAAAGTTACAGTGAAATAAAATTTTAAATTCTAAAATTGCAAATAGGTAAGCAATGTAATTTCAAAATGGAGAATCTTGAAGAAGCAATCAGAAAAATTCAGAGTGCAAGGTAAAGATAAATTGGCCAGTCTCTTCAACGAATCAGTGTTGTAGGGGAGAAAAACAGAGGTGGGTTAGATGAGAGAAAGGAAAATCATTCTAAAACAAACTTTATTTAGAGATTAAAACAACCAAATGTAATTTTGGTTAGGTAAGAGAGAAGTAGGGTGGGGGCCAGCAGGTGGCGTGGTGGTTAAGGTATTGGACTCTCATATGAGTGACTGTGATTCAAGTCCTGGACTTGGTGGCTTGCTTTCTCACTTTCTTTCTCTCTCTCTGGAAAAATCTAAAAAAAAAAAAAAAGAAAAAAGAAAATAAGATGATGATCATGAATTAAAATAAAATAATTATGACAAAAAAAAAAAAGAAGGAGCCAGCACGTGGCATGATGGTTGCGGCACTAGACTCCCACATGGCCAACCATGGTTTGAGTCTCAGACCTGGCAGCTTGCTTTTCTCACTCTCTCTGTCTGTCTCTGGTCAAATTAAAAATAAAAATAAATTAAAAAAAAAAAAAGAAAGTATGGTGAAGCAAGATGACCAGATTATAATTTAGAATGTGTGGGTATATACGTGTGTTAGAGTGTGTACATGTTTACATCACACACACACACACACACACATAAATATATATATATACACACACACACATACCTACATACATACACATATACATACATATAGATACATTTCTATATTTGAAAATTTTTATAATTTTATTTCTGTTAATAGATACTTAGGTCATTTAGAGTTTCTTTTTTTCTATTGCAAATAATGTTTCTATAAACATTCTAACATCTTACTTACGAGTTTAAGAATACACAAGAACACGGGATAGCTTCTTGGTAGAATCCTTGTGTCAAAGGGTAGGCATATTTTATTTTATTTTTTATTTTTTGGAGAGGTTTTTGCTATAGTGCACATGCGCTTGCCAGAAAGACAGACAGAGACAGAAAGCGAGAAATCACCCCTCAGGGGGAGATAGCCACACCACAATCCCTTCTCTATTCGCCTCTCGGGATCTTGGGCACGCACACGCATGCGCCTGGCATGAGTTAAAGCCACCGAGTCCAGGACTTGAACCGCGGTCAACTACATGGGAGCCCAGCGACATAGCCATTATGCCAACTGCTGGTCCCGGTAGGCATATTTTAACTGTACTAAATATTAATAAATTATTCTTCAGAATGATCGTACTGTGGGGATTTTAGACAAGGGAATCAATCATACATATAAATTTTTCCTACTAGATGCTGAATTCTTTGAGGGCAGGTACTGTGGAGAGGTTCACATATAGAAATGTTTGATTAAATGAAATTGTATTTTAAGGACATTGCCTAGTAGCAGGATAGAGAGATTAGGTCAGCCAAGAGTCTATTGTGATGTTTAAGATATGAGGTGATGGGTGTGTAACACCAGGTGTAGCAGAGAGGAAGGATAAATTTGAGAAGTCTTGGGGAGAAAGAATCAAAATGAATGCATTCTTTTTTTTGGGCAGAATATTGACTGCTCACTGTTGAGACTTCTAACAGCTAGCAGTTTACTGGCTTCACTTTTCAGTAAGGTAAGTTTTGCTTTCTGGATTAAGTCAAAGCCCTCTACTGGCTGGTTCCTAGAATTCTAGCCTTCTCCTCACCCTTTCCTTGCACTCTTTTCAAGTCTCAGTCTTTCCCTGAGATAAATATGTGTGATTTATGAGAAACAAATAGTTGAATGGGATAAAGGCACAGTGGGTTGCAGATACCGATAGGACAGATTTAATAGAGTCAGTGAGTCCCTTCATCTCCAGACGAATTTGTGGTCTTTCAAGGACAAAGATCATACCCACCTATAGGAAGTTTTTTCTTTATTTTATTGAGGGAGGGAGAGAATCAGGCAGTCTTGTCAGGCTGCCATCCTTCCCTTGCAGCCCTCTCTCAGCCCTCTAGCCAGCCAGGACCACGGGCGCATGTGTGTGTGCCTGGCATGTTTTAGGTCAACAACCTGGGATCTGAACTCTGGTCTTCCATATAGTTCCAGCATATGGAGCAGCACCACCTCAGCTGGTCCTCTCACTGTTTTTAGACAGAAAGTCTGTTCAGCATCATAATAGGGATAATTCATCAGATGTATTTTTTCTTTGAGAGAATTTTGCTATAGGGCACATGCACTTGCTGGAGAAACAGAGAGAGACAGAAAGCGAAAAATCAGCCCCTAGGGGGATGGCCATGCTGTGATCCCTTCTTCTCCATTCTCCTCTTGGGATTTTGGGCTGCATGCACATACCCAGCATGAGGTTTCAACTGCCAGGTCCAGGACTTGAACCACTGTTGACTACGTGGGAGTCCAGTGACATAACCATTACGCCATCTCCTGGTTCCCAGATGTACTTTTTCTAAAAGAATACCTTTATATCTGATTTAAAATGAGGGACCTGCTGGTGGCATGGTAGTTGAGGCAGCTGAATCCCAGCACTGGCTGACTGTGCAGTACTACTGTGGCTGCATCTGGTTATTTTAATTTTATATCTATATATATTTTTTGGAAGAGGTTTTTGCTATAGGGCGCGTGTGCTTGCCAGACAGACAGAGACAGACAGAGAGACAGAAAGCAAGAAATCACCCCCCAGGGGGGATGGCCATGCCACAATCCCTTCTCCTCCACTCTCCTCTCGGGATCTTGGGCACGCACGCACGCACACGCGCCCGGTGTGAGTTTTAAGTCACCGACTCCGGGTCGTGAACTGTGGTCGACTACATGGGAGTCCAGCGACATAGCCATTATGCTAACTACTGGTCCCTTAATTTTATATTTTTGAAAGTGTACATGTGCAGAGTTGAAAAAGTAAAATAAAATAAGGCTTATGAAGAAAACCCTGCCGTCCCTGTGTCCTCCTTTCCTACCCTGAACCCTTTCCCAGAGGTATCCATTTGTAAATCTTCTGGCTGTTTTATTCTTTGTATTTCCTTTCATTATTTCTAAATAATAGCCGATGCTGGTTCTTGATTTTTTTCATTTAGATATATTTTGACTTTCTGTCTATGAAGATAAAGCCTCAGCTCTTTTAAACCATTCCTACACTTTTTTTTTTTTTCCTTAATAGAATTACACTGAAATTTTGTTTAGGTTAGCAAGCAGCAGGTATTAGGACCCTGGAGCTATTATTCTTGGCGTATCCATGTCTATGCAGCAAAGGAAAGGGAAAACACTATATAGGGTGTAATTCACATGGATCACATTTCCTTTGTTGTGTATACGTATTTTCCCCTCTAAAAAGTAAATTGCCTAGTTTTTACTTTTGTTTACTTTTTTTGGTATCCTCCATTAACCTTTCTCAAACTCCCACTAGAAATTTCATTTCCTCCTTAGGACACTTACCACTTACCTTTTCCTTGGAGACCTCCTTCCTGGGACTTCTGTATCTCCCACCGGGTTTGCTTTCCAGGTCTAGGGCATAACTGTTACCTTGGCGTCTTCCTTCGCCGTCATCTTGGAGACCCTCTTCCATCCTACTTTTTTTTGGACACTTTATTTCCTGAGGCCCTGAATCCTCTCTCTGGCTTACTGCTGGTTTCTGTGGAGCACATTTTCTAGAAAAAGGATAGTTTTGGGAATTTTGTTTTTTAAGATAGTGTTTGAAATTACCATTTTATTTTTAAACTAAAAGAAAAAGGAAGAAAAGCAATAACTATAATGGAATAGGAGAAAAACTTGAATTTACCATAGTTGACATGATGATTTTTTTTTCCCTTCAAAGGAATTACACAGAAAGAGACCAAACTTAAAACTTTGGAGGTCATGTTCCTTAATATCCCTGCAAATTCCCAGTGCACTCCAATTTAGAACACAAGAAGGGCTGAGATTATGGGTCTTATCTTGAGGTCAAGTCTAGTGTTCTTTGGCAAGTCTTTACTTTTCACTTGCTCCCTTTGCAAAATGGAAACAATAATGATCTTGGTAAGACCTTTGAAATTAAATGAGATAGTGTAGGTAAAGACTTAGCAAGACGCCGGGGTCCTTAAAAAAATTATTAGAGTTATTTTGTTAGGAGAATGAAGGCAGCTATATTCTGATGCCCAAGAAAATTTTCATACAGGTAAGTAGCCGTGTGATTGTAATGTGCTAAGTTTTACCTAGAGTCACATTCTTATTTTTATTTTATTTTTAAAATTTACTATATGGTGTGTGCACTCTCTGGAGAGAGAGAGAGAGAGAGAGAGAGAGAGAGAGAGAGAGAGAGAGCAAGAGACAGAGCGAGAGAGAAAGTGAGAGAGAAAGCGAGAAAGGACTCCCAAGGAGGGATGACTATGCTGCATTCCCCTCTCCTCCATTTCTCCTTTCTGTTGGGATTTTGGAAACACATGCATGCAAACCCAGTGTTTTTATAGCTGCCAGATTTGAACTTGAACAGTGCGGTGGGTCATGTGGGATCTTGCCTCCTTAAACACCAGGCCAGTAGCTGGTCCATAGAGTTACTTTTGTTTTTCTCTTTTTGCTGTAGGGCATGTGAACTTGCCAGAGAGAGAGGCGGCTGGAGGGATAATTTCCCAAGGGGTATGGTCATGCTGCAGTCCCTTCTCCCTAACCCCTCTCGGGATTTTGGACATGTGCGCACACACATGCCCAGTGTGTTTTTCAAATTGCCAGGTCTGGGACTTGAACTACACAGTTGGCTATGTAGGATCCAGCTGCCTTTACCACCACACCACCTGACCAGCCCAGGTTGCATTTTTTTTGGAGAGGTTTTTGCTATAGGGCGCATGCACTTGTCAGAAAGACAGAGAGAGACAGAAAGCAGAAATCACCCCCCAGGGGGGATGGCCACACCACAATCCTTTCTCCTCTATTTTCCTCTTGGGATCTTGGGCACGCACACGTGCCTGGTATGAGTTTAAGCCACCAGATCCAGGACTCGAACCATGGTCGACTACATGGGAGTCCAGTGACATAGACATGACACTAAACTGCTGGTCTCTGCGGTTACATTTTTTTTTTTTTTTTGAGAGGTTTTTGCTATAGGGCGCGTGCGCCAGACAGACAGACAGAGACAGAGACAGAAAGTGAGAAATCACCCCCTGGGGGGATGGCCATTGCCGCAATCCCTTCTCCTCTGTACTCCTCTCGGGATCTTGGGCACGCACGCACATGCGCCTGAGAAGGTTACATTTTTTAAAAAAGCTTTTTCTTTCTTTCATGAGAGGGTGAGAGTGAGAGCAAGAGAGCGAGAGGTACCCCTAAAGGGCCTCACCATTTTGTGATCCTCCCCTCATCCTCCCAGCCAACGAGGATCATTGGTACAGGGCTGTTTCAAGTTGACCTAAGAACCAAACCCAGGCCTCCTGTGTGGCCCCAGTATTATACAGCAGCATCCTACCACCTGGGCCACTGTTCTGGCCCAGATTCATATTTTCCATCCTTTTGCTATTTAAACAAATGCTCTTTTGGGACCGGCATTTGGTGTAATGGCTATGTCGCTGGATTCCCATGAAGTCGACCACGGTTCAAGTCCCGGACCGGTGGCTTAAACTCATGTCAGGCATGTGTGTGTGTGTGTGTGTGTGTGTGTGTGTGTGGGGCATGGTGTCCTCCTCCCGGGGGGTTATTTCTCACTTTCTGTCTCTCTGTCTTGCTCTGTCTTTCTGGCGAGCACACATGCCCTAGAGCAAAAACCTCTCAAAAAAAAAAGCTCTTTTAACACTTAATTATATGTTACCTGATTTGATGAAGAACTTTTTTATGCAAGATATTTTTCTGGGGCTAATAGGTGGCATGGTGATGAAGGTGCTAGTATTCCTATATAGCCAACCATGGTTTGAGTCCTGGACCTGGTGCCTTGCTTTCTCACTTTCCTTCTCTCTCCCTCTCTGTCTCTCTCTGGTGAGCACACATACCCTATGGCAAAACTTTAAAGAAAATAATAATAAATAAATAAAATAAGTAGTTAAAAATATTTTTTCTTAAGGATTCATACACAAATTTCTTCCATGAGAGACACAGAGAGAAAGTGTGTTTTTAATTGTATGAGTAATAATGTGCTTATTATAGAGAACTTATGAAATAAAGCAGAGTAGAAAAAGGGGAAAAGGTACAATTTCATTGCCATATGCTTCTTTAAATTTAAAAGAAATAATTATTTAATTTTATTAATATTATTTTTAAATTTGGCCAGAGAGAGACAGAGAGAGGGAAAATGAGAAAGCAAGCCAACCAGGTTCAGCATTTGAACCATGGTTAACCATGTGGGAGTCCCGTGCTTAACTACCATGCCACCTACCATCCCCACAATGATATGTTTCTAAGTATTTTTTCCATGCCTTTTTTTTCTTTTTACACACTTCAGATCATGATGTCTATTTTAGAGTTCTGACTCTTAAACTTTATATACTATTTGTAAATAAGATTTAAAATTGAGCATATTATATTTGAAAGATAATCTTTAAAATCTACACTGGAATATTTATAGATAAATTATGTGTCTAATACTTCAAAACAATGTGTTTGTGTGTGAAATGGGTTGGCCATAAATTGATAATATGTTTCAAGTAGTTTTTTTGTGATTGATGAATATGAATATTACAAAGTATGAACATTTTGAAAGTTTTTATGCATATGTAGTGTGAAATTGCTTAGTAAGAAACCTTAGAAAAAAATTTATTGGCTTTATGGGACCAGCAGATGGCATAATGGTTATGTCACTGGACTTTCACATGGCTTTCTGTGGTTTGAGTCCCAGACCCAGCAGTTTGAAACTCAACACTGGGTGAATGTGTGTGCATGCCCAAAATTCTGAGAGGAGAAGGGATTGTGGCGGGCCATCCTCCTGGGAGGTGATTTCTCGCTTTCTGTCTCTCTGTCTCCCTGGCCAGTGCACACACACTATAGCAAAAATCTCTCTTAAAATGATTGGACTTTTAATTATACTTGTTCAATATAAGAGTGATATAAAAAGTTTATTCCAAAAGTTTTATTTTAGACAAAGTTTATTAAGCATTGTAATTGGTTTAAATTTAAAAATTTTACTTTTTCTTTAAAAGCATATTTATCTCTTGAGAATAGCAAGAGAAGGAAAAGCACTCCCAACAGAGTTCTCGCGCTGTAGTCCTCCCCCAGCCCCAGCCAGCCAGGCTCGTGAGCATGATGAGCCCATGCCCAGCATGCGTAGAAAGACTGTGGGATGTGACCCCAACCTTCCCTTGTGACTTCAGCATGCAGAGCACTGCAGTACTCCTTTGCCGTGGTGGATGGCCTGTTGCTATTTATATGCTTATTTTATGTGTGCTAGTAACAATTCACATAGAATACTACTTTATAATTTCATAGAGACTTCATGACTCATAGGTGCTATAATCCTCACAGCAGTTGTATGAGCTATAAATAAAAAAAATACAATATAATGCAAACTCTGCTTTAAAATAATATTTTTCATAGTAATTCTTATGACCACTAGATGGCCCTCTCAGCATGCTCTTTTAAGCAGTTTTCTTGTCAAGAAGAAAGGAGTCAATTTTGAATTTTGATACCCTTGGTCGATTTTGTTGTCTTTAATTCAGTTGAACTCTTGTAAGATTCACAGTTACTCCCCTGTGATGTGTGTGGTTCCTGCTAGGGGAGAGTTAGAAGTGAAATCACTATGATTTGGGTATTTTCATTATTGAAAGGTTTTCTGATTCTCTTGGCAAGAAAATTAGAGCAACTTGGACTTTGTTCTTGTTTGATCTTGCATGTATTTTCTTCTGTAGGCTTTCAGCCTTATTAAATCCATTGCTGTCTTTTTAAGAATAAATTATTTATTTAATTTTATTTATCTTTTTAAAAAATTTACTACAGGGCATGCACGTACACCAGGTGTGAGAACTCTGTTGGTAGTCCCTTTCCCTCTCTCTTTCTATTCTCACCAGGGAGAGACAGAGAGAAAGAGAGAGAGAGACGAAAAGTGAGAAAGCAAAAGCTGCCACGTCTATGACTTGAACCATGGTCGGCCACATGGGAGTCCAGTGCCTTAACCATTATGCTACTCACTGACTCTCATTGCTACTTTTTTTTTTTGAGAGTTTTTTTTCCTATAGGGTGCATGCACTTGCCAGAGAGACAGAGAGACAGAAAGCGAGAAATCACCCCTCCCCCGGGGGAGGGGGATGGCCATGCCACAATCCCTTCTCCTCCATTCTCCTCTCGGGATCTTGGGCATGCATGCACATGTGCCCAGCATGAGTTTAAGTCACTGGGTCTGAGACTTGAACCGCAGTCGACTACATGGGAGTTCAGCGACATAGCCATTACGCTAACTGTTGGTCCTTCATTGCTACTTTTTTATAATAAATATTTTGTATTGCTTCTGCTTCTTCTGCTAACTTCAAATGAAAACCCTAGCTAATATTATCTATCTGCTTAATTTCAAGAAAATCATTGTAATGCCTTGAATCCAATATAAAGGAGAGTAGAAGAGAAGAGATTTGTAGTAAAATGTGTATTGAAATATGTAAATGCTTGAGCACACTATGCTAGATGACAGAGTGAGGCCGTCACATGTGTGCACCTGTCCATAAAATCACAGTGAATGTGATATCTGTGCAAGCTAATTATACATTGTTACATCGATGTTACAGATACCAAATGGCATTGACATTTTCTAAAATGGTGAAGAACTCTTAATAAAGTTCTGAACAAAACAAAATGATGTGTCATATGGTTGCATTCCAGAAAATGTGGGACACAACCCTGGAAAAGAAAGCATTTTGTTTACATGTTAGGTCTAGCCATAGATCTATACAGTGGAGCTTTTGAAAATCATCCAGAACATGTGACAGTTCTTTGCCATAGGATTGTTCCTACATTGCTGGAGCTCTAATATCGCTGGCACTTGCCTATTAAATGCTATTATAGGGATCAGCAGGTGGTGTGGTGGTGAAGGCCCTGGACACTCCCACAGGGCCGACCATGGTTCAAGTGTGGAACCTGGTGGCTTGCTTTCTCACTTTCCTTCTCTCTGTGTGTCTGTCTTTCTCTGGTCAAATGAAAATGATTGAATGAATAAATAAAATGTTAAAAAAAATGCTATTATAGTAGAGCTTCCCCACCTTCAGTTCCAGAAACGCATCCATAGACATAAAGGGCCCTCTAGGGGGCAGTGCTGCTACCGTTCCGAATCACTGATTTCTTTCTTTCTTTTTTTTTTTTGGAGAGGTTTTCGCTATAGGGCGCAGTGCGCTTGCCAGACAGAGACTGACAGAAAGCAAGAAATCACCCCCCAGGGGGGATGGTCACGCTGCAATCCATTCTCCTCTCAGGATCTTGGGCACGCACACACACGCGTCCGGCGTGAGTTTTAAGCCACCGGGTCCTGGACACGGGTCGCGCTCCACTATGTGGGAGTCCAGCGACATAGCCATTGCGCTAACTGCTGGTTCCCCAGGGAATCACTGATTTCTAAGAATCCAGCCACAGTAATCCACTGCACAGGTGTATTGTCTTTGGAATTTTTGTTTGTTTTGTTTTGTTGTTGTTATAGGGTGCATATGCTCTCGCCAGAGAGCGAGAAAGCGAGAAATCACCCCCCCAAGGGGGATGGCCATGCCCCAATCTCTCCGGATTTTGGGCATGCTCGCACCCTGCTTGAGCGTTAAGCCGATGGTCTGGAACTTGAACCGCCGTCCACTACGTGGGAGTTCAGCAACATAACCATTATGCCATCTGGTGGTCCCTGTCTATGGAATTCAAAAAGCAGAGTAACTTTAGTATCCTTTGTCCTTAAATAGTATCTTTAAGAGACAGTTGGAGAATTATGGGAGAAGCCCTTTCGTCTTTGCATTTGTTTTATTACAAGTCATTGTCTTACTGAAATTAGTCAGTTTAGCAGATTAGTCAGTTTACTATTTTAAGTCCCCAATATCCTGCATTATCTTTGTTTTCCACTCTTGCTGTATATAACTTTTCTTTCTTCTTCTTTTCTTTGCCACGCGGCACTTGTACTCACAGAGAGAGATAGTGGGAAGTGAGAAATCGCCCCCCTAGGAGGGAGGGCCACACTGTAATCCCTTCTCTTCTATTTTCCTCTCAGGATTTTAGGCACACATGCACACAAGCCCAGCATGATTTTCAAGCTGCTAGGTCTGGAACTTGAACTGCGGTATGCCAGTGGGAGTCCAGGGCCTTAACCACCTCCTCCTGTTGGTCCCTATAACTTCTTTTAATATCATTATTTACTTAGTTGACATTTATGCAATGTGATTTGTGCACTTAAAGAAACATTTTTGTTAGGTAATACAGCAACATTACAGAAACTTTCTAAAACGGGGGGGGCCATCTTAACTCTAGTTAATATTTTCTAGTATTTTGCTATGTGCATGTGTCGACATTCAAAAATTAATTTAGCATTTTTACTTAATGTGGCATAACTCATTTATATAGCTTTAAAATTATTTACATTATTTCATCTTGTTCTATTGGATTTCAGTTTCTTTTCCTTTAGATTGCTCAGAGTATAAAAATATAATTCCAGGGACCAGCGGGTGGTGGTGGATAAAGGCACTGGATTCCCACATGGCCAACTGCTGTTTGAATCCCAGACGTGGCGGCTTGCTTTCTTTCTCTTCCTTTCTCTCTCTGTCTCTGTCTCTCTCTGGTAAAATAAAATAATAATAATAGCAACAAATGGAAATAAATAAATAAATAATTCTTTAAAAAAATTATTCCATAGAGACTAGCAGATGGCATAATGGTTATGTTGCTGGACTCCTATGCAGTCGACCTGAATTTGAGTCCTGGACCCAGCCACTTAAACTCATGCCATGTGCATGTGTGTGTGTGCCCAAGATTTCAAGAGGAGAGTGGAGAAGGGATTGCAGTGTGGCCATCTCCCTGGGGGGTGATTTCTCACTTTTTGTCTCTGTCTCTCTAATAAGCATATGTGCCTTTTAGCAAAGCTAGCTCTCTTTTAAAAAAAATATTGCATAGCTCTCTTTTAAAAAAAATATTGCATATATGAGGGTCTTCAAAAAGTTTATGGAAAATGTATATTATAAAAATACTATGTAGAGTTAAAAACTTTTTACACCAAAACAAACTAATACTTACTAATACTTTTTTTTTTTTTTTTTAGATTTTTATTTTTTTCTATAGGGTGCATGCACTCGCCAAAGAGAGATAGAGTTGGAAAATGAGAAATCACTTGGGATTTTGGGAGCATACACGAACACTCACCCATGTTTTTCAAACTGCCAGATCTGGGACTTGAAATACAGAATTAGGCCTGTGGGATCTAGCCACCTTAACCACATCTCCTGTTGACCCCAAACTTGTACTTTAATTCCATTTTTCCATGAACTTTCTGAATTTCTCCTCTTGTATAGTTATAGGTGTAGATACACATATAAATGATCTCTACCAGGCCAGCCCATGGTGTGGTTGTTAGGGCAGCTGGATCCCACATGGTTGACTGTGCCATTTGAGTCTAGGACCCAGTGCCTTGGAAAACATGCTGGGCACATGTGCTTGCATTTCCAATATCCTGAAAAGAGGTAGAAACGGAGGAGAAGGATTGTGGCAAGACTATCCTCTATGGGGGGTACTTTCTCACTTCTTCCTCTTTCTCTCTGGTGAGTACATGTACCCTCTGGCAAATTTTTTTAAAAAGCCTTTACTGATAGAAAATAAGTTCTCAGCAGGGTCATTTATCAGGTCAGTAGTCTGGCATGTTTTCGTATTTGAATTTGCCAAATTGACTATACAAAATAATGCTGACTCATTTATATTGCTATCAGCATGTATGAGGTGTCAGTACATAAGTATCAATTTCATTTTATTCTTGACTATATCAGGAATTACTTTAAAATTATAACTTAGTATTTGTTTGACTATCAGTGATGCTGACTGCTTTTTATACTAGTGAATTATTTCTGTTTTCTTTTTTATATGTATGATCATGTTTTTTGACCATTGATGAGTTGGGTTCTTGTTCTTTAGTTTTTCTTCCCTTTTCTCTTTGAGTTGGACCTTTAAAGAATAACTCTGTGTACTCTCAAGGATGTAGTTTCTTTTTTTTAGAGAGTTTTTGCTGTAGGGAGCATGCGCTTGCTGGAGAGAAAGAGAGGGGCAGAGAGACAGAAAGAGAGAAATTACCTCCTACAGGTGATGGTCGTGTTGCAACCTCTTCTCCATTTTCCTCTCGGGATTTTGGGCACGCACACACATATGCTGTGTGTGAGTTTTAAGCCACCAGGTCCGGGACTTGAACTGCAATTGGCTGCATGGGAGTCTAGCGACATAACCATTGTACCATCTGCTGGTTCCAGGGATGTAGTTTCTTATAGCTATCCTTTTTATATCTCTTAACATTCCTTCTAATTATGTGGTGTATTCTTTTTGACAGAAACAACCTTTTCAGGATCCATTTACCAACTTTATTCTCACCACATAGTCTCTCTTTCTTGATTAGTAGTTGCCCACACAAGATTGGGATACAGTAACCAGCCTATTCCTTTCTTAGAACTTTGTCTACTTACCTAGCCCTAAAAGAATATTTACATTTTTGAGACAAATTCACACTTTATGTACTTTTTAAAACTCTAAATCTTGGGACCAGCAGATGGCATAATGGTTATGTTGCTGGAGTCCCATGTAGTCAACCGTGGTTTGAGTCCCGAACCCAGTGGCTTAAAACTCATGCAGGGGGTGTGTGTGTGTGTGTGTGTGTGTGTGTGTGTGTGTGTGTCCAAGATCCTGAGAGGAAATTGGAGGAGAAGGGATTGTGGCGTGGCTATAGCCCCGGGGATGATTTTTTGCTTTCTGTTTTTCTGCCTTTCTGGTGAACACATGTGCCCTATAGTAAAAATCTTTCTTAAAACAAACAAAAAAAAACTAGATCCATATCTTCCCTTCCCCATAACCTTAACCAGTCTACCTACCTTCCCTTAGGATACTATATGTATCATTGAGTATTCTTCCAGCTGAGTAGTCTTTCTAGATTTGGAAACTTTCTTTTAAAAACTATTGTCCCTTGAATCTGAGCATCTCTGATACATCCAAATCTTTTTTTTTTTTTTTTTTTTTTTTTAACCTATATACCCTTGTCATGATCTTTTACTAACACATAGTTCAATATTCTTCCTCAGGAAACACACACACACACACACAGAGCATACCCTAGTGGGACATTAGCCTTTTCAGATCTCTTGAATTCAAGATATGAAGTATCCTTTCTAGTTTCCTGAGACACATACTCTATTTATATTACTGCTAGATTCTCTTTTTAGTGTTTTCATGAGATGTAAATCGTGCCCCTTTCTGGAAGAACTGAAATGTGCATATTCATGCAAGGGTAGAAAATACTTATTTTGAAAATTTGAACATATTTAGTATTAATAAAACTAATAGTAGATTTAATTTAATTTGTACAATAATAGGGTAATGTTTTATTACTGTCTTTATTAAAGTAAATAAGGCAAAGTATAAGGGTAATATCTTTTACTTTATTTACTTTTATAAAAAAATACATTGCTGCAGCTCCTGTAGTGAAAATGAAAACAATCAATCAGTTTCCAGGATTAAATTTTAGACCAGCTTTTGTCTGCTATTTACCTCTTCTTTTACAGGTTATGTTTGGATACTTCAAAGTAATTTTATTTTAGGTAAAAACTTATTAAGAAAGGAAAATCTATTTCAAAAATCCAAATGTAAATGATTTTTTGTGTGATCTGTAGTTTTTAAATTAATCATACCACAACCGTTTGAAGGAATAATAAAAAAATGACTTATTAATAAAGACAGGAGGGGAAAAAAGTCATGTCATAATATATAAATTGAGATTTTGATGTTCAGTTCATCTATGTTTTGTTTAGATGTCCCTGGTAGATTTGGGAAAGAAGCTTTTAGAAGCGGCGCGAGCAGGTCAAGATGATGAAGTGCGTATTTTGATGGCAAATGGAGCTCCTTTTACTACCGACTGGGTAAAGAATGCTTTTAATGTTGTGGCTCTTTCTCCCCATCATTTTTGAGTTTTTCCAGATAAGGATTTAGTTAATATTGTGTTTATAAATTAACTTTTTTGCAAATGTAATTACAATTTTAGAATTCTGTCTTTTAAAAACTTCCTTTTAAAAAGAACGGTTTGTATAATTTTAAAAAGTTTTTGGCATTAGAAACCCATCCAAATATTTTGTGCACATAATAGTTTTTTTGAAAATGCTGGAGTGCACTAATATGAGATGAATAATTGAAAGATCTTTTAAATAGGAAGATTTTGTAATGCAGAAAGTAATAGATCTTGGAGTTGGTATACTGACTGCTCCCAAAAAGAAAAACATTGTGTTTCAGGTGGGAAAACAGTGGGGAAGGTAAAAAACATATCTTTAATTCCAGGGGTAAATCAAAAGCAAGATGGAGGGCTAGGAATCTGTATTAACACTTCTATTGGTAACAACTAAAAATTCCAGACTTTTAATTTTGTTGGTTTTGGATTTCTTGTCCCTTCTTCTTTTTTATTTTTCTTGAAAATCAAAAGAAAAAAAATTTAGGGGACCAGCAGTTAGCATAATGGCTATGTCGCTGGACTCCCATGTAGTCGACCGCGATTCGAGTCCCGGACCCGGTGGCTTAAACTCATGCCAGGCGCGTGTGCGTGCGTGCCCAAGATCCTGAGAGGAGAATGGAGGAGAAGGGATTGTGGCATGGCCATCCCCCCTGGGGGGTGATTTCTCGCTTTCTGTCTCTTTGTCTCTCTCTGTCTTTCTGGCGAGCGCATGTGCCCTATAGCAAAAACCTCTCCAAAAAAAAAAAAAAAAAAGAGAAAAGAAAAAAAAAATTTAACTGAGAGAGAAAAAGAGGTGATTTTGATAGCATCTCACCATGTCACAATCCACTTGCCCCAGCCTCCTTGTTAGCTAAGCTAGGATTACATGGTACCTTACCTGCCCTGTTTTATTTTTTTATTTTTTTTTTAAGAGAGAGTTTTAGCTACAGGGCACGTGTGCTTGCCAGAGAGACAGAGAAAGACAGACATAAAGTGAGAAATCCCCCCTCAGGGAGGATATCCATGCTGCAGTCCCTTCTCTATTCTCCTGGCATGTTGGTCGTGTATGCACATGCGCCCGGTGAGAGTTTGAAACCACTGGATTCGGGACTTGAACTGCAGTCTGCCATGTGGGAGTCCAGTGACATAACTGCTACACCATCTGCTGATCCCAACCAGTCCTGTTTAAGTTGGTCCTAGAAATGAACCCAGGCCCCCATGTAACTTCAGCCTCATGCAGCAGCAGCCATCCTGTTTGTGCCACCATGGCTGTGCACACACACACACAAATGTAAGTTTATGAGTTTGTTCTGAGAGAGAGACAGACAGATAAACAGACAGACAGACAGACACAGCCACCCCCAATAAGATTGTTAGGCTGTAACACACTCCTGCTGTCAGCCAGCCAGGATCACTGGCACACCTAACCTGTATAGGGAGACATTGGGATGTGAACTCAGGCTGCTCCCACGTGGCCGCAGCATTACAGAGCATTGCATTACACTGTGCCTCTGTTGTCTAGTCCCCTTTTTTTTTTTAATTGTGGAGATTTCAAACATATATCAAGCTCCGTATATCCTTTATCTAACTTGAGAAATCATCAAATCATGGTGATAAATCTTGTTTACTCTTTCACTCTGTCCAACTTCTTTTTTCTGTATTATTTTAAGGCACATTTAAGGAAACTTACCGTTCCATCTATAAATATTTCAGAACTATCTTTAAAAGACAAAACCTTTTCATTAGTTTTTTTTTGGGGTTTGTTTTGTTTTTCCTTTTAGATTTTTACCATAGAGTGTGTGTGCTTGCCAGGGAGAGAGAAAAAGAACCTCTGGAGGGGATGGCCACAGTGCAATCCCTTCTCCTTTTTCCTCCTGGGATTTTGGGCACACATGCACATGTGCCTAGCCTGATTTTTAAGCTGCCAGAATCAGGACTTGAACCATGGAGTTGGCCATGTGGGATCCAGTGCCTTAACTACCATGCCACCTGCTTGTCCTGATTAAATATTTTTAAGAAAATCTTAAGTGCACTGCCGAGTTAGAAAGAAAGAGATTATATTATCATCCTGAAAAACCAAGTAATAGCTAGAACCCAGAGAAATTTTATGCTAAGACCATCTGCTGACCTCAGCCTTATCTGTTGGTTTTCCCACTCACTGGCATGGGGTACTGAAGGCAAAGACCTGGGAGTGTGCATGGAGACAAGTTTGACAGGAGAGTCTTTCTCCATAATCCTGGAATCCCAGAGAGCTTCACCTTCAGTGTAAGAGTAAATCAGAAATACCCCTTTCCTCCTCCCACTTGCTCCTACCCCCGGCCCAGTTATAAGGTGTTGCAAAGAGAATGATCCAACTTGAACCAGGGCACTGAATGGAGAGAGGGAGAACTTTGTTGTTGAGAATTTGAAACTACAAGCTATCTCTTGTACACGTTTGCTGCTTCAATCATAAATACCTGTATATGCTGAAAAACTTAACTAAAAATTCTCATATTCTCTAGAAGCATCTGTCTCCATTTCAGACTTCATATTCACAAATGAAATAAAAGAAAAGCAGTCAGAAATAACGAAACACACAAGCACAAGGTGCCTTTAACAATAACCCACTGAAACGACTGACAGTGGAAGCATAGCTGTATGATATTGGTAACGTTTTAGAAGCAACCGAAGAGACAAGTCAATAAACTGAAAGATAAGAAAAAATTACCCAGAATTCAACACAGACATAAATGTGAGAGGTGAAAAAGTCTAACATAAATCTAATCATATATCCACAGGGAGAATAAGAATAGGATGAAATAATTTGCAGAAGTAATCGCTAAGAATTTTCCAGAATTGATGAAAGATGGCACCCTACAGATTCAAGCAGCCCAACACATCTCCAGTAGGATCAATTTAAAGAAAAAATCCATGTATAGGTTCAAAAATAGTGATACTATAGTATATTAAGACAAAACAATCTTAAGAAAGGTTAATACCCATAACACATAAAGAATTCTGTGGATCAGTACTAAAAAGACAGATAAAATAATAAAAGCCTGAGCAAATTACTTGATGTGACACCTTACCAAGTTTGAATGACCAATAAACATGATATGATACTTTAGAAAGTTTGAATGACCAATAAGCAAGAAAATGTGCTCAACTTGGGCAAATGCCAAGTGAAGTCATGAACCAGCAGTTAGTGTAATGGCTATGTCACTGGACTCCCACGTAGTCGACCGCGGTTCGCGTCCTGGACCTGGTGGCTCAAAACTCACGCCGGGCACATGTGCGTGGGTGCCCAAGATCCCGAGAGGAGAATGGAGGAGAAGGGATTGCGGTGTGACCATCCCCCCTGGGGGGTGATTTCTCACTTTCTGTCTCTCTCTCTCTGTCTGTCTGGCGAGCGCATGCGCCCTATAGCGAAAACCTCTCCAAAAAAAAAAAGAAAAAGAAAGAAAAACAAATATTGCTAGAAAGGGTCTATCTACCAGGCTAGTCAAAAAAGACTAATGGTACCAAACCTTGCTAAGGAGATGGTGAAGTGGGAACCCTCAAATACTTTCTATGGAAGTCCATATTGGTATAATAATTGTGGAGAACAGTTGGGCAGTACCTGGTTAATCTGAACACAGGCAAGCACTATGATATAGCATTGCACTTCTAACAATATTCACAAAAGAATCTCTTGTTCATGTGCTGGAGACACATACAAGATTGCATTTAGTAGCAACATTATTCATAATTACAAACAACTGGGAACAATCCAAATGAGCATCAGTAAACTGGTTAAATTAATTGTGGTTTATTCATTCGATGGAATATTGTAGTGAGAGGAAATTAGTTGACTACACTGATGTTCATTAACATGGGTAAATCACATGAACATAATATTAAGCAAAAAAAGGCAAATCAGAGAAACATAAGGAGTATGATTCAATTTATTTAATGTGCACAACATGAAATCAAAGTATTTAGAAGTGCATAAGTGATACAAAGAAAAGCAAAGTGATGTTTGTCACCAAATGTGAGATATTTCTGGGGCTGAAGGAGAGGTTTGTGATTAGGGAGTAGCATGTTGGAATATGTATTTAAAAAATATTTTTTTTGAGAGGTTTCTGCTACAGGGTGCATGCACTTGCTAGAAAGACAGAGAGAGACAGAGAGACAGAAAGCGAGAAATCACCTCCTGGGGGGATGGCCACGCTGCAATCCCTTCTCCTCCATTCTCTTCTCGGGATCTTGGACACGCACACATGCATGCTGGCATGAGTTTAAGCCACCGGGTCCAGGACTTGAACTGTGGCCGACTACATGGGAGTTCAGTGACATAGCCATTACACAAACTACTGGTTCTTATTTTTAAAAATTTAAAAGAAATGAATTATTTAATTTCTTCTTCAGTTTGACCAGGGACACACACACACACACACACACACACACACATACACACATAGCGCCAGCCTCCAAGTCTGGGACTCGAACTGTTGTTAGCCATGTGGGAGTCCAGTGCCTTAATCACCATGCCACCTGCCAGCCCATGTAGGAAGATTTTAAATTACTGACATATTTTTAGAACCAACTCCTGTGGTGTTGATTTCCTGGATGTTTGCCTCGATATTTTTCTTTAAGTGACACATATTTATGTTATGTATTTTTCATCAACAACCAAAAAGGGAATGTCCCAAGGAGAAAAAAATATATATACAGGAGAAAAAGATCCTGATATCATACTGAACAAAACTCATGGTTGCTAAATGTGCTCTTGAGATACTTTCATTAAATATTAGGATTTAAGAGTGTAGAAAGGTCCAGCTGTAGAAAAATACGACGAAGCCCAGAGAAAGAAGGGAGGATTGTTTAACAAGCTTCTCCTGGCCTACTGGTTAAGGAAGCTGGATCTCACATGGCCAACTGAAGTTCGAATCCTGGCCCTTGCAGCTTGTAAAACACGGTATGTGTGTGTGTGTTTGTGTGTGTGTGTGTGTGTGTGTCACAAGGTTTTCTCCTTCTCCCTCTCTCTGTCTCTGATAAGCACATGCAACCTCTGGCAATTAAAAACAAACACATGAGAAAAATCTTTGTCCAGCTATTAGAATGACCTTCCCTTAAAAATATCAGATTTTGGGCTGACTCTGTGACCTGGTCATTAAGGCAGCTGGGATCCCACGGCTGATCATACTGTTCCAGTCCTAGAATTGGTGGCTTGAGAAACACGCCAGGCACATGTGCATGCATGTCTAAAATCCCAAAGGGAGGGAGAGATGGAGGGGAAGGGATTGCAGCTTGGCCATTCTTTATAAGGGATGCTCTCTTCTCGGCCTTTTCTGTCTCTCTTTGGCAAGTGCATGTGCCATCTAGTAAAAAAAAAAAAAAAAAGATGTTTTTTTAAAGTGATAAAATATTTCAAAGGTAAATGAATTCATCTTTACCCTGTAGTAAGAGCACATGTTAGGGCCAGCGAATGGTGTGGTTATGTCTTTGGACTCTCTCATGGTCGACTACAGTCCAAGTCCCAGATCTGGTGGCTTGAAAAATCATGCTGGATGTGTGTGTGCGTGCCCAAGATCCTGGGAGGAGAATGGAGGAGAAGGGAGGGTGGTGTGGCCATTCTCTCTGGGAGGGTGATTTCTCACTTTCCCTCTCACTGTCTCTGTTTCTCTCTGGCAAGTGCACGCACCTAAGGCAAAACCTCTTGAAAAAAAAAAAAAGATGTTTCCCTTTGTGTTCTATCTCTTTCTTGTGTGACTTCAGGCAAATTAATAACTTTTCGTGTTTTAGTTTCTTTGCTTACAAATGCGGATAATAATAGTACCTGTGTTATGATGAGATTACATGAAATGATGTGTGTAAAAAAAAAAGTTTGAATTAAAGAATATGTTGACTTTTCTTTCACACTGAAGAGTGTATGGGATTTGCAGATGAGGATATAAGAAGCATAAATCAAATAATTTCTTTTGAATTACTATGTAAACAGGTAATATAAAATAATACATAGTAGTAGAAGAAGGGTATTAAAAATAACAATAAATGTGGATTTTCTTTTTCTTGTCATACAGCTGGGAACTTCTCCACTTCACCTGGCCGCGCAGTACGGGCATTATTCCACCACAGAGGTATTACTCCGAGCTGGTGTGAGCAGGGATGCCAGAACCAAAGTGGACCGAACCCCATTACATATGGCAGCTTCTGAGGGCCATGCCAGCATAGTTGAGGTTTTGCTTAAGGTATGTGTTCTGTTTTTGCACTTTGCTTTTGAAAGTAAGTCTCCAAAGACTATGGTTTTATAGGAAGGAGAAAAGAGCTAGTTTTATTGAATGGCTACTTAGTGTTTTACCTATAGCATCTAATTTTTTTGTGTGTATCAATCAATCAAATGAAAGATACCTTAAATTTTCCTTTGTGAGGGGGAGAAAAGATATATTCTTAGGTAAGTCAAACAATTGATTTCTTACACCTTGGTCTACCTTTTGATAAAGAATTATAGCCTTGCCTTAATATAGTAAAAGTGCTCATGAAAGGGAACATTAGGCTTGGGATAATTAACAAAAGTAACGAAAAATACAAATGAAAATTTTTCTTTACTTATCTAAATGCCAAGGAGTAATGTAGAAAATTCTGAAAGAGAGTGATGTTATCTTTATTTATTTTTTGCTAGAGAGTATGTGTGCTCACCAGAGAGAGGATAAAGCAAGATAGTCATTATCCTTTCTTTTTAAAATATTCATTCAATTTTATTTATCAATATTATTATTATTTTAAAAATTTGACCAGAGAGAGAAAGAGAAAGAGAGAAAGTGAGAAAGCAAGTGCCAGGTCTAGGACTCAAACCACGACTGACTATGTGGAAGTCCAGTGCCTTAACCACCACGCCACTTGCTCACCCTGACATTATTCTTTTTTTTAAGCTTTCTCCCAGAGAGAGAGAGGGAAAGGAGAGAGTGCCCCTATGAGGAATGGTCACATTCCAATCCCTTCTTCTCCATATTCCTCTTCCTTTGGGATTTTGGGCACACATGCGCTTGTACCCATCATGGAGGATCCAGCAGCCTTAACCATCAGCCCTTGGAGCCAGCCCACTGATTGACATTATTCTTGATCCTTTTTATCCCATTCTCCATAATAGCCTATTCAAAAGAAATACAATGCAAACCACAGATGCAAATCACATAAAATTCTAGATATTCTTGCTTGCTACAATTGAAAAAGCAAAAGAATAATTTTATGTTTTATTCAACACTGTATATATAAAATAATCACTTAAACATGAAAGCAGTCTAAAAATTATTGAGATATTTTATATTCTTTTGGTATTAATCTTTGAATTCCAGTGTGTGTTTATATATATATATATCACGTCTAATCTGACTAGTCACGGTTAGGTGCTTAATAACCACTTACGTCTAGGGACTATCCTATTGGACATTGCACTTCTAGCTTTAGTTCCTTATATTATACTGGTTTTGAAAGCAAAGGATATTTTAATGTAAATGAGGAACAAGTAGTCCAGCTCCCATGTAACACTAAGGAGGGTTTTGGAGGGATTTTATTCATAGTTTTCTTTCACTTTTTATGCCTTCCTAACTCTTTGTGCCCTAACTGGGTGACTAAAAAAAGAATTCCTAAGAAATTAAAAGGAAAAAAAGTGGTTAAGAAAGTGAGCATGGTAGGAAAATGATTAAATGACAGAAGAGTGATGATTGGTGGAACATGTATTTAACACACACACACACACACACACACACACACGATTGAGCATGCTGTTTTTTCTTTACAGCATAGTGACTGGTATTTTTGCATCAGAAATATTTCATATTTAGTAATCTTTTTATCTTGAAACACTTTTGTAGCATGGTGCTGACGTCAATGCAAAGGACATGTTAAAGATGACCGCTCTACATTGGGCCACGGAACACAACCATCAGGAAGTGGTGGAACTTTTAATCAAATACGGTGCTGATGTACACACCCAAAGTAAATTTTGTAAAACTGCATTTGATATTTCGATAGACAATGGGAATGAAGATTTAGCAGAGATATTACAGGTAACTTTTGACTTTAAATTTTATTTTTTTTGAAGAGGTTTTATGCTATAGGGCGCGTGCACTCGCCAGACAGACAGAGACAGAGAGACAGAAAGCGAGAAATCACCCTCCGGGGGGGATGGCCATGCTACAGTCCCTTCTCCTCCATTCTCCTCTCGGGATCTTGGGCACGCACGCACGCGCATGCACCCAGCGTGAGTTTTAAGCCATCGGGTCCGGGACGCGAACCGCGGTTGAGTACATGGGAGTCTAGCGACATAGCCCTCATGCTAACTGCTGGTCCCACAACTTTAAATTTTTTAAGGCACTTGTGCTCACTGGAGAGACATAGAGAAAGAGAAAGTGAGAAATCACCCACCAGGGGCAAGTGGCCATGCCACCATCCTTTTTTCATTTTCTTCCTGGGACTTTGGGTATGTACGCACACATGCCCAGAGTGCTTTTCAAGCCACTGGGTCTGGGGCTTGAACAGCAGTTGGCCATGTGGAAGCCCAGTGCCTTAGTGGTAGCCCAGCTCCTTAACCTCTATGCTACCTGCTGACCCCAGACTTTAAAATAAAAAAAAAAAAAAATTGCCTTTGGGTGTGTGTGTTTGCCAGAGAGAGAGAGAAACAGACAGACAGATTGAGAGAAAACACCCTCCAAAGGGGCTCAGTCATGCTGCAGTCCTTTATCCTCCCATTTCTCTACCGCATCAGGGTTTTGGACATGCAAGCACACATTCCCAGCATGTTTTTGATGCTGCTGGAGCTGGGATTTCAAGTTGAGCATGTGGGCTCCAGCTTTCTGTGCATAGACTTAACTGCTGTGCCATTAGGCTGGCCTATGCGTTTAAAAGAAAAGAAACTAAAGGAAGCTTTATAGGTAGATGGATTTGTGTCTTGTGGATGATTTAACTATTAAGATTATAGTTCTTTATTCTGCTCTTAGTTATTTCAGGCAGGTTTTTTGATCTTTATTTCCTTTTTGTTTGTTAATTTCCTTTTTGTTTGTTACTATTTATTTTCTTGATTAAGGCCACAGTCTTTTCATGTAACATTAAATTACATAAGGTGGTTACTTTCCATGTTTTACATTCCTGAATTTTCCTACACATTTTATCCTATGAAATGATTTTTGTTGCCACATATATTCAAGTTATATTTGAATACTATATGGTTTGTCAAAGTCTACTTTAAATTACTTTATAAATATTAAAAATTTTGAAAATATTTAACAACCATAATATCACTCAAATGAGTAATGTAGTCATCATTCTAATGTTTCTTTTATTTTTTACCATCTTGAAAAAAGTCTGTGGACATAGTTATTTCTGGCTTTTGGGCAGGTTTTTCTGTTAACCAACATTACTTCTCTTTTCTTTAGCTGAACGATATTGATATAAATTATCTTTTTTTACTTACTGCCTCTTTTTTCTATCTTCTTGTTTCCCTTCCCAGTAAAACCCTTTTTTTCTCTAAAACCATTTGACTCCAATAAACTTCCTAGTTACTTAAAACATGTTTTATGTTCAGGCAAATGAGTTTTACCATGCTTCTTCCCATTCTTTTACTCTTTAGAGTTCTGTTTGGAAGTTGGGATTGAAAGTAGGGAACAATTGGGACCAGCAGGTGGCGTAATGGTTATGTCACTGAACTCCCACATGGCCAGCTGTGGTTCAAGTTCCAGACCCGGAGGCTTGAAACTCTCACTGGGCATGTATGCATGTGTGCCCAAAATCCCAAGAAGAGAATGGAAGAGAAGGGAGTGCAGCATGGCCATTCCTCTTAGGGGGTGATTACTCACTAGAAATCTCTGTCTCTCTGGTGAGCACATGTGCCTTATAGCAAAAATCTCTCTTAAAAAAGTAATAGGATTCCCAAATTAATTGGGAATATCATGCTTTACATATGTAGTGTTATATATTGCTGAATGTAGTAGAGAAAATAATTTAAATAATTTAATTTTTATGGCTACAGGGCATTAGAATATCTTTCAACTGTAGTTTTTCTGTATTCTATACCAGCTTTTCAAATATCCATTCCTCCTTTCACAGGATTTTGTTGCTTTACCTAATAAGACCTTAGAGTATAAATTCATACCTGTGGTTTACTACTACATGCTTAATAAACCGTAAACAAATACTTCCATTTGTATGATACGGTTCTTAGAGAGTGCTCCTTTTTATGTGTGTTTACATTACGTAGAGAATCTATACCACGTGTCCTGGTTGTAATTCTGAACATGCTGTGGTCATTTGTCCCCTAGATTGCTATGCAGAACCAAATCAACACAAACCCCGAGAGCCCCGACACTGTGACGATACATGCCGCCACTCCGCAGTTTATCATCGGACCTGGAGGGGTGGTGAACCTAACAGGTCTGGTATCTTCAGAAAATTCATCCAAGGCCACAGGTATTGAGATGCACATAGGATAGCGATTGGGATTTTATGCTTTAGTAGGTATTCATCCTTTTAAGAAAGGACTGTTGGAGAATGAGGGTAAGATTATATCAGCCACCTTGGTTTTCTTTGGTGTAATTGGCAAAAAAGCAAATTTTTTATGAGACAAAACACTCTAGAGGAAGGTGATATAGCAGAGTGTTTCAATATTATCCCTTTCAGAAGCTAATGCTATCCGAGCTTCATTTAAGAGCTGCATAAAATAAAAGAGAGTATCAGAAACATGTATTGGATTAATTTCCTTAAAAATTCTAATTTATTTTCTCTTTTTTCGCAGATGAAACAGGTGTGTCTGCGGTTCAGTTTGGAAACTCCTCTACATCAGTATTAGCTACATTAGCTGCCTTAGCCGAAGCATCTGCTCCATTGTCCAATTCTTCAGAAACTCCAGGTTAGAAAAACAAGTCAAATGTGTATGTTAAAAGCTGTACTTTACATTAAGACGATATGAAGAAAGAAACAAACAAACAAAAACAAGGAAAAAACTGTGGTGTATTAGGGCCAGCTGGTGGGTGTGGTGGTTAAATGGCTTGATCCCACATGGCCGACTGCGCAGTTTGAATCCCAGACCCAGTGACTTGAGAAACATGCGCCCAAGATCCCAAAAGGAAAGTGGAGGAGAAATAATTGCAGGTGCTTTCTCATTTTCCCTCTCTTTTTTCTCTTTCTGTCACTCTTCTGCGAGCATACGCACCCTCTAGCAAATCTGAAAAAATAAATAACTTGTACATTTAAGTATTTATAAAGGCCAGAAAGATAATTTATGAAATTTGGGTAAAATGGACAGAGTTGTTAAGTGCAGCTAAAGAATGCGGGAGAGGGAGGGTGGGTGGTGTCTACTCTCAACTCTTGCTGATAATAATCATGTACTCAGTGCTACCACATTTTGTTTTTCCATGGTAAGTTGGAAATACAGATTTTAAAAGAATATTAAATTTTTGGCAACTATCTAAAACTAAAAATAAACATGTGTGGTTCACAGAACACTTGCCCATGTACCCAGTGTACCATGTACCAGTTTGTGAGTTTCCATTTAAATAAAATAAGTGAATATATTTGAATTTGCTGTCTTTTTCATAAATTTTAGTTTTTTTGCAGTTCTGTAGAACAATATAAAACCTTAATGATGATGAGACCTAGGGTATAATACTGGATTGTCAGAAAAGTCCTGACTCATTTTGCATAGAAACATATGTCATGATTTTTCTGACAACCCAATGTATAAAAAGGATTACCTGTTATTAAATGATGACATGCAGTGTTAATGAATAGCTGGTTTAAACAAGGTTTATCTTTAAACTTAACTAAAATACTTTTTGCTGTAATTATTTTTTAAGTAAATATTTTTTAATTAGAAAATTTTAAAAGCTCCAAGAAAATATCCTCATTGTACGGTAAGCCATTATATTTAAATCAGCGCTTACAAAAGTAAATAATAATTTGTTATCTGTTTTTTAAAATTATTGTTTTCTCTGGGACCAGCAGTTGGTGTAATGGCTATGTTGCTGGACTCTCATGTAGTCGACTGTGGTTCCAGTCCAGGACCCAGTGGCTTAAACTCACGCCAGGCATGTGTGTGTGCGTGCCCAAGATCCCAAGAGGAGAATGGAGGAGAAGGGATTGCGGTGTGGCCATCCCCCCGGGGGGTGATTTCTCACTTTCTCTCTCTCTGTCTCTCTTTCCCTTTTTCTTTTTTTTTTTTTTTAACTAACTGGTGATAATAAGCATTTAGCCAACTTCTTTAGCATCATAGTCAAAGTTTGAATCTAAATATACTTGGGAGCCCTGAGATTTTTCTGAGTTGCAGTTGGCCATTAGCCATTATATGGATTATATTGATGGGCTGCTTTGATAACCCATGCTTGGATCTCTTAGCACCTATGTAACCACAGAAGCTTAACCAAAGCACCTGATTTCTTTGGTAGTTTCTATTTGTTAAATGTAAATTTCTGGGTTTTAATTAAATTACATATTCCAGAAAGTTAACAGCTTTTCTTGAAGTCAACTGGAAGTTCTGGCATTTAGATGTTTGGCTCCATGAATTGGTCACACCAACTCCTCTAACTTCCCTGCCTTTGAAAATGTTATGGTTGGGGGCTAGCAGGTGGCATAGTACTTACGTTGCTGGACTCACACATGGCCTACTGTGGTTTGAGTCCTGGACTCCAGAGGCTTGAAAATCATGCTTGGTATGTATGTGTGCATGTGCCTAAGATCCCAAGAGGAGAACTGAGGAGAAGGGATTGCAGTGTGGCCATCCCTCCTGGGGGGGGGGGGGGTGATTTTTCACTTTCCCCTCTCACTGCCCTTCTCTCTCTCAGATGAGCACTCCTGCCCTGAGGCAAAAACTTCTTTTTAAAAAAGAAAATGTTGTGGCCTAGTCTGAGAGAATTATCTTTTATTGCATGTGACTTACAATGGTCTATGAGCAGAATAATTTTCAATGCTACATCATGGTGGAATAGTTTTGAAATTATCTTAAGAACTCGAATTGAGTAAAAACCCAGATAAGTGTATTTCCACCAGCGTGAACAGTCCCGCTGAGGTGTATAAACATAGAAACAAACATCTTTCTCAGTGCTCAGTCTGCACATGCTTGAGCAAAGCTAAAACTGCCACAGATTATTCCTCTGCCTCTTGACTATCCAGTTTCTTATATCATCAGTTGTCAGCCTTATCCTCATTTTACCAATGTTTAAATATTGGGGGTTGGAAAAGTCATGACACATTTTACATAGAAAAAAATACATCATGACTTCTCTGATAACCCAATATACACTTTTAAGGACATCTTAGAATACAGGAAATGCAGTAATGTATTGTTGATTTTACATATGATGAAACCAAGGTTTTTGGAGGTTAACTAATTTTTATCTAAAGAGAGGGGAGAAGCACCCCAACAGGGCATGATCACGATACAATCCCCTCTCCATTTCAACGTTCGTTGGAATTTGGGGCATACACGCACACGTGTTTTTCAAGCCACTGGGACTGGTATTTGAACTGTGGTTGACTATCTGGGATCTAGCTCTTTCAGCCACTAGACAACAGGTCAGCCCCTGTCTTGCTCTTTTTAAACGTAATGTAAGGGGGCCGGCAGGTGGCGTGGTGGTTGAGGGCACTGGACTTCCACGTGACTGCCTGCAGTTAAAGTCCTGGACCTGGCAATTTGCTTCCTTACTTTTTCTTTTTTTCTCTTTTTCTCTGTCTCTCTGGTCAAATTAAAAAAGAATAATAATAATAAATAAAATAAATAATTGGGACCAGCAGATGTCGTAATGGCTATATCGCTGTATTCCCATGTAGTTGACCATAGTTTGAGTCTCAGACCCTGTGGCTTAAACTCATACCGGGTGCATGTGCGTGCATGCCCAAGATCCCGATAGGAGAATGGAGGAGAAGGGATTGCGGCATGGCCATCCTCCCTGGGGGGTGATTTCTTGCTTTCTGTCTCTCTGTCTGTCTCTGTCTTTCTGGCAAGCGCATGCACCCTATAGCAAAAACCTCTCCAACAAATAAGTAAGTAAGTAAGTAAGTAATGTAAGACCCACCAATACACTAATTGTTACTGTACATAGAATTTTCTTTTACTGGCTAAGTGATGGAATACATACTTTTTTTGGGATACCAAATAGAGTGTGGCAGCAGCTTGACTGCATTTTAAATGGAAGCCGGCTGGCTGGCATGGTCCTTCATATAAAGAGAAGGCGCTAGTGATAGTCTAGGATACCATGGCATTTCACTTGGTAATTGTGACTTTAAATAGTGCTTTCATGATTATATTAGGACCATCTTTGACATATAAAACATATGTTAATGCTAGTCCAAGGAGAGCCTCCTGAAGTCTGTTATAATTCTTTCTTTGTGAAGCCAAATATCTCTGTCTTATTGATGTTATAAGCAACTATAACTTTAGGTATTCAGTGGTTAATGGTTAGAATATCCCTTTGAGTTTCCGTTGCTTTGGGGGTAGAGATTACTGCTAGCTGCAGTTGGGGGTATGCACAGAGGTGGGAAGGATGTTGAGTTGTGCCCTAGAGAATGGATAGGATATAGATAGACTGGGACTCATTCCAAGTCATACAATTTGGAAATCATTTCATTTTGGAAGTAATTTCTAAATGACAGTACAGGAAAACCTGTCTTTTAGGGATTGCCATCACCCTTTTCCTCATCAGGAAAACCACTGCCAGGCAGTACATTAGTCATTAATAAACACAGGCAATCATGTTTTCCTATCTTTCTACTGAAGAGACATTGACACTGAAGATTAAGTAGGAATTAGTCCAGGGACCAGCAGATGGCGTAATGGTTAAATTGCTGGACTCCCATGTAGTTGACTGCAGTTCGAGTTCCAAATCCAGCAGCTTAAAACTCATACTGAGCATATGTGTGTGCGTGCCCAAGATTCCGAGAGGAAAATAGAAAAGAAGGGACTGTGGCATGGCCATCCCGCCTGAGGAGTAATTTCTCTCTTTTTGTTTTTCTCTCTCTAGTGAGTGCACACACTCTATAGCAAAAATCTCTTAAAAAAAAAAAGAAAAAGTAGGAATAGTCTGAGAAAAACTGGAGAATGACATTTTAGGAAAAGGGAGATGTGAAGCTTTTTTTTCTTTTCTTTATTTTTTTGGAGAGGTTTTTTTGCTATAGGGCGTGTACACTCGCCAGACAGACAGAGAGAGACAGAGAGACAGAAAGCAGGAAATCACCCCCCAGGTGGGATGGCCACACCGCAGTCCCTTCTCCTCCATTCTCATCTCAGGATCTTGGGCACGCATGCACACGCGCCTGGTGTAAGTTTATGCCACTGGGTCCGGGGCTCGAACCGCGGTCGACTACCTGGGAGTCCAGCGACATAGCTATTATGCTAACTGCTGGTTCCTGAAGCTTTTGAGGTAAGAAAGAACTTGTCTTTTCAGGGGACACAGAGGCCAGTGTGTTTGAACTCACTGAGTGGGAGAGTAACTCAGTGTAGTTTGAAGGTAAGATTATACAGGGCTTTAAAAAGGATCATTTTGGTAGTCTTATAACTATGCTCTGAGACAGGTTAGTTAGGAGTCTAATGCAGTCAGGCAGGGAAGAGAGATTATGGCAGCATGAATTATGATTTGGCAAAGAGGTAAGTAAATAGATTTGAGAGTTATTTGGAATTGTTAGTTATGATTGGTTAAGACATGGACCTTATACGTCTTATGTCCTTTTAAAATAATCTTTCATGGGTCCAGCAGTTAGTGTAATAGCTATGTCACTGGACTCCCGTGTAGTCAACCGCTGTTCAAGTCCCGGACCTGGTGTCTTAAACTCACACCGGGTGCGTGTGCGTGTGTGCCCAAGATCCTGAGAGGAGAATGGAGGAGAAGGGATTGTGGCGTGGCCATCCCCCCTAGGGGGGTGATTTCTCGCTTCTATTTCTCTGTCTCTCTCTGTGTTTCTGGCGAGCACACGCGCCCTATAGCAAAAACCTTTAAAAAAAAAAACACTCGTTCATAAAACTCAGTTTTATAGCTCTACTCTGTCCTATGTCAAAATTTTTCTTAGCTTTGTTATTCTTGTGGCCCAGCTTTATAATACCTTGATTAAGTAGACGTGTATAACCACCTTTGTTTTTTTCTTATTCTTGTCTTTAGAGCAATTTCTGCTAATTACCAATAAGATAGTTTGCCAAAGGTGTATTGCACCTGATAGCTGTAAAAAGTTCCATACTTACTCTCTCTCTAATAGTGAAATTTGAACCTGGTTCTTTCTGTGCTTAATTTTTTGGTCTGTTACTAAAGTAGCGTAATAAGGCTGAGCTGCCTTTAAGGAATAAGTATGGGGCCTCATGAAGTAGTTTTCTGTATGCTTTTTTGTTTTTAATTTCAGGTTCCATTGCAGCCATGATATTTTTGTACCTTATTTTTTCCCAATAAATTTAGTTTCTATTTTATTAAATATTTCTATGTAGAATTTTCAGTCTTTCAGAACACTTCAAAGATAGTCTTCCTGCCTCTTTTATTTCAGTTTTATAGCACTATAATTCAAAATAACGTTGAACCGAGCGATTTCAGATATCTCGGAAAGTGCTGTAGATTACCTAGGCGCTCTTTAAATACTACAGCTTGACTTTTGAACTAGGTTAATAAATATGTATGATATTAGTTATTTTTCATCCAGAGTGTTTTACATTTTGGGATATATGTATTTTTTATTTTATCCTGTTATTTATTTGAATATATGTATATTTAACAGTCTTTTTAGAATTTTTAGGCTTTCTCTTTTTATTCTTGTGTGTCTTAACATTTCCTATGTGGAAGCATTTTGTCTTTTTACTTAATTGGTTTCCTTTTAATTTTTTCTAAAATATCTTACCATAACACAACTTAAAAGGACATTTCTTAGATGAAAGGCAAGAGCCCTCTTATTTTAATAACAGTTGCTGCAAATAGTGCAAAGATGAAAGTTTTGGAGCTGTGCCTTGATTGTGTGATCTCAGAAATTTCTTACATATGATTATGCTTTAAAATATTCACTATAGTTAGCATTCAATCAGAGTGAACATTTCTTTTTCATATGGATATTTAAAAAAATCAAAGCAAAAGTTAATGTGTTTGAAAACCTTAGTAGTCGTTCTGTTGAATATATTTTGTATTTTATTTTGTAATTATCTTCCTGAAATTTTCCTAAGTGCTTGCTGATAAAACTTAATTATAGTTTAAGGGAAGCAAAAATAATGAGAGAAAGCATAAGGTTGTTAGTATTTTGAATATTCTGTAGTTTGTAATGTGACCCTTTGTAACCAAATAACGCAGTAACAGAGTTGAAGCCAGGCCTGTGTACATCTTAAAAACTATGTCCACTATTGTTTTTGTTTTGTTTCTTAATTAGCTAGAGGGTACATGTTGCTGAAGAGAGACAGAGAGAGGAAAAGCAAGGAAAAGTGAGAAAGCATCCCTGGAGGGATGACCAAACTGCGATCCCTTCTCTGTTCTCCTCTGGTGGTTCTTGGGTATTCACGCACATGTGCTTGGGGTATACTTTTCACCTGTATTTGCCACCAGCTGTTAACATCTTGCCACAACCATATTTTCTTTCTGACACACACACACACACACACACACACTTTTATTTTGTCACATTATTTGAAAATAGACTATAGACATCATGACACTTCATCTTTACGTTGGCGTATATCTCCCAAGGACAAGGGACAGTCTTCTGCATATCTACAGCACCATTATATTTCCTAAAAACATCAACATTAATTTAGTAACATTTTTTGACATATGTTCCATATTCTAGTTTTTGCAGTTGTCTCCCAAATGTCCTTTATAACAGTTATTTTTTTCATTCAGGGTCTAAGTAAAGTTTATACATTATATGTACTTTATTCTTCTTAGTCTTCCCAATCTGGGATAGTTCTACTACTTTCATTATTCTTTTTTTTTAATTTTAAATTATTTGTTTAATTTTATTTATTATTATTATTTTTAAATCTGACCAGAGAAAGATAAAGAGGGAAAATGAGAAAGCAAACCACCTGGGCCGGGACTCAAACTGCGGTTGGCCATGTGGGAGTCCAGCCCCTCAACCACCATACCATCTGGTAGCCCCCTGATTGCTCTTTATGACTTTGAAGTCTTTGTAGCTCCAGTTGTCTGCAGAACTGCCCATGTTCGGTATTCATTCTCATCTTCGTAATTAGTTCCGGTCAAACATTGCCAGGAAGTACACAGTACAACTGCCCATTGCGTCACATCGAGGCGATGATGTCATGGCTTCCTCATATAACCACTTGTGAAAATAGTGAATGCCAGGTCAACATTTCCCCCTAGTAATTAATGATCATCTTTGCTGTGATAGTTGAGAACATTTAAATATCCTGTTTCCTTAAAACATTTCACCAATGCTTTTAGGATTTATTAGTGATATTTGCTTGAATCAATTATTATATTAAGGATTATAATGATAATTTTTCTGAATTTATTATTTCTTCTGTGTTAATGAGATGTCATTCTTCTGTGAAGCTCTTTCCCCTTTTCTGTTTTATAGTAGATATTTAAAAATTCAATGTGTTATAATCCATTACCACCATTATTCCTTTTTTCAGTAATAATTTCTATAGTAATTTCTAATGTGCATATACTAATTACACATCTTTGTGGTATACAAGTGTTTTTCTCCCAATCCTGTATGCAGTGTATAATAATCAAAGCAGAGAAATAAAACATATTTACCATATGCAACATTTATTATTATTTTATATTGTGCACATTTGTCTTGATTTTTTTTTTTAATGGAAATATAACATGGGGCCAGCAGGTGGTATGGAGATTAAGGCACTGGATTTCCACCTGACTGACTGCAGTTTGAATCCCAATGCTGGCAGCCTGAAAAATCATTCAAGGTGCATGTATGTGTATGCCAAAAATCCCAAGAGGAGGATAGAGAAGGGATTGTCATGCAGCTGTCCCCCTGGGGAGTGATTTCTCAATTCTCCTCTCTGTCTCTTTCCAGTGATTGTGTGTGCCCTATGGCAAAAACCTAAAAGAGAAAAGAAAAGAAATGTAACTAATGTACATACAGTGAAATTCATAGATCATTAGTATACAGCTTGAATTATCACAGAGTGGCCACTTCTGCATAAGCATTGCTCCTTGTGTCTGGTTTACATCACTCAGTACTGTTCTTGTCTGACTCA
Organism: Tupaia tana; assembly: GCA_026018925.1. Classification (NCBI taxonomy): domain Eukaryota; kingdom Metazoa; phylum Chordata; class Mammalia; order Scandentia; family Tupaiidae; genus Tupaia; species Tupaia tana. Next base: position 22,219,237 of record JAKSZU010000023.1, read on the forward strand.
TTCATGTTTTGCATATGGTCACTTTAATTGCTATGTAGTTTTGCAATGTATGTCTACCACAGTTTATTTACTATCAGTAAATATCTGGGTTATTTCTAGTTTTTAATGATTATGGGTAAACCACTCTGAATGTTCTTATGTATGCCCTTTGTGATTAATAGTTGGGAATAGAATTGCCCATAGGAAAGGATTTTGGCAGTACTAACCTGTGATTTCTTTACCCAGGCAAAGTCAGAAGTGCCATTTTTAGCTTCCAGAATTTTCTATGAGCCTTTCATAAGTTATTAAGAGCATATTTTAGGTAAATGTTAATATATTGTATTGCTCACTATCATACTGGTTATTATCAAGGCAACCCTTGCTTCCTCAATCCAGGAAAGGAGTCTACTTATTCTGTATATCAGTTCATATGTAGATGTAAATAGAAGCTAAACATATTTAAAATTCTTTTTTGAATTGTACAATTTTATTTAGCAGAGGTAACATTTATCATGACATTAGGAGATCTTATAAATTCTGTAACTAATATAATTAAACAAAGAGAACTTGTTTATTCAACTACACACATGCAAAGATAGTTATGACTCACTGTAAAGTTGAGATTTTAGTTATAGATCTGTTTACCTGTATATCTACAGCATCACAGGAGCTTGAGTCTAAAAACCAGTATAAGAAAGAAACAGGGATAGCAAAAGTAGCAGACAAGGCAAAGATGAATTCTCTTCGTTTTATACTGTATATTCACTGAGTTTTACTATTTCTCTTTCTCTTTCAGTAGTTGCCACGGAAGAAGTAGTTACAGCAGAATCTGTGGATGGTGCAATTCAGCAAGTAGTTAGCTCAGGGGGTCAGCAAGTTATCACAATAGTTACAGATGGAATTCAGCTTGGGAATTTGCATTCCATTCCGACCAGTGGCATAGGCCAGCCCATCATTGTAACCATGCCAGATGGACAACAAGGTTAGTAGTAGACATATATATAAAGCTCATATTTATTTTAATTTCTCAGGAAATTGTGATATGTTTTCCAAAGCATTTATTTTTGCATTGAATTATATTTTTATAACCTTTTGCAACAGACTTATTTGCATAGGTTAATATTAAAGTTAGCTTTATTGGGGCTGGTGGGTGGCATGGTGGTTAAGGTGCTGGGTTACCGCGTGGCTGACAACAGTTTGAGTCCCAGACCTGGTGGCTTGCTTTCTCACTCTCTCTCTCTCGGTGTCTCTCTCTAGTCAAATATAATTTAAAAAAAAATCTTTAAAAAAATTAGCTTTATTTCTCTGAGTATGTACTAGTTGGAAAGACAAATTGGCCCCCAAGTCTTCTCTTTGCAAAATGAGTTTGAATATTGCCACAAATAATACACAAAATACATAATTCATATCGGCATTGAAAATAATTTCCTAGGCTATTTTATGCAATTGAGAAATCATACAAGCTTTTGAAAATACCATGTAAGTAGATAGTTTATTTCTTTCATGATATGAAAAGATAGACAGACACCCATAATGGGGTCTCACTATGCAGTGATCCTACCACTGAGCATCCCAGACAGCCAGGATCACAGGTATAGGTAAGATTTAGTTAGTTAGTTAGTTAGTTAGTTTTGTGTTAAGAGTTTTGCTGTAGAGTGAGTGCACTCACCAGATTGAGACAGAGAGGGAATGTGAGAAATCATCCCCTCCCAGAGTAGATGGCCACACCACAATCCCTTGTCCATTCTTCTTTCCTGGATTTTGAGCCACTTGGCATGTTTTCTAGGTGGCCAGATCTGGGACTTGAACCATGCGGTAGGCCATGTGGAATCCAGCACCTTAACTACCATGCCACTTGCTGGCCGAGGTATGGGCAAATTTAAGTCAACTTGGAATCCAAACTCTAGTTTCCTTGTGATTCCAGTATCGTACAGCAATGCCCTATCACCCATGACACAGCAGCTGGGCGTAAAATAAACCTTTAAAACCTCCATCATTTAAAAGTGTGTAACTGACATATGAATATATGAACTATATGGATAATCTAATGGAAATGATATAAATTCTCAGTTCTTCTTGAGTTCATTTGTAAATGTAGTGTGATATGAATAAAAATAAATAAAACACTTTAGTTCTCAATATTTCTTTTACTTTTTTTGTTTCTGTTTCCATTTATAACTGACAGTAAGATAGTTTTTAATGTTTTGACAAAAAGTGTTAAAGGCCACGGGACAGTTATAGTTTTCCCTATTGATTATCAAGATTATTTTGCATGGTTTCGGCTCTCACAGTCATTTTTATGGTCCTGTACTGCTGTGCAGAGCAAGGACACACTCTGTATATTTACATTTATTTAAAGAATTATTAAAAGTTCAGATAAAGTTAATCCAGTAGGAAAAGAAGCAAAGTTTATGAATGGATATTTACAGTAGTATATCCACATAATGGAATATTATGCAGCCAAATAAAAGGAAGTTTTGTATGTGGTGATACGTAAGCTACTCAAATATGTGGGATGAGCAAAGCAGTTGTAGAACAGTATTTCTATTATATGTATGTTTGCATGTGTGTGTTGTATGTATGCTACCTTTTGTGTAACAAAACCTAGAATGTATACTCATTTTGTTTATGTAGATGAATACAATGTTATTACACATACTAATAAAAATGATGGTCTCTTTTAGCAGGGTCAGGTATGAGACCTTTTAGAATATGATTGTTGAGCTACTCAGTGGCATAGTAGTTAAGGTGGCTGGATCCCACATGGCCAAGTACATGGTTCGAGTCCTGGACCCAGTAGCTTAAAAGGCGTGCCCAGTGCATGCACTTGTGTATCTAAAGTTCTGAAAGGAAGGAGAGATGGAGGAGAAGGGATTGTGGTGTGACCCATGGTGGGAGTGATTTGTTGCTGTCTCTCTGTCTCTGTCTCTCTCCAGCAAGTGCACATACCCTCTGGCAAAATTAGAAAAAAATTTATTAAAAAAAGGAGAATATGCTTATTGTTTTGAATTTTGAGCCAATACAAATTTGAATATATTGGGTTGTTGGAAAAGTCATGATAGAATTTTTTCTATACAAAATTGCTTTGTGACTTTTTCTGACAACCTAATGTTATAAAAATTTAAAGAAATAAGTAATTTAAATAGTTAGATTTCAGTAATATAAGTTAAGCAGAGAAGATAATTATGAACATCCTTACAAAAAGCAGATCAATTTTGAAATATAACTTATTTTCGATGAATAGCATTGACAATGCCAAAGTTACTTTTATTTTTAGTATACCTATCTGAAAATGAAGTAATGTATTTTTTTTTTTTCCATTTTAGTATTAACAGTACCGGCAACAGACATTGCTGAAGAAACAGTTATAAGTGAAGAACCACCAGCTAAGAGACAATGTATCGAAATAATTGAAAACCGGGTGGAATCTGCAGAAATAGAAGTAAGGAGTCTTTTACCCGGTGTGTTTTGCTGCAGTCATCCAAAATAAATTCAATTTGCTTTTCATTATTTTTTTTGTCTTTTATATTTATTACTGACAGATATTGTTTTGATGCAGAATGAAAGTACATAGTATTATCATTTTGTTTAATTTTTTTTGCCTTATACGTATAGCAAGCCTTCAATAAATAAATATTGAATGAATGAATGAGCGAGTGAAGAATTTGTTTGTAACAAAGTCTGTCATCCCAGTAGCATTGCAATGTCTTTGGTTCTTACACTCCATCATCATTTTCTGTGAAACTTACACATACCATTCTCACAAGTCACTAAAGGAGAACACCACTATTTACTGACTCAAAAACTTTTTCTTTCAAAAATGCAATGCAGATGCTTTATTAGGCTAGGAAGTCCTCTGAAAGAAGACTAGTGTTTATCAAGTGGATTATTTTTTAAAAAGCAGTAGATAATCACTTATTTTGCTAGTAAATACTTGAAGGATTAAATTAATTTAGATTAGCTGTTAATTGGATTCAGCTCCCCCTCCAAGAGGTTTGTAAGTTTAAACCAGTTTGTGTGACCAAATCATAGTTATCTCACAAGATTTTTTCCTCACATGACTGCAAATAAAATTATGTCACCCAAATTTATTGTATCAGATGAATAACAAAGTTACTGAATATCTTCAAAGGAGCAGTGGGCTTGAAATCAAATGAGCTGGGGTTGAATCCACATCTTGCTTATTAGCTTTGAGGCGGTTTATCATACCTTTCTGAGTTTCAATTCCATCTTCTCTTAAACTGAAATTTAAAATAATATCTTCATTTTAGGATTTTTATAAGAATTGAAAAGCCAATGTACTAATTATACACATTTTCATAATATTTGATAGAGGTTTATAGTATATTCGGTAAATATTTAGTAAATCTTTATAAACCTTTTCTCTAGAAAGTTTTTTTTAATGTCACTAAAAGATAACATAATTCTAACTAAAGATAACTAAAAAATACCATTCCCAAATTTATTTAGATATATGACTCCTACAACTTTGACCACAATCACAGATAATATTGAGTTAAAAAAAATCTGATTCATGATTTAACCAGAATGTTTAGTTGGGATTATAGATTTGATTAGATGGAGAGCAGTTGTTTTATTTCTTCAAAATTTAAGGTGATATGAAGGATGATGAGATTATTCACACACTAACAGTGTCTCCCATTGAGCAGTGTTAGTATGTTTATTAACAATCTGTTGCCTTTTTCTGATATGTCAGATGATCTTTTTTAGGCCTATAATACATTTTTTTCCATGGATTTTGCTTTAACCAATAAGACATTTTAAAATAACTTGAAGTTTTGTTAAATATAAGCTAAGGTCTTGTGGGCATTGCTGTTTTCATCAAAGTTCATTTTGAATCTTCTCTTTCACACCTTTCAGGAACCAGGAAGAATAATTTCAAATAACTGGAAAGTATGACTTGTTGTATATAAGTAAACGAGGACCAAAGAGATAGCTCTTTAGGGAGATGGAGTTCTAGCTTGATATAAAGAACAGTGTTTTTTCTCTGTTTTGTTTTATTTTTTTAATAATTAGAGCTTTCAGTTCATGGAAATGTTATTCTCCATCACTGGAAATATTCAACCAGGGTTGCATGAGCTCTTAGGACAATTGCTGAGAAATCTTGACATACAGTGAGTAGAGGTGGTAGAGGAGGCAAGGGATAAAGAATGAAGAGAGGACTAGTGTTCTCATCAAACAGGTCATCGTTTTCTTACAATAGTGACCAAGTTGTTGTTCTTTTGAATTCTTTATCTTAGATGACCACTACCATTATCTTGGGGGCAATCTTTTATACTCCTTTGTAAGTGACACCTTGACTGTTAGCCCTAAAAATTTCTATAAAGCAGTGGTTCTCAGCTGGGGCAATTTTGATTCCAGGGGATATTTGGCAATGTCTGGAGACATCTTTGATTGTCACAAGTAGCATTCCCAGGTAGACATCCTATGATGAATGCACAGAGCAACCTCCCACAATAAAGATTATATGATCCAAAAATATCAATAATGCTGACATTGAGATTGCTCTAAAGGAATGAAAAATTAACAGTTACACTGAATCTAACATGTTTGGTTTTTCTCTGTGTGTGTCTACAATTAATCAGTGTGACTCTGAGGAAAGTGCCAAGAGTTTATGTACACAGATTCCCAACCAACAAGGGAGAGGTCTACCAATAGTTTCTTGGAAAATTAGTTTAAATCGCAGGAAATTTATTATAAATTGTTTGGCTTTTGGGACCAGCAGTTAGCGTAATGGCTATGTCGCTGGACTCCCACGTAGTCGACCGCGGTTTGCGTCCCAGACCCGGTGGCTTTAACTCACGCTGGGCGCGTGTGCATGTGTGCCCAAGATCCCGAGAAGAGGATGGAGGAGAAGGGATTGCAGCATGGCCATCCCCCCTGGGGGGTGATTTCTCGCTTTCTGTCTCTCTGTCTCCGTCTGTCTGGCGAGCACACGCACCCTATAGCAAAAACCCCTCCCCAAAAAAAAAATTGTTTGGCTTTTATGTCTGTATTATAACAATATAGGAAATTAAATAGGTTTGTTTTTTGGAGGGGAATGTATGAATAAGACACCAGCTAGCAATGATATGTATGATTTCATCAATACCTCTTATTACTACTGCATTGAAGATATTTTTGGAAGAAATAGTGTTTTCAGATTTCTTCCATAAGTAAACAACATTAGAATATTCTGCATTGACATTAATCTTTGTGCATGTGGGAGGGAAGAAATGTAGTTAATGTATTAATAACAAATTTTCTCTGTTGTGCGAATTTAGGAAATATGTTTCCTTTTTCTGTGGAGAGTAGAGATAAACGTGTTTATAGAAAATTTTATTGTTTTATTTTTAAATTTTATTTTTTAATAAAATGCTTATGTCCTGTAACTAGTGGTGGATTGGGATCTTGGTGCTTTTTCAAAATTAATTTCTGTAAACTTTATTCAGTGTTTTATTTGATGCAGATTTTTTTTTCCAAACTGTTTTCCTTTTAGTAATGGATATCCTTTATCTAAGTTTAAAATTTTCTGTACTTATGTCTCTTCATAAATTTTCTTTTTAGGGCTGGAGATGGTAAAGTGTTTTGTAGAGGGCCAGATAGCAAGTATTTTTGGCTTTGTAAGCTATCCAGTCTCTGTTGTAGCTGCTCATTTCTATGGGAAAGCAGCCATAGAGTATTTGGAAGCAGGTGGTATTGTGGTGGAGGCGCTGGACTCCTACATGGCTAACTGTGGTTTGAGTCCCAGGCCTGGCAGCTTGCTTTTTTATTTTTCTACCCCAGTCAAATTAAAAAATAATAATAATAAATAAAATTTGATAAATAATTATACATAACAGAAAAAAGAAAATATGGAAGTTATGGGTATGGCTGTATTTTTAGAAAACTTAACTTATAGGGACCAGCAGTTGGCATAATGGCTATGTCGCTGAACTCCCATGTAGTTGACCGCAGTTCAAGTCCCGAACCTGGTGTCTTAAACTCACACTGGACGCTTGTGCGTGCGTGCCCAAGATCCCGAGAGGAGAAGGGATTGTGGCATGGCCATCCCCCCAGGGAGATGATTTCTCACTTTCTGTATGTCTGTCTCTCTCTGTCTTTCTGGTGAGCGCATGTGCCCTATAGAAAAAAAAAACTCTCACAAAAAAAAAAAAGAAAGAAAGAAAAAGAAAATTTATAAAAACAAGATCATATTTGTCATATTTGGCCCAAGGCAGTTATAAAGTTGATGTTTATACATAAGCTAACAGCTCACATACTTTGCCTAATTAGTCTCTTTTTAAAAAAATTAAGTGGTTGGGACCAGCAGTTAGCGTAATAGCTATGTCGCTGGACTCCCATGTAGTCGACTGCGGTTCAAGTCCTGGACCTGGCAGCTTAAACTCACGCCAGGTGCGTGTGTGCGTGTGTGTGTGTGTGTGTGTGTGTGTATGTGCCCAAGATCCTGAGAGGAGAATGGAGGAGAAGGGATTGCGGCGTGGCCATCCCCCCTGGGGGGTGATTTCTCGCTTTCTGTCTCTCTGTCTCTCTCTGTTTTTCTGGCAAACGCATGCGCCCTATAGCAAAAACCTCTCCAAATAAAAAAAGAAAAAAAATTAAGTGGCTAGGAATATGAATATGGAATCACATATAGGTTTGAATTTTATAATTTTCTGATTGTGTGATCTTGGTCAAGTTATTTAACCTTTCAAGGCGTGGCTTCTCATCTGTCAAAAGTAGAAAATGATAGGCATATGTTGTGAGATTGTCAAAGGATCAGATGAGAGTACCTGTGAAGGACTGGTACTGGTGGGCGTGAATGGTAATTGCTATTGTTGCTATCTTTCAAAAATTTACATTGAGATAGGTAGAAGAAATCACTGGAGCTTTTTTTGTGTGTGATAGCTAAAGCAAAATACAAATTTGAATATTAGAAATTATGTATTAAAAATTAATAAGACTGGGGCTAGCAGGTGGTGTGCTGGTTAAGGCGCTGGACTCCCACATGGCTAGCCACAGTTCGAGTCCCCGACCTGGCAGCTTGAAATTAACGCCTGGTATAGAGCGCCTATGTGCCCCAAATCTCAGGAGCATGTAGGTGAAGGGATTGCAGTGTGGCCATCCCCTCGGGGCGGGGGCGTGATTACTCATTTTCCCTATCACTGTCTCTCTCTTTCCAGAGCGCACAGGCCCCATGACCAAAAAAAAAACCCTAAAAACAGAAACAAGATAAGACTTAGAGATCATTGCTGCTAGACAAAGCAGAACTCAAGAATCTGCTTGAATCTGTTTGAAAATTAAAAAGCAGAGGCCAGCAGTTTGCATAGTGGTTAAGGCACTGGACTTCCACATGTTTGACCTCAGTTCGAGTTCTGGACCTGGTGGCTTGAAAAATCACACCCGAGGGAACCAGCAGTTAGCGTAATGGCTATGTCGCTGGACTCCCACGTAGTCGACCGCGGTTCGCGTCTCGGACCCGGTGGCTTACAACTCACGCCGGGCGCGTGTGCGTGCGTGCCCAAGATCCCGAGAGGAGAATGGAGGAGAAGGGATTGTGGCGTGACCATCCCCCCTGGGGGGTGATTTCTCGCTTTCTGTCTCTGTGTCTCTCTCTGTCTGTCTGGCAAGCGCACGCGCCCTATAGCGAAAAACCTCTCAAAAAAAAAAAAAAAAAATCACACCCGATATGTGTGTATGTGTGCACAAAATCCCAGGAGGAGAATGGAAAAGAAGGGATAGCAGTGTGGCCATCCTCCCTGGGGGGGTGATTTCTCACTTCCCCGCTCACTGTCTCTCTCTCTCTCTCTCTCTCTGGTGAATGCACACTCTCTATGGCAAAAGCCTTAACGTCTTTCCTTGCCTTATAAATCCACTGCCTAATGTAATAAGAATACATTCCAGTCTGTTTCTCAAGCTGCCGGGCTAGGGTTCCAATCACAGTAGATAATATGGGATCCAGCTCCCTTCATTGCTGTCCTGTGGGACCATATTTCAAAATATCTTGAAATACGTACTAGAAATTGTACTGAACTGTGCTCATCTATTTTTGCACAGTGGTTGACCATGGGCAGCAACTGTGAAAAGCAAAACTGAAAATAAGTGGGGGGATACCGTGATCGGTCACTCCACTTCTGGTGGACCCATGTGAAGAAAAATTTTAGAAATAGCTTCATTTTTGTGTGGGAAGGAATGGGGACACAGGTAGGCAGGAGGATTACAGATGCTTCTCATTGTGAAGAGGAGGGACTCTTGTGCTGTTCGCAGCGGGCGAGTGTCAAGAAGACTGGCTATATATTTACAGGACGAGACTGCCACACTGTCCTTCCCCAGCAGGCTGCCTTCACCTTTAGTTCCTCTGGCCAAGTGTCTTGTCCAGTGTGAACCTGGCCTGTCCTGTGATTTCTAGTCCTACCTGTGGCCTCTAACCTGCCAAGAGGTCCTGAGCCTCCAGGTGAGGTTGCCTGGTTCCTAAGACTGCACTTCCCTTGAGCTTGGACCTGTGAACCCATGTGCTTACTAGAGGTATGAGAAGGGGATTTTGAAATGGTTTCCCTGAAGTAACTGAATAAAGTAGAGTGAGTGAGAGGAGAAGGAATACCATTTTCAGTGGATTGGATTTGTGTTTCTCAGTTTATTATGAATTTAGCAGGTACATTTTATACCTGTGTAATTTAATGGATTGCAGTAGAAAATTTAGTATTTTATTGATTTACAAGTGGTATAATTTAGAAAACAATAATGTTGATCAGTACTGCTTATTTTAGAGATAAACTGTCCTGCTTGCAATTGTAGAGGAAGATAGTTTTAAAAGCAGTGATATTATGATCTCGTAAACCCATCTCCTTACTGTGTGTCCTTGGGAAAGCTCCATAATCATGAGCATCATTTTCCTCGTCGCTAACACGGGCATCATGTCTACTTTGGAGATGTATTGGAAGTCACTTGTCTAGTCGTCGAGTGGGTGCTCAATGAATATTACCTGTAGATAAACATACCACAAGTAGAGATTTAAAGAGTTCTAGTTGTGTATTTCCCTCTTAAAGTTCTCTAGTTCTCAAAAAAAAAGAATTATTTATTTATTTAATTCCATTTGTTATTATTTTTTAATTTGACCAGACAGACAAAGAGAGAGAAAGGCAAAGCAAGAAAGCAATCTGCCAAATCTGGGACTTGAACCGTGGTTCGCCATGTGGGAATCCAGCGTATTTAACCACCACGCCACCTGCCGGGTCCCCCGGGTTTTTTTTTTTTTTTTTTTTTTTTTTTTCGAGAGGTTTTTACTATAGGGCGCGTGCGCTCGCCAGACAGACAGAGAGAGACATAGAGACAGAAAGCGAGAAATCACCCCCCAGGGGGGTGGTCATGCCGCAGTCCCTTCTCCTCCATTCTCCTCTCGGGATCTTGGGCACGCACGCACATGTGCCCGGCATGACTTTTAAGCCACTGGGTCCGGGACTCGAACCGTGGTCGACTACGTGGGAGTCCAGCGACATAGCCATTACGCTAACTGCTGGTTCCCCCCAGTTTTTATAGTACATATAAAAAGTACAGATACCCTATTTGGGTTCATTCTTAGTTTTATTTCTAATTAGAAAATAGCTTCCTTGAAGTCAGAAGCTAATGTGTATCTCATAGCATGGAGAGAACTCAATTAGCTTAGTTATTAGTGAGTTGGTTGAAAGGGTGAGATATCTAGGGAGTACCAGTACATACATAGCTACTTTTGGCCACATGGGTATTTTGTTTTTGAAGGATGTGTGATTATATATGTTAATGTATTTTGTGCACATATTGAAAAACTATTTTCTCAATTAGGAGAGAGAAGCTCTTCAGAAACAGCTGGATGAAGCGAATCGAGAAGCACAGAAATATCGGCAGCAGCTTCTAAAGAAAGAACAGGAGGCAGAGGCCTACAGACAGAAATTAGAAGCCATGACTCGTCTTCAGACTAATAAAGAAGCTGTTTAATTGAAATGAACATGTAGTTTGATTTCACTTTTGGTGGAGAAAGAATACGATCTTGAACTGTACACAACAAGGGTACAGTCATGGAAATACAGGAAAATAGAAGAGACTACGAATTGGTAATTGGACTTAAGCCATGAGCTCTGAGTTCTTGTAACATAAAATTTTACTTTAGAGGTTGTGAAATGTATTTAAAACTGAATTCTGTAAATAGTTTTTGTTTTTTTTTTTTTTTACAGTTCCAAATGAGTTGATAAAGATTCTTGAAGAGATCCAAAAATACAATAAGCCACTGTTTTTGTGAATTCTTTCTGATTTTTAGTACAGACCTTAATTTCTCAGAAACAGGACAGTTTTAAGGGTGATCGTTGTTGATTAGACCAAATGTTGTGTAATAATTATGGAGGACTGATGCTGAGATTATTCCTGTAGGTGTAACTTCTATATGAAGAGATTTCTCCCAGGAAATCTTTGTACAGCTTTAAGTTGTCTCAGATTCTCTGAAAACATTTTTTTAGAAAGCAAAATTTTTATATTTGTTCAATTTCAGCTATACCCAAGTAGATTTACATGTATATGAAGCAAATATTTTTTAAAATTTCTGTTTGTACATATTCTGCATGTTTTATAATTTCAAAGTGCATCCCTTACATAGGTCTTTTTCCCACAAAGATGAAGAATCACCCGGGGGGGAAAAAACCTTTTACTCTGTAGGTCATTGAAGCTAAGTGAGCTAGTGGCTGGTTTTATTGGAATGACAATGTTCTTGGAAGGAGCAGCTTACAAGATAACTTGAATTTGCGAACTCCGCAGAATCTATGCTTTTCTGAAAATTTCATAGTGGGGACGTGAAAACTGTATTCTGTGCCTTCCATCATGATTTCCACATGAAAGCACTTTAAGGCACTGGATTTTAAGATAATGTTTTTGGAAAACTCAATGCTTATGGGTTTCTGAAATATTTCATGGACTTATTCCCCCCTCCCAGGAAATTATTCTTATGAAAAAATAATTGCTTTTGTATGTAGAACAAGAATTTTTTGTACTACAGTGATGCTATCGCTATGTCTGCGGTCACTGACTTTTCCCTGTGAAAGCCCCAGTGTCTGTGCTGTGACTCGCTCTCATCCCAGTGTTGTTGAATTCCACAATGTATGGACATACATTCTATTTTGTAAAACATAACTTCAAGCCCTTTTTTTCTTGCTTTATTTTTTAATGTTTTATTGCTTTATCAAAATGTTTAAACCTGAAAGCTCTCTGGATTACCTATACTGTATAAAGAAGCAATTACCCTTAAAACTGTACTCTGGCCTACTTTTCTATTTTACAATTAAATATCTTTTCCACATATATTCAGTGTAGACTTATATTTTGACTGTATTTTATTCACACATTAAAATTTTTATTCTACCATGAATTGGAGCTATATTCTACCATAGGAAAAGGTCTTATACTCTTCAATCTGTGACTTAAAAGTCCCTGAGGTTGGAACTAGCAAGTGGCGTAATGGTTAAGGCGCTGGATTCCCGTATGACCAACTGCGGTTTTAGTTCCAGACCCAGTAGGCTTGAAACTCATGCCGAGTGTGTGTGCGTGCACGCATGTGTGTGTGTGTGTGTGTGTTTGTGCGCGCGCTGCGCGTGCCTAAGGTCCCAAAAGGAGAAGGGAATGCTGCTTGGCCACACCCCCAGGCAGGTGATTTCTCACTTTTTCCTCTGTTTCCATGAGTGCATGTACCCTATAGCAAAAATCTATCTCAAAACGAAAGTAATCCCCAAGGTGACTTTATGGCAGGTTTTTTTTTTTTTTTTTTTTGAGAGGTTTTCGCTATAGGGCGCGTGCGCTCGCCCCAGACAGACAGACAGAGACAGAGAGATAGAAAGCGAGAAATCACCCCCCAGGGGGGATGGCCACGCTGCAATCCCTTCTCCTCCATTCTCCTCTTGGGATCTTGGGCACACATGCACACGTGCCCAGCGTGAAGTTTAAGCCGCCGGGTCCGGGACGCGAACCGCGGTCGACTACGTGGGAGTCCAGCGACATAGCCATTACACTAACTGCTGGTCCCAATGGCAGGTTTTTTGTTCTCTCGCTGCAGTTGTCAGGTGTAGTGGTTCATGTAATAAAAGAATCTGTGGACTGACATCCTGATGGTTGCTGCTTGGAGGCTCTTAAGGTTTTAGGGCAAACTTACGAACTGTCTGTGGAAGAGAACTTTTATTTTTCAATTTTCCACTAAATTTGGGATATTTTAAATTACTCAAAACTAGATTTTTTAAAATGCCAGGCTGTATTTTCTGTAGCATGAAGCTTTTCTCTGCAGTCCTGAAAAGCTGAGAGCTGTTTTTGGTTACTTTAGTGCCTTACCTAATCACTTCCGATGGGATGCTGGTATTAGCAGTCAGGTACCCTGACGTATGCAGCGGCGGAGTGGAAAGGGCCTGTGTGTGCACCCTAGGGTACAGCTGCCATGGAGTTTTACTCCAGACCTGGCTGGCCCTGAAAAGCCTCCAGGCAGTGTTGGAAGCAAGCGTAGGAAAGCTAACTGCCTTCTTCGAATTCTGGTCTCCTTTGCTGCTAGAGACATTACCTGATATAAGAAAGGAATTTTTTTTTTTTTTTTTTGAGAGGTTTTTGCTATGGGGCGCGTGCGCTCTCCAGACAGAGAGAGACAGAGAGACAGAAAATGAGAAATCATCCCCCAGGGGGGATGGCCATGCCTCAATCCCTTCTCTTCCGTGCTCCTCTCGGGATCTTGGGCACGCATGTACACGTGCCCGGCGTGAGTTTTAAGCCACCGGGTTGGGACGCGAACTGTGGTTGACTACATGGGAGTCCAGCGACATAGCCATTATGCTAACTGCTGGTCCCGAAAGGAATTTTTTTTTAAGAGAGTTTTTTTTTTTTTTTTTTTTTTTTTTTTTTTTTTTTTTTTTTAGCTATAAGGCTCTTGCACACTCACCAGAGAGACAGACAGAGACAGAAGGACAAAGCACGAAATCAACCCCCACCCCCACCCCCACCCCCAGGGAGGATGGCCATCCTACAATCTCTTCTTCTCCATTCTTCTCTCGGGATTTTGGGCACACAGGCACATGCGCCCAGCATGAGTGTAAGCCACCGGGTCCGGGACTTGAACCACAGTCGACTCCTTTGGAATCCAGCAATGTAACTATCACGCGGTCTGCTGGTCCATAAGAAAGAATTGTAACTCTAATAACAAGCTGATAATGATGGTAGAAAATACTTGCTGCTTAAAAGGAGTAAATCTGATAGTATGGGGTATCGAGATATCTTCGGGGAAGAGCACTTTTTCACAGTCATTGTCATACTAGACTTGTGTGTTCCTCAGTCACCTACATCTGAGTTATTGTGCTATGAAATTGATACTTAGCCATGAATTTGTAATTAAAACTTCAAGTGGGTTTCCTTTTTCTTTAAACTTTACTCACACTGTTTTCAGATTATCAGGAAAAACTTTGCTTTCTAGTCACACTCAATGATGTTCTGAACAGAGGGTTAAAATAAGTGATAGATGAGGCCAGCAGGTGGCATAGTGGTTAAGGCACTAGACTCCCACATGGTGATCACAGTTTGAGTTCTGAACCTGGTGGCTTGAAAATTATACTGGGTGCATGTGCATGCATGCCCAAGATCCCAGGAGGAGAATGGAGAAGGGAGTGAGTTGTGGCCATAACTCCTCCCCATCCCCCCGGGGAGGAGTGGTGATATCTCACTTTCCCTCTCACTGTCACTGTCTCTCTGGTGAGTGCACATACCCTATAGGAAAAATCTCTTTTTCAAAAAAAAAAAAAAAAAAAAAAAAGGCCTAGTCACACGGCAGTCCTTTTTCTGAGCCCACACATGTATGTCCAAAGTGTTTCTCTTTTTTTCCCCTTCAGGTTTTTGTCACAGGGCACATATGCTTGCTGGAGAGAGACAGAGACAGTGAGAGGGAAAGTGAGAAGTCACCCCTCAGAGGGAATGGCCATACCACACTCCCTTCTCCTCCATTCTCTTCTTGGGATTTTGGTCACACACACATACATACCTGGCATGATTTGCAAGCTGCTCGGTCCAGGATGTGAACCGTGGCCAGCGCATTAACCACCATGCCACCTGCTGCTCCTAACCCTAACCTTGACCCTCTCCCCCAACCTGAGTGCTGAGTGCTGAGGCTGAGACTTGAACTCTGTCAGGTCACATGGGATCTGGATTCTGAATAGCTAGGCCAGGTATTAAAATGCAATGAAACTCTATAGACTTTAACATGGAAACCTGGTGTGATGATACCTATTTGTTGCACCAAAATAAACTTGTACTTTAATTCCGTTTTCTCCACCAACTTTGTGAAATCCCCATGTACTTCCCAAAAGGGCTTGTGATGTCATTTGTTTCCACTGACTTTTAGAAATTAGATTCCTGTGTCAGTCTTTCATGGTATGGATGGAAGAATAGTTCTGTTCGTTTACTCTGACACTGGATCGTTTCATTTCTTTTAAAAATGAACACGAAATGGGGGACCAGCAGTTAGCGTAATGGCTATGTCGCTGGACTCCCACGTAGTCGACCGTGGTTCGCATCCCGGACCTGGTGGCTTAAAACTCACACAGGGCGCGTGTGCGTGCGTGCCCAAGATCCCAAGAGGAGAATGGAGGAGAAGGGATTGCGGCATGGCCATCCCCCCTGGGGGGTGATTTCTCGCTTTCTGTCTCTCTGTCTCTCTCTGACTGGCGAGCGCACGTGCCCTATAGCTAAAACCTCTCCAAAAAAAAAAGAAAAAAAAATTAACACAATACGTGTACATATTTGTGGGGGTACAATGTGATTTTTCAATATGTGAACAAAATGTGTAATGATTAAATCAGGGTAACTGATATTGCCATCATCTTGGTCATTACTTTGTGTTGGGTCCTTTATTTTTAATGATAGTAGAGACTTGGGAGTTGGAGAGCTTTCTTCTGTAACATTCAATAGAACAAAATCAGGGGTCAGCAGGTGGTGTGGTGGTTAAGGTGCTAGATCCCACAGGGCCAACTGTGCAGTCCAAGTCCTGGACCCTGTGGCTTGAAAATCATGCTGGGCACGTGTGCCTGTGTGCCCAAAATCCGGAGAGGAGAATGCAGGTGTGATTATGGTGTGGCCATCCCCCGCTTTCGGTTGATTTCTCACTTTTCCTCTCTTTTCAGGGTAGCACATGTGCCCTATGGCAACAACTTAAAAAAAGAAAAATAAATTAGGGAATAAATGGGAAATCTCACTTAATGAAGACTGAGGTCTATACTTGTTTGTAATAAAAAGGTCTAAATACAAATACATTTATCGAAAACATACTGTTAATGAAAATCTATGTCAGTATATGTGACCTCAGCACCATCCCTTATGTTTCTTATTAAAAACTGAATTAAGCCCTTGTTCATCACAGGAATTAAGGGATCGATAGAAATATTCACGGATACTGGCCAGTCTGCAGTGACATGGGCCGTGGGGCACTGCTGTGTAATGCTGGAACCATGTGGAAAGATCCCAGATTTGAATCCTGAATCAACCTGAACCTAAGGCCCTGCTACTGGCTTGCTAGAAGCCTGGGGGGAAGATCAAGGCCTGGTAACATCCTGTTGGGGGTGTTGGTCTCGTTCTCAAAAATAAACTTAAAAGAGATTCATGAATGCTTTATTCTGATCTGACTGATTTTTTTTTTCTGTATCACTACACCACAGTTTTTCACGATCAAGTCTATAGACTGTCATTGCATTTTAATACCTGGAAGACCTTGAGAGCTAACACAAAATATAACAAGAGGAAAAGCCTTTTGAGATAAAAATCACAAAACAATGGTAGAAACCTTTATATATATCCATATGGATGGGTTCCCAAGGCATTAGCACTCTGGCTTATATGGCAAATAGAGAAAAAAAATTCTATCCACCTGGCCTCTATTAAACAAATAACTCCTCCATTATGTCAGATCAATTTAGGAATGGACTAACCAATGGATTTGTTATTTTATCAAATAATATTTACTGTACTTGGACTTCATTATAGATAACTAGTCTGTTGTGGTTTTAAGTGATGTGTTCTATTTATTTTCTCTATGTCAGATGAGAATACTTCATGCACATGGATTCAGTTTGACGTCAGTTCTCCAAATTCACTCTCAGGTAATTCTGTGTAATCTATGTTGGAAAATATAGTATCGTCACTGGAAATATGCTTCTGGTTCCAAATAAAAATGTTATCAAGGTGTTTGTGACCTATTGAAACTATTGACCGTATGTACAGATATATAGATATATAGCCTTATGTTTTCTGGTTACTTTGATATCTTGAGCTGCTTTAAAAATATTAAACTTTTTTTTTTTTGGAGAGGTTTTTACTATAGGGCGCGTGCGCTCGCCCGACAGACAGAGAGAGACAGAGAGATAGAAAGCGAGAAATCACCCCCCAGAGGGGATGGCCACGCCGCAATCCCTTCTCCTCCATTCTCCTCTCGGGATCTTGGGCACGCACGCACACGCGCCCGGCGTGAGTTTAAGCCACCGGGTCCGGGACTTGAACCGCGGTCGACTACGTGGGAGTCCAGCGACATAGCCATTACGCTAACTGCTGGTCCCCCAAAATATTAAACTTTAATGATAATCAAATATTGAGTATAATTTGGATACAATTTTAGGGACTGTTTATTTTTTAGATAAATACCATAACTTCCCTAAAAGCTATAATTTGCTTTCTAGAAAAATTTTGGCCCGGTTTCTGTCTACCATGCTTTATTAATCGTTTAGTTTTTTATTGGAATAATTTTGATCTCATGTGCATGGTTGATGTATATGTTTTGTACTATATACATATATAATGCTAGATAGCACAATTCCAGTCTTACTACTGATTGATTATATGGATTATAATTTTGAATTTTACAGATTGTTTAGATGTCTTCTTGATTTTTCTATAGGAAAATAATTTTCTTATGTGTATTTTTGTGTACTAGTGAAGAGTCAGTAATGCATATTTTTATTACTATTTTTCATGATTATCTAGGTTTAATCATCTTTATCACAACTCTTTTTTTATGGGAGAGGTTTTTGCTATAGGGCGCGTGTGCTCACCAGACAGACAGAGAGACAGAGAGACAGAAAGCGAGAAATCACCCCCCAAGGGAGGATGGCCATGCCACAATCCCTTCTCCTCCACTCTCCTCTCGGGATCTTGGGCACGCATGCACACACGCCCGGCGTGAGTTTTAAGCCACCGGGTCCGGGACGCGAACCGCAGTCGACTACATGGGAGTCCAGCGACATAGCCATTACGCCAACTGCTGGTCCCTTTATCACAACTCTTAAAAATGAAATTTAGGGGGAACAGAAGTTAAATAATTTTTTAAATTTAACTTTATTTGCTTATTTATTTATTTACTTTAATTTTACCAGGGAGGGAGGAAGGGGGAGGGGAGAGAAAGAAAGAGAGAAAGCAAGCCACCAGGTCTGGGACTCAAAATACCGTCAGCCGTATGGGAGTCCAGTGCCTTTAACCACCATGCCACCTACTGGCCCCTCCTCCTCTTTTCTAAAACACAACCACTTTCCCAAGGTTGAGATGTTTTGTTCTATCTGCATTTTTACATTATGTTCTATTACATTTATACATTATAGTAGAAACTATATAATTTCAGAAATATATAGTAGGATTTGGTGTGATTCTTACACTTCACTAAGGCTATCATACTATAAATATGTTATTCTCCTTACTGATTTTTTCAGTTAAACTATTTTAGACATTCATGTTAATACTTGAATATCTCATTTAATTTTACTGTTGCAAAATTAAATAAGATAATAATTTATCCTCTTTTCTATGTATAAAAATGTTGCTTTTGGTACCAGTAGATGGAGTAATGGTTATGTCTCTGGGCTCCCACATGGCTGACTGCAGACCCGGTGGCTTGAAACTCACGCCAGGCATGTGTGTGTGTGTGGAGGAGAAGAGACTGTGGTGTGGCTATGCCCCCGGGGGGGTGATTTCTCACTTTCTGTCTCTCTGGTCAGTGCACGCACTCTATAGCAAAAATCTCTCTCTCAAAAAAAAGTCGCTTCTAATTTTTTACTATTACAAATAGTGTTATAATGGACATCATTGTATGTGATTTCTTTATGTACATATGCTAGGTTTCTCCAAGGCATGTACGTAGTAATTAATTATTAGGCCCAAAATAGTCAACCTTACTACACATTTTCAAATTGCTTTCTATGGTATCTGTGAAAAGTGAATAGTGATGAGAATTTTCATCTCCCCACATCTCATTAATACTTAAAACTGATGGGGCCAGTAGGTGACGTGGTGGTTAGGGTGCTGGCTGCAGTTTTTTTTTTTTGGAGAGGTTTTCGCTATAGGGTGCGTGCGCTCGCCAGACAGACAGAGAGAGACAGAGAGACAGAAAGCAAGAAATCACCCCCCAGGGGGGATGGCCACACCGCAATCCCTTGTCCTTCATTCTCCTCTTGGGATCTTGGGCACGCACACACACATGTCCGGCGTGAGTTTTAAGCCACCGGGTCCGGGACGCAAACCGCGGTGGACTACGTGGGAGTCCAGCGACATAGCCATTACACTAACTGCTGGTCCCATGGCTGGCTGCAGTTTGAGTTCCAGACCTGGTGGCTTGCTTTCTCACTTTCTTTCTCTTTCTCTGGTGAGTGCACATGCCCTATAGCAAATAATAATAATCTTAAATAATTTTCTTCTAAAGAGAGATTTTTGCTATAGTGCGTGTGTGCTCGCCAGAGAGAAAGAAAACGAGACATGGCCACTCCCCAGGGGGGATAACCATGACACAATCCCTTCTCCATTCTCCTCTTGGGACTTTGGGCACCCATGCTCACATGTCTGGTGTGAGTTTCAAGCCACTGCAAACTGTAGTGACTATGTGGGAGTCCAGCAACATAACCATTATACCATCTGCTGGTCCTCAAAATAAATAATTCTAAAGAAATACTTAAAACTGTCATACTTTGTTTTGGCCAACCCGCATTGTTATGAAATTGTTTCTTTTCCCTTTTGCCTTTCCCTTATTACTAGAGAGGTTAAGCATTTTTCCTTGTTTCTTTTCAGTTTATGACCAGTTGTTTTTAATTGGTTAGTTTTTCTTACTGATTTACTGAAGCTTAATATTTTTCTAGAAATGAATCTTTTCTGGTTTTATGAGTCATAAATATGTTCTCCTACTGGTGATTTTTTTAAAAAAAATCTTTGTGTTGTCTCAGTACATAATTAGTGAATGTTTCTATGTGCAACTATTGATGGAAGAATGAAAAAGAATTCTAAGGAGTTTTATGTCAATCTAATGCCCAAGGAGCCTATAAGTAAAGGTGAAATGAAATTTTAATTTAAAACTTGATCCTTTTTTAGTTAAATACTACCTTCTTTTTATTTTATAATGTATCCTTTTCCAGATTATTAGTGGAAGGCTTGATTTTCACTTTTAGTATTTTTAAAAGATACATTACCTGATTTAATTCATTTTTCATTTTGCTTTTTCTTTTGATATTTTACAGTTACGCATTTTACGGTATATTTGAAAGGGCAATAAGTAGATTATTGTATGTGATGTTTAGTTAAGTGTTTAGGAGTGTTTAACAGCCTCCAAAAAATTAGAATTCCATTAGCTTCCTAATCCTGTAAGTCTGGCATCTTAAGAGTCAAAAACAAGAGAGTTGAGAGAGGCAGCTTGGCGTGGTGGAAAGAACATGGTTATTAAATCAGATAGTCTTGGGTTCCAATCCTGGTCTCTTCAATTATTACGTAATTTTAGCCAAGCGTTTCAATGTCTTTGAGACTTAGTTTCTCAAGGATGAGCTAGATGATGACTTTCACTGGGTCGTTGTAGAGATTGAATCAAATAAAGTGTATTGAAGGGTAGGTGGGCTGGCTCCACGGCAGCAGGTAGGCACAGCACACTGGGAGCCAGGTCCCACACGGCTGACCCTGGTTTGAATTCTGGCTCTGGTGTCTTGAAAAACGCCGGGCATGTGCGTGTGCTTGTCTAAAATCCTGACAGGGAGGAGAAATGGAGGAAAAAGGATGGCAGTGTGACCCCTGGGAGTGTTTCCAATTTCTTTCTCTCTCTTTTTCTATGGTGAGTACTTGTACCCTTTGCAATAAAAGGAAGGAAGGAGGGAAAGAGAAGAGGGCAAGGCATAGTGCTCAGTACAAAATAAACATTATTAAATTTATTTTGAGAAAATATGTAGTGAGACAGTTGCCCCTGCCCTCCCTCTTATAGGCAAATACGTGTGATTTTCTCCTACCCCACGGCAGTGCAGGTCAACTCTCCCAGGTGAGGTCTTAAGCCTGGTTACTCTGTTGTTTGTTTTTTGTTTTTTTTTTTTTTTTGAGAGGTTTTCGCTATAGGGCGTGTGCGCTCGCCAGACAGAGAGAGAGAGAGACATAGAGACAGAAAGCGAGAAATCACCCCCCAGAGGGGATGGTCACGCTGCAATCTCTTCTCCTCCGTTCTCCTCTTGGGATCTTGGGCACGCACGCACACGCGCCCGGCGTGAGTTTTAAGCCACCGGGTCCGGGACGCGAACCACGGTCGACTACGTGGGAGTCCAGTGACATAGCCATTACGCTAACTGCTGGTTCCCAAGCCTGGTTACTCTGTATAGCTGGTGCCTCCCTGGAGGAAGCTGGACTTCCCTTTCCTTCCATTACATAGCCTCTCTTTGACTCTGATTCACATCCATACACACTGTTTATTCAGGGGACAGAAATACCATTATTATGGGCACAAAAATCCCCTTTCAATACATGGTTGACAATGAAAGCAATTCCTCAATCCCAAGCAGTTGCTCGGGTGGCAGGCTGCCTGGCCCAGGCCTGTGTTTCCCTCTCATTTTCTTTCTAGCTCATGCTTCCCTCATTTATCAGGCAAGCAGTAATTCTTTGTGGGGTATCTCAGTGAAGGTGAAGGTCTGGGCTTTCTTTCTGGTGTTGCTTGGCTTCAAGGTACACCCCACTAACTTCCTTAGCTTCTTTTTTTCCTAAGTTCAGTTACACGTAGGAAGGATGGACCAGATGTGGATGATTTCACATTTCTGTTCTTCTAATCAGAACTCAATAAAACGTGTAACATACCTACTTGTATAAAAGTAAAGAATTGTTACTTAGTTCAATTGTTTTAGTTACTTTTTTTGACACATGTCCCTGTGTGTCCAGATGAAAAAACACTGATACAAACTAATTTTTTTCCACTAGAGGGTGCTTGTATTCATGGAGTGAAACAGAGGGACAGAGAGAGTTAGGGACAACAGAAAGCACCCCTTATGGGGAATGGTCACACTGTAATCCCTTCTCCTCCAACTCTCTCTCTCCTTTCAGGATTTTGGGCATACATGCACACAGGCCTGGCGTGTTTGTCACACCTCTGGGTCTGGGACTCAAACTGTGCAGTTGACCATGTGGGGTCTGGCTGCCTTATTCTTAGGCCATGGGAAAACACTTTCTGGGGGACTTTTTGTAAAAATATTGAAATTCTTTGACCCAGTAATTTTTCTTTTAGGATTTTCTTTAAGGGTGAAAAATTGGTCAATCTAATTTTTTAAAAAACATTCTTTCTTCATGAGCATGACACACACACACACACACACACACACACACAGAGATATAGACAGACAGACAAGAGGACCCTCAGCAGGGTCTGACACCATGATTCACACCCCGCCTCAGCCAGTCCTGGATCATGCACGTGCATGCCCAGTGCAATCAGGGAGGTATCCAGACAACCTGGGCCTTCCTGTGTGGGTCGTCCTTGCAGAGCGTCACTTTTTCCTGCTGCCCCACTGTCTGGGCCCTTCATTCTTACTGATAGCTAAACAATGAAATAAAATAAAACAACGACAACAGCAAAAACCCTCCACAGGCCCAGTCATGGTGATGCACAAACAGGGGCACTGCTTGGGAGTCTGGTACCACATTAGACGCCCAGTTCAGTTCTTCGGCCAACCTGAACCCACCAGGCCTGGTGATCCTAGCTCCTGGGAGGCAGGGGAAGGAGGGTCACATCACGGGAGACTGTCAGAAATCCCTCTCTTGGACTAGCCAGTAGCGTGGTGTTAAGGGGGCTGGTTCCCACGTGGCTGACTGCACCCTTCGAGTCCTGAACCTGGAGGCTTCAAAAACATGCCAGGTGCATGTGCATGTGTGCCCACAATACCAAGAGGAAACTGGAGGAGAAATGATTACGGCATGGCCATTCCCCTGGGGAGTGCTTTCTCTCTGGTGAGCACACATGCTGTATAGCAAACAAAACCAAAAAAAATGTGGAAGGCTACATGACATAGAGTCCTTGCACTTTTATCTCAATATGCACGTTTTCTTGGTGATCTGATTCAGCTGTAGATGCCGTCTATAGGCCGATAACTTTAAATATCATCTGTCTGCTGATAAACACTGAATTTATATCTGTAGCCTTCTTCCTATGAACTCCACACTTATCCACCTACTGGATGGTTCCATCTACACATCTAACTGACATTTCAAACTTGATATGCTCAAACCCCAACTCTTCACATTCATCATCCCCTCCAAACCTTCTCTTGTAGCCATTCCTATCTGGGCAATTAGCAACTCTATCCTTCCTGTTTCTTGGATCTCAGACATTGAAGTCATCTTTAACCCTTTTCTCTCTTTCATACCCATATCCAAGCCATTAACAAATCTTTTCTTTTTAAAAATTTAAAAATATGTAGAGAATCCCCCACTTTCTAGAAATAATGGTTCTTTTCATTATCTCTATCGTCTTTCCCATTCTCTAGCTCCTACCTCCCCACCGTCCTCATCCAAGGTCTGAAAGATCTCTCCAACCAGAACTTACTAAGCACCTATTTTGTGCAAGTCAGGAAGCACTGGAATGGTAAATGGGGCTCCTCAGAAAACTAAACATAGAACGGCTGTTTGATCCAGTGATTCCACTACTTGCTATCTATCCAAAGAAGGGAAGTCAGTCTGTTGTAAAGATATCTGCACACCAGAGTTTATCTCAGCAATATTTGTAATAGCCAAGATACATACTCAGCCTGTCTACCAACAGAAAATGGATTTAAAAAATGGGATGTGTACACACACACACTGAAATACTACTCAGCCATCAAAAAGAATGAAATCCTGTCATTTGAGGTTAAATCAAAGAGACTGGAGGCCACTATGTTAAGTGAAATAAATCAGGCACAGAGAGAGAGGCACCATATGTTCTTCCTCAGGTGTGGGAATTAAAAGACAAAAATATCCTTATAGAAGTAGAAAGAGAAAGAATGACTGCTACCGGCTGGGAAGGGTGAGCTGGGGGGATAGGAGGCTGTTGATGAACAGACACAACATTACATACAGAGAAGAAGGATGGTGTCTAGTGCTATGAAGTACAGAGGGTGAATGAGTTAACAGTCTAGTGTACATCTCAGAGCACCATCCCACCGCCAAAAAGGGATTTGGGAGCTGGCCCTGCAGTGCAGCAGTGAAGCCCTGTGCATAGGGAGCTGGATCCCACATGGCTGACTGCAGCTTGAGTCCTCACCCCAGGGGTTCCAGAAACACGCGGTGCCCACGTATGCATGCCCACGATTCTGATAAGGTGGAAAAATGGTGGATAAGGGAATGGCAGCATGACCTGGCACCACCGCGGTCTCTCTCTCTTTCAGCTAAGTGCATGTGCCCTCTGGCAATCAAAAATTCATTAATTAAAAAGATTTTTGAATGCTCCTGGCATAAAGTAATAACAGATGTTTAGATGATAGAAATACTAATGATCCTGATTTAATCATTATACATGGTATTTGTGTGCTGAAAAAAAATCACATTGCATGTCCCAAACACAGACTAAGACACAGGTCTTAATTCTTTTGGAATCTAAAGTCCTGTGAGAGTGCAAACAGGCCTTAAACCAACAAATCTTAATTTGCAAATTGGACTAGGTGCTTTGAAGGGGAATAGTACAATACCAGGAGGTGGTGATACAAAATGTAGACAGGAAGTCAAGAAAGCACCGTCTGAGGAGACCTTCGTAAGCAGAACTTTGAAAAGTGCCATTTTAGACTGTAAGATAATGCAGTCACTGAGGTGGAATATGACTTGATCTCGAAGACAAAAGGAGTCCCATGAGGCTGTGGCAAATGAGCAGAGAGGAGTGGGCGAGAGTATGAAGATGAGAGGAGGGGAGAGGCAGGAAGGGGACAAGCCATGGTAGGCCTTGAAGGACATTTTACAAGGAGATTGAACTCTATTCTACTTACACTGTCTTTAAAAATTGTTTGGGGCCAGCAGGTGCTATGGAGGTTAAGGCACTGGATCCCACTGGCTGACTGCATAGTTCTAGTCCAGACCTAGTGGCTTGAAAATCATGCTGGGCATGTGTATGTGCACGCCCAAAAGCCCAAGAGGAGACTGGAGGTGTGACACGGCCCCCCCCACCGCCGCCGCCCTGGGAAAGGGGCTTTCTCATTTTCCCTCTCTTTCTGTCTCTCTCTCTCTCTGTCTCTTCGGTGAGCATACACACCCTGAAGCCAAAGATTTTTTTAAAAAAGAGGAAAAATTATTTGATTTCATTTTTAATAGGTAATTAATTCTCCTGAGTGAAGTAACAAAAGTTATAAAAAGTCATCTGTGGGGAACCAGCAGTTAGCGTAATGGCTATGTCCCTAGACTCCCATGTAGTTGACTGCGGTTCGCGTCCTGGACCCGGTGGCTTAAAACTCACGCCGAGCTCATGTGAGTGCGTGCCCAAGATCCCGAGAGGAGAATGGAGGAGAAGGGACTGCGGTGTGGCCATCCCCCCTGGGGGGTGATTTCTCACTTTCTGTCTCTCTGTCTCTCTCTGTCTGTCTGGCGAGCGCACGCGCCCTATAGCGAAAACCTCTCCAAAAAAAAAAGTCATCTGTGAAATGTTCCCCCTCAACCCCTCACCCCATATGTTTAATTCCCATTCCAGGTAATTACCATTATTACAATAGTTGCTTTCTAATAATTTCAGTATTTCTTTTGAACATAAGACCAAATATACACTGTATTCTTATTTTTCTCCTGTGTTTTTAAAAAGTTCATTTTATTGCCAGAGGGCACATATGTTTTCTAGAGAGAGAGAGAGGGAGAGAGAGAGAGGGAAAGGGAGAGCATACCCAAAGGGACAGGGTCATGACCTAATCCCTTCTTCATTTCTCTGCCCTGTAGGGATTTGGGGCACACATACACATGTGCCCATGAAGATTTAATTCAAACTGTTGGACCAGGACTTGAACCTTGGTCAGACATGTTGTAACCGCCTCCCTATGTATAGCACTTACCACTGTGCTATGGGGCCAGTCCTCTCCCATTTGTTTTTACACAAAGGTACACACTATGCAGTGTTCTGTATTTTTCTGGTTAACATGTCTTGAAGTGTCCTCGTCTTTGTTGTAGAGTTGTGTTGTGTAGCTGTATCTAGTATAATTAGTTCCCTAGCAGTGGACTTTGGATTATTTCTAATATTTTGCTATTAAAAATACTCTGCAGGGCCATCCAGTGGCGTGGTGTTTAAGGCAGCTGAATCCCAGAGGACCAACTCTGAGGTTCGAGTCCTGGACCCAGCAGCCTGAAAAACTCACCAGCACATGTGCACGCGTGCTCTAAAACCCCCTAGAGGAGACTGGAGAAGGGCTTGCAGCATGGTTATCATCCCTGTGGGTTGATTTCTCACTGTTCCTCTTTCTTTTCTCCCCTGGTGAATGCATACGCCTTATAGCAAATAACTAAATTAAATAAAATCTGTTATGATCAAGAAAATAAAAGTTAAAATTTAAAAATATGGCAAGGGGCCAGCCTGTGGTGTGATGATTAAAGCAGCTGGATCTGACATGGCCCACCATACAGTTCAAGCCCCAGGCCTGGCAAGTTGGAAAACATGCCACGTGTTCATGAGTGCCCAGATCCCAAAAGGAGAGAGAAGGGATTGTGGCATAACCTTCTCCATGGCGTGTACTTTCTCACTTTTCCTCTCTCTGTCTCTCTCCAGGGAGCGCACGTGCCCTCTTGCAAATTGAAAAACAAACAAAAATAAGAAATCAATACATGAGTTCATCATCATATTGGATACATTAGAAGAGAGAACTCAAAAGTAGAAGTTTTAGTCCATTAATTTTTGTTTAATAATTGAATAACTGATGCTGAGTAATTTATAACAAACAGGGGTGTATTGGACCCGCCCTGGGGCCTAGTGGTTAGGGAAGCTGGATCCCACATGGCCAACTGTGCAGTTTGAATCCCAGCCCTGGTGACCTAAAAAGAAAAGAAATTTATTTAGCTTATGGTTTTTTTTTTTTTTCCCTTGAAACGTTATTTCTACGGCTTTCCAAGTAGACCACAGGACTGCACAATGTCTTGGAATGTCCTCAGAAGGCTCTGTCAGTGAGCAGGTAACAGAGTAAAAACCCCAGAGTCCTTTCTTTCAAATGGAAGAGGGAAGACAGAGGGACAGAGAAACTATTCAAACTTCGTCTTCTTTCCTTGTGGCTTGTGGTCTCCTCCTCCTCCTCTGCCTCCTCGGAAGCCACCTCGCCCTCCAAAGCCTCCTCGGCCTCTGCCACCAAATCCATCTCTGCCTCCTCTGCCTCCACCTTGGCCTCCAAAGCCTCCTCTGCCTCCACCTCAACCCCCCGAAGCCACCTTCACCCTTAGGCTTGGCCCAGTCCAAGGTAACTTTGTTTCCATCAATTTCACCATCTTCCATGGCCTCCTTGGCAGCTTTGACATCTTCTTCACTGTTGAAGTCTACAAAACCAAACCCTTTGGAGGATCCTGTTTCCCGGTCAGTGACTATCCTTGCACGAACAGATCCGTCAAAAGACTCCTTTAATGTCTCTTCGGTGGTGTCCTCAGACAGACCTTTGACAAACAGAGTTTTGGAGGGCTGACTTCTTGCATTAGGTGATCCCCTGGGTCCTTGCAGCTCCAACCTGATTACTCTGCCTTCAATTTCCCTTTTATTACAGGAATTTAAAGCTTCTTTAGCGTCTTCAAATGAAGTGAATTCTATAAACGCATACCCTTTAGATTTGCCATTTTGGCTCTGAGGCACTTTAATAAAAGTTGCCTTCTCAAATACTTCCTGAAGCGTTTCTTCAGTTGCCTTGTAGGAGAGGTTGCTTAAAACCAGAGTTTTTGATTCACTGCACCAAGTGCTATTCTTTCCACCCCTATAGTCTTGATTTTGACCTTTCTCTCCAGTGTAGTATAGAGAAATAGACCGCCCATCAATCTCTGTTCCCTGCTTTTCTTCAAAGGTTTTCTCTGCATCAGCTTCTGTCTTAAATTCAATGTAGGCAATCCCTTTACTTTTTCCATCTTTGCTGATTATTCTGATCTCTGTGGCATCTTCAAATACTTCTTTTAATTCATCTTGAGTGACTTTGTAGGGGAGATTTTAGGCCAAAAGTGTTCTTGCATCTCGATCTTTCTTCTTATCTTTTCCTTTTGGTTTCTCCAGTTTAATTTCATTGCCAAGACTTTTAAACCGGTGAGTTCCAAAGCTTTTTCTAGATCTTCAGCAGATTCAAAGTCAACATAGCCAAACTTCCTAGATGTCCCGATTCTGACATCCACGACAGCAAGATCATTTTTAGCAAAAACACCACTAAGACCAGTTTTTAATTCAGGAATAGATTTGTTATTGTTCAGGTTTCCAACAAACAGATGAAAGGATGGAGTTGGTTCTGTAGCTTCCACCTTCTGTTTCTTGGCCTCGGGAGCTGCTTTCTGTTTGGTCATTTCCTTCTTTCGTTTTCCAGGAACTTCTTTGACAGGCTCTTCTTCCTCCTCATCTTCCTCATCCTCATCGTCTTCATCATCATCGTCCTCATCTTCCTCCTCCTCGTCCTCATCCTCATCGTCCTCTTCATCTTCATCTTCAGCCACAGTCTTGGCTTTGGCAGGTGCAGCTTTTGCAGGAGCTTTCTTTCCTTTGGCTGGTGTGGTCTCCATAGCTGCTTCTTCAGATTCATCTTCCTCATCCTCATCTTCTTCCTCCTCATCCTCCTCCTCCTCTGAGGCCGGGCGGCAGCTGCTGCTTTCATCACTGCTGGCTCAAATTCATCCTCATCATCTTCCTCACTGTCATCTTCCTCCTCGCCACTGTCTTCCTTCTTGGCATTCTTGCCATTCTTTGCCCCCTTGGCTGCGGTGGCAGCTCCTTTCTTACCAGGAGTTGCTACCAACGCTTTGCCCGTGTGGCTCCGTTCTTGCCAGGTGTTGTGACTGCTTTGGCTGGTGTTAACAGTCTTCTTGGATGGTTATGGCAGCTGCCTTTTTGCCTGGGGTGACTGCTGCTTTCTTGGCAGGTGTGGCAACTGCAACCTTTTTTGTTGGAGAAACTACCACCCTCTTTGCTGGAGTTGTGGCGGCCTTCTTACCTTTTTTCTGAGGGATGGTAACCTCTTCTCCACTGCCATCATCTTCTTCATCTTCTGACATTTCCTCATCTTCACTGTCTTCTTCTACCTCCTTTGGAGGAGGAGCCATTTTTGGGGGGCTACCTTGATTTTTACCAGCCTTAGTGAGCTTCACCATGATGGCGGCTTATGATGGCAGAGTGTGTGGCGGGCGGGTGGCGCAGATGAGTGTTGAGGAACTCCAGCGACATTGATGGCAGCCGTGAGCACTGAAGATCCCGGAGCGCGTTCGCTCGGCGGCCAGCTACAGCTCGAGACTCTTAGCTCATGGTTTTGGATGTCCAGAGTCAAGGGACGGCACCTGGTAAGGGTCTAGTTGGTGGGAGTCCTACATGGTACAGGGCATCACACAGTGCAACAGAGCAGCCGTGTGAGTCTCTTGTCTGCTCTCTCTCTCTCTCTCTTTTTTTTTAAAGAGAAATTTTTGCTATAGGACACATGCGCTCACCAGAGAGAGAGAACTAGAAAGTGAGACATCATCCCCCAGCAGGGGTGGCCATGCTGCAATCCCTTCAGCGTGTCAGTGCCTTGGGCACACACATGTGCATCGTGCACCTGCATGTTTTCAGGTCCGTCTGGCCAGATGCAAAGTCAGCCACGAGGTGTCCGACCCCAGCTCAGTTTGCTTCCTGCTGTGCCATCGGGCTGGGCTTATCTGTCTTTTGATCCTAGCCATCCTCATGTGCATGAAGTGGTATCTCGTTGTAGTCTTTTCAATAGAAATACAAGCTCTTTATTTTGTAATAATTATACACTCATAAGAAAAATGTACAAATGGCACAGAGAGCTTGTGAATCACTCATCTAGCTTCTCTGTAATGGAAAAAAATGAATTTTTTTCTCTTTACTCATACATGTAACACGAAACACTCCTGTGACCAGATGTGTGTGGCGTTTTCCCTATACACCCAGCAATTTCCCCGTGGGTCGCAGCGGAGAATCTCAGAGTTCAGTTCGGACACTGTCCACCCGGAGATAGTGCCAGCTCTCACGTTTGAGCGCTCACTCCCACAGGCCGCGCCCCCATATCAGACGTCAGTCTCAAGAAGTAGGTTGTCACCTATACTCTAATTTTTTTTTGAGTGCCAGAAGGTGAGACTCGCATTCACTGGTGTATTCGGAAGGGTGTAGTAAAGGGCATGGCGGGACAGTCAGGTGAAGACAGAGGGGGCAGAGTACAGGGTGGGAGTGCAGGGCCTGTATGCCCTGTCCAAGTGCACCACTCTCTCAGCCTGTCCCATTTTATTTTCATTTATTTACTTTCTATTTTTTGGTATCGCCAGAGGATGTGTGTTGCCGTGTGTGCATGAGAGAGAGAGAGAGAGAGAGAGAGAGAGAGAGAGAGAGAACTGGTCATGCTGTGACTCCTTCTCCTCCTCTGTGTCTCCTCCTCTTTTTGTGATTGTTTTTGGCACACACACACACACACACACACACACACACACTGTGTTTTTGAAGTAGCCGGGTCTGGGACTCAAACCATGTAGTTGGTCTTGTGGGATTCAGTTGCTTTAACAAGTCACTGAGGTTTTCTGTGTGTGTGTGTGTGTGTGTTTAATAATTATTTATTTAATTTTATTATTATTATTATTTTAAAATTTTCTCCAGGGCACACATACTCACCCAAGAGATAGAGAGAGACAGGGAAAGTGAGAAGCAAGCTGCCAGGTCTGGGACTTGAACCATAGTCAGCCATGTGGGAGTCCAGTGCCTTAACCACCATGCCACCTTCCCTGCCACTGAGTGTTTATAGAGCTTGCTCCAGCCCTCAACACTCCATAGAAGTCAGTGGGTTGGCATGAAAGTTCCAACCCTCTAATCCTCTAATCACTTTTTCTAGTGACAAGCTCCATCCTGAGGCTATCTAGGGACCCATCTTGTCACCTCAATAGCAACCCTTCTACCACTTAAGAAATTTGAGGATTTTGTTTGTTTGTTTGTTTTAGGGCCCATGGGCTCACCAGATTTTATGTGATCTGCGGCAGGAACCAGAAACAAAGACCGATGTATTTCATATATACCACAGTGTGACATCCTTCATAACTGTAGTACGATATCAAAAGCAGAGAATTGACATTGGTAGACTATTCTTACTTAGACCTAATTCAGATTTTTACCAGTTTTAAAATGCACTTGGTTAGGGAGCTAATGTTTGTGTCCTTTCAAAATTCATGTTAAACCCTAACCTCCAATGGCATGGTATTATAACGGTGGGCCTTGGGGAAGTCGTTTGATGTTGAGGTCCTTAAAGTGGTTGGGTGGTGGGATCTAGCCACTTAATCATCACACTGCCACCTAGCCCCCTCCTTGCTTTCATTACTAGGGTTTTAAAACATTTTTGCGGGGCTGGCAGGTGGCATGGTGGTTAAGGGCACTGGACTCCCACGTGGCCGACTGTGGTTCAAGTCCCAGACCTGGTGGCTTGCTTTCTCACTTTCTCTCTCTCTGTCCCTTACTGGTCAAAATGAAAATAAATAAATAAACAGAAAGAAAGAAAGAAAGAGAGAGAAAGAAAGAAAAGAAAAGAAAAGAAAACCAAAGACACTTTTCCTGGGACCAGCAGTTGGTGTAGCGGTTATGTCACTGGACTACTACATGGTTAACTGTGGTTTAAGTCCTGGACCTGGTGACTTGAAACTCATGCTGGGCACATGTGCATGCATGCCCAAGATCCTGGGAGGAGAATAGAAGAGAAGGGATTGAGGTGGTCATTCCCCCTGGGAGGTGATTTCTCAGTTCCCCTCTCACTGGGCCTGACTCTGTTCCCGCCCCCCCCCCCCCCCCCCCCCCGCAAGTGTGCATGCCCTAAGGCAAAAACCTCTAAAAGAAAAGAAAAACAATTTTGCTTGCCAGAGGTCCTTGCTAGAGAGAGACAGAGATATAGAGAGAAGGAGAAAGCACTCCCTGTGGGGCATGGTCACATTGCAATCCCTTCTATTCCATTTTCTCCATCCCCTCATGGTTTGGGGCACATGCGTACACATGCCCACTGTGTTTCTCAGGCCACCAGGGTTGGGATTCTAAACACCTAGTCAGCCATGTCAAATCCAGCTCCTTTAACCACTAGGCTACAAGGCTGGCCTAATGATTATGGTCAATTTAATAATGCTATCTTCTGGGACCAACAGACGGCATAATGGTTACACGGCTGGACTCCCATGTAGTTGACCATGGGTTGAGTCCTGCACTCAGCAGCTTAAAACTCACACTGGGTGCGTATGTGCACACACCCAAAATCCCAACAGGAGAATGGAGTCTCCGGCAAGTGCAGACATCCTTTAGCAAAACCTCTCTTAAAAATTCTAACTAACTAAATCCTCTATTTAGTTATTGTTCTGTTTTTATTTCCTGGAGGGTACATGTGCTCACCAGAGAGACAAAGGAAGAGAGAGAGGAAGAGGGGGAGAGTGGAAGCCCTCACATGGGGAATGGTTACACTGCAATCTTGTCTCCAATGGATTTTTTTCCTTTCACAATTTTGGGTATGCACACATATATGCCCTGTGTGTTTTTCTTTCTTTTTCTTCTTTCCTTCCTTACTTTCTTCCTTAGATTTATTTACTTTTATTTATTATTATTTTTAAAAATTGGATCAGAGAGTGACAGAGAGAGGTAGAGAAAGGGAAAGTGAGAAAGCGAGCCACCCATTCTGGGACTCGAAGTGTGGTCAGCCATATGGGAGTCCAGTGCCTCAACCACCTTGTCACCTGCCAGCCCTTTTCTTTCTTTTTCTAAAATGATATCTTTATTTTATTTTATTTCGCCATAGGATGAATGTGCTCCCTAGACAGAGACAGAGAACAGTGAGAGGGAAAGTGAGAAATCACCCCTGTGGGGATGGCCTTGCTGCAATCCCTTTTCTTCCACTCTCCTGGGATTTTGGGCACTCACGCACACCTACACACACCTGGCGTGATTTTCAAGGTCCAGGACTCGAACTGCTCTCGGCCATGTGGAGTCCAGCATCTCAACCACTACACCACCTGCTGGCCCGAACCCTGTGTGTTTTTCAAGCTGCCCCTTCCAGGACTCAGTCCACATGGTCAGCCATGTGGGATCCAGCTCCTGTAACTACCACGCCACTGGCTAGCCTCAGTTAGTTATTGCTGTATAAATAAAAACTCAGGTTGGTGCCACACTACCTTCCTAAGTTTCCTTAACTGCTTAGATGTTAAGGATTTTAATCAGAGGATGTTGAGAACCATCATTCTCTTATGAAGAGATTAGCTTGAGGGAGGCCGGAAGTGGATGGAGAAGGCCAGTTAAGAGGCTCCTGCATTAGTCTAGGTAAATGACGATGGAGGCTTAGCCAGAATAGGGGGGTGGCTGCGGACACAGCGAGAACTCAACAGACAAGAAGTATATTTTGGAAGTAGAACTGTACCTGACCAGATTGAATTAGGCAGGGGGTGGAGGAATGAAGAAAAGGAACAGTTCAGGTTTGTGCCTTGAGCATTTGGATGGATGGGTGGATGGATGGATGGGTGGGTGGATGGGTGGATGGGTGGATGGATGGATGGGTGGGTGGATGGGTGGATGGATGGATGGATAGATGGGTGGATGGGTGGGTGGATGGATGGAAGGATGGATGACTGAATGGACGGATGTGCAGGGAGATGGTGAGTGAGATGGGGGAAGACTAGAAGGGGAGTATGTTTTTAAGGAAAGCCCAAAATCCAGTTTTACAATGTGTTAAGTGTGAGGTGCCTGAGAGCCATGCAAAGGGTTTGTCAGACACATAGTTGGAGATATAAGATTTTGAAGTTCAGAAGGCCTGATGGGGTGGCCAGCAGGTGGAGCATTGGTTAAGGTGCCGGACTCCCACATAGCTGCCTGTAGTTCGAGTCCCCGACCCTGTGGCTTGCAACTCATGCCAGGCACATGTGCGTGCACGCCCAAGATCCCGAGAGGAGAATGGAGGAGACGTGATGGTGGTGTGGCCATCATCCCTGAGGGGCAATTTCTTGCTTTATGTCTCTGTCTCTTTCTCTTTATGTCTCTGTCTCTTTCTGTCTCACATGTGCCCTATAGCAAAAATATCTAAAAAAAAGAAAAAAAAAGGACATCACATATGTAACATTAAAGCCGTAGAAACAGATAAGGCCACTTAGGAAGAAAGATGAGCGAAGGGCGATACCCTGACTCATGCCGGTACTTAAGGACCGGATGGAGAAGACGGCCAGAGAGGTAGAGGAAGGACCGCAGGAGGTGGCCAGTGTCTCAGGAGCCCGGCGGGACTTGTCCTCAAGGACAAGCAAGTAGCAACTAATCGAATGCCAATTATGGGACAAGAAAGATGACTGGAAACAAACCAAATGTGTCTCTGGCACTTGCCACCCAGAAGTCAAGCTGTAAGAGGGGTGTGGCCCTCCAGCAGGAGTTTTCACACATCCTTAGAGACTCCTCTCTAACCTTGTTGGTGCTGAAAGTGATGAATTCTCCGTTACATTTCATTCTGGGTTGATTCCGGGTTTTCATTTCTTTTCTTTTATGCTTATCTGTGTTTCTTCATCTCTCTACAACAATAAGTATTCTGTAGTCACACAAAGAAATCCATTGTGTTCTTTGATATTACCTGGGCACAGCGAGGCCAGCAGGAGAGAATCTCTGTAAGCCCATGCCCTTCCCTCGCTGCAGCTGGTAAGGAAACTACGGAAATGGTGCCGGGAATGATACTCACTCTGTGCGACTTAGTCTGGGCACCCTTGGCCTTGTTCTGCCTCCTGAGCTGGGAGCTCTCTCTGAGGCCGGGCCTGCATTGTCTGCATCCAGAGTCAGAAAGAGCTCAGGGTTCTTTGGCCGTCTGTACCTGGGGCTGCCTGCAGGCTTAGGTTGCTAAGTGCGCTGTTTAATTTAGAAAGACCTTTTATCCCGGGGCTCTTGACCAGACAAAGTGGTGGTCACTGTTCCCAGCAAGAACTGGGGAGGGAATGGGTGGAATTAATTAAACCTAGAGGAAGGGACTTGGAAGGGCGGAGCTAAGGTCGAAGAAAGCAGAAGCCTTTAAAGGCAGCCACGCAGGCTGCCAGGGACCGCACAGGACCAGCAAGCAGGAAGCCGGGCTGCTCTGTGTTCCACCCCTTCCACCTGCTGGTGGCATTCTGTGAGAAGAAGGAGACGGAGCCCTGAGGAACATGATGGAGCCTGGGGACTACAGAGAGAGAGGTGAGTGATGGGCATCCCCGGCCTCTGCCCTGCCGCCTCTCCTACGGGGACGGCTGTGCGTGGGGACCCTAGATTTGGGGGTGACATTTGACTGGAGTGTTGGAATTGCTTTCTGAGAGATGGCCTCAGCAACAACATTTTCCCTGAGAAAGGCAGGTGGGATCCGAGTTTAACCTTCTCTCCATCGGTCTCCCGTCCTCCCTCTCACAAGCCCACTCTCATGTCCATCCACCATACCCTGTCTCTCTTTCCCTCTCTGCTCACCTTCAAAATAGAGGATTTGGATTTCTGATCCATGAAGGGAGGGAAAAAGGATTGTTCATGTTCTGAAATGTAAAAAAATAAAAAATTCTAAGAATTCTGTAATCACTGCAAAAATATCTTCTCTCTTAACATTTCGTTTTTCTACGTGGGATTCTTTCAGTCTTCAGTTTTGTTTAGTTATTTGTTCCATAAATATTTATGAAGTAAGTAAGTAAGCCCACTATGTGTCAAGCAAAACTAAATAGTTATCCTATTTCCAGGTATGGCTGTCCTTTGAGTGGAAGTAAGACATTCAAGATTAAAAGGGACTTTGAGTATCTTTGTGGCTACCATGTTTTATATCCTCATCTCCACTAGCAGGCCTTGTGGCCTAAAATTCCTTTGATGCGAGACATTGTCCCATGTTAAAAATCCATCTTTTCATCTCCCAGTCACTGGGAGACTGCCTTTACGCCTTGGGGCGCTTTCCTTATTCCATGGCTTGCCAAAGGCTCATTTCACCAAGAGCGGGTTCCTGTGAGTGGATACAAATTCATTTTCTACTGGATGAAGGACACAAATTTCATTCTGGCTGAATGAAGGGCTAGGTCCAGAGCTCCGAGAGCACTGGTGGGCGCCAGAGAGGCCCAAGGCTGTGGGCGTTGGAGGAGAGTAGGGGAAAACGGAGCAAACTGGAATCTTGGGCTCCTGAATTTTATCCGGGGCTGGTTTTGTTCACAAGAACTTTGCGCAAGCTGATGTAGAGGGGAGTAACTGGGTTACTCCTTTCTTTCCTTCTTTTTTTTTTCCCTCTTTCCTTCTCTTTTTCCTCTCTTTCTTTCCTTCTCTCTCTCTCTCTTTCTTTCTTTCTTTCTTTCTTTCTTTCTTTCTTTCTTTCTTTCTTTCTTTCTTTCTCTTTTTACTTCTCTTTCTTTCTTCCTTTCTCTCTCTTTCCTTCCTTTTTTTTTTTTTTTTTCTTCTTCCCTTCCTTCCTCCCTCCCTCCTGTTTTGCAGGTGGCAAGGATCTTAGGGAGTTCTAGGGAAGGGTTATGGATATAGACATGTATACACAGAAAAGAAGAGAAGCAGTAAGAGAGAGAGACTCAGAGAGAGAAAGAAACAGAGATGCTGAAGACTGCCGCCCCCCTTTTCTTTGAGAAATGAAAGAGAAGAAAGAATATTTACAGTGGATTCGGATTATTTGGCTTGGCCGTTTTTCTTCCTTATTCATTTGTTTATTCACTTGACAATTTTTTTTTTTTTTGAGCATCTAAAATAATATGCCATGCCTCAGCAGGCGGCATAGTGGTTAAGGTGCTGGGATCCCATATGGCCAACTGCAATTCAAGTGCTGAACCCAGTGGCTTGAAAATCATGCTGGGCGTGTGTGCGTGTATTCCCAAAATCCCAGGAGGATTATAGAGGAGAAGGGATTGCAGCCTGGCCATCCCCCTTGGGGGGGGGGTTGTCCCTTTCCCTCTCCCTGTCTCTCTATTTCTCTTTTAGGCAAGTGCACGTGCCCTATGGCAAAAACCTAAAAACAAAACAAGTTCCAAGCCCTGAGGCGTTGGTTGTTGGTGGCAGCAGGGAGAGAAAGTCATCCACGGGGAGCTCCGTTTCCCTGAGATCTGAAGCTGGTGCCAGGGTTCTTAGTCTGGGCCCATAGTTTTTGTTTTAGGGATTCTGTGAGTCTCAGAAGTTATGCAGACACTTTTTTGTGTGTGTGTCTATAACTTCTAATTAGATTTTAATGGAAGTCTGTGAGTCCAAAAAAGGTCAGTGATTACTGACCCAATGTGAATGGTGAACAAAAAGATTTTTTGGTCTTTTATCAGAACTTGCCATGTGTGCTAACAAAGCCTCTGAGAGAGAGAGAGAGAGAGAGAGAGAGAGAGAGAAAGAGAGAGAGAGAGAGAGAGAGAGAGAGAGAGTCCACGCATGCACATGCACGTGTATCAGTTTTTGGAAACAGAGCACTACAGAATTTCTACTGAACCTGCAGAATAATGAATTAATAGATGCTCTGTTTCTGAGAAAAAAAGAAAGGCAGGAGAGACTACCAAGATTGCTGTGGACAAGTGAAGGAGGACGAAAAAGACTTATTTTACTTTGGTGTTCAAGTTGTGGGTGTTGGAGATTCTCACCCTTGTTCGGTTGATCACTCACACACTCCCTCCCTCATCCATTCAGTCCCTCATTCTTTTTTCCTTTTCCTTTTCCTCTGAAGACATGGGCCAGGGATCAGATCCTGCTCTTGGGTCATGAATCTATCTCTTTCTTTACCAAGTCTCTCGGCCTCCACCCAAGAGGGGTTAGCTTGGCCAGGCCCAGGCAGGGAACATGGACATGGCTTCTCCACCAGGCCCAGGCAGGGAATGTAGACATGGCTTCTCCGCTCTCTTCTAGGGAGACAGATGGTGGATTACATCTGCCAGTATCTGAGGACGGTGCGAGAGAGGCGTGTGACTCCAGATGTGCAGCCTGGCTACCTGCGAGCCCAGCTGCCTGACAGTGCTCCTGAGGAACCGGAAAGCTGGGACAACATCTTCGGGGACATTGAGCGGGTCATCATGCCTGGGGTGAGATTCAGTGACTGCAAGGGTGATCTGGATTTCAGGGTGCAGGACGGTGGGTGGCGGCTGAACAAAGACGACGGCCTGGGATGACAGTGCATCCTTCTGCCACTTGGCTACCAACATCCTAGCCCATTTTCTGGGCATGTGGAGGGCCAGGACTTTAACTGGGCCTGTGATGCCAGGGCTGGCCTGTCATGTGGGTGGGAAGGGAGGGGAATAATGACTGCATCCCAGGGCATAATCTGGAAGAAATGTGGAAATCTGGTCGGATGAGCTGAGAGTGAAAATTGGGTCTGAGGGCATGGGAGAACTGTGGGTAACAGGAGAGAAGACAGGAGGGATGAGGCTGGCCGTGGTCCCTAGGCCCTGATGGTCAATGCAAAGGGAAGGAAGGGAGCAGAGAACTGCACCCCCTGGGGCACCTGGTGTCAGGTTGGGAGGTCCAGGAACCCCAGTGGGCCTTTCCAGCTCCTTTGTGACCTTCCTTAACTAGGGGAAGGACAGAGCATCTATTAACGATTGAGCAACTTTTCTGGAGCAGGAAGGGGCTTTTCCTGAATCTTTGATACTCCTGGTGACAAAAGGGTGCAGCCGAAG
This sequence comes from Tupaia tana, assembly GCA_026018925.1. Classification (NCBI taxonomy): domain Eukaryota; kingdom Metazoa; phylum Chordata; class Mammalia; order Scandentia; family Tupaiidae; genus Tupaia; species Tupaia tana. The sequence continues at coordinate 22,258,210 of JAKSZU010000023.1, forward strand.
ACAGTGCTGCGGGGGCCAGGAAACAGATTTGAGCTGTCTGACATGCAGGGTGGAGCTGCCTGCCCTGGCCCCCAGTCCACCGTGATGGGCTGCAATGACATTCCTGGCCACCAGGGTGAGGGGCAGTGCTGAGGTGCGCGTGTTAAATGGTACTCCCCACCTGCCAAGGGCTCCCCGCAGGGTCCCAGGTTTTGTACTTAGCAGCATTACAAGCTAGCTTGTTTAATTCTCACGGTGACCCTGCTTTATAGATGAGGAAACTGAGGCACAGATAAGTTCATTGTCTGCTCAGAGCTGCGGAGTTAGTACCTAACAGGCCCAGGGCTTTAGCCTGGACCAGCTTCACCCCAAAGGCTCTGCTCTGGTTTCTACAGTGTTCCCTCTGCTGGTGAGAGACTGAGTGCTCCTCAGTCAGCCCTCGTCCCCAGCACCACCCCTTCAGCTGCACCCCTAATACACAGCCTGTCCCGGCTCTCTCTCCCTGGGGCATTTGTGTCCTGAACCTTGCACGTCCAGATCTTCCTGAGGTCAACTTGAGATTTGTCTTCATCATCCCCAATGCACTGTGAATTCAGAAGAAACTGAAATGTGCCTGGAGGCAGGAGTGAGGGAATACTCAGACTCAGAAAGTCCAACACGCATCTCCCTCTCCCCAACCAGGCGGCTTATTTCATAAGCGTCTCTGAAAAATTTAGTATCAGTAAAGCTTTACCAAGGAGGCCAGCTCCCCGATTAGATTATCTCCTGGGTTTCATTCTGTAAAATGTGATCTGCTCAGGGCTAACTGTGATCTGGGACTGAGACTGAAAGTAACCGTCAGAGGAGGCGGCACTGAGCTGATTCATTTGATTGGCAGGAATTCCAGCAGTTGATGGGGGTTTGGTCAAAGGGGCTCATTTCTGGAAGAAGAGCTCTGTCTGTTTTTGATAAGGCCTCTTCTGGTTTATCTTATCTCATTTATCTTACGCGAACAGACAATTGCCTCTTGATTGAGCCAGGAGATGGCAGCTCTTCTCTGGGGTTTCCAAAATACTGTCACTAAGGACAGCGATAACGGGGTAATCTTCCATCTCATCACGCAGGCCTTACCAGCCCTGAGAGCTGGCCTGAAAGAGCTTGGCTCTTCGTGTTCTCCTGTTGTTCAGCACCTCATTGAAAAGTGCATTATATGTTCACTTTCTGCCCCCTCCTAGACACTCAAAGAAGAAAAGCTCTTCTGATTTAATTCCCATCCTGGTTAGAAAAGCCTCATTTACTTTTCATGAGGGAGAGGGAAGCAGTCAAGCAGAAGAAGACAGGGCACCATCCTGCTGAGGCCTTGGGTTCTGGTCTTGACGCTGCTGTCTGTCGCTCTGAGGTGTGTGTGTGACCACAGGGATGCTGCCTCTCTCTGCCAGCCTCGACTCTCCTTCGTTGAACAGGGGTAGTGATAGAGCCTACCTTGTACAGGTGCTGCGAGAATGAAATAAGATAAAGCATGGAAAGTGCAGGATTTTGTTATTACCTACTGTGTTGTCCGCTTGGCGAAAGTCAGAGGAAGAGGTGTGATTATTTAAGAATCAAACAGGGTGTATGATGTGTCAGGGACCAGCAGGTGGAGTGGTGGTTAAGGTGCTGGACACCCCCACATGGCCGACCACAGTTCGAATCCTGGACCTGGTGGCTTGCTTTTTCACTACCCTCCCTCTCTGGTCAAATTAAAATAAATGAATGAATAAATGAAATTAAATAAATAATTACTTTGAGAAAAAAAGAGTCAAGACAGGATATATGCTGTGTCTCTCACCATGTGATTAGTATTAATGTGAGTACCTGTGCCCACCCATATAACCTTAAGAGACAGGATTTTTACAGCATGAACTTGAGGTTGAGAAAGGTACAGGAGAGATTTCTAGTTTATTTATTTTATTATGATCATTTTTTAATTTTACCAATGCCTGCAGTTACTGGAGAGAGACAGAGAGGGAAAGTGAGAAAGCGCCCCGCATCTCTCACCATGGAAGATAGTCATGCTGCAATCCCTTCTCCTCCATTTCTCTCTCCTTTTGGGTTTTCAGGCATGCACATACATGCACCCACTGTGTTTTTCAGGCCATCTGGTCTGTGCAGCCAGCCACGTGGGATGCAGCTGCTTTAACCACCACACGACAGGTTAGCCTGAGGGTACGAATTTTAAGTATCTGAAGTATATGCGCATTAGAGACTCCCTTAAAAAAGTTAACAGTGGATCTCAGGAGAGACCTATTGCAAACATGGGACCTTGGAGCTTGAGTTTATTAGCTTTGCAGTAAATCTACAAGGTCACGCACCTTGTTATAGGTAGAAGTAAGACTGGAACTTTTGTCCTTAAATCTTATGCTGCTTAGACTATGCATGCTGCCTAGGACACAGTACTTACTCCTGAAGGATTATTAGAATTTGTGCACATTAAGTAACAGGAACGGGGACCAGCAGTTAGCGTAATGGCTATGTCGCTGGACTCCCACGTAGTCGATGGCGGTTCGAGTCCCGGACCCGGTGGCTTAAAACTCACGCTGGGCGTGTGTGCGTGCGTGCCCAAGATCCTGAGAGGAGAATGGAGGAGAAGGGATTGCGGTGTGGCCATCCCCCCTGGGGGGTGATTTCTCACTTTTTGTCTCTCTGTCTCTCTCTGTCTGTCTGGCGAGCGCATGCGCCCTATAGCAAAAACCTCTCCAAAAAAAAAAAAGTAACAGGAATGATGGACCAAAATGTTATCTAATGAGTTCTCAGGAGGGGAAAACAGCTGGAATAGTGTTCTTAGGCTCAGGGAAGAGAACAAAGGGGCTGTGGAGCTGGGAAGGATTCGTGGAGGAAATGAATATTTAGTAGCTTTCTAAGAATGAACAGATTCTGGAGGAGCATGTCTTTATGGGAAGCATCTTCCTGTCAAGGGACACAGCATTGCTCAAAGACATGAATGCAGAGATGAACAGGGCGTGCTTGCAGAGCAGTGAGATGGAGAGAGATTAGATAACCAGGGAGGCAGATGAGCCACTGGGGAAGCCCCCGTCCACCCAGGGCCCTCCCTGTTCACCCAGCTCCTCCCTACATCCGGTTTTGATTGTGAGCTCCGGGGTTAGCCTGGAGATGGGCCTCCCACGCCCATGAGTGGTCCCTTCTCCCTGCCCTCTCCTCTCCGTGCCTTACCCCCTCTGGGAAGCCAAGGGCAACTTTGAGCTTGTTCTCATTGACCCTCTGCAGGAGTTGTGCACACAGAGAACTCAATTCTCCGTAACACAAAGGATGCTTTCCGCAAGAAACTGGGTGAGACCGGGATTCTGTTCTGGAGCTTCTAGTCTCCTCTTCCTTCTATTACTAGGCAGGGGCGACATGGGAGAAAAGCGCTGGAAGCTAATGTGGACACGACCTAGAATCCCTTAGTTTTATTACTACAGCAATTTTCATTTCACATAGTCCCTTCCGGTCTTTGCATTTGTGCCAAAGCTCCACTGATGAATTAGCTTAGACTAGGAGACTTGAGTTACAAGAACACATCTTATTTTTATGGAGTTGTGTCACTTATTTGTCACCGGTGGCCGGTGCCTTCCCTTGCCAGGGAGGGGCTCTGGAGGAGGACGGTCTCCTGGAGTTGCTCTTGGAGCCAACAGTGTGCACGCTCTGCTTCCAGGTGGTCCATTGGCAGAGCCCCCACATGCACGCCTACTACCCAGCCCTCACCTCTTGGCCATCCCTGCTAGGAGACATGCTGGCCGACGCCATCAACTGTTTGGGATTCACTTGGGTGAGTAGCAACGACTGTGACAACTAGCAGTGAGAGGTGTCATTTCTTGAAGCTTTAGCTTTATATAAATGATCTTATTTAATCTTCTAACCCTATGGAATCACAAGTAGTGGCCTCATTTGTAGGCAAGGAAATGGAGGCTTAAGTAATTTATCTCCCCAAGATCACACAGCACATAGACATAGATGAGATTTGGACTAAGATCTGGGTATTGCCACAGTTTGTGACCCGAACTAAGCACTTTGATGCCGGTTGAGTCACAACTTCCTCTGTGCTCTTGTCTTTCAGATGTGCCGTAAGACTTTCCTTACTAAGCTCCAAAGCACCACTCAACTTTCCGTTGCACCAAAAGCCTCCAAGCACATCTTTCTATTTTAAGCCTGAATTCTCATTGGGGGTTCATGTAGAAATGCATGAAAGGGGGGCGTGTGTGTGTGTGTGTGTGGGGGGGGGGGTTGTTACTAACTTTCCCAGAAACAGTTCCTTTTTTATCCTAGTCCTAAAATTTCCTCTGGGCTTTAGGGTGCTTCTCAGCTGGGTATTTTAGGAACTTGAGGAAGCAAATCCAAGACAATCATTTCTAAGTCTGTTTGTCTGGAGAGCTTGGAAGAATCTGGCTCATTGAGGACTGCACAAATCCAAAGTTCCACATTCTTTTCCCTTTTTGGTTTGGCAGAGGGTGGGGTGGAGTGGGCCACAGGGCCAGGCATTGACTGCTCCAGGGAGGATCTCACAGATGCTGTCAGGGCCAGGTGAGGGCAGGCCAGAGGCAGATATGTTTCTGGAGTCCGTGAGAGTATCTCAGTGCCCTGGGCTATGCAGGTAAAATTCCTTTTCCTCTTTCAGGCCTCTAGCCCTGCGTGCACAGAGCTGGAGATGAATGTCATGGACTGGCTGGCGAAAATGCTGGGACTCCCAGAGCACTTCCTGCACCACCACCCCAGCAGCCAAGGGGGTGGCGTCTTACAGGTGGCTCCACTGGCAGAGCTTAACCTAGCATGGGGGCTAAGTATTGAAAGAGAAGCGAACCCTTACCCAGGAATTCTGTTCTCCATGGAGCTTCCCCGTGTCATCCACAGCCATTACTGGCCCCACCATAGTTATTACCATCACCACCACCTCGAGTGACACCACCACCACTGGCACCACCATTGTCGCGGCTTCCATCTCTGACATGGCCACTACACTCTCCTCAACGTTTGCCTCATTTACACACTGCTACCAGTTTTATCACTCTCACTTGTCCCATTATTTGAAAAAGATTAAAAAGTTAGCGCATGATTGCATTTCTCATTTTACAGTTTGTGATAAGAGAGGAAAAGAGAAGGCAGGAGGGGACTTTTCTCCCTCCCTTCTAGTGCAGAAGGGCCTTGCAGTGAGTGAAATTAATAAGTTAAAACAATCTTATCCTCTGACTCTATTTTTTTTTAATTGCCAGAGGACATATGTGCCTACCAGAGTTAAAGAGGGAAGAGACAGAAAGAGAGAAAGCACCCTCTCTCCCCCATGGAGGTATAGGCACGCCACAATCCCTTCTCCTCCATTTCTTCATCCCGTCAGGATTGTGGACAAGTACTCACATGTGCCTGGAGCACTTTTCAATCTGCTGGGGCCAAGATTCAAACTGCAGCAGGCCATGTGGGGTCCAGTTCCCAGGGCACAGCACTTAACGAAGCACTGTGCAATGGGGACCGTCTCCAATCCTATCTTAGGACATCTGTCCAGTGATGGCTCTTCGAATTTCCTTCTCTTTCAAGGAATAATGCTGAAGAGGGGTGCTTTCTGGGTGCCTCTCATATGGCATGCACAGGTGCTTTTACATCTAAAAGCCCTTGACATTCATGAGGGCTTGGTTCTAAGACCTTTGAGAATTCCTCGTGGTTTTTTGTTTGCTTGTTTGTTTTTTAGTCTCTTTCCTTCTCCCACAAGTGAGAGGAACACATGGAGAAAGAGACAGAGACAGGCGGAGACACGAGTACTACCTTTAACAGACTCTTGCTGTTGTGATTCACCCCCAGCTTCAGCTAACCCTGGATTGTGGGCACGTGTGTGCCTGCTGCACTCAGGGGAGGTCTTCAGCCATGAACCTCGAACCTTCCCGTGTGGGTCAGCTCACAGAATAGTGTTGTTATTACACAACTGTCCCGCCATGAAGGATCCCCAAGTTCTTGAATTCTACTATAATGTGTAATTTTTGTGATTTTATAATCTATGAAATAGAGATAATGATGATAATGTTTCTCTCAAAGAATAGATGAAGATGAAATGAATTCTAATATTAAATAAAAATAACCACGCTGCTCTGAGGTGAGAACTGGGATGTTTGCTCGGCCCATTTGCTAGCTAGTCATTCCTCCTCTCATGCCAGCCTTGCAGCAAGATTAAAATCTGAATCTCAAGAAAGACAAACTACAGACTTCATGTACCTCTGTGTAAGCAAATAGTTACAGCTTCAGCTGCGATAGCTAGAAGACACACTAAGTGTCTCCGGTACACGATCCTGGGTTTCATCTAATTCTCTCAGAAACACTGTGGATAAATAGTATCATCCTTGATTTTTTAAAAAATTTATTTTATTGGGACCAGCAGGTGGCGTGGTGGTTAAGGGCACTGGACTCCCACATGGTCAACCATGGTTTGAGTCCCAGACCTAAAGGCTTACTTTCTAGCTTTTTCTCTGTCTCTCTATCTCTCTCACTCTCTCTGTCTCTCACTCTGTCCCTTTCTGGTCAAAATCAATAAAAATGAATAAATAAAGTTAAATAAAATAATTATTTAAGAAAAGAAATTTATTTAATTTTATTTATTTATTCATCTATTTCAGCTTAACCAGAGAGGGGCAGAGAGAGAGAAAGAAAGTGAGAAAGCCAGCCGCCAGGTCTGGGACTTGAACTGTGGCCAGCCACGTGGGAGTCCATCACCCTTATCCATCATGCCAAGGATGCTGCCCCTCGTCCTTGATTTTTGAGAGAACACTGAAGCTCAGAGAGATGAAATAACTTGCTCTAGGTCACACAGCTGGTAAGAGAAAGAATGAGGCTTTGAACCTAGCCTATTCAAATTCTAACCATGCTCTCTCCTATGTTCATCAACCGCATGAACCTGAGTGAGTCCCATAGCCTCTCTGAGCATCGCTCTCTTCATCCGTGGAATGACGGAATTATATCTTAGAGAGATGTTGTGAGGAGCAAGTGGGATGAGAGGAACTGTGTTTTGTAAACTATGAATTGTGATACTGATGGAAGGTGGTGGTATTATTATTATTATTATGCTGGCTTCCTTGTTATGGAGAAATTTCCAGCCACTGGATATTTTATGGGATCTGATACACAGCATTCTCTAAGACAGTGTCTGCTAGACATTTTTTTCTTTTTGTTTTTTTAACATAAGAGGGAGAAAGAGAATGCATGCAAAGGGGGGGGGGAGAGAGAGAGAGAGAGAGAGAGAGAGAGAGATATTTTTAAAAAAGAATTATTTTATTTAACCTTATTTATTTATTTATTTATTTATTTAAATTTGACCAGAGAGGGACAGAGTGAGAGAGAGACAGAGAGGGAAAGTGAGAAAGCAAGCTGCCTGGTCTGGGACTTGAACCATGGTTGAGTCCAGCACCCTTAAACACCGCCACCTGCTGGCCCCAAGATAGGTATTTTTGACAGAGTCTCAGCGTGCTACATTCCTTCCTGCAGCAGCCTCCTAGCTAGCTGGGACTAAGGGTGTGCAACTACTGTACCTGGCCTGTGTAGGTTGGGCCAGGAACTGGACTTGGGCCTCCTGTGTGGCCTCAGTCATTGTGTAGTGGTGCCCTCCCACTTGTGCCATCACATCTGCCAGGCTTTTCAGGGTTCTGTCAACTGTAGGCCACCTGTGGACATCAACAAGCAAAGACATCAAAGACTGAGTGAATAAATGAGGAGAAATCATAAAGGCTCTCACGAAGTTGCCAAGCTAGCCCCCAGATTCCTACAATGATAGCCAGAGTAAAATCCTTTTTTTGGGATGATTTATACCAAAAAATAGTTAACAGGATGTGCTCTATTTAATTAATTAATTTATTTTCCATAAGGCCCATTCACTCGCTGGAGAAAGAGAGAGAGAGTGAGAAATTGCACCCCCCCAGGGGGCTGGCCACACTGCAATCCCTTCTCCTTCATTCTCCTCTTAAAATTTTAGGCACACAGGGACCAGTGGATAGTGTAATGATTATGTTGCTGGACTCCCACATAGTTGACCACATTTTGAGTCCTAGACCCAGTGGTTTAAAACTCATGCTGGGCATGTGTGCGTGCATGCGTGCCCAAAATTCTGAGAGGAGAACGGAGAAGGGATTGCAGTGTGGCCAGCCCCCTGGGGGCTGATTTCTCACTTTCTGTCTCTCTGTCTCTCCAGTGAACACATGCGCCCTATAGAAAAAAATCTTTCTTAAACAAATTGATTTTAGGCACACAAGCACACGTGCTTGGTGTGTTTTTCAAGCTACTGTACAGTTGAACATGTGGGACCCAGCATCTTAACCTCCATGCCACCTGCTGGCCCTCTGTTTTAACTTTTATTTATTTTACTTAAAAAAAATTTTGCCAGAGGGCATATATGTGTGTGTGTGTGTGTGGGGGGGAGCATCACTATGGGGCATGGCCACACCACAATCCTTTCTCTGTTTCTCCATCCTGCCAGGGGTTTTAGGGCACCTATGTTCACATGTCCAGCATGTTTTGTAAGCTGCTGGGATTGAGATTTGGACCGACTTCAGTTGGCCACGTGAGATCTGACTCCCTTAACCACCAGGCCATCAGACTGGCTCAAGATTGTCTCTAGGAGAAGAGTTCTCTGGACGGGCAAGATTAGTACAAGGTCGCAAGAGTAATTGACAACAAAATGGGCCAAAGTCACTAGCCTCTCACATGGGCCAGGACTCTTTACCTCTGGGTTACCCCTGTGGGATCAAACTCCATCTCCAAACCTAATAAATTGATAGTTCTTTCCCATTCATTTTTTAAAAATATTTATTTATTTATTTCCATTTGTTGTTATTATCATTTTTAAATTTTGACCAGAGAGAAACAGAGAGAGAGAGAGAAAGGGAGAAAGCAAGCCTCCAGGTCCAGGACCTGAACCGCAGTTGGCCACATGGGAATCCAGCGCTCTCAACCACCACGCCACTTGCCGGCCCCCTTTCCAATTCATTTTAAATGGGGAACAAACTTACGTCCATGAGGACTGGAACATTATTTTTGGTTTGTGTGGCCTCTCTAATAGAGCTGTTGGTACTAGGGGCAAACTTGCTTTCAAAATGCAGGCTAGGTACACGAGCTGGGGAGGAAAGAAGGCCCCTAGCCATAAGCTCTGTACTCCTTTATACATCTCTCTCTCTCACACACAGACACACATACAGACACACACACACACACATACACAAAATACAAAACGAAACCTGGGGAGGTTTGTCAAGAGAACACAGGAAAGTCACCATTGGTAATCCTTCCCTCGCAGAGCACAGTCAGCGAATCCACCTTGATTGCCCTTTTGGCAGCAAGGAAGAACAAAATCCTGGAAATGAAAACGACGGAGCCCAATGCAGACGAGTCCTCCTTGAATGCCCGGCTCATCGCCTATGCCTCTGACCAGGTGAGTGGGCCGACACAGGACGGGCCTAAGTTGGTGCTTGGCTTCTCTGGTCTTAGTCCTTGAATAATATTCCTTTATATATGAATGCGCTGGGGTGCAGGGTAGGTCTTGATGGGAGCTGGTCTTCAGGACCACAGGAGAAGACAGCTTCAAGCATGTGTATCTGAGTCCCGTGGGCTTTTGCTTCCGTCCTTTCTGGGGACTGTTTGTTCCAGGATGATTTTTTTTTTTGATTGATCTATTTACAGTCATTCATTATACATCAGTACAGTAGACAAAATGAGATTTTTCCATCTAGTATACATTGTATATTGGCTCAATCATGATAAACATACATGTTATCAACAAATAATTTTCTATTTTTTGTTTCTTATGTATTTTGCTTTTCTCCCTCCCTCCTTGATTCCCTACCTCTCACCCTCTGCCAATTCCTCCCCTTCTCCCACATCGTCTCTGGTATGTATAGTTGTTTTCCATGCAATTTTTTTCACATTTTATCGATTCACTAATGATATTAATTAATTTAAAAGCTTTCAATAGCAAGTACACCTGATCTAGACATATGTATGAGTACATGTCTGACTTTAGGCATAAACCTCAGTTGAATAAAGTGAACATACTATAAAGTGGCACCTTGTTGGGGCTATATTGCTTATTGCAGTCATTAAGTAGGTACTAATAGGTATTTTTAATGCTTTTTTTTTTTTTGGAGAGGTTTTCGTTATAGGGCATGTGCGCTCACCAGACAGACAGAGAGAGACATAGAGACAGAAAGCGAGAAATCACCCCCCAGGGGGGGTTGGTCAAGCCGCAATCCCTTCTCCTCCATTCTCTTCTTGGGATCTTGGGCACGCACGCACATGCGCCTGGTGTGAGTTTTAAGCCACCAGGTCCAGGACACGAAACGCGGTCAACTATGTGGGAGTCCAGCGACATAGCCATTACGCTAACTGCTGGTTTCCTTTTAATGCATTTTTTAATTTCAGAAAAAGGTTTTTAGTTTTAATAGATCAAGATCAAAAACTGTTAAGAGAAATTTGCTTAAAACATAAAGTCAGGAGAAAGGTCAGGATTCAGTTCAAGTAGTAGGTAGATGGACCTATCAACAGTTTAAGAGAAGACAAAAATCCTTAAATATGGAAAACAAAGCATTGAAGAAAATCAGTAATGTTTTAGTAAAACATTTTAATAAAAATTTTTTAATAAAAAAATTCTATTTCACTAGTTTAGACTCACATAATTAATCTCTCTTCTAATAAATTTGCAGTGTTACTGTGATCTTTTCATTTAAACTGTGAAAGTTAACATTGAACTCTGGACTTGTCCCTACCATTAGGCTGGCCATTGTCTTGGTTGTTTCTTGTACGCTTATTTTTGTGTTTCCAAATTTAGTTTTCCTGGGATAGCACTCCCTTAAACACTTCTTGGAGAGCTGGTCTGGTGTTGGTAAATTCTTTCAGGTTTTGCTTATCTGAGAATATTTTTGTCTTTTTTTCCCCCCATATGAAAGATAATCTCGCTGGGTATAGTATTCTTGGTTGAAATTGTTTTTCACTTAACACTTTAAAAATATATTTTCCTATTCTTTCCTTGCTTGCATTGTTTCTGATGAGAGGTCTGATGTTAACCTTATGGGATATCCTCTGAAAGTAACTTGACATTTCTATCTTGCCAATTTTAGTATCCTGTCTCTGTGGCTTTTGTCAATCTGGCTATGATGTGCCTTGGTGAAGATTTCTTGGGTTGATTCTATGTGGAGTCCTTTGTATTTCTTGGGTCTGGATATTTTAATGCCTCTCTAGGTTTGGGAAGTTTTCTTCCAGGATTTCATGGACTAGATTATCAATGCCCTTATTAGTTTCTTCACTTTCTGGGATACTGATGGTCTGGATATTTGGGCATTTAATGGTATCTAGTATTACTCGTAGATTATTCTCATTTTTTGGGGGTTATTTTCTCAGTCTTTTTGATGAATTTTTCTAGGTCAGAGGTCTATCTTCTACATCTGAGATTTAATCTTCTGCATGATCTAATCCGCTTTTGATATTTTCAATGGAAGTTTTGATTTCCTGTATTATAGCCTTCATCTCTAACAGTTCCGTTTGATTCTTTTTTATGATGTGTATCTTTTCTTTCAGCTCATGCAAGAACTTCCTCACCTCCTGAAACCCAGTGTCTCTTTTCTCCTACCTCTTCTGGAGTTCGTTGTCTCTGTTCTCTTGTATCTCTGTTAGCTTTGTTGCTATGAATATTTTAAATTCTTTATTTGAAATTTCCATGAGTTCCCTTGTATTCTTTGTGGGGGAAGAGGAGTTATTCTTTTCCATTAGAGGAGAGCTATTGTCCTGGTTTCTTGTATTTCTCGTGCCTCTATGGTGGTTTATGGTCATCTGATGGGTTATACATTTTTTCCTATGTTTTGGAGTTAAATCTGAGCATTTAGAGGAATGCAAAAGAAGGTGACCTGCAGTCTGACTCCTGCCTAGACTCCTGGGGCACAAGAGGGTGAAGTCTGGGTAGAGAGTCTTCGATGGTCGAAATCCCTTTATGGGGCCACTCAGAACTCAAATATAGATGGCTGCTGATTGGTTTATCCTGACTCCTGGCTAGATTGGGAAGCAGGAGGGTAAAGTCTGGGCCCCCCGGATGATTCTTTGCTGACAGGTTTCCATGGCCCTTCTAGGCTCACTCCTCAGTGGAGAAGGCTGGTTTGATTTCTCTTGTGAAGATGAAATTTCTGCCTGTGGATGACAACTTCTCACTCCGAGGAGAAACTCTTCAGAAGGCCATCGAGGAAGACAGGCAGCGGGGCTTGGTGCCTGTCTTTGTAAGTCAGAATGTGTTCCTAAGCTTGGACTGACAGAATTTGGATGTGAGGAAGGGATCTGGGGAGAATTCAGGGACATAATATTTTGTAAACAAAACCAAGAAGGTCTTCAGATACAGTGATTTACAAGTTATGAGTTGCTACTCAATGGTGTGTTATGAAATACATTTTGTGGGTCATAACCAGCATCAAAACAAAAAAAGAAGATATCAGAATGCATTCATATAGCCAGAGTGTGTATTGTGTTGTGAAACTCTGATTTCAAATACAAACGTGTATGTATAGGTTGCTAGATAATATGTGTTTCTTACTGTGGTTCATGGTAACATATAGGGTGAAATATACACTGTTCTAGTGACATAGGTTGAGCATATTAATGTCTGTGGTGAGATGGTTTTCACTGAATATATTAATGAGCCTACCCTCCCTGGTCACTCGCCTTTATTTTTCTCCAGGTCTGCGCCACACTAGGGACTACTGGGGTCTGTGCATTTGACTGCCTGTCAGAGCTGGGCCCCATCTGTAAGTATCTGCCCTGTCTGGCTAGGAAGACAAGGAATAAAGTTTTAAATGTTTCCTAGAACAAGAACCTGAGCCAGCCTGTGGAATTATTCTCGTCCCTCTTTGGTCAAAGCGGAGACATGGAAAGAGCCACCAAAGGTCACAAGGGCCTTTCCCAGGCATCCCAATGGTGTGAGGAGGGTCAGAGCTGCATCCTGTCCTGGGAGGCCTCAGTGGGGGAGCCTTTGCTTTTCTCGTCCTCTCATTTGTATGTCAAAGTCCTCTTAGAGCAGGCTACTTCCACACAGGGTGAAGAGCACTGTGAAGCATTTCCTATTCTAGATTCAGAAAAGGAAAAGGGTAAGGAAGAGAAATCACAGGAGAGATAAAGGCAGAGTAGCAACCCAGATGGGATCATGTAATCTCCAAGTAAAAAACCCACCAGGAAAGAGACATGTCTCTACTTTTGTATCAGATGCCCTAACACTGTTCTCTGGGCTGGTGGGAAGTCCATTTCTATGCCAGGATGTTAGAGGTTGAGGCCAACAGGGTGTCGGCCTCCTGCCCAGTGAGAGAGACAGGCCAGGGTAAGACTTTGTTATCCTTCCTGTTAGGAGATGGCGGTGCCTCATTTAATCTCACTTCCTCACTCTGACGCCCCCTCTTCCCATCTCCATCCACCCTCATTTAGCAAAGCACATCCTCCTTTCCCAGCAGTTCTCTTTGCAGCCCACAGCCCACCATCCAGCTTGGCAGGTGAAGGATGCCCTTCAGCTGGCTGATGGCATCTCCTTCACATCATGCCTCCCCTCCAGCCAGGTGACATTTCCTCCTCAGGTGCCAGCGAGGGGCTGTGGCTCCACATCGATGCTGCTTATGCAGGAACTGCCTTCTTGTGCCCTGAGTTCCGGGGGTTTCTGAAGGGTATTGAGTATGCCGACTCCTTCACCTTTAATCCTTCCAAGTGGATGATGGTGCACTTTGACTGTACTGGGTTCTGGTGAGTGTGGCAGCCAAGATCTGAGCACACGGCCTCCCTGGAGATGCCTCAGCCACTAATGCCCATTTGGAAACCCACAGGGTCAAGGACAAGTACAAGCTGCAGCAGACCTTCAGTGTGAACCCTGTCTACCTCAGGCATGCCAACTCGGGCGTAGCCACCGACTTCATGGTGAGTGGGCTGGAAGGGGCAGCCTGGTGGCCTTTGGTGGAAAATGGCTGCTCTGGCCCCCTTGAGGTCTCCTGTAATGTCAGCTTTCTTTAGAACACAAAGTGCTCGTCCCATAATACTGCCACTTTATACTTTGTTTTAAAGTTGTGCTTCGATATAGAGAATGACACCCATGAAGATACCAAAAATCCGAGAAAATTGGACTAACTCTTGAGACACTATGCACATTTCCTGAATATTTGTAGTGTGCTTTTATTCCCAAGTGTTCCTTGCCACAGGTGGGCCAATTCCCTTCTGTCTCCATCTTGGATAATTTTTTCTGCTTATTACTCAGCTGCGGGGTGGGTGGAGAATTTCCTCGGGTAGAAAAGAGGTTCCTTGTTTAAATCACTTGTGTCTTGTCCCTGACAGAGGCACTATGGGAAGTTCTGAGGGAGTGATGGGACTTGGGATCCTTTGGGAGGTTCTGGATCCTGCCAAGCCTTCCTGGCTTTCCCAACTAGCTCCCTTTCAACTCTCAAATGTCCACACGCTCTGTCTGTACCACGTCTCAGGGAAACATGTTCTCCAGAGTTACTGCTTAGTTCGAAGAGAAGCCCTTCCTTTAAATGTAGGGGCGACAGGGATGAAAATGATATGTTACGTATAATATGGTCCATGGGAAACTGCCAAGGACAATAGGACACGCTCAGTTTTGAATTCTGTGCCTGCAGCAGCCGTTTGGGAAGCTTACTGGACCTTCCTGAGTCTTGGCTTCCTTCTTGGCAAATGAGGAATAGTGGCACTGACGTCATAGAGTACTGCGAAGGTTAGATGGCATCACGCATGTACGAGATCACTTAGCGCAATACCTCCGTGGACAATGCTCAATACGTGGTGATGTAACATTCCTAAAAGCCCTTCCTTTAACCTCAGAGAGTCAAGAGCACAGTAATGGACTTTGTAGGTGCCAAGAGCTGACGACCTGTGCCGGTTCCCTCATTTATAACACGTACGCTCGGGCAAATGACCTAATTCTGTGTCTAGGTGTCCTCATCTGTCAAATGAAGATGATAGCAGCCTGGCTTCTTAGCCTTGCTGCAAAGAGGCGATGAATTAATACAGTGAAACCCTGAGAGCAATGCCTGGCACCTCTGTGAGTCATCTTTGTGAAGAGGTGGTTTTGTCTGAGATCCTTGAATAACCAACGTGTCCTGCCTTTCAGTTCTAAAGTCACAACTCCATCATGGCTTGATCGTATTGGTTATTTGCCTTGGGACCAGCTCACACTTCCTTTAGTTTTGGAAGCTTTTTGACTGGCAGTAAGCTTTCAGTGGTGGTGATAACTCTCTAGAGGTAAACAAAGATAGAAGAGCTAATGGTGCTTTCATCTCTATTCTAAAAAAAAAAAAAAAAAAAAGATTTTGCTTTGTTTTTGGTGCATGCACTAGCTAGGGGGAGAGAGAGAGGAAGAAAGTGAAAAAACATCCTCTGGGGGGATGGACACACTGCAATCCCTTTTGTTCCATTTTTTTCTCAGGATTTTGGGCACCCATGCACACACACCTGGTGTGTTTTTCAAGCTGCAGAGTTTGAGACTTGAACGGGGCAGTTGGCCATGTGGGATCCAGCTACCTTAACCCCTATGCCATTGGCTAGCCCAGTCTCTACTTATTTTTTTCTGGTAGGTTTTCAGATTTTTTTTTTTTTTTTTTGGAAATTTCTAGAGGGCACAGGCACTCACCAGAGAAAAAGAGAGAGAGAGACAGAGAGAGAGAGAGAGGGAAAGAGAGAGAGAGAGAGGAGAAGGAGAAGGAGAAAGCACCCTCCAATGGGGCATGGTCATGCCACAATCTCTTCTCCTCCATCTCTCCATCCTGTCAGGATTTAGGGCATGTATACACACATGCCCAGTGTGTTTTTCAAGCTGCTGGGGCCAGGATTCGGTTGGCCAAGTGGGATCTGACTCTCTTAACTACTAGCCAACCCTAGAACATTGTTAATTAAATAAAAAACAATCCGGTTGACTCTGTGGCCTGGATCTCCCATAACTGATCATGATATTTGAATCCCATATCTGGCAGCTTTAAAACATGTGGGTGTATGTGTGTATGCATGGCCAAAGTACTGGAGGGAAAAAGGGATGGAGGATAAGATATTGTGGCATGGCCATGACCAAAAGTAAAACAAAATAAAATTCCGTGGTAGCCCATCTCATTGTCCCTGACAAGGGGCACTATGGGAAGTTCAAGATAGTGATGGGACATCACAGATGGGACATCACAGATGGCAATATCTTTAGAGATAACTCTAGGTGTCTTTTCTGAGTGTGAAATGAAGCCCATTCTCCTATAAGTGTATTTGGATCACCATACCTTAAGAGTATTATCTTTACCCTTGCCCATTTTAAATTTTATGTAACTTTTTTGTTCATTTACCACAGTGTCTCGAGATTTGCTGAGATTCATGATTTATTCCCATCAGGTAGGAGATTTTGCAGTACTCTCTCTCTTCCAGAGTACTTATAAAAATATTAAATTATGGGATCAGCAGATGGCGTAATGGCTACTTCTCTGGATTCCCATGTAGTTGACTGTGATTTGAGTCCCGGACCTGGTGGCTTAAAACTCATGCAGGGTGCTTGTACAAGCATGTCCAAAATCCCGAGAGGAGAATGGAGGAGAAGGGGTTGTGGTGTGGCTAGCCCCCCTCCTGGGGGGGGTGGGTGATTTCTTGCTTTCTATCTCTCTGGCAAGTGCACATGCCCTATAGCAAAAAATCTCTCTCTCTCTCTCTAAAAAAAAAAAAAAAAAAAAAAAAAAAAAAAGTATTAAAGTTTTCCTAGCTCTGACTTAGAGGAACTTCACTTTTTAAATTTCTATTAATAGAACCAGAAGATACTGCTTTATGCTTATCCTTCTCTCGCCTCTGATTCTATGTATTTAATTTTCAAATCTATAAGGAAACTTCTAGAAAAATAGCAGCTACTGTCCTTGTCATGACCCTGGGAGTTTTCACAGCTGCTCTGACCCCTGTCCCAAGTTGTTTTATTTTGTTTTTTTTTTTTAAGTCAGGTGGCTGTAGGTTTAAACAGGAGCTCAGCTGTGTTCTGAGATGAGGCAGAGACAGGACAGGATCCCAGGAAATATGATTTAGGTGCCTAATCTTTGGGGCCCTGGATCTACTAAAAATCAGAGCCACATTCTCTGCTATCAAAGAAACACCCCTCCCTCCCCCTCTCCTCTCCCTTGGCACAGAGAGCAGAGAGCACCAGGGAATGGAGCGCTATCTTACCCTTGGCAGGGGAGACTTACAACACCTTGAAAGGATGCAGGAGGTTGGGGAACGGTTCAAGTTAATAGTCAGGTCAGTCTATGTAAGTCCGCATTTCCTAAAGGAACAGAAAATGTTGGCTAGAACCATTCAATTGGGTCAGCATGAATTAGTCTTGAGTAGTGACAGGAAGAAGAGCATCTGGGAAGAAGAAAGGTTGTGAAGAAATAAAAATAAAAATCATCTCCACCTCTCCTGTTAATTTGCTAGTGAAATAAAGTAGCCAGTTGGCCACAACCATCTAAACACCAAAACCTTTTTAGAGATGACCCCTATTACCCATTCATTATTCCCCTAGAGTGTCAAGAGGGTTGCTCATGCTTCCCTTCTTACTGGGATTTTGTCTTGTTTTGGGGTTTGGATGCTTTCTAGGTAAATAAAAGCCCCCAAGCTGGTCCTCAGCAACAGAATTTCTTGGAAATCAAAGGCTCGGTACTTTTATGCTACAGAAACATCCATCATCCAGGGCTGATGTCTCAGCTGTGCCTGGCTCAGGAAACTGGGAAAAGGATGAAGATGAGAACGTTTGTGAGATGTGGCAATTCTGGAGATGGGCAGATAACCATTCAACAGACAAATGTTTATTTTTGGTCAACAGCCATTGTGGTAGAAGCTTTCTGACATTTAAGGGAGAGGTCTTTAGATAACCCTTTGCCCAGATTTCAAATGGGAGAAATCAATTGAAAATTGATTTAGAAACTTTCAGAATCATGGTGACCACGACCTTGACCTTTAGGCTCTGTTGGGTGTGGTCACCAGGAACAAAGGGTGCGTTTCAGTCTAACCAGGGTGAAGATTCAGATGCTCTTTGCAAATCTGAGCACTGGAGGGGTGCCTGTGAGATCATAGGACTCTCACAGGACAAAGACCAGGCGGCGAGATTAAATAAGAATCATCTCGGTTTCAGACAGAAATCTACTGTGATTTGTATCATTTAAAAAAATCAGATTCTTTTTAATTTTAATTGCCAGAGGGAGCATGCGCTCACTAGAGACAGAGGGAGAAAGCATCTCCCCAATGGCGCGTGGTCACGCCCTTCTCCATTGCTCCATCTTGTCAGGATTTGGAGCATGTGTGCACGTGCACCCGGCATGTTTCTCAAGCCTCTGGGACTGGGATTCAAACCAAATTTGACCATGAGGGATGAGACTTAACCACGAGGCTATGGGGCCAGCCTTGTAGCTCACATTTTTTTTTTTAACCATTGGAGTAGCCAACAATTACTGACTACTTCCTTTGAGGCTCTTGCGCTTTTCTTTCATTGTCCTCACACCACTTCCCTGGGAGGTGCCATTTGTTCTCCATCTCAGCCAGCCTCGGCGAGGTGGCCCTGGCTAAGCTTGCACAGCCGGTATGGGAGAGAGCCAGGTCTGCAGGGCTCCAGCATCTCAGCTCGTCACCAATATACTTCACATCTTGGGGAGGAGGGAATCAAACCAGAACTTCATATCCTGCTCTTTGAGAAACTTCGATTCTTTCAGACAAAAATATATTGCCCTATCTTGAATGTCTAGGCTGAGATGGAGGCTTCAGGCAGAATTTAAAGCAAAGTGCTTGTCTCCTTGCTCAGGGTCAAGTACTTAGTTTGCAATTGTCCTGCTCTCGGTCATGGCCCCCTTGGCCACCTTCATTGGTGACTCGGTCACACAACTGGGCAGCCTTTGGGTATCTTGCCTTGACTTGCTCCTTAGCAACAGCTCAGGAGTCATGGTGACAACGTCCATCCCCGGAGGCCTGGGCGGGTGGTGGATGATGCCCAGGAGCACCCGAGGGAGAGTGGCGCCCTTGTCTCTAACTGTGGGCATTGTGTTTCTTTGTTTCTAGCACTGGCAGATCCCCCTGAGCCGGCGGTTTCGCTCTATTAAACTCTGGTTCGTGATTCGGTCCTTCGGGGTGAAGAACCTTCAAGCTCATGTCAGACATGTATGTAGCATGAATGCTGTGGGACTCTGCCCAGGCTACCTGGTTTTCTCCTGGGGAGGAAGGCTGGTCTCTGCAGATCTGCCCATGGGACCTGCGGTGTCTGGCTCAGGTGTCTGGGCCCGTTTGTGGGCTCTGGGGACTTGATTACTCGGGGCAGCCGTGTCTTTGTTAGGCAGAGGAACACTAAGCACAAAAGGACCTCAGGGACTTTCTGGTGTCGTCCTCTGCCCAGTGTCTTCCTGCTCCTTTCGCTACCATTGAGCACTGGAGAGTGACAGCCTGCTCTGGATGCAGAGAGACAAAGCCTGGGGCAAACCTCGCTGCATTGTGTCAACAGTTTATGGAGGACCTGTTTAGGACGACTTACTTCCATCCAACTACTGCAAAACTATTGTGCTAGGAAAGGGACACAGGCGAATGAGACAGGCGCGGTCCCTCTCTTGGGTTCTTCATGGCAGAGGGAGGACTTCACTAAGAACTTCGACCAGCAGTAGTTCCTCCTTTCTCTTCTCAAAGAGCCTGTGTCAAAGACAACGGCACTGCTAGAAGCAGCTGGGTAAATCCGGATGCTGGCCTTTATCACTCTGGGTTTTTCCTCTCTCATCTAGGGAATTCCTTCTTCATCAAACACAAAACAAAATGACGTAGTTGAAGCAGTAACTATGGCTGGTTGTAATTTGACACTTGTAGCCAACACTGGACATTTACCAAGGAGTGGCGTTTTCTAGATCCTCAGACTGGAGAGCGGAGTGTAGTGAGCGGGTGGGGAAAAGCAGGTGGTGGAGGTTATGTGTAATTAGAAAAATTCTTTTGCTCACAATTCAGGACTGGATATTCACCATGCAGGGGCTGGCCAACATTTTCTAGCCCTTAGCCCAGGGCCTTATACTCAGTTAAGTAATCATGAATATTTCTTCTTCCTTTGTGCCCTCTCCTCCTCCTTTGCTGCCATTGCCTCCTCCTCTTTCATTTTCTCCTTCTAATGATAATGAGCTGTCATCATCGTCATTATCATGATGTCCTACCACCCACAACAGGGATTGGTGAACTCTTTCCATAAAAAGCCAGACAGTAAATGGCTTTGGTTTTGTGACCATACAGCCTCTGTTGTAAGTAGTCAGCTCTGTCCTGGCAACAGAAATGCCTCCATAGACAATATGTAAGCAAATGGGCATGGCTGTATTCCAAAAAAAAAAAGAGAGAGAAAAAAACAAGCAGAAACAAAACAAAAAACAGGTAGGGGCTGCAGTTAGCTGGTGGGCTGCATGGTGCCCTCTCCTGACCTGGAATAGTTCAGGGCCCTGAGAGTAGCCGATGTCCATCATCCAGATGGGCGGGTTTCTGTGGTGGACGTCTGCGGTGCCCTGTGCTCCTCTCTCCTCTGGCCTCCCTCTGTCTTGTTGCGAGGAGGGAGCAGAGCACAGGGGAGGAGGGTGGGGATCTGCTTGGCGATCAGGAGACCTGCATTGGCCACTTGTACCTTGGGAATGTCCCCTAGGAAATGAAGAGGCTAGAATGAGCTGGTCCATGGTGGTTAAGGACACCGGATCTCACATGGCTGACTATGAGCTTTGTGTATGGCCCCAGGGGTTTGAGAAACATGCTGGGCACATGGGTGTGCATGCCCAGAATCCTGACAGGAAAGAGAAATGGAAGAGAAGGGATCGAGGCATGACTATTCCCCGTGGTGGGAGGTGCTTCCTCTCTCTCCTCCTACCTCTGGCAAATAAAAAAAGAAAAGAAAGAAAGAAAAAGAAAATGAAGAGGCCGAACAAGATGACTTCTGGTCTCTTTCTTGCTTAAAAAAGTCAGTTTCATAGTCCTGAGCTAGCCTGATTCTAGGTCTGTGCTTGAGGTGTCCTCACTGATACTTGTGTAGATCTGAAAAAATTCTACTCAGACAGGTGTCAGAGTTGGTAGACAGGTGGCAGAAATAGGCCTGGAGGGAAGGAGATGCAGGAGAGAATTGTGACAAAACTGAAAAATAAACTGCAAAAGTTGAAAACAGAAAACAGAAGAGTGTTCTTCCTGGGAGAGAGCCTCGGTACCTGCAAATGAAAAGTCCTTGGGCCAGTGGTCGGAGACCAGGCTGCACACAGATGGAGAAAGGCATTCTCAATGAGGCTTGGGGCTGCTTGTTTCATCGTGTTCAAAAGACCAGCTCAGCTATGCCCTTTGCTTTCTCTCTCTCTCTCTCTCTCTCTCTCTCTCTCTCTCTCTTATTGCCATAGGGTGCTTGTGCTTGCCGGAGAGAGACAGAGAGAGAAAAAGAGAGAAATCACCTCCCATGCCACAATCCCTTTTCCTCCATTCTCCTCTCAGGATTTTGGTCATACATACATACGCACCCCATGTAATTTTCAAGCTGCCAGGTCCAGGACTTGGACCATAATCTGCCATGTGGGAACCCAGTGCCTTAACCACTATGCCACCTGCTGGCCCTGTTCTTTTTCCCTCTCTCTTTTATTTTTTAAATATTTATTTATTTGTTTTATGTATTATCATTATTATTTAAAAATTTGTTACAGGGTACCTGCAAGAGTAAGTGCAAGTGTCTGCAAGAGTACCTGCAAGTGTCTCTTACCTCACCAGTAAGAGACAGAGGAAGAGAGAATGAGAGAAAGTGAGAAAGCAAGCTGCCATGTCCATGGTTGGCCATGTGGGAGTCCAGTGCCTTAACCACCATGCCACCAGTTGGCCCCTCTTGCCTTCTCTTGAGTAGCAGGTGTGAGAACTAGTTAATAGGATTACTTAGCAAATATTGTATCCAGATCTTTCTGGGTGCTTGTAGAAATTTTTTAAAATGAAAAAAGGGGCAGGGAACCAGCAGTTAGCGTAATGGCTATGTCGCTGGACTCCCACGTAGTCAACCGCGGTTCACATCCCGGACCTGGTAGCTTAAAACTCACGCCAGGTGCGTGTGCGTGTGTGCCCAAGATCCCGAGAGGAGAATGGAGGAGAAGGGATTGCGGCGTGACCATCCCCCCTGGGGGGGGTGATTTCTCGCTTTCTGTCTCTATGTTTCTCTCTGTCTGGCGAGTGCACGTGCCCTACAGCGTAAAACCTCTCCAACAAAACAAAACAAAACAAAACAAAAATACAAAAAAACAAAACAAAAAAAGGAAAATGAAAAAAGGGGCAAAAGCCTTGTTTAGTTACTACTTTTAGGTGAGGACAAACAAAATATAAGAAATTGAAAAACGATGTTACATAGTTTGTGAAAGATTAATATGATACAAAGCCTTTAAGTCACTCTCTCCCCCGGTCCCACATGTGCACTCACTGGAGAGAGCAATCCTTTTCCCCCCATTCTCCTCTCAGGATTTGGGGCACGCATACACATGAGCCCAGCCTGATTTTTTTTTTTCCTTTTTTTGGAGAGGTTTTTGCTATAGGGCGCGTGCCAGACAGACAGAGAGAGACAAAGAGACAGAAAGCGAGAAATCACCCCCCAGGGGGATTGGCCACGCCGCAATCCCGTCTCCTCCATTCTCCTTTCGGGATCTTGGGCATGCATGCACACGCGCCCGGCGTGAGTTTAAGCCACTGGGTCCGGGACTCCGACCACAGTTGACTACGTGGGAGTCCAGCGACATAGCCATTACGCTAACTGCTGGTCCCAGCCCAGCTTGATTTTTAAGCTGCCAGGTCAAGACTTGAAACTATGGTTGGCCATGTGGGAGTCCAGCACCCTAACCACCATGCAACCTGCTGGCTCCCCCACAGCCCCTGTTTTTAAAGATAGGATCTCCTGCCTTAGTGTCCCATCTGGGACCACAGGTATGTGCCACCACACCTGGCTTTTTTCTCCGATATATATATATATATATATATATATATATATATATATCTCGCCCTTGACAGATCCAAGCTCACAATCCTCCTGCCTGTACCTCCCAACTTGCAGGGATTATAGGCCCATTGCACCTCACTTTAGGTTGGATAGGGAATCAAACCTGGGCCTCCCACGTGGTCCCAGCCTGCAGAGCTCAGTGTCTAAGCAGCATGTGCCACTATAGCTGGGCTCCCCCTACCTTTCTTTCTTTCTTTCTTTTCTTTTTTTATTTTTTTAAAGTGAGAGACAGGGAGGAAGATAGAGAGAAATAGGCATGTTGACAGGGTTTCTCTTTGCCATGCTGTGGCCCTCCTGCTGCAGCCCCCCCAGTCAGCTAGTACTATAAGCATATGCTGCTTGGCATTTTTAGGTTGGTTTGGAACCAAACCCAGGCCCTCTTGTGGCTCCAGCATCATGCAGAGGCACCCACTGCCTGCACGACCACAGGTAGACCCTACATTTTTCAGAATAGTCCGGGGCCTTAAGTACGCTTACAACACTGGGCAACTATCGCCACTATTTCCAGGACTTTTTCATTATCCTGGGCAGAGACTCTGTACCCGACAACCAGTACAAAGCCCTTTCCAGGATTGGGGTGGTGTAATGTAAAGATGTGTTCTCTGTGGAATGTCAGCAAAAGGGGGATGAAAGGGTGTCCGAGGTACAAAATGGGAAGAGGCATAAGAAGCCAGGGAAATGTGGGCTTAGCATGGAGTAGGGCTCTTGCTAGCCTCCCTGGTGCCCTTACGTGTGCTAGAAATGGGCATCTCTTCTTCTGGGCAGACGCGGCAGCAGGAGGCACCTTGCTGGGAATGCAGGGTATGGACTGGGCTTGGCCCTCGCTCACTCCTGGGTCCGTCAAGACACTGTGAAGCCAGGATATGAGGCAGAGTTGCCTGGGCTGCAAAGAACATACCTTTTGGGTTCTGGGGTTAAGTTGAGGAGGCCTTGAGACACAGTTTCTGGGGGGTGGATCTGACGTGACAGGAAATTCGGAGCTGTTAGAGATTTTCCAGTTTGGAATATGAACAAAATCAAGTGGAAGAGATAATCAGGCAGAAGTCACTCAGGTCTTGATGGTCCAAAGGTCTCACTGGTTTAAAACCATTTAGCCTCGTGAAGGTTTATGCGTAGTTTGTTCCTTGTGTGATGATTAATCTCAGTTCTGTCTATATTTACAATTGCAGGGTACTGAAATGGCTAAATATTTTGAATCTCTGGTTAGAGACGACCCTTTCTTTGAAATTCCTGCCAAGAGGCACCTTGGCCTGGTGGTTTTTCGTCTAAAGGTAATGCCGTCTTCCACCGCCTCCCGTGAATGCCATTCAGTGTTCCAGAGCAGGTGGCCATTAAGGCTCTTGGGAGCAGAAATGCGGGGCTTCTGCGGATGTTGGTGGGGGATGTGACGCAGACTTTGCCTCTGTTTGTCCTTCACACAGGGTCCTAATTGTCTCACAGAAAGTGTGCTAAAGGAAATAGCTAAAGCCGGCCGTCTCTTCCTCATCCCGGCCACTGTCCAGGACAAGCTGATCATTCGCTTCACTGTGACTTCCCAGTTTACCACCCGGGATGACATCCTGAGAGACTGGAGTCTCATCCAAGATGCTGCCACTCTGGTCCTGAGTCAGCACTGTACTTTCCAGCCTCGCCCTCAGGTTGGGAACCTCATCCCCCCAGTCAGCGGCAATAGATCCCTGGCCAACGGAGTGTCCCATCAGCCTGTCAACGAGGCAGGAGATGACCCAAGCCAGGCCAGGAAGATCATCAAGCAGCCTGAGCGTGCGGGAGCCGGTCTTATGCAGAGGAAGGACAGCTGCCATCTTGAAACCCTGCTGGATCCATTTGATGACTGCTTTTCCGAAGAGGCCCCAGCTGTCGCCAAGCACAAGCTGTCCTCCTTCCTGTTCAGCTACTTGTCTGTGCAGAATAAGAAGAAGACGGTTCGTTCCCTCAGTTGCAACAGTGTGCCTGTGAGTGCGCAAAAGCCTCTGCCCGCTGAGGGCTCTACAAAGAATGGGGGCTCCTCCCGGGCCAGAATCTTTTCCAGGTTTCCGGAAGAGATGATGATGCTGAAGAAAAGTGCCTTCAAAAAGCTCATCAAGTTCTACAGCGTGCCCAGCTTTCCGGAGTGCGGCCATCAATGTGGGCTCCAGCTGCCCTGCTGCCCTCTGCAGGCCATGGTGTAGACCAGGGGTCTTCCGCTGCAGTCCTAGGATGTGCTTCAGGGGGTCTATGGCCCTTAACATTACATGCTGAGTTTGTGTGCTTTCGTGTATGTGCATAGTTCTTGGGAGTGAGCCTTGATTTTTGTTAGATTCTCATGGGGGTTCACGACCCACCATAGAATATAGAAAGAGAGTTGAAGCCGCATGATCCAGAAGGTTCCCGCAGGCTGTCAGAGAGAAGGGGCCCCAGGTACTGTACTGACAGGCAGCTTCTGTGGTGCAGCTTGTGACATGAAATATAATGTAGAAATAAACCATGCTTGTCCTTGAGTCAAAGCATATCCTGTGTGACTTCCTTGACCGCCGAGCCCTTGATTAATGAAGCCGTCCTGGAGCTGCCATGCATGCAGCCTTATCGATTCTGCTGTGCGGGATGCTGAAGATTTGCATTTGACTGTGCAAACGTGGGTTTGGAGGAGCCCTGACTAGTAAGAAAGGCAAGCGGCTTGCACGTATAAACATCAGCTGTGAGACAGGCACTGGGGCTTCCACTGTATAAATGGGGGAACTGAGGCTCCAGGCCTCACAGCTTAAGTGGCTAAACCCAGGTTTTCTTGTTTCAGCAGAGCCTGGGCAGTTTCCACCAGACAGTGCTTTTCCAGGCTGTACTGGACTACATGCTGACCGTCCAGCAGGGCCCTCTCGTCCCCCAGGACATTTAAATGTTTCCTTTCTAGATTTGGGACTTGGGGGAATTTTCCCCTTTTTTTCTGGACCATGTAGTCAAATAAAAAGCATGTCATAGGCAAATTGCCCATGGTTAGTTCAGAGGCCAAAAAAACTTTTTTATTTTTATTTTTTGGAGAGATTTTTGCTATAGGGTGCATGCGCTCACCAGAAAGAGAGAGACATAGAGACAGAAAGTGAGAAATCACCCCCCAGGGGGGATGGCCACACTGCAATCCCTTCTCCTCCATTCTTCTCTCGGGATCTTGGGCACACACGCACACTCACCCGGCATGAGTTCAAGCTACCGGGTCTGGGACTTGAACTGCGGTCGACCACATGGAGTCCCGGCGACATAGCCATTACGCCAACTGCTGATCCCACCAAAATAATTTCATTCCCATTTCAGATGACACTTTTTATAGAGTGTGCTTCTGAAATCAGTTATATAAGGAGTATCAAAGGTGAGCAAAGCTGGACACGGATTAAGGTGGAAAAGGCAGATTTTAATCTGTAGGTACTAGGGCAACAGGGAAGACTCCACTGTGAACTGAACTCAACTTTAATTAGTGTGGAGGTGATGGATGTTCTAAAAGGAGAATGGGAGGATGGGAAGGCGGTGCTGCAGGGATTTGGTCAAGTTAGAAATGTGAAAAATTACAAGAAGTTCAGATGGTGGCATAGTGGTAAAACACGAGACTCTATGAGGTAATCCCAGACGGGAAGGTTCCTGGTTTAAGTGTGGAGACTCCCTGGGTACACTGGACGTGCGTGTGCTTCAACGGGGGCTGGCCAAAGCTGGGGATGGACTGCCGTGTCAAGATCCTGCTGGGAGTGTTCTCTCTTTCTCATGGAATACATAAATCAACTTAATATGAACATTTACAAAAGGTGGGAGGGGTGGAGGTTGGTTCATGTGAAAACCACCTGAATTTGTTAACAGGCGCTTATCAAAGTTAGGCTTCTACTTTCCCACTGAGACTGGGAGACAGAGACTGTATCTTCAGGTATTAGTTGAAAAGTAAATTATTTTGACAGCCTTGAGTTTTTCCAGTCAGGTCCTTTAAGGAGAGCTAGGGTCATTTTAGGAGTGTAGTCTTAAGCTGTTAGAAATTATGTTATTATTATTATTTTTAGAGAGCTTTTTTCTATAGGGCACATGCACTTGCCAGAAAGAGAGAGACAGAGAAACAGAAAGCGAGAAATCACCCCCCAGGGGGGATGGCCACGCCGCAATCCTTCTCCTCCAATCTCCTCTCAGGATCTTGGGCACGCACACACACACATGCCCAGCGTGAGTTTAAGCCACCGGGTCTGGGACTCGAACCGCGGTCGACTACATGGGAGTCCAGGGACATAGCCATTATGCCAACTGCAGTAATGATGCATTTTTACATAGAAAAAAATATGTCATGACTTTTCTGCCAGCCCAATAAATAAACTTAAAAAATGTGAATTCCAATTCCATTTCTAACTCTGAGAGGGAGGACCAAATCCCCCACATTTTAACAAGACTTCATGAGGACACAGGTTTCTGAGATTCTGGAAGGTCTACAGTGTGAGTCACAGGTCAGGACCCAGCAGGCTCTGGTTACTGGAACACTAATGTTCTGACCAATGGTGTAAGGGCTGACCTCTCACCCAAAAAGATGCCTCTTGTAACACAGGATTAACGTCACTTCTTTAACTTAACCTCTGCTTACAACTGGATTCACTTGGATAGGATGCATGTAACACCGTTGCACAACATGACATTCTTCAAAAACAACGCTGTGCTCTGTCCCATCATTTGGGTTCAAATTCTCACAGGGAGATCAATAAAGCCAAGGCAGAGAGAATTTTGTAAAAATTCCCAAGGCTGAGCCACAAGCAACAATTGTTGTAAGTTATTGGCAAAATTCACAAAGATGTAGCAATACCCAGAGTTGTTTTTAGGCCAGCCTCAACTCCCTTGTATATATTAAGTGCATATTAATATTGATAAACAGGAAATGTTTACTGTTGGGCATAATCAGTGCGGGCAAAGATACTGGTCGTAAGTCTCCTCAGAGTCACCTAAAAGAGCACTTTAAAAACGATTTCTTTGGCCGGAGAGCATGCGCACACACGCACACAAGAAAGCAGCCTGCAATAGGGCCTCATCAAGTCACAGTCCCTTTTTCCTCCATTTCTCCATCCCATCAGATCCTGGGCATGAGCACACACATGGCTGGCTTGTTTCTCAAGTTGCTGGGATTCAGAGCCCAATCAGCCATGTGGGATCCAGGTCTCTCTGCACAAAGCTTAATTGTTGCTGGGGACTGGCCCTGCTAGTTCTAGCACTGTGTTAGGGGGTAGAGATAGTGACCCCTCTCATCATACATGATCCAGGATCCCTAGATATGTTCACCGGGGCCTGGGGAGATGAAAATGGGGGAGAACTGGGGCTCCCTGGCAGCTTCTAGTCATCTGCAGATGTCCTCAAGGGAAGGAATGACCACTTCTTTTAGGGAGGCTGGAGTGGGCTTGGGCCACGCTTCGTGGATGTGCACTCAGTGATCATGATGCCTAGGGCAAATGCTAGGTCTGTGTCAGCTTGAGAGCTGCCTGGAAGGCCCTCTGCCCCGGAACTCTGCTGCAGCTGGCACCGTGCAGCGGTCTCGGCGCTGTACTCGGGAAAGGAAGCAGCTGAGTGTGAGAGAACGAGCTCCTTGGAAGTCCCCAAGCCCTCCCGCGCCTTCCAGAAGGCCCTGGACCCTTGAACAAGCTTCGTTAAGAGACTGGCTGCAAATAAAACCAACCTGGGTTGAGGAGCATGGGGCACGGTCCCCAAAGCATGTGGGACTAGGGGTGCTAACTAGAGGGCTGGGTCTTACCTGGTCCACAGACACATTTTTTTGGGGAGATGCGTGGAAGTTTCAATAATGTTGGTACTTCACATCTTACCAATTGGGAGATTCACATAAATATCTGTATTTCTATTTTCCAAATAATCACAAGATCCTGGCAGTACCCAACCTGGATTCACACATGACAATCACCAGCTGGCTGAAGCTTAGCAGTGGCAGTCCCCAAATTTGGCACATTATCCACCTTACCTTTGTGAATTCTGAAAACACTTGAGTTTGCAACTTTTTTTTTTTTTTTTTTTTTTTAATTCATGAACAAATGTGTGTGTGTGTGTGTGTGTGTGTGTGTGTGTGCATGTGGGAGAGATACGGGATGTTGGGGGAGAGAACAGCATCCTCGACAGGGTCTGGTCTTACCACAATCCCATTTCTCCAGGCCTGCAGCTTCTCAGGATCTTGGGCACATGCTTGCCCAGTGTGTTCCAGGTAGGCCAGGCTGGGCATTAGAACCTATGGTCAGTCTGTGTGTGTGTGTGTGTGTGTGTGTGTGTGTGTGTGTGTTTTAAGAATTATTACATTTAACTTTATTTATTTACTTATTTATTTTTAATTTGACTGGAGAGGGACAGAGAGAGAGAGAGAGAGAGAGAGAGAGAGAGAGAGAGAGAGAGAGAGAGAGAAAGAAAGAGAGGGAAAGTGAGAGAGCAAGTCGCCAGGTTTGGGACTCGAACTGCAGTCGGCCATGTGGGAGTCCAGCGCCGTTAACCACCATGCAACCCGCTGGCCCCAGTCTGTGGTTTTCAGCACTGCAGTTCCACACTACCGACTGTGCCACTTAGTCTTGGCCTTGAGTTTGCAACCTTGATGTAACTAAAATATATTTACTAAACACCTTTTATGTATAGAACTCTGATGTTACAGATTTAGGCTCCTTCAAGGACAATGGATGGCACTGAAACTTGTAGGATTACACTGTGTTTACACAGTGGCCATGATGTTCATTGGGGTGGGGGGGAGCTGGTCACTTCCTACTGGGCTGGAATTCCCTCAGGTTGTTCACTGCTTATCTGCCCTCCCTCCCCACTGCACGTTGACCTAGAAACATTCCCATGGATGAGTGGGACACCTGTGAAAAGTTATCAACAAGGCTCTCAGGCTTTGAAGTAACTGACATAGAGTCTGGGTTTAGCATAATGTCAGGAAAGAACACGAGAGAGACAGTGCCATCTCATATATGGGTATTCATCTATTTTATTACATAGTTAAAAAAATAACTTCCTCCCTCCAATAAGCTCGGTTTGCAAATGCAAATAGTAAGTGCACATTGAAAAGTAATTATCTCTAAATCTTTTTGCTTGCAAAGGTTCAAGTGTAATTAAAACAAATTGGTATGCATACTTATTGGTATGCATAATTTCCTAAAAAAAATGCACCTCATGATTTTCAATCAAATTAAAGTTGGATTATATCAAGTGGCTGTACTAGGTCCATTCAGGGTCGTTCTGAAAATATTACCAGTTCTCCTCCTGGAAGTACTCAGAGTTTCAGAGTTTTATCTCTTATGGCATTATAAATGTCCTCCGTCATAGGCACGTACATTTTTGCTGTGTCATCTAAGAAATACAAGGCGTCTTTGATGACCGCTGGGTTAAAGCCCTCCTCCATGAGGTTCACTTTACGGTGTTTAAACGTTCCAGTGATCTCAATGGAGTCCTGAAAGACATCAAATGATCCACTTGTGGTTGTATTTTGCAACAGATTAGGGTGCAGGGTGAGGGGCAGAAGTCAGGCATGGGGATCTGATAACTCATGCTTTGGGGGAGAACTGCCAAGTGAGGTTTCTGTTACTAAACGTCCTGTTTTCCGAGTCTCCACTAGGGGGCCCTGAGTGAGGTGTTTTTCCTTCCTTTTTAATGAAAACATTTTTTTGTTACAGAGCTCCTGTGCTGGGGGTTGGGGGGAGAGAAACAGAGAACCCCGCCCTGGGGAGGTGGCCATGCCACAATCCCTTCTCCTCCATTCTCCTTTCTGGATTTTAGGCCTGCACTCACGCACACGCACCCAGGGTGTTTATCAAGGGGTTCTAACCATGCCATTAGCCATGTGGGATTCATCTACTGTAATCAGCACACCACCAGCTGGCCTTGAAGGCTTTAGGATCACTGGTGGGAAGTGGAGAGCTGCCGACAGTGAGGTAACTTAGATTTCCATGCCGAGGAGCGGTGTCTGCTGCTAGGTAAGCTTCCGGTATTACTGGAATACCCTAATGGTGCGAGTGGGAGGGGGAGCACTGGCACACTGACAACTGTTTTTCCATTGTTTGTCCATTAGGCTGAAGACTTTTCTCCCCCTTCAATTAATAAGCTAATTGAAATATCTGAGGCTGTTGATTTTCCTGTTGTTTTACCACTTAGTTGCAAAACGAATGTAAGTGCTTTACAAAGATCAATAGTATCTGGAATCCTAACACTTCTTTCTCAGTTCTTCAGCTACAGAATCACAGAGCTCAAAGTCCCAAAGTGAGAGTGTTAAACTAACCCAAAGGTTAATGTTTGAGGAAGAAAAATATATCCTTGTAGCAGTGATAGTTAAGTTTTAAGAAATTCCAACTGGTCAGTGATGCCCAGTTACATTTCACATGATAGAAAGGTGTGGGACTCCAGTGGAATTTTCCATTCTTTAAAACTAGAAGCAAGTAAGAGAGAGGGTCAAAGTGTTTCTATTTTAAGTGTCTGTCATAACGCATGGAACACAGACTTTGAGAGTTATTTGTTAAGGCTGTTGCTGACTGAACTGGCTTTAGGGAGAAAGAGATTAGGATTGGATTTCTTAGCTATATTTTATTTCTCTTTCCTTATTGGCCCACAACACTTCTTTCTGAGCTTCTTGGACAGGGTAGTGAAAATCTGGCGAATGTGGTCACCTTCGGAGAAGGAGAGTTGTTTCCTAAGAGACAGGGGTCTCCAAGGGAGAAGATAGTTGACCCTGATAACAAGAAGTCTCACCTGTATTCTTAGAAACCGAGGCCTTGCGTAACTAGGCAGGTAATCAGCAATGTGCTGAAAGAGTTTCTTCCCATCAAATTCATGATTTTCTTTCATCTTGATTGAGGCCATGCCAATCCGACCCTCATGGCCTGGAAATAAAGTAAGAAAAAATTAGATTTGGTGTAGATGTGTATTTTATTTGTGAGACCTTGCTAGTTCAAAGAACATGGACTGAGATAACATAATGGTGTGTCTTTTGAACAGTTGGGATTTTTATTTCAAATATATGTTGAAGTTATTCTTTTTTTTTTTTTTTTTTGAGCCATTTTTGCTATAGGGCACGTGTACTTGCTGGAGAGACAGAGAAAGATGGAGAGACAGAAGAGAAAAACCCTCCCTTTTCCCCGCCTCCTCCAGAGGGGATGGCCATGCTGCAATCCCTCCTCCAGTCTCCTCGCAGGATTTGGGGCACACACACACACATACACGTGCCTGGCCTGAGTTTCAAGCTGCTGGGTCTGGGACTCGAGCCAAGGCCAACCATGTGGGAGTCCAGTGTCTTAACCAGCCCCGTCAAAGTTATTCTAAACTGAATATACTAATACAAAAAGTAATAACTGATTACATCTTTATTATATGCCAGGCCCTATACTAAGTGTGTTTTATGGATTATCTCATTTAACTCTCATAACAGCCTTAGAAGAGGAACCAATATGGGAACCAGCAAATGGCATGGCCACCCACCCGGGGGGTGATTTCTCACTTTCTGGTGAGCGCACGCGCCCTATAGCCAAAAAAAAAAAAAAAAAAAAACTCTCCAAAAAAAAAAAAAAAAAGAAAAGAGGTTCCAATGTTACCTCTCTGTTTTATAGATGAAGAAACTCAGGCTTAAAGACAAGATTTGTTCCCTCAGGCAGCAAATACCCGGCATGGTTAGTAACTGAATCCTGGCAGGCTGGCTCCAGATCCTACGTTTGTACCCATCATCATCTTTTTTCTTAGCAGCTAATATTAAAAATATCTGAATGGGAAACAAGTCAAACTGGTGGCTAACGGTGGTGGGGTTTTTTTTGTCTTTTTTTTTTTTTTTGCTATAGGGCGCGTGTGCTCTACAGAAAGACAGAGACATAGAGACAGAAAGCAAGAAATCACCCCCCAGGGGGGATGGCCACGCCGCAATCCCTTCTCCTCCATTCTCCTCTCGGGATCTCGGGCACGCATGCACACACGCCTGGCGTGAGTTTAAGCCACTGGGTGCGGTTGACTACATGGGAGTCCAGCCACATAGCTATTACGCTAACTGCTGGTCCCAACGGCGGTGTTTTTGACTCCAGTGAAAAGTCCTGGCTCCACTGTCATGAGTAACTGAGCTCAAGTTGTTCCTTGGGTTGCAATGTCAGGTCTCTTGCACCTCCAGGCACAAACACCACCTTTGAGATTTAGTTATTTAATCAAGGTTTCCTAATAGCTTTGCCTCTTTGCATTTCAGAGAAGCTGGGAGACAGGTGAAGGTAGAGGGGTCAGAGGTGAGCTATTTTGTATCCTCTCTTTGATGCCTTTAGATCTAAGAGGATGTACACTCCATGAGGAAAACGGATCCTGACAGCAGCCATTGGTAGAGAAGTGTTTAGAACAATTGACGTTGTTTTCTTGTGAGGGCAGTTGTAATTAGGTATTAATATGTTTTCTACCCAATCCAGCAGACCCAGTGGGAGTTCAAGTCCACTTCCCTGAACTACTTAGTGTAATCAGAGAGGGGGAAGGAGCCGCCCATGGTCACTTGGGCCCTGGCTTTCGAAATCGCTCCCATGGTGACTGTGTGTTTACGTATAACTCTAACGAGTCCAAACAACGAAAGAAAAAAAAAAAGAATTTTTTTTTTTTTTTTTATTTGGTTTGCCTCTGACCTGAGGGAGGGAGGAAGGACATCAGACCCTCTTTCTTTAGGGGTCCTTGGCTCCTGTCTCTGGAATCTTAAAATGTCTCCAATAAGTTCCGTTTAGAATGAAGGCAGGGACTGAGGCAACAGAAATGCTCTGTGCTGACTGGCTCCTTGCTTCTTACTCTGGTGGTGGCGATGCCAGACCAATGGGCCAATGGGCCTGTTGGGTGTCAGACCTCTGCCCTGACTCCCACAGGTTAATTTGAGACTAGTTCGGCTCTAGGGGTCAGGTTCCACTCTACGGCAGTTCTGGGCTAAGTCTAAAGTCTATCCGGCACTTCCTGGCTTCGTGCTATCCAACATGACAAGCCATTGATGACATGTGGTTAGTAAAGCAAAGTTAATTATATTGAAATAAAATGAAAAATTCAGTTTTTCAGTTATACTAGTCACGTTCAGTAGCCATGTGATGGTTATTGTCCATAATGGACAGTACAGAGAACAGAATATTTTTATCATTACAGAAAGTTCTATTGAAAATAGAATGTTCTAGAGTAGCTGGGCAGCTCTGGTGTGACACCCAGAAGAAGTCAAATCCATCCTAGGTCCAAAGGTGAGATGTGTGACCTTGCTCAGATCACTGCAGGGAACCGATGGCTTACTTAGGCCTGCCTGATGCATTTCCAGGCTGGAATGGGGCTGGGCTCTGTCACTGGGAGGCCAGACAGCAGCAAGTGTGGCTCTGAGAATCACAGAATCTGGAAGTCAGGAGTCCTTCAGTGTTCACCTCTAATCCTTCACTGTTGTAAGAATTCTCCCAGGATCGCAAGTGGACAGACAGCCACTCTACATGCCACAGCTGGTGGGGCATTTCCTACCCCAGGAGACAGGCCCATCCTATTATTGGTCCCTCTGGCTACAGAGGAGTTCTAGGGGTAAAATTTGCTCCCTGGTCATTTCAGTCTGTCAGTTTTAGTTCTTATTGCTGGAACAACATGCAACACATCTGTTGCTCGTTCTACCTGACTGGTTTCCAGCCATTTAAAGACAATTAGCCTTGCCTTCTTTGTTCTATTTCAGTGGCTCCCAAACCTTCCTGATTGTAACACTCACTTGGGAATTAAAAAAAAAAAAAACTAAACAAAAACAGGCACATTCTGAGTCAAAAACACTAGTAGTTCTGATTCATTACATCTGGGCTTTAAAGTTGATTCTGATGGTTGGCCAAATTTTCAGAACTAATGGGCTTTAGTGCTTCTCAGACTTAAGTGGGTTCACTTTTATTTTTTTAAAGAATTACTTAACTTTAGGGACCAGCAGTTAGCATAATGGCTATGTCGCTGGACTCCATGTAGTTGACCACGGTTCGAGTCCCAGACCCGGTGGCTTAAAACTCACACCGGGCGTGTGTGCGTGCGTGTGTGCCCAAGATCCCGAGAGGAGAATGGAGGAGAAGGGATTGCGGCATGGCCATCTCCCTGGGGGGTGATTTCTCACTTTCTGTCTCTCTCTGTCTGTCTGGCAAGTGCACGCACCCTATGGCAAAAGCCTCTCCAAAAAAAAAAAAAATTACTTAACTTTATTCATTATTATTTAAAAATTCGACCAGAGGAAGGCAGAGAGAAAGTGAGAAAGCAAGCTGTGAGGTCCAGGACTCTAACCACAGTCAGCCGTGTGGGAGTCTAGCTCCTTAACCACGACACCACCTGCCAGCCCCAGGAGGGTTTACTTTTTAATGAACTTAAGATATACATAATCTAAAACTCATCATTTTAGAGATGACCCTATAGCCTAATGGTTTAGGAAGCTGGATCCCACATGGCCAACTGCACATTTCAAATCCTGGCCCAGGTGGCTTGAAAAACAGACTCCAGGCACATGTGTGGGCATGGCCCCACACCCTGACAGAGTAGAGAAATGGAAAAGGGATTGCAGCATGATTATGCCTTGTTGGGAGGTGCTTTCTCCCCCAACCCCATCCTCTGCCAGCACATATGCCTTCTGGCAATTAATAAACCTATCCTTGGGAACAGCAGTTAGCATAATGGCTATGTTGCTGGACTCCCATGTAGTCAACCGTGGTTTGAGTCCCGGACTTGGTGGCTTAAACTCACACTGGGCGCATGTGTGTGCGTGCCCAAGATCCCGAGAGGAGAATGGAGGAGAAGGGATTGCGGCGTGGTCAACCCCCCTGGGGGTGATTTCTCGCTTTCTGTCTCTCTCTCTCTGTCTTTCTGGCGAGCACACGAACCCTGTAGCAATAAAACCTCTCCAACAACAACATACAACAAACAACAACAAACCCATCCTTTTAACTACTTGAAAGTGGTATTTAGTATATTCACAATATTGTGCAATCATCACCAATTTCTAGTTCTAGAACATTTTCATGACAGCCAAATCAGACTTTTGTGTTTTTAAGAATCATTAGAGGGTTTTTGAAAACCTAGCTTCTTGGGCTCCACTCCAGGGATTTCAAGTCAATAGGTCTGAGGTGGGCCGAGAAACTGCACGCTAATAAGCTCCTGGGTGATGTTGATGCTTGCTCTGGGGACCCCACTTTGAGGAACACAGGGCTAGATCTTTCTATTCCATTTTCTGGATTCTCTCACCTTCACATACATATTTCATGTAGCTACTCTTTTAAAATTAAGCATTTAGAAACACACACAACATTGTGGAATGGGTTTTGTGATGGCTGACAGCCATGCGGAGACCCTTCTGTTACTCAGCCCAAGGTCCTGTGTGTTCCCAGGACCAACATGAGGGGCTCTCTGTATCTCCTCACACTGTTTGGCTGTAACCCAGATGTGGCACTACTGCTCATTGTGTCATTGTCACAGGGCTGGAGAGGAACAGGCAAAAGAGTTTCTCACATATTTAAAAAATAAATAAATAAAAAGGACAAGGTCATATGAAACTATTACAGCTTAGGAAAAGGGACTTGTGGATTTCTACTTAAAAACATTTGTCAGAGGGCATGTGTGCTTGCGAGAGAGAGAGCGAGCGAGCGAGCGAGAGAGAGAGCAAGTGAGAGCGAGAGAGGGCGAAAGCACCCACCAGTGGGGTATGATCACGTTGCATTATCTTCTCCATTTCTCTCTGTTGGGATTCTGGGCACACACATGTGCCTGGCATGTTTCTCAAGCCACTAGGTTGAGAATTTGAACCATGAGGTTGGCCACATGGTATCTGATTGCCTTAACCATCAGGCCACAGAGCTGGCCCCTAGATTTCTACTTTAAGTATGGGTGGGAATCTGAAATACTGACTTCTGAGGGAATAGGAATAGCCCCAATCTCTTGGATCTGAACACTGATTTGGGGTCTGCATCCTCTCTGACATCTATAACTAACATGATTTATTATCATGACAACCCTCATGTATGTATTTCATAAATACATGTTTAGCATTTATGTAATGACAATGAACTTATTCTCTTGAGAACCTTAACTGTAGAGCTGGTATTATACCTCGTTCTCGTGACTTGCCAAAAGTCAAACAACCAGCAGATATTGGAGCCAGGACTTAAGGTCAGATCATGGCCTTGCCTCCCACACTGCTGACAAAAGCAGATCTACAGACAAAGTTTCAGGGACGACACTGTGTGTGATGATTGTGAAATTCAGTCTGCGGGTGGTGGTGCGGCTAGTAGGAAACCGACTGGACCCACATGAAAGGTCCTGGGCTGCGTCCTGGGACCTCCCTGTAACGACGGGCACAAGTGCGCCATGACCTAGGTCAGCTGATGCTGGGAGTGGATTGTGGCATGAAGACCCTGTGGGGATAACTGTTTGTCTTCTTATCTGTTTCTCTCTTTTATGGAATAAATAACAACAAAAAAAGAAAGTGCAGTAAGATATGGTAGGGGCTTTCTTAAAAAGAAGTGGTTGGGGACCCGCAGATGGTGTAATGGTTACATTGCTGGATACCACAGAGTCGACTATGGCTCAAGTTCCAGAACTGGAGACTTAAAACTCATGCCAGGCGTGTGTGCGTGCGTGCCCAAGGTCCCGAGACGAGAATGGGGGAGAAGGGATTGCGGCGTGGCCATCCCCTCTCGGGGGTGTTTCTCACTTTCTGTCTCTCTGGCATGCAACATACCCTATTGTAAACAAAACAAAACAAAACACACATACACACACACACACACACAGACACGCACACACACACAAGAGAGGTTGGACAGAATCAACTGCTTCCCAGCTTCTCCTCCTAGCAGCTGCGCTTGCTCTCATTTGTGCCTCCTAGTTCAGAAGCCAAAACACTTTCCTTAGCCCTCAAGCATGACTTCTTTTCTCAAGGCATACCAGATGCAGGGACCCTGTGCCACTGAGACTTACTGTGTCCAAGAGCCCAAGAACAACTGGAGCTGAACCACTAGGACGGTCAGGTGCAGATGTGCCGAGTTGGCTGTGATAATGGGACATAAATCACACATAGCTCCTTACTTCCTGCAGGCTGAAAGAGTTATTTAATTCTCTTTCTGGCAGGAGGATGCAATACCAAACTTGGCCCTGAGGTTTAAATTCTATCAGTTGCTCTATGCACTTAGGCATAGATTTACAGGATCTTGTCTGTACCTGGCACGGGCACTCCGTAAACATTCACCTCCTGGATGAAATCAACCAGGCCTACGATGTCAGCGACTTCGGTGGTGGCCACGTTTTCCCCTTTCCACCTGGAAGAAAAGGCAAGGTTAGCAGAGGTACCTGGCGCTTTGTGGCCCTGATTGCAATGACAGAGAACAGGTATGTCCTGCATCATGGAATGCTGGAGATGGATGAAACTGTGAAGAGCATCGAGGTTCTCACTTCCTGGGTGAAGCATGGAGGTCAATTACCTGCCTTAATAACACTGCTGGTCAGGGGTAGAGGTGGGCTGGGAACCCTGGTTCTCCTCATTCAACCTGTGATCTTTTTACTACGGTCAGACAGCTCCCTTCCCTTCCTCATTCATTTATGCAAAAAGTAATGATGTGTGTTGATGTGTGTCAAGAATGGTGCTGAGTGCTGGGGTGCTGTCCTCAGGGTGTTTATACGGCAGAAAGCCTGTGTTGTGAGGGTGGAGGGCTGTGCTGTTGTTAGAAGCTAATTTCATGGTCTACTAGGTGGACTTTCAAACTTCTTCGTGCTGCCCTGGAGGTTTGGTGGAAAACCATCTGGTTGGGGATGAAGGGTGGGAGGAGGAAGACCTCTGAGCCCTTTTCCTCTTCAACCAGATTAGCATCACAGTAATTGCAGCTGATTTTCATCTGAAGAAATGATTGGAAGGTGTAAAAACCCCTGCTGTCCTAAGAGTGACAAGTAAGTATTCAGGACAAATGAGAAGAGCTGGATGGACTTTAGGGTCTAGAAATCAGATACAGGTTTATTTCCCACTGTATCCTCATCTGCTGCTACTCAGCAAGGTCAACTGTGCCTTGCAGGATGGAATGCCATGCATCGTGCTCCTTATTCTCTGGGAATACAGGAGGTTGAAATGGCATGGTAAAAAGACAGAAGGAAATGAAGTTCCACAGTCAAAAGGGAATGCAATTCCAAGTTAGGAGGAAGCCAAATTGTGCATGTGTTTGGTTTTGGCTCAGCCATTCATAGAAACCAACCGAAATGTATCTCCAACTCTGTCATGGAAGTAGATGAAATTTTCATGGTCAATCATTAAGAGATCTCCACTGTTGAAATAGAGATCTCCTTTTTTAAAGACGTCTCTCAGCTTTTTCTTCTCCGTCTGAGTCTTTCCTCCAGCATAGCCAGAAAATGGTGTAAGTTGTGAGATCCTGCAAACCAGGAGTCCAACTTCACCTAAGACAGAAGAAAGTAAATTATTGTTTTATGCTGCTAGAAGTAAGCCATTTATATATCAACCAACCTTCTTTTAAAACTGATATCAGGGCCAGCCAGCGGCACGGTGGTTAAGGTGGTTGGTTCTCACATGGCCGAGTGAGTGGTTAGAGTCCCAGACCTGGCAGTTTAAAAGATAAGCCAGGCACATGTGCATGTGTGCCCAAAATCTCCAAAGGAAGAAGAATTGGAGGAAAAGGGATTACAGCATGACCATCCTCCCTGGGCATGCTTTCTCACTTTCTCTCTTTCTCTGGCGAGTGCATGTATCCTCTGGCAGAAAAAACAAAACAAACAAAAAAACAAACTAATATCATACAAATCACAGGCAGTAGGCATCATTTTCCCATGCGCGTATATATATGAATTGTACGTGCATATGTATCTCACCCCCACACACACACAAGTACTATACATTATTCTGTATGGCTATACCACAGAATTCTCTTTTTAAAATTTTAAATTGCCAGAGGATGTGTGTGCTCACCAGAGAGAAACAGATACAGAGAGACAGAGAGAGGAAAGAGAGAAAGCACCCTCTAATGGGGCATGGTCAGGCTGCAATCTCTTCTCCGTTTCCCTGTCCGGTTGGGATTGTGGGCATGCACACGCACACACACATGTACACACACACACACACACACACACACATCTGGTGTGATTTTTAATTCTTCCATGACAGAGTTGGGACTGGGATTCCTATCACAGCTGTCCATGTGGGCTCTAGCTCCTTTCACCATAAGGCTTCAGGGCTGGCGCTATAATTTTTTTAATGCTAATCTTTTACTGAATAATGTTTTACACACATAATTAGACAAATAACAGTGTTAAAGCATAAAAGTAAAGACTACTGCAAGCTAACTATAATTTTGCAACCATAATTACATATCCCTTCCTACAAAAAACTCACCTCACAAGACCTCAAGAAGTTGTTAAGCTAGGTTTAAAACTGTAATTATATTAATATAGTGGCAAAATGTGGAATTTCTGTATCGTACATAAATCTGAGGGTACTTACATAAATCTTTTTTACCCCACTCTGATAAATTTTATTATATGACAATAATACCTTAGTCCTTAAAAGTCATATGGTCGGGTTACCTACATGGCTGGCTTTGCAGTTCCAGTCTCAAACCTGGTGGCCTGAAAATCATGCTGGGTATATGTGCATGCATACCCCACAAATACTGAAAGGAGAATGGAGGGGAAAGGATTATGGTGTGGCCATCCCCTCCTGGGGAGAGGTGATTTCTCACTTTCCCTTTCTCTTTTTCTGTCTCTGCCTGGTGAGCACACAATGCCCGATAGCAAAACTCAGCACAAACAAGTCATGTGGTCAAGATCAGCAAAGGCACAGGATAACTGAACAAAAGTCTACTGTACCTTTGGGAACTTTGATGCAATATCCATTTCCATCGCGGACAGGTTCGTCTTTTTCCACATCGTATTTAATCAGCTCATAAGTTATGACTTTCTAGCAAATTTAAAATATATCATTTGAATACAAATTCTTTGACAGTTTTTAATTTTCTTGTGGTATACCATAAAGCATATGTATCTTAAGGGTACAGCTTGATAAAATTATGCATTAATATACACTCATGTGACTACTCCCAGATCAAAATATAAAACTTTTATTTCACCTAAAATGTTTCCTCCTGCCCCTTTCTGTGAAGTTAACTACTATTCTAATGTTTGAAACCATCAATTAGTCTTAAACCTGAAAAAAAAAAAAAAAAGAAATGTATGCCTTTATGCCTGTCTCTTTCACTCACATGTCTGTGATATCCACCCATCCATGTTGGTATTTCTATTAATGACTCATTTTTTATTACCAGGCAATTTTCTCTTGTATGAATATACCACAACTTATTTATTTGTTCTCCTATTGACAGTTACTGGGTTGTCTTGGACTGTTATAAATAAAGCTGTCGTAGGGACTAGCGGATGGTGTAATGGTTAAGTTACTGGACTCCCATGTGGCTGACTGTGATTTGTCCTGGACCTGGTGGCTTAAAACTCACACTGGTGTGTGTGCGTGTGTGCCCAAAATTCTGAGAGGAGAATGGATGAGAAGGGATTGTGGTGTGGCCATCCTCATTGGAGGATAATTTCCTGCTTTCTGTCTCTCTGTCTCTCTGGTGAGTGCATGCACGCTACAGCAAAAATCTCTTAAAAAAAAAAAAAAAGCTGAGGAGAGGCAAGAGGCAGGCCTTCAGCAGAGGATTCCTCATGGCTCCTGAGAACTAGTGATTTCAGGGTAAAAGAGAAACAAAGATTTCCTACTGATAATTCAGCCTCCAGCCCACAAGCTTGAGTGGTAAGGAGCTCCTCTAGCCTTCTATCTCTGTCTCTGTGTCTCTGTTCTCTGCTTCGGTCTTCTCATTTTTTGGTAATTTTTCCTGTTTAAAATTTTTGAAGGTATTCTCTTGCTCTCATCCTTGCCTTTGTCTTGTTAATAATCCCCTCTTTCCCTCCCACCCAGGCAGGAGAGGCAAGAGGCAGGCCCTCAACAGAAGATTCCTCATGGCTCCTTAGAACTAGTGACTTCGTGCTTGTGCACCACGCAGTTTTCTATTTTGTGCTTTTATAAAAATAATAATAATTTTTTTTAGTTTTTAAATTTTTTTCCTTCTTTTTTCTTTCTGTTCCTTTGTTGTTGTTGTTGTTTCTCTCTTTTTCCTTTTCTTTTATCTCATCTCTCCGCTCCTCAATATCCATTTACTGTGTTTCTAGACAGATGTAAGGGAACTATAGCCAAACATGGAAATACTAGTAGGGCTAATGTATTCCTCAATATCTACTGAATCTGCTGCACAAAGTGATCACAACAGAATGGCAAAGAGATTCCAGATCACCTCTTTCTGCTCACTCCTGAATGTTCAGATTGAACTTCAAGAATTAGGAAGAAACACACCATCCATCAGATGACTAGAAATCACCACAGAACCACAAGAAGTATGGGAAAGCAAGAAAATACCTCTCCTCCCAGGGAAAAGAATAATTCCTCTTCATCCACAGGCAGTTCAATAGAAATCATGGAAATGTCTGATAAAAAATTTAGAATATTCATAATGGCGAAGCTAACAGAGATGGAAAAGAGAGACAATGAACTGCAGAAGAGAAAGGAGAAAGGAGCTGATGAGTTCCAGGAGGTGAGGAAATTCTTGCAAGGTCTATAAGAGAAATTACACATTTTACAAAAGAATCAAATGGAACTGTTAGAGATGAAGCTATAATACAGAAAGTAAAAATCTCCCTTGAAAGTATTAAAATCAGACTAGATCATACAGAAAATAGAATCTCAGACATAGAAGAGAAAATTTCTGGCCTTGAAAAATCTACCACGAAGACTGAGAAAATTGCCCCCCAAAAATGAGAATAATATATGAGAAGTTCTAGATACCATCAAACGTCCAAACATCTGGATAATTGGTATCCCAGAAGGCGAAGAGACTCATAAATGCATTGATAATCATTCCATGAAATCCTGCAAGAAAAATTTCCAAACCTAGAGAGGCACTCAAAGATCCAGTTCCAAGAAATGCAAAGGACTCCAAATAGAATCAACCCAAGAAGATCTTCTCCAAGACACATTATAGCCAGATTGACCAAAACCACAGACAAAGACAAGATACTAAGATTGGCAAGAGAAAAATCATCAAGTTACCTACAAAGGATATCCCATCAGGTAACAGCAGACCTCTCATTGGAAACAATGTGAGCAGGCAAAGAATGGGAAAATAAATTCAAAGTGTTAAGGGAAAAGCAATTTCAACCAAGAACACTGTACCTGCAAGATTATCCTTCATGTGTGAAGAAAAGACAACAGCATTCTCAGATAAATAAAACCTGAAAGAATTTACCAGCACCAGACCAGATCTCAAGAAGTTCTGAAGGGAGTGCTATATCAGGAAAATTAAATACAGACACACAGAAATAAGAGTTCAAAAACTAAGAAAATGGCCAACTTAATCATAGAGACAAGTCTGGAGTTGAATATTATACCCCAGAATTTAATCGGGAAAATCAAACCACAACAGAAGATAAAGTACATGAGTCTGAATTGGTGAAATAGAATTTTATGACTTTTGACTAAAACATTGTTTATTTTCTTGTAGGCTTTGTTGTCTGGTTGTAAGGATTTGTGTCCTGTCTTGAGATATGGATACATTCATGTACCTACCATTTGAACAGAATCTTAACCTGTTTCTTGGCTTTAAGTTTTAAGCAAAATTCCTTAGCATTTCTTTGATTTAAGTTAAAACTGTTTTTCTTGAAATTACCAAGTGAACTTGCTATTGAAAGTTGTTAGATTATTTAAGAAATTGTGTGATCAATACAATGTGGGGGGAAAAGGACTGGAAGACAATTGTGGACACCAGAGATTGTGTGAGAAGAGGGTGGGAAAGGACAGAGGGTCAGAAATTGGGGTAAAAAAAGATACTAAAAACTAGAAATGGAAAATTTTTTATAGTAACATGCATGATTAAGCCACTGTGCAGTATATTCTGGATGGGAAACCACATTTTATATGCTGTGATGATGCTTAGGGAATGAATGTAAATTAAGTTAAAAAAAGTTTCAGAAAAAAACCCCTAGAATTGTTTTTCTTGAAATGAAAAAAATGCATTAAAATACCTATTCGATGACTGCAGTAAGATATATAGCACCAGCTAGGTGCTACTTTATAGGATGTTCATTCTGCTCACTGAGGTTCATGCCTAAAGATGGACTTGTGTTCATGGATATGTATATATCAGCTGTGCTTGCTATTCAAAATATTTAGATTAATTAATACCTTTAGGGAATCAATAAAATGTGGGGCGAAAAAGGTATAGAAAGCCATCATAGATACCAGAGACAGTGTGGGAGGAGAGTGGGAGATGGCAGGGGATAAGGGATAGGGAATCAAGGATGGGGAAAAAAAGCAAAACATACAGGAAACAAGAAATGGAAAATTATTTATTGACAATAACATGTATGTTGATGTGCTTGATTGAGA
This sequence comes from Tupaia tana, assembly GCA_026018925.1. NCBI lineage: Eukaryota > Metazoa > Chordata > Mammalia > Scandentia > Tupaiidae > Tupaia > Tupaia tana. The sequence goes on from JAKSZU010000023.1 coordinate 22,302,603, forward strand.
CAATATACAGTGTATTCTGGATGGAAAATCTCATTTTGTATGCTGTAATGATGTAGAGTGAATGAATGTAAATAAATTTAAATAATAAAAAAATGAAAAAAAGCTGTTGTAAACACCTTGTATATGTCTTCTGATGGACAAATCACAAACGGGTTTCTAAAATCTTGTATAAACTTATGTTAATACGCCAACGTTAGATGTCTCACATATCTAGGGACATGTCACCCAATATATTTAAGGATCAAAGTTATAATTATTTTATACCTATGACTACAAATTACTAAAACTCTGCTTATATAATATATAATTCAATGACGTAAGAAATTAAACGTAAGCGATTCAGTAAGGGTAATAAGTATGCTATTTTCCTCACTAGCAGAAAAATACAAATATGACAATATCTGGATGTAATTATTAGCCATGATTACTATGTCCATTTCAACTTATATTTGAGTCAATGTGATAAAGCAACCACATATATGCTTTAGGAGTAGCAGATAGCTTCATTAAAAAGTAAATGACATTGGGATCAGCAGTTAGCATAATGGTTATGTTGCTGGACTTCCATGTGGTCGCCCGCGGTTCGTGTCCTAGACCTGGTGGCTTAAAACTCACACCAGGCATGTGTGCATGCGGGCCCAAGATCCCAAGAGGAGAATGGAGGAGAAGGGATTGCGGTGTGGCCATCCCCTTCAGGGGTGATCTCTCAGTTTCTGTCTGTCTGTCTCTCTGTCTCTCTCTGTCTTTCTGGCAAGCGCACACGCCCTATAGCAAAAAAAAAAAAAAAGTTATTTATGTAACTTACATTGAAATATACACATGTAGCTACAGGCTATTATACTATAACATGCCAGTTTGAAGGGACCTGTGGAGAGTAAGTGTGACTGTCATTGTTAGAGAGGATCCTTGGACTTGGGAATGCCTTGAGGTTAGATCAGAAGAGAAGAAATGGGATGATAATAATCATAACAGCTAGCACTTATCCAAGGCTGTTATAGAACAGGCATTGAACTATAGCTCCTAGGGACTTTCTCATAAGATTTTAATTTTATATGTTCAATAATTCTTTTCTGTTATTACCATTAAATATGGGCTATATATAGGGTCCAGTATTTTCCTTTAAATTCTGTTTTACAGATGATAAAGTTGAGCCCTACAAAACCCAAGCAACTCATTTAAGGTCACTCAGCCAGTATGTGGTGGTGCTGGGATCTGCTCAGCCTTGTAGCACGTGGACTACTGTCCTCCACCTGCCAGTCAGGCCCCGGGGACGCAGGCTGCCTGGGAGCTCCAGTGTGGGTGTTCCATGGCCAGGCAGGATATGCCACCTAGATACACTATTGTGTATGCGATATCATACAGCTGTGGCTTCTCAAGCCAGTGGAGTCTCAGAATTTGTTGAGCATTCCTGGCATTTATTTATTTTTTATATTGCCAGAGGGTGTGTGTATTTGCGAGAGAGAGAGAGAGAAAATATCCCTCCAAAGGGTCTGGTCACACCACAATTGTTTTTTCACTTCTCCATCCTGCCAGGATTTGGGCCATGTATGCAATGTGTGCCCGGTATGTTTTTCAAGCCACCAGGGCTGGGATTTGAGCTGTGAGGCCAGATGTGTGGGATCCAGCACAACCATCAGGCCACAAGGCTGGCCTGAACATTCCTGGAATTTTACACATTTATTAGTTATCTGGAAGATATCTAATCTGACTGAGCACAAAAATGACAACAGATTATCCAGAGACCCCAAGCAATAAATGACTGATAGGGAAAAAAGACTGCTGCTATGTAAGCTGGCTTAAAAATAAGAAATATCTTTCTGGTGGAATTATTAGGTGAACACAAACGTTCACCAGATCCTAGGATAGGGATGCCTGGGTCTCAGAAACACGGAATCCAAAGGCCAAGGGGTAAGGCCCTGAGCCTGTGTACATAAAATGCTGCCCAGAAGGTGGGGATGCACCATATGGTTAAAGAAAATACTACATTTTACAGTGTGCAATAAACTTAGGAAACTCCTAACCTCCAGGTGTTTTATTACATACAAGTACAAATGGCATCAGGAAGACTCCACGTAAGTTGCAGACATCAAAGGCACAATGGGCTCTTATTAATAGCAACTCAGGGGACCAGCAGATGGCATAATGGTTACGTGGCTGGACTCCCACATAGTCGACCATGGTTTGATTCCTAGACCCAGCAGCTTAAAACTCATGCCAGGCACATGTGCATGCATGCCCAAGATCCCAAAAGGAGAATGGACTGTGGTATGGCCATCCACCCAGAGGGTGTGATTTCTCACTTCTGTCTCTCTGTCTCTCCAGCAAGCACACATGCTCTATAGCAAAAAAAAAAAAAAAAAAAAAAAAAAAAAATCTTTCTTAAAAAAATAAAATAGTGGGACTAGCAGTTGGCATAATGGCTATATCACTAGACTTCCATGTAGTTGACTGCGGTTTGAGTCCTGGACCTGGTGGCTTAAACTCATGCCAGGCGCATGTGCGTGCATGCCCAAGATCCTGAGAGGAGAAAGGAGGAGAAGGGATTGTGACGTGGCCATCCCCCCTGGGGGGTGATTTCTTGCTTTCTGTCTCTCTATCTCTCTCTGTCTGTCTGGTGAGCGCACGTGCCCTATAGCAAAAACCTCTCCAAAATAAAATAAAATAAAATAAAATAAAATAAAATAAAATAAAATAAAATAAAATAAAATAAAATAAAATAGCAACCCAAATGTTTGCAGTAGGAGATTCTGACTTTTTGAGGTTATCGTCACAGAGAAAGAGCAAAACCTCTCTTTGTGATCAGGATAGGCACGGTTCTGACATGGTATGAATTTTGATACTGTCATAACATTATAGGAAATCTCTGTATGTTGAAACTGGCTAGATACACTCCTGTTTTTTAATGTACTTACTCTCTGCAGGTAGTTTACTCTTCCAACAGCACCAATCTTTCTCGTGTAATTCATAAATCCGATGTTGCCTTCAGTGGCGGCATAGAACTCATAAATGTGAATGTCCCCAAATCTTTTAACAAATTCTCTCCACACATCTCCTCGTAAGCCATTGCCCATTGCCATTCTCACTTTATGATCACGATCATTGGGTCTCTGTGGTAAGGAGAGAAGGAGATCAGACCAAAACGTCTCTAGAAAATGTACTGACAGTCATAATTACCTTATTGTATTACACATTTATGTTGGATACAAACTCACCTAGTGCATGCCTCACCTGCCACCCACACCCATTGTCCCCTATCCCTTTAACATGAGCAGTATGGTCTGACAGACTTCGATTTTCTCATTTTGATATTTAAGGGGCTACATGAGACAATCTGACAAGATCAGGCATTGACATCATTAAATCCATATCCAATCTGAAGTTAAAATAATGTGTTAATAGTTTTTTCTTTTCTTTTTGCCAGAGGGCACACGTGCTCACCAGGGAGAGACAGAGAGAGAGAGGAAGAGGAGAAAGCACTCCCCACCCCACCAGGGAATGGTCGCACTGCAATCGCTTCTCCTCCACGTCTCCCTCCTGTCTGGATTTTGGGCATGCATGCACATGCACCTGGTGTGTTTCTCAAGCTGCTGGGTGTGGGATTTGAATTGTGTGGTTGACCATGTGGGATCTGGCTGCTTTAACACCAGGCCATGAAGCCAGCCCCAACTTTTTCTTTTTTCTTTTCTTTTCTCTTTTCTTTAAGTTTATTTCCTTTTTTTGAATGAGAGAGAAACAGAGAGCTAGACAGAGACAGCACACACACATGTAAAGACAGACAGCACCCCCAACAGGGTCATGATGCTGCCATTCAATCCCAGCTTCAGCCCCAGGTCATGGGCAGGGATGTGTTCGGCATACTCAGGGAGGTCTGTGGGCTTGAACGGGGACCCTTTTCATGTAGGATGGCCTCTCAGAGTGTCGTGTTTTACTGCTGTGCCATCGTCTGGTCCCCAGTGGTCTTCTTGACAGTGCTAGAGAATTATCAGTGAATTGTCAAGAAGAAGAGTCACATGGGAGAGACCAATCAGGGGCTGACATAATCTATTACCAGTCGGACTGTGGGCAGCATCTCTCATGCTGAAGCAATGCTTTTCACTTGACAGTAGAAAGGAAAGTCAGGACTACAGTTGAGAGAGAGAGAGAGACAGAGACAGACAGAGAGAGAACTGTCTTCTATGAAGTCATCAAGGAGTAACGAGGGAGTGAAGAATCTTAACCGTGCCCTCATTTAACAGGTAGACAGAGGTTACAAGACCAGTTAGATTGTCCCCGTGGGATAGGAAGGGGAAAAGAAGGAGGAAGTTGCCTTCCAGTTGCCCCTGGTGGCTTTGCTATAAATAAAAATCACAAAGGGAAATCTGTTTTGAATGTAAGGGCTGAAAGGAGAGCTTGTGTCAACCAGGAGAGGGCTGGCTGGGACTGGCTGGGACTGGCTGCCTTCCATTCAGCCACCCTCATTTGTGAGGCCCCTACAGGTACATCCAAAGCAATGATAGTTTCAATGGTATTTTATATTAATAAGGCAACTTATGTCCTCCAGGAGATCACAGCCTAGTGAAAGAGACAGCTAGATAAACAAGCATACTTTTAGCTTGCAAGTGCTCTTACTCTCTCTGACATTTATTTGAACAGGAAATGGAATGGAATGGGGTAAAAGTGTTTAGTAAATAGGACTCTCTTCTCACAGCCAGTGTTATTTCTTTGATCAAACAGCAAATGCTTAAATTAGAGCATTTTCTACATTAGGAAATTACACTGTAAAATCACTGTGAAGTGATTTTGGAATGAACTCCTCTTTTTTTTAAAAAATTTTTTTATTTTTTAACTATAGGGCACGTGCACTCGCCAGACAGACAGAGAGAGACATAGAGACAGAAAGCGAGAAATCACCCCCCAGGGGGGATGGTCATGCCGCAATACCTTCTCCTCCATTCTCCTCTCGGGATCTTGGGCACGCACGCACACGCGCCCGGCGTGAGTTCTAAGCCACCGGGTCCAGGACACGAACCGCAGTCGACTACATGGGAGTCCAGCGACATAGCCATTACGCTAACTGCTGGTTCCCGGAATGAGCTCCTCTTTGAAGAGAGAAGCTGGCAGTTCCATGAGGGGAAGGGACTTTGATACGGCAGTTAAAATTCAAACCAAAACCAGCCTGGGACTGGTTTCTATGCAGGCGTTAAGGGACCAGGAAAACAGCAAGTATGCATTTAATGTTTAGTTAGCTCGTCAGTCAATACTTAGCTGGCAAAATGCTTTCAGGAGTCCTAACCAGAATGATGGCCACTGGTTAAAATGGGCCTCCTGAGCAGAGATTGGGATGCAGAAATGTGTAAAGAAAGACCAGGGGCCAGGACCAGCAGATGGCGTAATGGTTACATCACTGGACTCTCATGTAGTCTACTGTGGTTTGAGTCCTGGACTTGGCAGCTTAAAACTCATGCTGGGCGCACGTGTGTGCATGCCCAAAATCCCGAGAGGAGAATGGAGGAGAAGGGATTGCAGCATGGCCATCCCCACTGGGGGGGGGGGGGGGGTGACTTCTTGCTTTCTGTCTCTCTGGTGAGTGCACATGCCCTATAGCCAAAGTCTCTCTTAAAAAACGAGAGAGAGAGAGGCGACCAGCAGTTAGTGTAATGGCTATGTCTCTGGACTCTCACGTAGTCAACTGCGGTTCGAGTCCCGGACCCGGTGGCTTAAACTCAACTCTGGGCTCGTGTGCATGCGTGCCCAAGATCCCGAGAGGAGAATGGAGGAGAAGGGATTGAGGCGTGGCCATCCCCCCCGCCCCGGGGGGTGATTTCTTGCTTTCTATCTCTCTGTCTCTCTCTGTCTGGCGAGCGCACGCGCCCTATAGCAAAAACCTCTCCAAAAAAAAAACCTAGAGAGAGAGAGAGAAAGAGACAGACAGACCGACCAGAGGCCTTGTGTCAGTGGTTCCTTTAATATTTATTTATTTATTTATCATGTCAGAGGGCACGTGAGTGCATGAGAGATAACAATCTCCACCAGGGCCTGGTCATGCCACAATCCTTTAACCTCTAAAGTTTGATCTCTTCAGGATCCTGCCCATATGTGTGCACCCACCCAGTATGTTTTTCAAGTCACAGGGCCGGGACTCAAACTCCTGCCATATGCAATCCGACTTCCTCTATGCACTGCTCAACTGCTCTGCAACAGAGCCAGTCTTGTCAGTGGCTCTTAACCAGAGAGTTCAGAAGAATCATCCGAGAAGCCCTAGACTTTCTGACTAAGCAGGAATCTGTTCTTTGATTGGCTCCCTAGGTCCATGGGTTATGACATCGATTCCCTTCTAGAATGACCAAGTCCACACGCATAGGGAGGCCATACATCTAGTTAGCCTAGACTAGTCCTGGTTTCTGCCTGTTGTATGGGTAATGAATTGTAGGGTCACCTGCCCATAGAGTACTGTTCTGTTCAATAAGGATTGTTCATTTTCAGAGGCCACCCCACCCCTAACACTGTTACCCCTCGTTGCCACCCCCAAAATAAAAAAATCAGAAAGGGGGGGTCTTCAAAAAGTTCATAGAGAATGGATACTATGAAAAAACTGTGAATGGATTTCAAAATCTGTTTGTGTTAAAAAAAAATCATTTTTAATTTTATTTTTCCACAAACTCTTTGGGGTCCTCTTATATTTGAAGAATATTTACTTTTGCTTAAAAATAATCCCTAGGCCTAGTGCTTACCTGCTTCTCGGCCTGAGTGAGAAGTTCCAAAGTAGGATGTACAACCCGTATCTGCCCTCTGCCCATCCATTTGACTTATTTCATTATCTTGTGGGTGGTGAACATCTGCCTCCTCCATTAGATAGTAAATTTGAGGCCAATTTGTATTATCCCCAGTGCCTGGATCTGAGCTTGGGATATAGCATAATTCTCACAATAAAATACTGGGTTGATGGAAAAATCATGACGTGTTTTTCTATGCAAAAAATGCATCATGACTTTTCTGACAACCCAATAAATATCCTTCTCCAGGAAGCCTCCAATTTCCCTATTCAACAGCTAGTGGCTGGGATGTTAGAATAAGAGCAGGGTACAGGAAGCTGCAGGTGCTCTGGGTGTGGGAAGCTGGCCAGCCTCACAGGTGCAGCTGTCACCTGTGGGTGGCAGGTAGCTCATAATCACAATGCCATGGGCTCAGTTTTCAAATACAACTGAGGGATCTTATTACATCAGCAGAAGGGATTAAGGTTCTAGTCTGGAAAGGTTGTGGACACAAATGGGAGATCCTGGAGCCTTCTAAGATGTCTGGTTCTCACCTACATGGTTGAAAGTAAGTCTGATTTGAATTTTCCTTTCCCATAGAAGAAACAGTTTTTCTCCATCACCAAAGCCACTCCTCAAAGGAACTGATTGTTAGGTCAAGGGTCACCTGCTCATTTTCTTTAACAAGGATCAAAGCTTCAATTCCACATTACAGCTAAGGTGTAACAGGCAACACACCTGGGGGATTTAAATCCACACTGATTAAAAAAAATTATTTATTAAGATAGATTTTTGCTATAGGGCATGTGTGCTTGCCAGATAGACAGAGAGAAACAGAAAGCAAGAAATCACTCCTTCAGAGGGGATGGCCACACTGCAATCCCTTCTCCTCCATTCTCCTCTTGGAAATTTGAGCATGCATGCACATGCACCTGGCTTGAGTTTTAAGCTGGTGGGTCAAGGACTTGAACTGTGGTTGACTACGTGGGAGTTCAGAGATATAACTATTACTCCATCTGCTAGTCCCTCCACACTGATATTTAATGATCAGTGAAGGGTGAGAAGTCAGGGTATCCAGGGAAGAATGTAGGGTAGTAAGTAATTAGAGTAAGCATAACATTTTTATTGAGGACTTTTCCGTATGTTGAGCACTCAACCTGTATTATCTCACCTAAGTTTCTAAAGAACCCAACCAAAATATGACAGGTGATGAAATATCAGGGGTCTTCAATAAGTTCACGAAAAATGCATATTCTGTATGTGTGGGTGTCAATGTTTTGCACCAAAATAAGTTTATTTTTTTTCTCACAAATATTTTGGAGTCCCTTCATCTTTGTCTCATATTAAAATTGACAAAGGAGAGCCTTAGGAAGCTGAAACTACTTTGCCCAAGATCACACAAGTAGCCAAATAAATGGTTGCTCCAGGATTCAACTCCAAATCTATGTATCTTCAAAGAGCCCTTTTCCTTAATTAAAAATGAAGAAAAAAGAAAATTACACAGAGTTTGATAATCAAATGGGGGCTGGCAGGTTGCGTGGTAGTTAAAGGTGCTAGACTCCGACCTAGCTTACCATGGTTCAATTCCTGGATCTGGAAGTTTGCTATCTCGCTTTCTTTCTCTCTCTCTGTCTCTTACTCTGGTCAAATAAAAAATAACAATACTAATAAATACAATAAAGGAAATACTTCTTTGAAAAAATAATCAAATAGGACGGAAAGACTCAAAGAATGTTGTGTTCATTCCACTTATTTGTCCCGATCCTTTTACCCCTGCTTACCACCCAGAAGTGAGCACTTTGAACTCTTATAGCTTTTCTGTTCTATCTCTGTATTTATAAATGAAATGTTTATGGTGCTATTCTTAACTCATCTGTTGTCTTTTTTTCTCACTTGCCAGAGGGAGAAAGAGAGAGAGAGAGAGAGAGAGAGAGCGAGCGAGCGCACTCCTCCACCACCACCAATGGGGCTTAGTTATGCTGCAATCCCTTCTAATCCATTTATCCACCCAGTCAGGATTTTGGGTATGCATGTACATGTGCTTGGTGTGTTTTTCAAGCTGCCAGGGCTAGGATTCAAACTGTGTGGCTGGTCATGTGGGATCTGGCTGCCTTAACCACCAGGCAAGGAAGCTGGCTCTGATTCAGCCATTTTTGATTTCTGATGGTGCTGGAAGAGGATTAAGCCTGCTTTCATTTTCTCAGTATCATACTTTTTGGTTAAATCAACCTTCAGTGCTCATATTATTTTGCCCACAATTCACTGGTGAGCCAAATAATAAACAACGAATGAATTCTTGATCAAACTTTGTTTTTCCTAGAATTAATTGCCTCCTTCCTTGCCCCTTTGTTTCATTTTCTTAGTTTCTGCTTGTAACTCTTTCCTTAGCCTCCAAAAGCCTCTAGGTAAAATTTTCCTCATGGTAATTTAGAGGAACTCTGCTAGATGATATAATTTCCTTTTTCCCATTATGCTTCCTTTCATCTGTCTGCTCCATTTTGTACTACCTGTTATCTAGGCTTGGGGATTCCCTTTGTCTCTCTTCCATGGATCCTTTGTCTTCTCTCTTTTTTTCACTTTCCTGTTTGGATGGGATGCTTTCTCTAATAATTTCCTAAAGAAGAGTATGTAAAAGGTAAGTTTTCTTCAGACTTACAAAAGAATGCTTAAAAATACTCTTTTTTTTTTTTTTAATTTATTGCCAGAGGGCATGTGTACTTGACAGAGAGAGAAAACACTCCCAATGGGGCATGGTCACACTACAATCCTTTTTCTGTCATCTCTCCATCCTGTCAGGATTTGGGGAACCCATGCACATGCACCTGGCATGTTTTTCAAGCTGCCAGGGTCAGGATTGCAATTGCTGTTGGCTATGTGGCATCTGGTTTCTTATGCACAAGGCTTTTAATGGCTGTGCTATGGTGCTGGCTCTAAAAGTATTCTTATTGTATACCTGATTGATAATTTGGCTGGATACAGAATTCTAGGTGGGAATTTATTTTTTCCTTAGCATTTTAGAAACACTTCCTTGTCTTCCACCTTGTAATATAGCTGTTGACAAGTCCAATGTCATTATTACAGACTTTTGACACTTGACATGTTTTCTCTCTCTCTCTCTTTTTGCCTTTTTGGTAGTCTTAAATTTCATCATGGTGTCACACACACACACACATATATATATGTATTTTTTTTACACTAATTTTACTTGTTACTCAATTGGCCCTTTCTTTTTCTTTTCTTTTCTCTTTTCTTTTCTTTTTTTTGAGAGGTTTTTGCTATAGGGCGCGTACGCTCGCCAGAAGGACAGACAGAAAGCAAGAAATCACCCCCTAGTGGGGATGGCCATGCAGCAATCCCTTCTCCTCCATTCTCCTCTTGGGATCTTGGGCACACATGCATACGCGCCCAGTGTGATTTTAAGTCATCGGGTCCGGGACTAGAACCATGGTCGACTACATGGGAGTCCAGCGACATAGCCATTATGCTAACTGCTGGTCCCTTAATTGGCCCTTTCAACATTTCCTTCAGCTCTAGGACTTTTTCTCATATTATTTCCTTGAAAATTTCCTTCTTTCCATTTTCCTTCTTTTCTTTTTCTGATTTCTTATTAATTATATGTTGGACTTCTTAAATTGTTTTCCGATTTTCTTGGCTAGTTTCCCCTTATGTCAATAAATTTAACCTTTTGTTCAACTTTCTGTAAGATTGCTCAACTTTATCTTCTAATCTTTCTATGAATCTAAGATCTTTAAAAATCATTCTTATTTTCATTTCTCATTGATATTTTTTAAATCTTTCTTTCTTGAGAGTGAGAGTCAGACAGATGAACACCATCAGTAGGATCCCACACAGTGACCCTCATTCCAGCCTTCCCGGTCAGCCAGGATCATGAGTGCATACACACAGTGTGCAATATCTTGTCCCAATAAATAATTTTTTTCTAACTGACACTGCTGGTTAGGCAACTATCACAAACAAAATGGGAACTGAAACTGCACACTGAAAGAAATGAGCCAGAATGATCTTTCGTCATAAACAGGTTCTCTGAAAGCCAAGGGAAGGCAGGTAATGTGGATGAAGAATATTCAACCATAATATTGTAAAAAATCACTTAAACCAATAGCTTTGCTATCCAACTCTCTACTCAGCCTCAAATGAGAGTGATTAACTAATTTGAATGTCCTTTCTTAATTCATTCTTTGTGCATGAGGGGCAGAATTTCCACTGATTTATTCAACAAATAGATACGGGCATCAACCATGAGGTGCACACTGTTAGACATGGAAGACGGCGTTAATGATAATAATGGCTACAATATGCTGAGCATTTACTAAGTGCCAGGTACTTTGCTATGTGGTTTATGTACATTATCTCATTTTGTCTTCGTAGAGCTCCCAATGAAGTAGGTACTGTTATTTTCCCTGTTGGCTAATGGAAAGCTGAGAATTTTAGAAAGATTTAACTATCCTGCTCAAATGGCAGAATCAGGTTTCAGACCTCTTGACTCCAGAGTTTTTGCTCTTTTTAAAAACAAAACAAAACAAAACAAAACAAAAGGGGACATGTTCCAGAGGGAACGTGTACTTGCAGGAGAGAGACACACAGAGAGAGAAAAAAGGAAGGAAAGTGAGAAAGTACCTCCTGCCCCATGGGGAATGGTCACACCACAATTCCTTCTCCATTTTTCTCTTCATTCAGAATTTTGGGCATGCATGCACATGTGCCTGGCTTGTTTCTCAAGCCACTGGGTCTGGGATTTGAACCACATGATTGGGATCCAGGTGCCTTAACCATTGCACCATGTACTGGCCCTAAAGTTCTTGAACTTAAGCATTATGTGAAATAACCCAAATCTAAACTGCAGACCTAAGGGTTGCTGAGAGCATGCTGAGAGCATTTATAGGCTTCTAATCTGTCAAAGAAGCCACTGAATATGGTTAAGAAGAGAAAGGAGGGGGAACCAGCAGTTAGCGTAATGGCTATGTCGCTGGATTCCCATGTAGCTGACCGCGGTTTGCGTCCTGGACCCAGTGACTTAAAACTCACGCGGGGGGCGTGTGCGTGCATGCCCAAGATCCCGAGAGGAGAATGGAGGAGAAGGGATTGCAGCGTGACCACCCCCCCTGGGGGGGATTTCTTGCTTTCTGTCTCTCTGTCTCTCTCTGTCTGTCTGGCGAGCGCACGCGCCCTATAGCAAAAATCTCTCCAAAAAAAAAAAAAAAAAAAAAAAAAAAAAGAAGAGAAAGGAGGGGCCGGACAGTGGTACAGCAGTAAAATACAATGCCCTACAAGGCTGACTCATGTGGGAAGGCTCTGGTTCATGTCAGACCTCCCTGAGCATGGCAGGCACGTGCGTGCCCCCGACCTGGCTGGATGGTAGGAGGCGGAGGTGGATTGCAGTGCCAAGACCTTGTTAGGGCTGCTGTTTCTCTGTCTCCACCTGTCTTGCTCATGTAACAAATAAAAACCTAAAAAAATATGAGGGAGAAGTAGCACAGTCACCTCCCATCACTGACAACAGACTTACCTGGTGAGTGTGCCATTTCTGTGGTGGGTGTCATGTGGTTTAGCTGTACATCTAAGACAGGAGTTCCCCCTCCCCCAGTGCATGGGGCAATTGGGGGTGTTAGCCCCTTCAGGATTGCCCATTCTTTTAGCAGCTCTAAGGGTGAGAAAATTCCTGATTGTATCTATCCAGGGCCTTTTCCTATACCTTATAGCTTTTATCCACTTTTGTTTGAGAAGTCGTTTTGATGTACTTTCTTTAGGCTCCTCTTAAAACCAGAATCTGGGCTTCCTATGATAACTTAAGATTTAAAAAAATCTTTAACTTCAGTTCATTGAGAGAACTTTGGTCCTTTCTTACAATTGTAAATATGTGCCAGATAAACAACTCAGGGGTGAAAAGGCAATGACAAATAGGAATTCCAGATCCACTTCTAGAGGAGGGGTCGGGAAGTCAATCATGAGTTATACACCAAATCATAATACATTTTGAAGGTGTAAAACCCCAATCAAACTGTCTTTGTTTCCTAGCATTTGAGACAACCTCACAAGAACAGGTGGAAGAGAGAGTGTGTGTATGTGCGTGAGCTGGAAGAGAGCTACACACAAACATGTTTATTTTCCTCCAGTCCAAAGAAGGCTCCCATTAGAACTAATAGAAACAACACATACTCCCCCAGGAGACTTCTAACTGACAAGGGGTGCCTTTAAAGTAGAAAAGAAAAGCCAAACAGGAGGGTTCCATATGGATTTCTGGGGTTTAATAGAGAGGCATGCAATCTTGAGGACCAGGTGGAATACCACTGTGAAAAAAAATTCATTAATGACATTAACAGTAATTGCTATAGCAAAGGTCCCAACCCGAATCACCGTTAATTATGAACCACAGTTAATTATGATGATATGTTGGATCTTCCAAAAAATGAGAATAATATGTACCTTGCCTCAACATTTGGGTGAAACATTACCTGCCTCAATTCAATTATACTGTTTTTAAGGGCAAGAATTTAGAGATTCATTCAGTAACATTTTTGATGCCTATGATGTGCTGGCTACAGATCCTGGTGCTGGGATCTGGCAGTGTACGAAGCCCCTGATCCCATCAATGGGGCGGGGGTATACAAGAATCATTGAAACCTGTGGTCTGTCTAGAGCAGTAAGTGCTAGGAAAGCTTAACAAGGTGGACAGTGAGGAGTGGGTGATACATTTGTCAATCAGTAGGAGGGGCCTCTCTGAGGAAGTAACATCTGGGTGGGGAAGGAACCAGGCAACAGGAGAACTAGGGGAAGAGTATCTTACACCTTTTGTTAGGTCACACAGCTGGTGTATAAGGCGAAGGTGGGTGCTTATCAATCACTTTTTTTTAAGAGAGATTTTTGCTATAGGGCACGTGTGCTCACCAGAGAGACAGAGAGAGAGACAGAGAGACAGAAAGTGAGCAATCACCCCTCAGGGGGGATAGTCACACTCCAATCTCTTCTCCTCCATTCTCCTCTTGGAATTTTGGGCATGCACATACACACATGCCCGGTGTGAGTTTCAAGCCACCCGGTCTGGGGCTAGAACCACAGTTGACTATGTGGGAGTCCAGTGATGTAACCATTATGCCATCTGCTGGTCTCCCAATTTCTTTTTATCAACTAAATGATCCTCTGAGTTTAATTTATGATGATTGAATAGATTAAAGGATTGCAAGTCTGGTGAGCTTACTGCATTGTCTAGTTCAGTGGTCCTCAATGGGGATCAAATTCAGCTGTAGAGAATATTTGGCAATGTTTGGAAACATTTTGATTATCCTGACCTGAGGGAGGGAGTTTATTACTGGCCTCTTGTGGGTAAAGGCCAAAGATGCTGTTAACCATCCTACAGTGCACAGAACAAGTCCATACAGCAGGGAACAAATGGGTCTGGAAATGTCAGCAGTGACACTGTTGAGGAGCCTGGATCTGGTCCCAAGGCTGGCCACTAGATCTCTGAGCACGCAGGGACTGGCCACGGAGAGCTCTTGTGAACAAGCCCATCAGGGTAGCTAGATATATGCAAACAGGTGGATCCAAGGTCCTCAGAATTACCTTGGGGTATCTCTCCCAAGGCTGGTGACAGATTTGTTTGGTGTGTTTCAAAGTCACATGGGGATTTAAAGTTACCCATGTGTCTTTGCTATAAGAAAGGGCAAGGAGTGGGACCAGCAGTTAGCCTAATGGCTATGTCGCTGGACTCCCATGTAGTCGACCGCGGTTCGAGTCCTGGACCCAGTGGCTTAAAACTCATGCTGGGCGCGTGTGCGTGTGTGCCCAAGATCCCGAGAGGAGAATGGAGGAGAAGGGATGGTGGCGTGGCCATCCCCCCAGGCGATGATTTCTTGCTTTCTGTCTCTCTGTCTCTCTCTGTCTGTCTGGAGAGTGCACATGCCCTATAGCAAAAAAAAAAAAAAAAAAAAAAAAAAAAAAAGAAAGAAAGAAAGAAAGGGCAAGGAGTAAGATGTGGTCCTTGTAATCGGAGATTTAGTTGCAGCCCAGGGGGGCTGGGAGGCATGAAGACAAACAGCTGTAGTGTGGCAGTGGCCACAGAGAGTAGAAATGAAATGATGCTGAAGAGACCCAAAGAGGCTGAACATTTGAGGCATCATTTGAGCTGGGCTTTGATAGAAAAGCCAGCATTGAAATGGCTTTTAATAAGCAGAGAGAGAGAGAGAGAGAAGCAGAGGATAGCTAGGTAGAAGGTAAGGTGTGGAAACAGGTAAAAAGGCGGGAAATACTAGTTGTAATACTGGTAATAGCAACTGACATCTAGGAAGCTCCCTACACGGCAGGAGTGATGCCAAGCACTTCATCATAGCAACTGTGTACTGAAAACTGACATACACAAATTAGCTGAAGCCTAGCATGATCCAAAGGGACTGAAATTTCTATCTTACCCTTTTCAAAACATAGTGTTACCTGAGGTGAGTTGCATAAATACCGAAGCAGTTCACCAATGTACTGAATGACAGTGACGTTGTATTTTCTGCAGTCATCCCAAAACTGGCTTGCTGAAAATTTGGTCCGTAAGACAAGAGTAGCACCTATAGAGAAAGCATAGAAAGTATCAATAAAGAAATACTATAGGGTAACCCCACAGCATAGTGGGGATAAGCACTGTGCTTTTAGAGAACCGGATTCCACATGGCTGATCACAGTTTGAATCCCAGCCCCAGTGGCTTAAAATACACATCAAGTGTGTGTGTGTATGTCCAAAATTCTTACAAGATGAAGAAACAGAGGAGAAAAATAAAACAAAACTGTAGCGTGACTAGGCCCCATTGAGGACTTGGGGAGTACTTTCTCTCTTTTTCTGGAGAGCTCATACTCCCTCTGGCACTAAAAAAGTCTACAAAGAAAGATCCCTCCCCTCCACCTCAGGCCAGCTAGTGGCATAGTGGTTAAGGTGGCTGGATCTCACATGACCGACTGTGTGGTTTGAGTATGAGATGCAGTGGCTTGAAAAACATGTCAGGCATGTGTTTATGTGTGTACGTATGCCCAAAATCCCGAGAAGAGAATGGAGGAAAGGGATTGTGGTGTGGCTAATACAATCACGTTGGAGTTTAAGATTTTAACATATAAATCTTGGGGGACATGGACATTCAGTTCACATACACACATACACTATAATTATTTAAAATGAAATGCCATATGGGAGAAAAAGTTAGGTGTTTTAGCTCAACCAAAGAGTTAAAGATAGTTTCCTGGAAGCGGTAGATATTGAAGCTTAATGTACAAAGGTAGAGTAGATGGCAAATCCTCTATCTTACCCTGTACTATTTGAATGGCAAAGTTAGAGGAGAGGAGAGGAGGGGAGGGGAGGGAAGGGGAGGAGAAGAGAAGTATCCTGACTACACCTGAAAAGCTATGGGACCACAGGGAACCAGCAATTAGTGTAATGGCTATGTCGCTGGACTCCCACGTAGTCGACCACGGTTCGCGTCCCGGACCTGGTGGCTTAAAACTCACGCCAGGCATGTGTGTGTGTGTGTGCCCAAGATCCCAAGAGGAGAATGGAGGAGAAGGGATTGTGGCGTGACCATCCCCCCTGGGGGGTGACTTCTCGCTTTCTGTCTCTATGTCTCTCTCTGTCTGTCTGGTGAGCACACGTGCCCTACAGCGAAAAACTCTCCAAAAAAAAAAAAAAAAAAGCTATGGGACCATAGAAGAATAAAGAAGATTGAGGATAACTGAAGGAGGCGTTTCATCAGATGTTGATGGAGATCAACAAGCCAATTTCTGAAGATGGAAATGACAAAGAACAATAATTTACAGAATTTAAGAATCAAGTATAAGATCTATAAAGACCTAAAGTATTTTGAAAGAATTTTTTTCTTGATATACTAAATAATTATATGAATAACATTAGATGAGTAGGAGAACATATAAATTGTTTTAGATCTTTGCTTGCCATGTGTGAGTCAAATAGCCTTGTTAGTGCAAAATTAAAACACCGCTCCTAGCAGACAGGAAAGTAGCCAAATTTTGTTATGTTTCCTTATGAGCAGATGTGAATGTGCACTGGCCTCCAGTGTTTGTCCAGAAGAAAAGCTTACCAGCCAGGATACACCCATGAAGGCCGACCATGAGTGCGGCACTGTGGTATAAGGGCAGGGCGGTGTAGAAGATGTCATCCGCCTTAACCCCACAGGCCACGGCGAGGCCGGTTCCATACCATATCCGATGATGATTGATCACTGCGGCTTTTGGAAGACCTGTGCGAAGATAAATGAGAAGGCATGAGTGAGCCACGAGGGGTCACTCAGTCTGAAAGAGGGATCTGGCTTAGGAAGATCCATCATCCTGGGTTTATAGAATTGCATGAGGAAGGGCCCTGATCAGTTAGGCCGAGATTTAGCACCTTTTCTTTTATGAAGAAAGGACCAGACAGTAAATGTTTTAGGCTTTGGAGGGTCATATATGGTCTCTGTTGCAATGATTTAACTCTACTGTTAGGGCCCAAACCAGCCACACGCACATAAGAAGGAATGAACGGATGTCGTGTTTCAGCAAACCTTTATTTACAGATACTGGTGGGATGTCTTTGTCCCAGAGACCACAGATTGTTGACTCCTGAGTTAGATAATTATTACCATGGTAATCTGAAGACAAAGGGAAGAGAAAGGAATGAGTGTCTTTAAGTTCACACACTGTGCCTACTACTTTACAAGAAATTTTCAATATTTCATTTAATCTTTATAACAAATTCATGAGATAAAATTATATTCCCCAATCATAGATGAGAAGGCAGAGATTCAGAGATATTAAATAGCTCATCTATTCTATCACCTTCCTTTGTAGCTACATTTATTAATTTTTTATATACTATTCTTGAGTTTCTTTATATAAATACAAGCAAATATGAACACCTGCTCACATGTTCTTGCCTTTTGCATTTAAAAAATGTGTACATTCTTCTGCAATTTTTTTCTCTGCCACTTAATGTTCTTTGGAGATCTGCTCATATTTGTACATAGAGATTTCTCATTCATTAATTCATTTATTCTCTTCCTCTCGCCACTGCCTCAAATTTGTGTTACTGATAATTTAATTACACTATTTGCTATGTCAAATGATACCACAGGTAACTTTATACACACAGCAGTTCACACTATGAATGACACTGTTTCTGCTGGATAAATTCACTGAAGTGAGATTGCTAGGTCGAAACGTAAGTATGTTTGTTTCCTCATAGGCTTGCTATAAAGTGTTGGAATTTTTGTTAATTGGAAAGGTAAAAAGTGATATCTCACTATCACTTTATTACAATAGACTAAATGCTTTTGTATTTTCATAACCACATTTTACATAATTTTTGGTGTGACTTTCTATTCAAAGTGTAACATTTTATTTCCCATGGAGATTGGTTGAGTTGGAAAAGGCATGAAGTTACTGCTTAGAAGACTGGGTTAGAGTTTGAAACCTGAGAGGGTAAGGAGGTTTTGTGAAGAGGAAGGCAGTTCTTTGTGGACTCAGGCCTTTCAATAATTGATAGTACCTCTGCCAGCTATTGCAAAATAATAGCAATGTGTTATACGATAACACAGTATGGCCAATGGATTACCATCATAGTAAACAAATTCAAAACTGTGCCATTATGAGAGCAGACCCACAGGTGGAACGCACAGTGCAACTGGGATCAGGTGTCCTGGCACCTCCATTTCCCTGAAGTACCACAGTCATGCCAGCAGTGTGCTCACATGCAGGAGGGCCAAAGGCTGTCTCTTGAGAAAAGGCAGTGACATAATATCCAAATATTGGTAGTGCCCTGCATTTTAGGAAACAGAGGGTATACCACAGAGAAGATACTCTCATCTTGAGAATTGGGGTGCTTGAAGGCTTTTGATCATCTTCCCAGCAGAAACCAATGAGTCTGAATATCCGTCCTCCAGCCCCCATTCCCAGGAACATGGCATCTGAGTGCACTCTCCCCCTAGCAGAGAGTGAAGAATCAGGAATTTTCCCCTTGCAAACTGGGAAGTCTATACTCCTCTTCCTCTACAAATTCAGACTCCAAGAACAACCCCCTTCTCTGTCTGTGGCTTTCAGGAGAACGGCTATTCTGGGCCCCCCTGAACTATGTAAGTGCACAGAGGGGAGGGTTGGGACAGCTGATGGAGAGGAGGTGCCCAGGGTCCTCTTGCTTGGTGGAAAGAAAGAAACTAGGGGCTGGCAGATGCCCACTTGCCTGGACAACACCAGGTCATGCGTGTATACTCAAAGTCATTGTTAGTGACTCTGAAAATATACAGAGACTTTAATACTAAACCAAAATAGAACCAAAGTAAAAATGAATCATCAAACTAGTACTAAAGGACACAGACACAAGGAAAATAAATAATACACACACACGCACACAAAAATCCTTCTAAGGACCAGCAGTTAGCCTAATGGCTATGTCGCTGAACTCCCATGTAGCCAACCACGGTTCAAGCCCCAGACCCAGTGGCTTAAACTCACGCTGGGCACGTGTGCGTGCATGCCCAAGATCCTGAGAGGAGAATGGAAGAGAAGGGATTGCGGCATAGCCATCCCCCTGGGGCGTGATTTCTTGCTTTCTGTCTCTCTCTCTCTCTCTGTCTTTCTGGAGAGTGCACGTGTCCTATAGCAAAAACCTCTCAAAAAAAAAAAAAAAAAAATCCCTTCTATAAAAACTACTCCATCAATCTAGAAGAAGTGAGTGTTTCACAGGATGCTTGAATATTAATGTAAAGACATAAGAAACATAAAAAAAAGGGACTCTCTCTCCTACAAAGGATTATACCAATTCCCTACTAACAGCCAACAAAATACAGGAAATCACAGAAATGACATGTATAAAATTCACAATGTTGATCATAAGGATACTCAGTGAGATGCAGAAGAATTTAGACACATACTTTCAGGAGATGAGAAAAATAACCCATGATATGAATAACAAATTTGATAAGGATAGAAATCTTAAAAAAAAAAGAGACAAAAAGAAATCCTGAAGCTACAGAATTCAATACAGAAAAATTTGGTAACATCAACAACAGGTTAGATCAAGCAGATGAAAGAATCTCTGAACTGGAAGATACAACATTTGAAATAATCCAGCCAAAAGGAAAAAGAACATTGCTAAAAATGAAGAAAGCAGTGGGAATTATGGATACCATTAAACCATCGAATATTCACATAACGGAAATACCAAAAGGAAAAATGACATAAATCTATTTCACGAAATGTTAAACAAAAATTTCCCAAGTCTAGGAAAGAGATACAAACAGCTAGATTCAGGAAATTCAAAGGATGTCAAATAGAGTCAGCATAAGAAGATCCTCTCAGTAGGTGGCATGGTGGTTAAGGTACTGGACTCACACATGGCAGACTGTGGTTTGAGTCCTAGACCTGGTGGCTTGCTTTCTCATTTTCCTTTTCTCTCTCTCCATCTCTCTGATCAAATTAAAAATGATAATAATAAATGAGATTAAATAAATAAAGAATTTAAAAAATGCCATAAGGCTCCTAGAGGAATACCTAGCACATTTGATCTTTGATATTGTTTATTCTGTATGGCCAAGTTCTAATAACATTCCAACAACACTATTAATTGGCAGGTTTTTTTCTTCTTCTTAGTGCCTCATAAAATACGGGATAGCTTAGGCATCCTATATTTGATGCAACATGGTATTTTAGGCCCCGTGTTAGAGTCAGTCTACATTTTCCACAACCAACATCTGCAAGTCAGTGTTGCATGAGAAGATACTGGTTAAAACATTTATACAAATAAAACTCCATTACTGTCCTCTGGTCTTCTCTGCTATTTCATTTATAATTGATTATATATTCACATGGACTCTGAATACAATGAAATATACAACAAACATTAAAAAAAACCCAACAACCCACTCATCGTAACTATTTTTGTAGTTCTTGGTTAACCTCTTTCTCTGTTCTATATCAACTGGGGGAAAATACACATAGCTTGGGGAAATAAGATTAGTTCTCATAGGTAAAGAGTTAAATCCCCCAAAGTATTAGTTACCTGCCAAGTTTTTCCAAAGAAAGACAACATTTGAAAACCCAAGCCAACATTTAACTCCTTCAGGGTAGATCCATTTCTTTGAGAATCTTTTAATTTTTACCTGTAGTTCCAGAAGTATAAATGTACAAGGCAGGAGTGGAAAAAGTAACTTCGGACCTCCAAGACTCTGGGATAGGCTCAGTTGACACTTCATCTACTTTGTCCAGGAAAGAGTCAACCCCATCTGTGTTGGAAGTTCTGCTCACATAATAGATGGACACGTTATCTTTTTTCAGGCTTGGTAGCACTTCTTCAATAGCTGCTTGTAGTTCTTAATTTAATAATAAAAAAAAGAGATCCAAACAAACTAAATTAGTTCATTAAAGTTGTACTACTACAAGAAGCTTCCTGATAATTTTGTTTTCATCATAATTTTTGCTAAAATATATGTACATGACAAGTGATGCTTATAGCTATATATTTAACATGGAACTTATTACATTTGGGAAAAAAAACCAAGATTCTAATGTTTGAGAGAAAGTTTGATCGTTTCATGAGTATAGCAGATGGTTGGTTGAAATCTGTACTTCTTAGAGCAAGCATAAATGCATGGACATATGGGTAAAATCCAAGGAATATACGTGCTTAACTTACATGCATAACTGGTATAAACCAAAAAATACTCCAGAAATAAATTCAACTATTCCCAATATATCCCCCCAGAGGACAAGTGATCAAAAAAGGAAAAAAAAAAAAAGAATTTTAAGGAAGGAGAAGAAAAATAAAAAGAAGAACGCTAACTAGAAAAGATGATAGAAGTCAACTTTACAAAACCAAAAAAATTTGAAACAGATTGATAACAAGTAGTTCCACTAGGAAGTTTTAGTTGATGTGATTAAGCTCTAAATTTTATAAGCACATTCTTTGATCTGAGAAAAAACAGAACTGATTAATTTAGAGCCATGTTCTTCAAACTACGGGTCATAATAGGATAAAATCACTTAAAGCAATCGGCATTTTAAAAAACTAAAATAGAATAAAGAAGAAATTTTCAGAACACATCACACATAGTAAGAGGTAAGTATTGCTTTCTGAAAGTTTTGTCTTGTCTCTGGGCCAGCCAGTGGTGGGGTGATTAACAGGTGGCTGGGTTGTGCATGGTCCACTGTGAAGTTCAAGTTCTGGACCCAGTGACTTAAAGGTACGTGTACGTGAGTACCCAAAATCCCAAGAGGAGAATGGAGGAGAGGGATTGAGGTGTAGCCATCCCCCGTGGAAGGGCTTTTTCACTTTCTATCACTCTCTTTCTGTCTGTCTCTGTTAGGTGAGTGCACACACTCTATAACAAAATTTTTAAAAAGTTTTGTCTCAGTTATGTAGGTAGGTGGGGACTAGGTTGCACACAAATGGATTTCTTCCTAGGTCAAGGTAAAAAAATGTAAAGGTATTGATTTAATACGTAAATCACATTTCATGTTTGCTACTTGGATTTTTTTTTTTTTTTTTTTTGGAGAGGTTTCTTTTTTTTTTTTTTTTTTTTTTTTTTTGCTATAGGGTACGTGCGCTCGCCAGAAAAACAGAGAGACAGAAAGCGAGAAATCACCTCCCATGGGGGATGACCATGCTGCAATCCCTTCTCCTCCATTCTCCTCTCGGGATCTGGGGCACGCATGCACCCGCGCCTGGTGTGAGTTTAAGCCACTGGGTCCGGGACTCGAACAGCAGTTGACTACATAGGAGTACAGCGACATAGTCATTACACTAACTGCTGGTCCCAACTACTTGGGTTTTTGTGGCCTACAGCCATAAGATGAAACTGCTTTTAGGCTTACCTGCCTTGAATTATGCGAACTGAAGTGAATATACTTATTTTTATAGGAAGTTGACTTAGTATCCCAGGGAATTAGCTTGGGGAGACAATACCTGATTTATCTAATATGGCTTGTGTTTTGGATGTTTGTGTCTGATGCTTCTATTAATATAAGAAATAGGATGAAGGTGGATAAATTAAAAAAAAATACATGCTCCTAGACGAAAATTTTAATAGCACAAAAAAATTTGTAATAGAAATCATTAGGCCATTACCCTGTCCTCCTCACAACTAAACCTGCTGTCTAGATGCAACAACTTTAAATTTTTTAGCTGTTTTTTCTGGCAACCATCTCCCATCACCAAAAAAAAAAAAAAAAAAGTGCCTTTTCTGTTACATCTTGGCCTATCAATTTCTCTCTCTCTCTTTCTTAAGGTGTTTGCTATAACACTTGTGCATTCACCATAGAGAGACAGAGAGAGCTAGTGAGAGGGAAAGTGAGAAGTCCCTCCCTGGGGAGATGGTCATGCCACAATCCCCTCTCCTTTCAGGATTTTGGGCACACATGCACATGCACCTGGTATGATTTTCAAGCCACCAGGTTTGGGACTCAAACCATAGTCAGCCATGTGGGAGTCCAGCGCCTTAACCACCATACCACCTGCTGGTCTCTTAGCCTGTCAATTTTGATTCCATCACCATTTTACCCCTGTCCACTCTCAGCAGTTATTATTGATACTTTCCATTATCGAGGTTAATAGCATTTACATCCATTCTGAGACCATAACTCTTATTTCTCAGCTTTGTCCTCAGGTGGGCTCTAGAAGCTGAAAACCCAGGCTCAAAATTGTTATGACTGGGATCAGCAGATGGCGTAATGGCTATGTTGCTGGACTCCCACATGGCTGACCACGATTTGAGTCCCAGATCCAGAGGTTTGAAATTCACACCAGGCACCTGTGCATGCATGCGTACCCAAAATTCCAAGAGGAGAATGGAGGAGAAAGGATTGCAGCATGGCCATTCCCCCTGGGGGGGGGGGTGATTTCGTTTTCTGTCTCCCTGTCTCTCCAGTGAGAGCATGCTCCCTATAGCAAAAATCTCTCTCTAAAAAAAAAATTATGGGGACCAGCAGTTAGCGTAATGGCTGTGTTGCTGGACTCCCACGTAGTCGACCGTGGTTCGAGTCCCGGACCCGGTGGCTTGAACTCACGCCGGGCGCCTGTGCGTGCGTGCCCGAGATCCCAAGAGGAGAATGGAGGAGAGGGGATTGCGGCGTGGCCATCCCCCCGGGGGGTGATTTCTCGCTTTCTGTCTCTCTGTCTCTCTCTGTCTGGTGAGCTCACGCGCTATATAGCAAAAACCTCTTTAAAAACAAACAAACAAACAAAAATTATGACTGAGCAAATAATATTCACCGCAGAGCCAAGGAACACATTGTTATAATCCTATTTCCATTTTCGAACAGTTTTCTCCCTGAGTTTCTGGTTGGCTACCATTTCTTTAACGTACTACTTGCCCACATTTTTCTTTCAACCCCATCAGATCTCCTGTGTTGGGCCCCGGGAGCCTTTATTAATCTCTCTACTATTTTATTTTTGACTGGATGCTCTCTAGTCCTTCAACATGTTGGAAAAGTTACCACAAGCACTACTGATATTGAGACTGGAGTAGTGGCAGCCAATTCCTTGCCACTGTATTGGCTCAGGTTCTCATTATTTCCTGTCTTGATGATTGCACTAGCCCCCCCCCCCCCTTTTTGTCTTTAATGTCTCCCTACTTCTGATTTATCAGTTTCACTACTAACCAACTTCTTGTTGCTCCCCTGTTTAAAAGCCTTCAATGGCTGCTCATCTCCTGTGATAGAATCCATTCTTCTAACTTAGAAGGCCCTTAGGTCCTTTAGTTCACAAGCTCCTTCCTGCTGGCCTTTTCCATGTCATCTCCTACTATCTACCTCCTGTCCCCATCCCTCTAACCACACTGATCTTTGTGAAGTCCCTGACTATGTACCCACAGGCTCACATCTCTTTACCTCTGTCCAGGTGGCTTCATCTGTGTGGAATGCCCTCCTATCCCCAGGTCACCTGGAAAACTCCTTAGGTGACACTTCTTTTTTTTTTTAAAGAATTATTTTATTTAACTTTACTTATTTATTTATTTCAATTTGACCAGAGAGGGACAAAGTGAGAGAGAGAGAGGGAAAGTGAGAAAGCAAGCCACTAGGTCTGGGACTCAAACTGCGGTTGGCCATGTGGGCATCCTTAACCACCATGCCACACTTCTCTTCTGTCACCTCCCCTCCCTCTGGACAGGAGAGAACTCCTATAGGAGCCGGCACATACGTCTACCAGGGTATGATATGATTCAATTCTTTGTCTCCTCTATTGGACAGTGGTATCTTTGAGGCTTAGGATCATAACTCAATCATCCTTGTCCTCCCTTCACCCCTAATGCTAGATAATTGCTCAGGAAATATTTATAACGGAAAAGCTTTGCACAAAGTGTTATATTAGTGTGGAAGAGACAGGAATAAGTGAAAGCTGCTCATTTAGGGACCAGCAGTTAGCGTAATGGCTATGTTGCTGGACTCCCATGTAGTCGACTGTGGTTTGAGTCCCGGACATGGTGGCTTAAACTCATGCCGGGTGTGTGTGTATGCATGCCCAAGATCCTGAGAGGAAAATGGAGAAGGGGTTGTGGCATGGCTATCCCCCCTGAGGGGTGATTTCTTGCTTTCTGTCTCTCTGTCTCTCTGGTGAGTGCATGTGCCCTATAGCAAAAACCTCTTAAAAAAAAAAAAAAAAAAAAAAAAAAGAAAGAAAGAAAGAAAGAAAGAAAGAAAGAAAAGAAAGAAAGCTGCTCATTTAAAGGATTCAGATCTCACAGTACTATGAATTGATAATTTTTAATAAAATAAAATGTAAAATGAGGTAATTTCTGTGATACAAGTATACCTTATATATAAGCAAGGGCCTGAAGAGGTAGGTTAAAACACAACTACTACTGCTACTTATAAAGAACTAAGAAATATTGAGGCCAGCAGGTGTGTGGTGGTTAAGGTGCTAGACTCCTACATGGCCCACTGTGGTTTGATTCCTGGACCTGGCGGCTTGAAAATCATGCTGGGCATGTGTGCGTGCATGCATGCCCAAAATCCCAGGAGGAGAGTGGAGAAAAAGGGATTGCAGCATGACCATCCTTCCAAGGGGTGATTTCTCAGTTTCCCTCTCACTCTCTCAATCTCTCTTTCTGGTGAGCACACACCCTAAGGAAGTAAGCAAAAACAAACACAAACCAACAAACCAACAAAAAGCTTAAAAAAAAGAAAGAATGAAGAAATCTCTAGTTTTTCCCTTCTTTTCTTTTGCCCTGAGACTGAGGCTATGTAGCCACTCTGTTCGTAAGTTACCTAGATGTGTTCATATTCCCTCCCTTGCAGCATTTACTCAACATCTAAAGAGTGCTCCTGATGTGCAAGGCAAGGTTCTAAGCACGGATGCAATAGTGAGCAAAACAGATGCTGCCTCTCTTTTTGTAGAGCTGAGGTCTCACAGGGAAGAAAACAAATAATTAATCAAAATAAGGCACCATAGGTATCACAATAGGGAGGAAGGTACAAAGACAGCCCAGAGGAAGTGCTGTCTCAGCTGAGACCTGAAGGATGAGCAGGTGTCGGCAAGATGAAAATGAACTGAAATGTACTGAGCCTGTGTCTACAGAAGGAACAGTTTATGTAAAGGCCCAGAGGCAAAGCAGCACAGTGTCAAAGTAAGTAAAAGAAGCTATACCTGACTGGAATGCAAGAATGGGAGGGGAATAATGCTGTGAGAAGAGGCTGTCCAGGGCCCAGCAGGTGGCATGGTGGTTAAGGGCGCTGGACTCCCACATGGCTGACTGTGGTTCGAATCTTGGACCTGGCGGCTTGCTTTCTCACTTGCCCCCTCTCTCTCACTCTGTCTCTCTCTGGTCAAATTAAGTAGAGTTAAATAAAATAATTCTTAAAAAAAAAAAAAAAGAGGCTGCCCTGTTAGTTGGGACCAGTCCTTGAAGACCTGGCTTTAGTCAGGTAAATGAATTGAAAAGAGCAGGACCAGACATAGGGGTTCAGGTTGTAGATGAAGCTTGTCTGCTAGGGTTAGAGCGATGGTGGGAGTAGATATATGTAGATACATTTAAGAGACATTGGAGGCAGGATAGATAGAACTTGGTAAGACTCTTTCTTTCTCTTGTTTCTTTCTTCCTTTCCTTTTGTTTTTGCCATAGGGCCTGTGTGCTTGCTGGAGAGAGATGTAGAGAGAAAGACAGTGAGAAATCCTCCAGGGATGGCCATGCCGCAGTCCCTTCTCCTCAAGGCCATTGATGGCCATGCCACAATCCCTTCTCCTTCATTCTCCTCTCAGGATTTGGGCACACATGCACATACACCTAGCCACCAGGTCCAGGACTCGAACCTCGGTTGACTATGTGGGAATCCAGTGATATAACTATTATGCCATCTGCTGGTCCCAGATAAAAAATTATTTTTTAAAAATTACCTTCGTAAAAAAGTTTATTTCTTTCCTCCGAGAGAGAGAGAGAGAGAGAGAGAGAGAGAGAGAGAGAGAAGAAAGACAGAAAAAGAAGTACCCCTAACATGGCTTGGATGCCACAATCTACCCCTTGTCTCAGCCAGCCTTAGGTTATGGTGTGCGTGTCGGGGGTGTGTGCAGGGAGGTCTCCAGATGCAAACCCTGATCCTTCCTATGTGAATCAGCCCCATGACATATTGCAGTATCGCTTTACCACTGCCTGCCCCCTCCCCTTTTTTATTGTAATTCTTACTGTAAAGTCTGCTCACCTCAGAGTGTTAGTCTACCTGTCACAGGCTGGGTTCTCGGAAATGCTGAATTTGTATTTGGGAATGCTCTTAGGAATGGCAACTGGGCAGCTGCAAGGGAAGCAGATTGTCTAGAGAGGAAGGAGCTGAACTGTGAGGCAGTCACTAAAGCAGTCTTCCTCAGCTGATCCTCTAATCCTGTGGAGACTCTGGACCTGGGCTGACCTTTCAAGGCTGTCCCAATTTATGGAAGGTGGGCTGTGCCTTTATGCCTACCCATCAACCAGCCAATGGACTCAGAATGAGGGTCGGCAACTGGCCTCAGGCAGAGTGGCTGTTTCAATCAAGGGCAGGTCCTGGAGAGCCCAGCAGCTGAGGAATGAGGACCTAAGTCCTGAAGAGGGGGATCTGGGCAGTCCATCACAGTATCTGTTACATTACCCTCTCATACTACCTAATATTAAAGCTTTTATATACACGATTTCACATAATTTTCACAACATCCCTGTGATGTGGATACCAGTAACTATTTCTACAAATGAGGACAGATGCTCAATGAGCCAATGAAAAATTACACACAAAATAAAAATCATTAGACTGGGCTTCTGGGATTCCTGCCTCCCTGTACTAGTCACTTGGGTTTAATTTTTGGTCAAGTGTCTTACTTTTTGAAAGATGCTGGTTACTTGACCTGCTCAGTTTCTGGTAGATAAAACACGTAGCTCTGTTCTTAAAGCCTAATATGGATGATCTCCTGTTCATTTTTTTGACGAAGAGCATGATCTCAAGCAGTATTAAAAGTTTGGGAATCGGGACCAGCAGTTAGTGTAATGGCTATGTCGCTGGACTCCCATGTAGTCGACTGCGGTTTGCGTCCCGGACCCGGTGGCTTAAAACTCACGACAGGCGCGTGCGTGTGCGTGCATGTCCAAGATCCCGAGAGGAGAATGGAGAAGGGATTGCGGTGTGGTCATCCCCCAGGGGGTGATTTCTTGCTTTCTGTCTCTCCGTTTGTCTCCGTCTGTCTGGTGAGCGCATGCACCCTGTAGCGAAAATCTCTCCTCCACCCCCAAAAAAATTTGGGAATGAGAAATCATATTCATTAAACGTTGCTTGAAGGGTGTAGAGTTGATTCACCAGCTCCTCATTAGTGTAGGTTAAAATTGTGGATCTAAATTATTGTCTTGTTCACTGTAGACCTACAGTTTATTTCATTAGACATGTTTTGTTTTACATCTAACAAATATTTACTGAATATAAATTAGAGGCATTATGGTAAACTCTGAGGGGTGGAGTATGAGTGGGCATTCAAGTTCACATCAGGGAAACTGAGAACAAAAGAAATTTTACCTCTTTCTTTCATGGAGCCTGTCATATTTTCCAAAAGTTCTAGGGACACCTTAATTTGGGGTAGTTTTTCCAAAGAGAAAGAGGATATAAGTGCTTAAATTCCAAATAAATCATACTTCCAGGGGACAGTAGGTGGTGTAGTAGTTAAAACACTAGACTCCCACATGGCCAACCACGATTCAAGTCCTGGACCAGGCGGCTTGAGAATCATGCCAGGTGTGTGTGCATGTGTGCTCAAAAATCCCAGGAGGAGAATGGAGGAGAAAGGACTGGCGTGGCCAGCCTCCCTGGGGGGTGATTTCTCACTTTCCCTCTCACTGTCTGTGTCTCTTTCCAACAAGTACAGGTACTCTATGGCAAAAAACTAAAAATAAAGAAATCAAATAAAGAAATCAAATGTAAAAAAAACAATAAATTGTGGACTGAAACAGAATCTCAGAGAAAGCAAGATGCCCTTGGTTGATGGGAAATAACTACATTTTGATTCTCCTCTTAAAGTCTATTTTGTTCATGCTTGGAGCAAGCCCCAGTGGGGCATTGTAGGTGGTGGGCTGGTGGGATGGCAGATGAAGAAGACTCAACTTTTGAGAAAGAAAATGAAGAAACTGGAGGGAGGTGCAGAAGGTAGATGGGGTAAAGAAACAGACTTTTTTTTCCTAAAGAATTACGATGTATAGGTTTGGGGATGATCAAATCTTTACACCGAGTCAGTGGATGTTCTTGAAGACCTTGTCACAGAGTTCATAACTGAAATGACTCAAGGCAATGTCAGTTGGAAGACAAGGTCAAGTACAAGTTGAAGACATCATGTTTTTGATTTGAAAAGACCCAAGGAAGTTTGCGAGGGTTAAAGACTTGCTCACTATGAATGAAGAATTGAAACCAGCCGGAAAAGCATTTGATGAAGTAAACTATGGATCTTGACACTTTTTGTACTGTCTGACATTTTTTATCTTTTGGGGAAACTGTAATGACTATGTTTTCTGCAGTAAAGGTCCTGATATGCTATGTAAATGAAAGTTGGAAAAACACAAAGTTTCCAGATTTATTTTTATGTGTTGGAGTTTAGCATGATATTTGAAACTTTAATTGCCTGTCTTTAAATGACCATGCTCAATTTCTTATTGGATTTTAATGATCACACACAGACATTAGTTAAAATGCCTCACAAGCCGTGCAGTTCCTGTTAATGTCGAGTATCTAAAGTAGTATTTATGTGTTCGGTATATTTGTGCCGCTGTAAGCTGTACTGTAGCTGTTTAATATGTGAAAGTTAAATGGCATCTTTGGCTGTGAGGGTTGACAATATGTGCTTCATGTATTCTGAAGTCTTTAGACAATAGTAGTTTGAGAGGCTAGTACAGATAATAAACTGGTTTATGTTTCCTTTAAAGAGACGATATTGGAAAATATAGTTTTTTTGTTTGTCTTAAAAGATAATATTATGGTCTTCAGATCATGGAAGTTTTTATTTTATTTTATTTGGATAAACTGAAAATGCTTCAGTGTTGGAAAGCTTTTTTGATTTAAAACATACCACTTGTTAAATTTTAGGAGAACCCATTAATTTTCCCAGATCAGATTAAAGCTTCTAAAAAATAAATGCTTTCTGTAGCAGGAGTAACATTGTTTAATAAGTAGGATAAACACTTGGGTAGTGTTTTATTAACATATTTGTAAGTCCTTGTTCGGTGCGAAAACTGTACTTGACTAAAAATGTATGTGGCTATGAAGCCACTTTTGTAGTTCAAGATATAAGTTGTGTGTGTGTTTAGCCTATTGTATTAAATTATGATTGCACTTAGCCTAAAATAAGGATTAAAATTGCATTTAAAGAGATCACTGTTACTCTTTGTGGAACTGAACTTTTTGTGTGCCATTTGCAAACATTATGAATCAGTGCTTGGGGAACTTTTGCTTTCTTGGCCTATTAATAAAAGAA
Organism: Tupaia tana; assembly: GCA_026018925.1. Lineage (NCBI taxonomy): Eukaryota > Metazoa > Chordata > Mammalia > Scandentia > Tupaiidae > Tupaia > Tupaia tana. Next base: position 22,333,269 of record JAKSZU010000023.1, read on the forward strand.
ATAAAGTATGTAAAAAAAAAGTCTATCTTGTTCAAAAGAAAACATAATCAAGGTACTGTACTAAGCATCTCCACACCCACACCACTTTTTTTTTTTTTAAGGAGGGAAGAGAGAAATTTCTTTAAAAAACAGGCTCATTCCTGAAAAGCAGAGTGAGAAGATGGCTGGTGAGCTGAGTCAGTCTTCAACTCCAAGGTGTCAAGGTGCCATCACTAAACTACTAGTGGTTGAAGGGACCATGTCCCATATGGCTGTCCATGTTTCAAGTCCCAGTTTGGCTTGTGGAACACATTGAGCACATGTGTGTGTGTGCCCCAAATCCTGACAGGATGGAGAAATGGAAGAGAAGGGATTGCTGAGTGACTATATTCCTTTCTGGGGTACTTTTTTCCTCTCTCTCTTTCTCTCTCTTGTGAAAACATTTGTATTCAGGCAGTTAAATAAACACAAAAACAAAAACACCCCAGAAATGCTTAGCAATATCTGCAATGGACACAGTGAGAGGAAGCATGCCCTGGTCAAAATTTCAGAAGAAATGTGAAAAAAAAAAAATGTGAGATGGTTGGTAGATAAACAAGATTGAAGATTTCTCTGTTTTCTTCATTAAGAAAAGCAACTAGGGCGGCAGGTGGTATGGTGGTTAAGGGCACTGGACTCCTACATGGCCGACTGTGGTTTGAATCCCGGACCTGGCAACTTGCTTTCTCACGTTCCCTCTCTCTCTCTGACTCTGCCCCTATCTGGTCAAATAAAAATAAATAAATAAATAAAGTTAAACAAAATAATTCTTTAAAAAAATCCCCCAAACCAGCAGGTGGCATGGTGGTTAAGGGTGCTGCACTCTACATGGTGACCACGGTTTGAGTCCTGGACCTGGTAGCTTGCTTTCTCACTTTCCCTCTCTTTCTCTTACTGTCCCTCTCTGGTCAAATTAAAATAAGTAAATAAAGTTAAATAAAAAAAAATTCTTTAAAAAAAAAGAAATGAAAAGGAACTGAAATGCAGATTGGTGCTAACACAGTCTGGAGACAGTCTGAAAATAGTTCTTAAAATGCCATTTTTTAACTGTGATTTTGCATTTCTCTCAGTGGCAATTTGCAATGATAGTATTTAATAACCTATGGTCTAGTCTGTAGGGCAACATGATGTGTCAGAATGCTCTTCAGAGACATACTCACATCCCTCCCTCCTCCCCACACAAGACAAATCACCCCAGTGTTTGAAGGATGTTTAATTAAGATTAAGTTCCAACAGAAGTAAGTAAAAATTAACAGGAAAATACATAGTTATCATAAAATTATGTAATTCAATCATTTACTTGATATTACTTTTCATTTTGCTCAGTTAAGTTTCTTGTTTATGTGAGCTCTTGTTTTCTCAATAGCCCTGGAATCAAAGGTAATTCCTTATCATGAGGTTACCAGGTCATTCCAGGCCTTATATAAGTGTCATTTGATATCTTTAAGCAACCATGTCACCTGTCTAGCAAGGATCTACTTCCCCATTTCTCTGAGGTTGTGGGAGGGCTTTTCAAATACTGGGCACTTACACTCATTATGCAGAATAATCCGAACTCTATTCTTCTCCATCAGATTCAATAACATTAACAGCTGATTCAGAGCTTATTTTGTTTATACTTCTTCACTCCCTCCTTGTTTCCAAAGGAAACAAACTGCATTCCCACATATGCTAGCAAACTGCTAGTTTGCTCTGGAATGGAGATGTACAATCATCCCCCTCTGGTAACCTTTAGTGATGAACAAAGAAAGGAGAGAAATTGTAGAGAATATCTTTAGGCTAGCTCTCCATTCAGAACTTGGGCTTTCTGACTGGGAATTCCAGACCTTATTATATGAGAAGGTCTTTAAAAAGTTCATGAAAAATATGTGTCATGAAAAAGCTAGGTACAGATTTTAAAGTTTTTTTTTTTTTTTTTTGTACCAAAATTAACTCATATTTTAATTCCATTTTTGTCATGAACTTTTTGAAGTCCCCTCACATTACTCATTTGGGGGACTGGGTTTTTGTCCTTGTACAGGTTCCCCCACCATCCTATACACAGGCCCTTCCCTGTGTGGTCCTGGCCCATCCTGTATTCATGCCTGCTTCTGTCTGCACAGAGACTCAGAGAAAGAGCCTCTCTTCTACATTCCACTGCCAGAGGTGCGGGACATGGTGACCGGTTAGCAGGAGCTCTGAGAGATAACCAAATCTGTGGAAGAGTGAGGCTGGCCTGGGGAAATTGAGTTGAAAGGAATTTTCTCACATCAGAACATATTTGATTTTGCTACATCATTTTTCAAGCCCTCATGCCCAAAGCAATGGTGCTTAAGCTTTGGGGAAGGAAGGTGTTTAACCAACCAGAATGTGGAACTCATTAATTCAACCAGCTCTTATTAAGTGCCTACTCTTTGCTAGGCATGACTAGGGCATTACTCAAAGACATACAAGGGAATTTCTAAAGTCCATGGGAAAAATGAAATTAAAGTACTAGTCTCTTTTGGTGCAAAAAGTTTTTGAAATCCATGCATAGTTTTAACAGTATGCATTTTCCATAAACTTTCTGAAGACCTCTCATTGGAGAAAATTTTATGCATTTAAGACAAAGTGTACTGAAGCAACTCAATTAAGTTACACCTTGGTTAACAGTCTAGAGAGGCAAAAAGTGAAGATTAGATTATATCTATGCCTTGATTCTCGACTAAAGCTGACATTAGAAAATTGCCTTTTTCACAGGATTGAGGTTACTGCTGTTGGCTACTCCTTCGATCTGTTTTTGAGTCCATGTTTTCTCTACATCAGTCTCTTTAATTAGTTTTTAAAAACGAACTAGTGTTTAAGTCTACTCTCTTGTTGTTTTTATATAGCAAATTCTTTAATAAAGAATCTCACTGGGGACCAAGTGTAATGTTGCGTCATGGGACTCCCACAGTCGACCGTGATTTGAGTCCTGGACCGGGCAGCTTGAGACTCACGACAGGAGTTGTGTGTGTATGCCCAAAATCCCGAGAGGAGAATGGAAGAGAAGGGATTGTGGTGTGTCCATTCCCCCCGGGGGCTGATTTCTCACTTTCTGTCTCTCTGTCTCTCTCTGTCTCTCCAGTGAGTACACTTGCCCTATAGCAAAAATCTCTCTTAAAAAAAAAAAAAAGAATCAGATTTCCTCTGGTGGAGGTCAACAGTTGCACAGCAGTGAAATATGATGCTTGAGAGGTAGACCCACATGGGAAAGTTCTGGGTTGAGTCTGGAGACCTCCCTGGGTATGCTAGGCATATGCATGCCCATGCTTTAGGGCTGGCTGAAGCTTGTGACATCCCACTGGGTGTGCTGTCTGTCTCTCTTGCTCTTGGAGGAAATAAATAAACTTTGAAAAGCAAAAACAATGAGCCAGCCCCATGACCTAGTGGTTAAGAGAGCCAGGTTTCACATGGCTGACCACGGTTTGAATTCTGACCTTGGAGGCTTGGAATACATTCTGGGTGCACATGCATGTATGTCCAAAATCCTAACAGGGTGGAGAAAAGGAGGAGAAGGGATGGTAGTGTGATTGTGTCCCATTAGGGGGTACTTTCTCCTTTTCCCTCTCTCTTTCTCTGTCTGATGAGTGCATGTGCCTTCTAGCAGTTAAAACACAAACAAAACCCAAAAGCTTCAGGCAGTGCTCCATTTCCCTGAAATGCCCTCGTGCAGCCCGATTGTCAATGCCTCCAAGAAGCCTTCTTTCACCCTCTACTTATCTTCCCCACAGTACTCTGTAGCTCTTCAGCATATTTATCACATTCTCTTGGGCATCACAATCATTTATATGTGTTTTGTTATGGTTGTTGTTGTTGGACTGTGAGGTCCTGGAACTCATTCATCTTATCTCCCTATTCCATTGTGGCAATTAGTTGTACCTTGTGGGGACTCTCTTAATGTTTCTTGATTTGAAAGTTAAATTGTTGCAGCATTTGCTTTTCTCAATCTAACCTCAAAAGTTTGTATGGTTAGTTATCCTGATCTCAACATGCATTTTATAATAAAGTTCTCTTGTTTTAGTGCTTTCAATGATGTAATGTTTTTGGAAGCATTTTCCTTTACTGCATCATTTAAATTAGGTCCATCCAATTTCTTTTTCTTTTTTTTTTTTTTTTTCTTTTTTCTTTTTTCTTTTTTTTTGCAACCTTGTAAAACCAGGTCATAGGTAATTTGGAACATTTTCTAACCTGTTTGGGTCTTTTCTCCGGGTCTTAGTCTTGTAATAGAAAGAATCCTTAGGTGTTACTAAAGCCCATACAAGAGTAGTATCCACACTGTGGGAACCTTGGAAAGTTATGTTAAGCCAGGCAGCACAGACCTGGCCAGAAAGCTTATGAAACAGCTCATGCAGAGACCTGAGTTATCATCCCAAATGATGATCTTATTACCAGCAGAAACAGAAGCAAAACACGTTTACTATTTCAGGCCTCTTCTGGATAATTTTACAAAGTATCCCATGTTATGTGAAGCTAAACATGCTTTCTTTTTACCCAGATTTTGTGTTTGAGAAGTTGTATGAAAAACTACTGGTCCAGCAAGTTGGCTCCTATCAGCTACAAGAGTGATTCGAATTCATATTGTTGAGGACAATTTCTCCTGTGATTACTTAGATCAGACCCTGTGATGGAGAAGTTTTCTGAAATGTACAACAGAGAGAAAATCATATTCTCTGAGAGATGTGTGTTCTGTTTGGTTCAGGGAAGTGTTTGTGAGTCTTAACTTTTTGTAAGTATAGTAATTTCAGAAGGTATTAGCCCTGTTAAACATTATAAAGAGTCCCCCACCCCCACATTCATGACAACTGGCCCAATCCTCATGATAAATGCAACTATGTAGGTCTTTTACATGTACTCCAGAATTTGACAGACAGCTGGAAGTAGAGCCCTTGGTAGCCCACAGGCCCGGAGGCTGGCGTTCAAAGCACAGAATCCAACTCTCCTTTATGTACCATGTTCAGATGGTATGATAGAATACAAAGTGTCCTGGAAATGAGGAAAAAAATCTGGGTTCTGTCCCCAGTTCTGTCACTACCTACCAACATAACCCTGGGCAATTCATGTCACCCCTCTGGGCCTTTGTTCAGTGTGAAAACTAGAATGTTCTCAAAGCCTAGTTGTCAGACTGCTTCAAAAATAATCTGGAGGTGGGGCTTGTTATAAAAACGCACAGTCCTGGGCCGCTATCACAGTCCTATTCAATCAGTTTTGGGGGATGGGGCTCAGGAATTTATCTAAAATAAGCTTTCCAGGTGATTCTTATGCTCATTAAACTTCCTTTTCTAAACTGTTTTTTTTTTTTTTCCTGAAGTATAACATACTCATTAAAAGTTACAGGATTATAGGATTAGAATATCCCTAAGGGTTCTTTAAAGAATTAGCCCACTTCAGACGTTTCCACATGAGCATGTTTTTACTAAACAGCACCTTTGGACTCTGTGTCACTCCCTTTGCAGGAGACAGTTCAGGCCAGAGTGTAATTCTGCATTGTGTGCAAAAGTATCTCAGTGGTTGTGAAAAACAAAATGTTTCTCAAAAGTGTCACCTTGGGGCTGGCAGGTGACATGGTTAAGGGCGTTGGACTCACACGTGGTCAACCGTGGTTCGAGTCCCAGACCTGGAGGCTTGCCTTCTCACTTTCTCTTTCTTTTTCTCTCTCTCACTCTGTCCCTCTCTGGTCAAAAATAAATAAATAGAGGGACCAGCAGTTAGCGTAATGGCTATGTCGCTGGACTCCCACGTAGTCGACCGCGGTTCGAGTCCCGGACCCGGCGGCTTAAACTCACGCCGGGCGCGTGTGCGTGCGTGCCCAAGATCCCGAGAGGAGAATGGAGGAGAAGGGATTGCGGCGTGGCCATCCCCCCTGGGGGGTGATTTCTCGCTTTCTATCTCTCTGTCTCTCTCTGTCTGTCTGGCGAGCGCACGCGCCCTATAGCAAAAACCTCTCCAAAAAAAGAAAAAAAAATAAATAAATAAAATAAATAAATAGATAAAGAAAGAAAGAAAGAAAGCTAAATAAAATAATAATTCTTTTTTTTTTTTTTTTTTAAAGTATGACCTTTCTCAAAGGTCATTTTACAGCCAGAGAGTGCCTTGTGTACTCTGGAAGGTTTAGATCATGTTTGATTTGGATGTACTCTTTGGCTGAGAACCGTCATATAGGCAGGGAGGGATGTAGCTGGTTGTATTTCTGACTTTATTACAGGCATTTAGCCCCAAATTTCTTTGTCAGAAAAACTCCACACCTTGTGAACTCCTTCCTGGGGGGCCTGGAATACTAAACAGATAAATAGTTCTAAATACCTCCTAAAGGGGTACAAAGTACATTTTAATAACCTCCCTCTAACTAAACTGTAAAGTAATAGGCTTTGGAAATTCTTCCAGATACTAAATAGAGAAACCATCTTCCCAGGCAAGAAGAAATTGTTAGAAGTTTTCTTTTCTTTTTCTTTTTTTTTTTGGAGAGGTTTTTGCTATAGGGCGGGTGCGCTCGCTAGACAGAGAGAGACAGAGAGATAGAAAGCAAGAAATCACCCCCCGGGGGGATGGCCTCGCCGCAATCCCTTCTCCTCCATTCTCCTCTCGGGATCTTGGGCACGCACGCACACGCGCCCAGCGTTGAGTTTAAGCCACCGGGTCCGGGACGCGAACCGCGGTCGACTACGTGGGAGTCCAGCGACATAGCCATTACGCTAACTGCTGGCCCCTAGAAGTTTTCTTGAAAGGACCGTCACCTTCAAATAATTTAGCTGCCTTTAACTTGGTTCCCTGCTTTTAAATTTATACGAAGCGCGTGTGTTCTGGGTTATTTTATACCACATGAAACAAGCTTCCTGGTTTACAAAAGAATCAACATTTTATCTTTCTGTGACTCTAGGCAAACGGTTTAACTTGCCTCGGTTTCCCCAGCTATGAAAAGAGGGGGAGAACAGCTGGGTGCTTGATCCCTTCCCCTTAAATACACCTTCCATCCATGCAGAAGACAACATGATGTTGGGAAACAGCACGGGCTTGGAGGGTGTACAGACCTAGGTCAGAAGTTTAAGCCTCAGTTTCCTCAACTGTGTAATGGACGGGTGGAAGTGGGGGGCGGTGGAGGGTAATTCTATGTTATCTCAAGGGAAATGAAAGCATCCAGCACAGGGGCTGGCACAGAATGGTGAGGCTTCCTGGCTGTCTAAGCCCTTACTTTGTCACCCATATCTTTCAGTCCACACCTGGCTAGGCTTCTTCTTACTGATGAAGAGATTAACAATTGTTGCTTCTTATGCAAGGGCAGACACACGCTCTCTGATAGGGGAAAACCGTCAGGCCTGTGAGTAACAGGATTCTCAATCTCTACCTGGTCTGGTGATCACTTTAGCCTTAAGTTAATATTTTAGGTCTGGCTGAAATGTGGCAAGGGGTAACCACAGAACTAAAGGCTCACTGTTACGACCAATGCTATGGTGGCTCACCAGGTACCGCAGCAGATCCTCCAGGCCTTTCTCTTTGGTCCGGAATCCCCTTCTCTCTGCAGTGAGAAGACTGCAGAGAGGACGCTAACAACCCCGCAGTCTTGAAGTCTGCCTCCTTACAGAGGAGGAAACCAAAGGACAGAGAGGCAAAGTGACTTTCCCACGATCACACAGCCAGTTAAGAGGCAGATGAGAACAGTTTAGCTGGATCCACTGGATTTCACACTCATGACCCTCTGTATTTTATAGCAGATGCAAGTATTGGTTAAGAGCTTGGACTTTAGAAGTAGACAGCCCTGGGGAACCAGCAGTTAGCATAATGGCTATGTTGTTGGACTCCCACGTAGGTGACCACGGTTCTCCGTCCCATACCCAGTGGCTTAAAACTCACGCCGGGCGCATGTGCGTGGGTGCCCAAGATCCCGAGAGGAGAATGGAGGAGAAGGGACTGCGGCGTGACCATCCCCTCTTGGGGGTGATTTTTCACTTTCTGTCTCTATGTCTCTCTCTGTCTGTCTGTCTGGCGAGCGCACACGCCCTATAGCGAAAAACCTCTCAAAAAAAAAAAAAAAAAAAAAAAAAAAAAAGAGAGAGACAGAAGTAGACAGCCCTGGTTAACGCTCCTACTAGCCACCTCTGTGATATGGGGCATGAGGTTTCAGGCCTCAGTGATCCGTCTATGAAAGTCCCCTAGGGAGGCCAGCAGGTGGTGGAGGTTAGTTAAGGCGCTGGATCCCACATGGCCGACTGTGTGGTCAGAGTCTCAAACTCAGCCTCTTGGAAATCATGCCATGTGTGCATGGCTAAAATCCCAAGAGGAAACTGGAGGAGAAGGGATTGCTGCGGGCCATCGTCCTCCTCCCCTGAGAGGGGATCTCTCACTTTTCCTCTCTCTGGCAAGCACACTCGCCCTATAGCAAACACTTTTTTAAAAGTTTCCTCTTAAACCCTATCTGTCGTGGGCATTAAAAGCGACAGTATGGATGGTGCTTAACACACGAACTGACACTATCCGTTTCCCTAACAGGTGGTTCTCACGATTATTAATCAGCTTTTCAAGGAAACATTGCCATCCCCTCCCTCTACATCCTTAGTTCTAATTTGAATCTTTCTGCGACCCTAGGTTGCGATGGTAACTCAAGGCGCAGAGAAGCCTTGGGCCAGGGAGGGGCGGTCCCCGGAGCTCACCTGGGGAGGCCAGCAGCACCTTCGCCCCGCAGCACTGGAAGCAGTGCAACAGGGACTTCGCGCGAATGTTGCAGTTGAGGCACGCCATGGCACAGCCTAGCTTGGCCAGCCCCAGCCACAGCCACACGTAGGCCGGCTCATTGCCCATAAAGATCGCCACGGAGTCTCCCTGGCGCAGGCCGAGGTGGTCGTGCAGCACCCGCGCCACCTGGTTGCTGCGCCGGTCCACCTGCGCGTAGGTGAGCGTCTCCTCGCCGAAGAGTAGGAAAGGCTTGTGCGGGGTCTGGCGCACTTTCTCCAGGAAGACCTGCAGGATGGTGCGCACCGGACGCCGCTGCCCGTAGCTGCGCACCCGCCGGGCCACGCCGGCCACCCGCAGGAAGTAGCCCAGGTCCTGGAAGAAGTAGGGGCAGCAGAGGTTCACCAGCAGCGGCAGGAGCAGCAGCCCCGCCAGGAAGGTGTAGATGGCGGGCAGCATGACGGCGGCGGGGCCCTCTGTCCCCGGGAGGGAAGAGGGCGCACTCCGGGCGCGCAGCGCGGCGGCGGGGCGGGCTCCGGACTGGCTGCGGACGGGCTGCGCGGGGGCGCACGGCGTTGGTGCCCGGCTCGCCGCGCGGCTTCGGTGGACCTTGGAACGCCTCGGCTGCCAGCACGGCCGCGGGCTCTCGGGCAGGTGGAGTGGTGTCCAGGCTCGGCGGTGGCGGGCGGGACTGGCTGGCTGAGCCCGCCCCCTCATGGGGCGCAGCCACCTGCGCTCCCGGCCCGCCCCTGCGGTCCTCCCCTTCCACCCCTCCTCCCCCGGCGGGGCAGGCGACTCTGCAGCTCGCAGAGGGGTCTCGGCCACCGCTCCGCCCGAATCTGGAGCTCTGGGGTCAAGTGACCGAAGAACTTGACCGCTCCGAGCCACACTTTCCTTATAAGACGCACTTAGCGGATGTTGAGAAGATGAAAGGAGATAATACAGGCCTGCGGCTATTGTTCTTTGTCGTTACCGTTCACAGAGTAACTTGTGGGGACGATGGCATTGTTATAATAAAGAAAGTGCCTGACACATGCGAGACAACCCTATTGTTTATTAATAACGGTACCAGGTGCCACCATCAGACCAAAACCCCGTCTCTCTTTCCTGGTCCCAAGGGCTTTCTGCCCGCTCTTTCTTTTTTTCTCCCATTTACTCCCCCACCCAGCCCCAGCCTGACTGCCAGGCGGTCTCCTGCGGCGAAGGCTTCAAGGCTGGACAAAAGCGACCGCTATGGTCACCTCCGCTCATCTCGGCCTCTGCGGGGTGAGCATAGGGCAGTCGAGCCGAAGTTCTCAGGAGGTAAAGCCACGCACTGCCACGCGAAATCGGGCTCCGGCGCTTTTTCCATCGAATACCTCGTTCTATTAAGTGATCCCCACCCCTCGTGTTGGAAGTTCACAAGTATTTGTCAGCCCAATTCAGTTACTACATGGCTCTGTCCGAGAATAGCCCAGCGCAGAGGAAATTAAGATGTCCCGGTATTTCTCAAAAGCATGTCTTTCAGAGGGTGCGTGATCTTTTCTTTTGATTGCCCTCACTGCTATTTCTACACAAAGTGAATCCTCACTTCGTGGGACCCAGGTCGGTCAGGATCTAAGTAAAGCCATGGTTTACTTTCATCCCTTCCTGGCCTCCTGTGCCCACCCATTTCTTATTCTTACAAGATAACCACAAATAAATGCTTACTGCTCCCAGATGCCCCGCCAGGCACTTCCCGGTTCTACATTGTTGGAGTTTCATGGTTATTCTTTAAGGTGACACTGTCATAGGTCTGCAGGCAAGAAGAGGGAGCACAGGGAATTAAGGCAGCTGGGTAGCCATTCATGGGTGCTGTAAGGGGGATGGGTTTGGTCTCAGGAAACCAACTCTTTGCTTACTCTTAGCAACTCTCTTAGCAACCGCTGCCTTCCTATTCTCTAGGTGTCTACCCACTCCTCTTTTTACTTCAATAATTAAAAAAAACAAAGCCTTTTGCAATTCCCACCCCCAATTTTTACACTCTGTGTTTGTCCCTCCCACCTGCTCAAGTAACCCTTTCCCTTTTTCAGACTTGCTAATCCTGAAACAGCCACATCTAGTGACTGTTGCATCATTGCTCTGGGGGTGGGTTGGGGCCTGCGCCATCCCTGAGGAGAAGGCAGCAGTGTTAACCAAGGCAGAGGCCCGGCACAACCACTCTGGTGTGTATGACTTTCATGCAGGACTTCAGGGCCAGCCTTTCCTTTTCATTCCCAATGCCACCCTCACCCCTCAATAGAGCTACCCTTTATCTGAAGTGCCAGATTACGACAAACGCCTACTTTGTTCTCTCTTATTTAGAGAGCCACTTTAACCTTGTGTGTCAGTAATCTTTCAGTTGCAAGTGAAAAACAAACCAAAACAAGACCGAAACTGACTTAAGCAGAAAGAAGAATTTAATCATCAGTTGGACAGTTCAGTAGTAGGACTTCAAGTGAGCCTCAGTCTAGTGATTACATGCTGGGGCCGGGACCTACTTTCTCTTTCACTGCTTCTCTCTACTTCTTCTGTTCTCATTCAGACTTTCCCCTCATAGTCCAAAGGTGGCTGCCAACAGCCCTCAGGAGTACACGCTTCCTGGGTCAACTTTGGAGAGAAATAAAAGAATCTTTACCATAAGGATCATTACAAAACAAAAACAAAACCCAGACTGGATTATGTGCCCATCCCTGAACCAGACTCTGAGGTGCCTGGGGGGGGGGGGGGGGGGGGAAGACATGCTGACTGGGTTAGCCAATCAGGGCTTACCTATGGATACGGGGTACAGTCAGTTCCACCCAGACCGTTTTGTGAAAAATCTCAGGGTAATATTTTAAAAGGGGGAAAGCAGTATAGAAGAAATAAATTTGTGGAATCTGTGATATATCCCTTGGAACCTTTTCCCCTGATGATTCTAGGTTTTTTTTTTTTTTAAGAATTATTTTATTGAACTGTAATTAATTAATTGTTTTATTTATTTAAATTTGACCAGAGAGGGACAGAGCAAGAGAGAAAGTGAGAAAGCAAGCTGCTAGGTCCAGGACTCGAACCGTGGTCAGCCATGTGGGAGTCCAGCACCCTAAACCACCATGACACCTACTGGCCTCGATGATTCTAGTTTTAAGCCTGGGATCCACCTTTTACTCTGCCACCAGGTTCATAGTTGTCTTAGTCTGTTCAGATTGCTATAACAAAATATCATAAACTGTGTAGCTTTTAAATAACAGAAATTTATTTCTCCAAGTTTGAGAGAAGTCCAAGATCAAAGTGCTAAGCAGAGGACTACTTTCTTCCAGATGGCGCCTTGTGGCTGTGTCCTCACATGGTGGAAAGGGTGAATGAGTCCTCTTGGGCCGCTCTTACAAGGGCACTAATCTCGTTCATGACTTAGTCACCTTCCCAAAGGCCCAGGCTTCTATGCCATCACCTTGAGGGTTAGGATTTCAATTTATGAATTTGGGGGCACACAGACATTCAAACCATATACTATTCTTTCTGGAAATATTACTGTCCTCTTACATTCCCAGTGCTCAGTTCTCGGTAGTGGCTCCCCATTGTTTTCCACCCTTTTCTACCCATGATGCAATGGTTTGAATGTGTCTCCCCCAAATTCGTGTTCTGAAATCTCGTGAGCCATTATAACGGTGTTGAGAGGGTGGAGACTTACTCTGATGATGGTGTTGAAAGGGGAAGGACTTTGGGAGGTGATTAGGATTAGATAAAGTAGGAATTCCAGTAGGGTGGGGTCCTGTGATTGAGTCCTGGTGGCTTTCTAAGGAGAGGGAATGAGATAGAGACACAGACTTGTGCAGTTTTGCTCTGTATTGTCTTGTGCTACCCTGCACTGCCTTAGGACTCTTCAGGGAGTTCCAACCATAAGAAGACCCTCTCCAAATGTGGCCCCTTGACCCTGGGCCTCCAAAAATGTACAAGCTAAATAAACTTTTATTCTTATAAATTGTCCTGTTTCAGATATTCAATTATTAAGCAACAGGGAACAGACTAAAACACATGGAATCTATAAATAATTGTTATATTTGTGTATTAGAAAACACTTGGGCTGAAGCTGACCAGGTGCACTGGCTGTGGCCCGATTCCCTTGAAGGGTGAAGGGATCAGTAGCTTAGCACAGTAACCACCCGTTCCTGGCATATCTTGTTGGGAAGCTCTGGTCTATAAAATGAAGTACAAATTTTATTTTCTGGTTCTTGTGAATCTGACTTGAACTTTCACTACACTCGATGAACAAATATTTATTAAGTGTCTCCCATGAGCAGAACACCATCAGGTACTAAATATTTATAAAACCAAAACTTCTGACTGCTCTTTTTCAGGCATACTTTGTTTTAGCAAGACTGGTCTACACACTCCTAAAAACTCCTTGCACCTTCCTTTTTCTACAGCTTTGTTTTGGCTACCAGCCCAGTCTGGAATTCTATCTTTTTTTTTTTTTTTTTTTTTTGGAGAGGTTTTTGCTATAGGGCGCGTGCGCTCGCCAGAAAGACAGAGACAGAGAGATAGAAAGCGAGAAATCACCCCCCAGTGGGGATGGCCACACCGCAATCCCTTCTCCTCCAGTCTCCTCTCAGGATCTTGGGTACGCACGCACACGCGCCCGGCGTGAGTTCCAAGCCACCGGGTCCGGGACGCAAACCGCAGTTGACCACGTGGGAGTCCAGCGACATAGCCATCACGCCAACTGCTGGTCCCTCTTTTAAAATTCTAACTGTCCTTTAAGGCCGTGGTTCTCAGATTTTTGGACTTCAAAGTCAGACATTTAAAGTAAGGTATCAACGTTTTTGTTTTTTGAGTAAAAACAAACTTCCCACCCAATACCAGTTTATTTTGTTAACATTTTATAAAGGAGTGACTTGCTGATGAGTGTATAGTGAGCCAAATCCTGTATAGCTAGCTTATCACAGTTCAAATCCTGGCCCTGATGGATTGAAAAACACACTGAGCGTGTACAAATGCACACCCCAAGTCCTAACGGGTTGGCAAATGGAGGGAAAAGGATTGTGGTGTGCCTAGGCCCCACTGTGGAGTGCCTTCTCTCTCTCTGGCAAGTGAATGTGCCCTTTGACAATTAATAAAACAGGAAAGAAAAGTATAACTGAATTGTATATGTAACATGGCTTAAGTGGTTCATTTTATGTTAAGTATATTTACCACAATTTAAAAAGGAGGGACCAGCTGATAGTGTGATGGTTACGTTGCTGGACTCCCGTGTAGTTGACTGTGGTTCGAGTCCTGGACCTGGCAGCTTGAAACTCACCCCTAGTGCATGTGCATGATGTCCAAAATTTGGAGAAGAGACTGGAGGAGAAGGGATTGTGGTGTGGTCATCCCCCAACTGCTGGTTCCTCTGAAAATTGTGGTTTCTACAAGGGGACTTCAAAAAGTTTGTAGTGGAAAAAACACAAACTTTAAAAATTGAAATATAAAAATAAAAAATATAAACTTTGTTTCTCAGCATAAGCTCCCATAAAGTTTAAGACACTTGGGACCAGCAGTTAGCGTAATGGCTATGTCGCTGGACTCCCACGTAGTCGACCGCAGTTCGAGTCCCGGACCTGGTGGCTTAAACTCATGCCGGACGCGTGTGCATGCGTGCCCAAGATCCCGAGAGGAGAATGGGAAGGGATTGCGGCATGGCCATCCCCCCGGGGGGTGATTTCTCGCTTTCTATCTCTCTGTCTGTCTGGCGAGCGCACACGCCCTATAGCAAAACAAAACAAAACAAAACAAAACAAAAAAACACCTTTCCAAACACAAGTTTAAGACACTTTAGTAAAGCAACGATACCAGTCATTTAGTCTATCCCTAAAGAACTGAGGGTCCTGAAAATTTAAGCATGTCAATGTTGTCTTTTTTTACATTAAGAAGAAAGTGGGTGCCCTTTAAGATTTATTTATTTATTTTTTAAGACTAGGAAACAAAAAGGTCAGGAGCTGAGTCAGGATTGTAAGTTGGATGCCATCAGACCTCTTGCAAAATTGCCCTTGACTGATGAGAAGAATGCACAGGAGCATTGCTGTGGTGGAGAGTAATAATAATCACCACCACCAACAACAACAAGCCAACTTGTGTGGCGGGTTTATAAATTTGGTATGGGCAAGAGATCAGCACGGTCTGGAAGATTTAAAGGAAAAACCTCTCGTAATAAGCACATGTATTGTTCTTTGGCCTTCCAGAAAATCAATAAGCACAATGTCTCCAGAATCCCAAAAAGTTATGGCCATGACCTTTGACCTTGCCTGGTCTGTTTTTGCTCTGACTGGACCACTTCCACCTCTTAGTAGCCATTGCTTTGATTGTGCTTTGTCTTCAGGATTGTACTGGTAAAGCCATGTGTCATTTTCTGTTACAATTCTTCAAAGAAATGCTTCAGGAACTTGATCCCACTTATTTAAAATTTCCATTGAAAGCTCTGTTCTGGTCTGGAGCTGGTCTGGGCTCAACAGTTTTGGCACCCATTGAACAGAACATTTGCTTGACTGTAATTTTTCAGTCATAATTGTGTAAGCTGAATCCATTGAGACGTCTATAGTACTGGCTATTTGTTTCTGCTGCTAATCATCAGACCTCTTCAATTAGGGTATGAACAAGGTTAACTTTTTGCTTTGCAAATTGATGTGGATGGTCTGCCCCTGAGAGTGTCATCTTCGACATCATTTCATCCCTCGTCAAAATGAGTTGTTCATCTGTAAACTGTTGACTTTGTTGAGGCATTAACTTTTTGTGAAGCATCAATGATTTCACCACTTGTTCACCCAAGCTTCAATGTAAATTTGATGTTCTGGCTTGTTTCAATTTTAGAAGAATTGGAACCAGCAGATGGCGTACTGGTTACATCGCTGGACTCACATAGTTGACCGCAATTTGAGTCTTGGACTCAGTGACTGAAAACTCACATCAGGTGAGTGTGCATATATGCCCAAGATCCTGGGAGGAGAATGGATGAGAAGGGATTGTGGTGTGGCCATCCTCATCCCCCTGGGGGCGGGGGGAGTTTCTTACTTCCTGTCTCTCTGGCAAATGCACATGCCCTATAGCAAAAATCTAAAAGAATTTTTTTTTTAGAAGAATTAATGTAGCATTGACTGGGTGTGTTTTCAAGCTGATAGCTCACCTTTTCTTTTTTTTAAATCATAGAGAACCTGTACATGCACGGGGGTAGGGGGAGAGAGATAAGCACTGTCAGCAGGGTCTTGTCACACCACAATCCCCTTTCTCCAGCACTTCAGCTCCTTAGGATGCTGGGTGCCTGAATGTGCCCTTGAGCACAGGCCTAGTGCATTTGCACTCAGTCCTGGAAACTTGAACCCACGGTTGACCATATGGTTTCTAGTCTTGCAGGGCACTGTCCCACAGTGGCTGGGTCTGTTTTATCCTTCTTTAGTGCCTCAACTAGATCCTAGTCATACATATTAAAACAAGCTCATGTGGATTTATTTTGGAGAAAGAAAAATGTGAAATCCATGCACAGTTTTTTCTTCCTGGTCTGTATTTCCATGAACTTTTTAAAGACTCTCCTCGTAGCTCCTGGGTAGGGTCAAATAATCTATATATATATTTTTTTTTTTGGAGAGATTTTCGCTATAGGGTGCGTGCGTGCGCCAGACAGACAGAGAGAGACATAGAGACAGAAAGCGAGAAATCACCCCCCAGGGGGGATGGTCACGCCGCAATCCCTTCTCCTCCATTCTCCTCTCGGGGTCTTGGGCACGCACGCACACGTGCCCGGCGTGAGTTTTAAGCCACCGGGTCCGGGACACGAACCGTGGTCAACTACGTGGGAGTCCAGCAACATAGCCATTACGCTAACTGCTGGTTCCCAAATAATCTATATTTTTAAGAAGTTACCAGGTAATGTTGATGCTGCTGGTCCAGGGGCTATACCTTGAGAACTACTGATTTAACTGGGTGGTTTTCAAATTACTCAGAAATGTCCAGGACTTCTGAGCAGCCACTGAGGAGAATTCATTCCAGAGTAAGAAAGGGCTCTGGGAAGACCCTATCCTGGCTCCAATCAGAATAGCATATATATTCATTTTACATATCGAGCTTCCATGTAGAGTTAATGTGAAAAGTTCCAGAAACATTTTCCTTTAAATCTTCCAGTCCATGCCAATCTCTTGCTCATACCAAATTTACAAACCCATCACACAAATTGGCTTTTTATTGTTGTTTATTATTATTATTACTATTTATTATTTTAAAAATGTTGCCGACATATACACTTGCCAGAGAGAGACGCACAGTGAGAGAGTAAATGAGAAATCATCCCCCCCCTCCCCGGGAGATGGCCACACTACAATCCCTTCTCCACTCTCCTCCTGGGATTTTGGGCACACACACATGAATTTCAAGCCACCAGGTTTGGGACTCAAACCTCATTTGATCACGTGGGAGTCCTTAACCACCGTGCCACTCGCTGGCCCCTATTATTTTATTTTTTTAAGCACATCACTTTTCTTTATTTACATCCTATCATTATACATCTTTATAACACACAATGTGTTTTTTCAAAATATGCATGTGTTATGGTCTATGACACTCAAATCAAGGATATTGCCATATACATAATTTTCTTTTCTTTTTTTTTTTTGAGAGATTTTTTTGCTATTGGGTGTGTGCACTCACTGGAGAGACAGAGACCGAAAATGAGAAATCACCCCTCAGTGGGGATAGCCACGCTGCAATTTCTTCTCCTCCATTCTCTTGGGATCTTGAGCACACACGTTCCCCACATGATTTTTAAGTCTCTGGGTCTAGGACTTGAACTGTGGTTGGCCATGTGGGAGTCCAGCGATGTAACCATTACTCTATCCGCTGGTCCCAACATACATCACTTTCAATAGAGAACTTTACGTTCTGTGTGTGTTTAATGATTCTCCCCTTTGTCCCTTCTACCCATTCTCTATCATCCACTCCCCTCCCTTATGGTCTCTGGTACCTACATCTATCCTCTCTGCTATCATATGTTCAGATCTTTTAATTTCTGCCATAGAGCACAGACATTCGGTACATATTGAGCAGGGATATACAATGTGTATCTCTCAAAGTCTGGCTCACTTTGCTTAGCACTAAGACTGCCATATTCACCCAACTTGGAATCTTTTTCTGTGGTTGATTTCAAGTTTAATTTTATTGTGATCAGAGAAGATGCTGAATGTAGTTTCTATACTTTTAAATTTGTAGAGGTGTGTTTTGTGACCTATTATGTGATCAGTCTTTGAAAATGTTCCATATGTAGAAGAGAAAACATATTTTTTTAGTTGCTGGGTGAAATATTCTGTTTATGTCTGTTGAGTCCATTTGGTTTATAGTATTAATTAGCTCCTGTGTCTCTGTTTATTTTTTGTCTAGTTGACCTGTCCAGTGGTGCTGGTGGGATGTTGAAATCCCCAGCAACTAGTGTGTTGCAGTCTTATCTCCCTTTATATCTGTAAGTCTTTCTTTTACGTATCTGGGTGCCCAGGTTGGATATATAAATATTTATAGTTGTTACATCTTCTTGGTGAATTAATCCTTTTATAAATAAATGGTATCTTTCTTTTTCTCTTTTTACCATTTTTATCTTAAAGTCTATCTTGTCTGACATTAGTATCATGACTCTGGCATTTATTTATTTATTTTAATTTTATTTCTGTTTGCATGAAATGACTTTTTCCAGACTTCCCTTCACTTTCAGTCTATGTATGTCATTGTCAATGGGTGTGTTTCTTGTGAGCAACAAATAGAGGGTTCTTCTTCTTTTTTAAATCCATTGAGCCACTCTCTGTCTTTTAATTGGGAAATCTAATACATCAACTTCAATATTACTATCAATATATGTAGACCTATCCCTGCCATTCTGTTACTTTTTTTATTTCCCCCTAATTGTTTTGTGTTCTCTCCTACTTATCTCCCTTTAGTTTTCCTGGTGTAGACTTCCCTTAAGTATTTCCTGAAGAGTTGATCTAGTTTTTTTTTTTTTTAAAATTAATTAATTTATTTTTTCCTTTTATTTAAATTTTTTTCATTTCATTTTCTTTCATACATTCAATCACATTATTATTTGTCTTACAAAATGGATATTTCAACAGGTGAACATTTCTCCCTAGTACTGTTGATAAAACTACAAAATATCTTCAACAGATAATACCACACCTCTTTGTGCCATTAATGCTTTGCCTCCCTGTCCCTTCCCCAAATGTCCTTCCTCAAACCCTCCTCTTTCACACACACACACACACACACACACACACGAGTTGATCTAGTTTTGGTGAATTCTTTTTTTTTTTTTTTTTTTTTTTTGAGAGGTTTTCGCTATAGGGCGCGTGCGCTCGCCAGACAGACAGAGAGAGACAGAGAGACAGAAAGCAGGAAATCACCCCCCAGGGGGGATGGCCATGCCGCAATCCCTTCTCCTCCATTCTCCTCTTGGGATCCTGGGCACGCACGCACACGCGCCCGGCGTGAGTTTAAGCCACCGGGTCCGGGACGCGAACCGCGGTCGACTACGTGGGAGTCCAGTGACATAGCCATGACGCTAACTGCTGGTCCCAAGTTTTGGTGAATTCTTAAAGCTTTTGTTTATCTGGGAATTATTTTATTTCTTTTTCCCATATGAAGAATAATCCTGCCAGATATAATATTCTTGGTTGAAATTGTTTTTTCTTTCAGAATTTTAAATATGTCTTCCCATTCTTTCCTTGCTTGCATTGTTCCATTTTAGAGGTTTGATGTTGGTCCAATAGGGTAACCTTTGTGAATAACTTGCCATTTCTCTCTTACCATTTTTAGAATATTGTCTTTGTTTTTGGGTTTTACCAATTCAGCTGTGATGTGCTTTGGAAAGGATCTTCTTTTGTTAAATCTATTTGGTGTTCTTTGTACTTCCTGTATTTGGATGTCTGTATGGCTCTCTAAATTTGAAAAGTTTTCAGCTAATATATCATGCAAGAGATTTTTTATGTCATTACTCATCTCTTCAACTTCTGGAATACACATTATGTCGCTATTTGGTCACTTAATGGTGCCTAGGATTTCCCACTGGACTCCCACATGACTGATTAAATCCTGGACCTCGCGGTTTGCTTTCTCACTTTCTCTCTCTCACTTTTTTTTCTCTCTCTCACTTTCTCTCTCTCACTTTTTCTCTTCTCCATCACCCCCCACGGAGGATGGCCATGCCATAATCCCTTCTCCTCCATTCTTCTCTTGGGATCTTGGGCACACACACACACGTGCCCGGCATGAGTTTAAGCCACTGGGTCCAGGACTCAAACTGTGGTCGTCTATATGGGAGTCCAGTGACATAGCCATTATACCACCTGCTGGTCCCGTTATGGTGGTTTTAAAATAGTCATTTTTCTGTTTCTATCATTCGTTCTCCATGCATTTGTTGGCATTCTTTCTTCTTTTTTTTTCTCTTTTAAAATGTGATATCTAATCAGCTTTTTTTTTTTTTTTTTGAGAGATTTTTGCTATAGGGCGCGTGTGCTCGCCAGACAGAGAGAGAGAGAGACATAGAGAGAGAAAGCGAGAAATCACCCCCCCAGGGGGAATGGTCACGCCGCAATCCCTTCTCCTCCATTCTCCTCTCGGGAGAATGCGCCTGGCGTGAGTTTTAAGCCACTGGGTCCAGGACGCGAACCGCAGTCGACTACGTGGGAGTCCAGCGACATAGCCATTACGCTAACTGCTGGTTCCCCTAATCAGCTTTTAATAAATGTTATTTCTTCCGTGAGAGAGAGACAGGGAAGCACCCTCGACAAGGTTTTTCACTGTGATCCTTTTCCCTAGATGTCCCAGACAGCCAGGATCATGGGCACATGGGCACGCTCAACGTGTATGGGGTCCACCTAGAAAGCAACCCTGTCTTCAGTGCGGCCTCTAGTGTCGCATGACATTGTGCTATGGTTGCCCTGCTGCAGCTGGGACCTTTTCCTTTTTACATTTTTTTTCCTTTTTATTCTTTTTTGCTATAGGCCAGGGGTGGAGGTTGGGAGAGACAGAGAAAGAAAGAGAGAGAAAGTGAGAAATCACCCTCCACGGGGATGGCCATGCCATAATCCCTTCTCCTTTCTCCTCTTGGGACTTTGGGCAGGCACACACATGTACCTAGTGACTCTCTCAGACCACGTGGTCTGGGACTTGAACTGCAAAGTCAGCCACGTGGGATCCAGCTGTCCTAACCATTCGGTCACTGACTGGCCCCTGTTTTCTTTCCATTTAATGTTGGATCTATACTCATGAATTAAAAAATAAATTCAATGTTATAATTTCTTTATGTATTGATCTAGTTTGGTTCCTGTGTCCTTTTATAGGTGTCTACCAACATATATATATATATATGTGGGTATATATATATATATATATATATACATATATATATATACATACATATACATATGTATGTATGTATATATATATATGTGGGTATATATATATATATATATATATATATATATATATATATATATGAGATTTTTGCCTTAGGGTGTGCTTCCTTGCCAGAGAGAGAGAGAGAAAGAGAGACAGAGACAGTGAGAGGAAAAGTGAGAAATCACACCACACACCCCCCCAAGGGGGGATGGCTATGCTGCAGTCCCTTCTCTATTCTCCTGGGATGTTGCATGTGGATGCACATGCACCCAGCATGATTCTCAAGCCACCAGGTCCAGGACTCAGACCGTGGTTAGCCATGGGGGAGTCTGGCAATGCAACCACTATGCCATCTGCTGGCTCAGAAAAATATGGTTTTTTATGGGTATGAATTTGTACCTCTAATTTTCTAGTCCAATGTGATAGATATTTCTTCTCTTTCTCTATTCCACATTAAACAAAACAAAACAAACATCCCACGAAATTCCCATAGTGGGAAAACTAGTTCTGACAATATCAGTATACTTACTTCATATGCTAAAATACACACAAAATGATTATTGAATTTTTTTTTTGGAGAGGCTTTTACCACAAGGTGTGTGTGCTCACCAGAAAGACAGAGAAACAGAAAGCAAGAAATTACCCACCCCAGGGAGGATGGTCACGCCACAATCCCTCTTCTCCATTCTCCTCTCGGGATCTTGGGCACGCATGCATATGCACCTGGTGTGATGTTAAGCCACTGGGTCTGGGACGCGAACCACAGTTGACTACATGGGAGTCCAGCGACATAGCCATTATACCAACTGCTGGTCCCAGTTATTGAATTATTAATACTATACAAATTCTATACCAACAACAAACTTAGCTTACCAGATAAAGTCAAGGTTTTTCTGTTTGATGCTATTATTAGTATATCTTCTCAATGGGGACAGTTAGAGTTATGCATTCAAAAATTACTTGGAATAATTAATTTTCTCATCCTGAGTCATTGTTAATGTGATATGGGTTTAGGTTGATTTATTTTTTTTTATGTGCAATTTAAAGTCCCCCAACCTGTTGACTTAATTTTATATTTTGAAAATTTAAACATTTACATTGTTCAAAAATTTAAAAATCGGAACCAGCAGTTAGCGTAATGGCTATGTCGCTGGACTCCCACGTAGTCGACCGTGGTTCGCGTCCTGGACCTGGTGGCTTAAAACTCACACCAGGCACGTGTGCATGCGTGCCCAAGATCCTGAGAGGAGAATGGAGGAGAGGGGATTGCGGTATGGCCATCCCCCCTGGGGGGTGACTTCTCGCTTTTTGTCTCTTTGTCTCTGTCTGTTTGACGAGCGCATGCGCCCTATAGCAAAAACTGCTCCAAAAAAAAAAAAAAAAAAAGAAAAAAAACAAATTTTAAAATGATATAAAAATATAATCAGTGTAGTTTTATCCTTCACTGATTGCCATTCTTTCTCTTTATGAAACAAGTCTCATTAATTTCTGATTTATTTTTCCTGCAGTCCTTTTTGCAAAAAGCACATATTGTTTTGCTTTTTTGTCTTACGAAAGGTGACATTCAATGTGTACATTTTAAACTTTCTTTTAAAAAAATGTATATAAATGTATACTAAACCAGCCAGCATAGTAGTTAAGATGGCTGGATCCCCCATGACTAACCTCAGTTCAAGTCCTGGACCCAGCAGCTTGAGAAACACACAGCATGACCACTTCCCACAGGGATACATTCTCACATTCTCTCTCTCCTCAGCAAGCACACATCCCCTGGCAAATAAAAAAGAAAAAATGTACAAAAATATTTAAGTGACAATTTTTATTGTATGTGATTTTGACAAGTTGGTTTGGCTGAGTAGAAATATTGCCCTGTTGGGCACAAAGCGTCAAATTTCAAATTAGTTTCTGATGAGTGACCAAACATTTTCTTTTCTTGGTGCACCTGAGTTCATCTATGATTGAAAGAGAGGGAGGGTAAGCAGGTAGTATGGAAGTTTAGGCAGCTGGACCCCACATGGCCAACCGTGTGCTTCAAGTCCTGGACTCAGTGGCTTGAAAAGCTTGCTGGACATGTGTGCGAGCATGCCCAAGACCCCAAGAAGAGAACGGAGAAGGGAATGCAGTGTGGTCATTCCCCCGGGGGGTGATTTCTCATTTTTCCTCTCTCTGGAGAGCACATGTGCTCTATAGCAAAACTAAGAAAAAAAAAAAAGGAAGAAAAGGAAAGAAGAGGAGGAGGAAAAGAAGCAGGAGGAGGAAGAGGAGGAGGACAAGGTGGCATGATGAGGGTGATGGACTGAGGTGAAGTTATCAGTTCACGCACTTCAGTACAATTGCCACTAGATGGCAGTAAGGCTCCAAGAATAAGATCCTAAATGTACTGGGAGAGACCTCAACCACCTACGTGAAGTAACAAGCTATGAGCCATGTTTCTGATTTTAGGACAATGCAGAACTTTTAAAAAATGGAGTCACTCTTCAGATAATACAAATTTATATCTTAAAATTGAGTTCTAAACCGTATTTATCTCCCAGTAATCTAACATTACATTGGAAAAAAAAAAAAGACTGAATCAATCTATTGATATCTGGTTTGATGGTCTCTCAAATCAGACAAGATATTATAAACAATAAATATTAAAATTAACATCAAGTTTTAATAACAGTTTTACACCTAAAGTTAATTAAAATCTCTTTATTTTTAGCTCAATTTTGTTTGACCCTGATTTTAAAAACAAGTAGGAAAAAGGCAAAAATCGAAAAGTAAACGTTAAGTATCAAGATTCATTTTCACTCAGGATCTGGTAGATATTTTCAGGAATTGCAGGGGTAACACCATACCCCTGATGACCCTAACAGGTTGTGCAAAAAGTACTACTTAATATCAGCCACAGCCTGTGAGGCTCTGCTAGACTACAGGAACTAAGTACCTTCCCATCAAATGAAACGACATACATATAATTACAGTGAAAGGCATGCTCCAATGCCCCTCAATTCGACATTTTCCAGAGACAATCATAACCCTTAGCTCCCTGAGAATAATAAAGATGAATCCCTGGGTAAGAAATGAATGTCCAGAGAGAGGAGGAGTTCAAAAAAGGTTTTGCAGAGAGCGTATCCCCCTGCTGGTTCATGAGGGGTCTGGTGTTATGAGACTGACAACCTACCTATGAAACGGAGGCACCTTACTCCGTGAGTAAAAGTAATGCTACAAGTAGTTGCACAGCCCACTGCTGCTCTTGTCAGTCATTAGAACCGCAAGTACCCCTGCATGGCGGTACTACTGCCCCCAAATAAGTCTAAAACGGAAACCAATTCCAGCCACTAAGAGCATTATTTTAATAGTATTTCCTAGTAATTGCAGTGCTCTCTCAGAAACAAAAACCAAAACCAAATGAAACCAAACCTGAACCCATGGCAACTATCAAAATTCAACCAAATTGGGGGGGACCAAGAGTTAGTGTAATGGCTATGTCGCTGGATTCCCATGTAGTCGACCGTGGTTCGAGTCCCAGACCCGGTGGCTTAAACTCACGCCAGGTGCGTGTGCGTGCATACCCAAGATCTCCAGAGGAGAATGGAGGAGAAGGGATTGCAGCGTGGCTATCCCCCTTGGGGGGGGGGGGGATTTCTTGCTTTCTATCTCTCTGTCTCTCTCTATCTGGTGAGCCCTCGCACCCTATAGCAAAAACCTCTCCAAAAAAACCCCCATAAAACCAAATTGGGACCAGCAGATGGCATAAAGGTTATGGTGCTGGACTCCCAAGAAGCTGACCATGGTTCCAGTCCTGGACCCAGTGGCTTCAGCTCATACTGGGTGCGTGTGTGCGCGCGTGCCCAAGATCCTGAGAGGAGAATGGAGAAGGGACTGTGGCATGGCCATCCCTGAGAAAGAAGGGGGGTGGGGGTAGGGATGGCGTGTGTGTGTGATTTCTCGTTTTCTGTCTTTCCAGTGAGAGCATGCTGACCAAAGGAAACAGTGGTTCTGGAAAAGGGGGTAAAGGGGGAACAGCGTGTGGGAGTGATATTACTGACAAGAAGGCTCAGGGTCCCAAAGGTGGTGGCAACACAGTAAAGGTCAGACACATTCTATGTGAAAAACAGAGCAAAATTATAGAAGCCATGAAAAAGTTAAGGTCTGGAAGGAGATTCAGTGAAGTGGCCACACAATACAGCGAAGATAAAGCCAGGCAAGGCGGTGACTTGGGTTGGATGACCAGAGGATCCATGGTGGGACCATTTCAAGAAGCAGCATTTGCCTTGCCGGTCAGTGGGATGGATAAACCTGTGTTTACAGACCCACCAGATAAGACAACATTTGGATATCATCTTATCGTGGTTGAAGGGAGAAAATAAAATGACATGAAAGACTGAAAAAAAAAAATTCAACGGAAATGGAAGCTCCGTTAGAGAAGGGATCTTGTTTACCACGCGGAACGACGCCTGGCTTATGGCTTGCCCTCAGTAAAACGTGTTAACTGAGTACGAGGAGAAAGGCCTACAGGGCAATCTCGACGTGCACCGCTGCTTCGTCTGCTCCTGCACGCGGGCGCACCACGCTGCGCTCTCCACCTCCGACTCACTAGTGCAGCTGCATCTCTCAGCCTAACTCCTGTGCTCCTTGGAAGACTCTAGAGGCTGGTCCACCCTAAAAGCGAAAGAGCGTAAACAGCACATAAAGAGCACAGCGCAGGCTCCAGCGCACCCGGGTGCGAGCTCCACGACTGCTCTCCGCGCACGCGCACTCCCGCGCGCCCGCCCTCGCGCTTGCGTGGAAACGCCCGCCCCTGCCCCACGCCTGTCAGCCCCTGCCTCGCGCACCGGGACTGTCCCAGATGACACGTCCTCGTCCTTGCGCCCACTGCCGCCTTCCTGCCTTCACGCGACACAGTGCTCCGGGCCTGGGAGAAGGCCTGACGCCTCTGCAGATCTTCCCGAATCGCTTTGTCTGCAGTTCCCGCCAGGGTCCGCCATGGCTGCCCACTGCAGCCAGGCGCAGTGCGGCGGGGTGCAGGGGTGTGTGGGGACCCCAGAGCGTCCTGAGGCAGGAACCGAACAGGCCAGCCCCCTGGTCCGAAGGAAGCCGGCCGGCTCGGACCCGGGAGCCAGTGCTCAGGCCCGGAGGACGGAGTCGGGCCGTCCTGCGCTGCTCCTCGCCGCCGTGCTGTGAGTAGGGGAGCCGTATTCACTTTCAGGAGCCACTCATGACATATGACGCCTTCTGTGACCTCCCCGAGCAGAGCGAGTCACGGTCACCTCCAAGTTAGCACATCGCCCCTCTCACAGCCACGGGCACTAGAACTTTCTGTGAGGAGGGAAATGTCACGCGTCTGCCATCCAGCATGGCAGCCTCCAGCCACATGTGCCCACTGAGCACGGGAATCTGGCTGGTGTGATGAGGAATTGAAAGTTTAATCTTATTATTTTGTTTTGCTTTAGTTTTGAATTTGCCAGAGGGCACGTGTACTTGCCAGAGAGAAAGTGAGAAAGACCCGTTGGCCCCATGGGGGATGCCTGCTCTGCAGTCCCTTCTCCATTTCTCCTTTGCAGATTTTCGGCTTTCAGCCATGGTGTTTTTCAAAGCAGTGGTCTACACTTGAACCACACAGTGGTTTATTTATTTCTTCATTTTTTTAAAAGTTTATTTACTTATCTCCAAGAAAGAAAGAGAGTGAGGGACCTTCAAGAGGATCTTCACACAATGTTCTACTCCTATTCTTAGCCAGCCTAGGACCTAGGATCATGGACACCATGTGGGATCTAGCGGCCTTAACCACCAGGCCTCCAGCTGGCCTCCTTATTAATTTAAAAAATAACCTTATTGAGATATAATTTACATGTCACAAGATTCATCCATTTTGCATAATAATCATATTTAATTTTAACCAACTTAAGTGGTCACATATAGACAGTGCAGCTCCATCATAGCTCTTAAAGGTATGCATATAGGGACCAACAGATAATGTACTGGTTACATTGCTGGACTTCCATGTAGTTGACTGCAGTTTGAGTCCTGGACCTGGCAGCTTAAAACTCACGCCAGGCATGTATGCATGCATGCCCAAAATTCTGAGAGGAGAATGGAAGAGAAGGGACTGTGGCATGGCCATCCCTCTGGGGGCGGGGGTTTGATTTCTTGCTGTTTCTCTGGCAAGTACACATGCCCTGTAGCAAAAATCTCTCTCTCAAAAAAAAAAAAAAACCCTAAACAAACAAAACCAAAAAAAACATGGGAACCAGCAGTTAGCGTAATGGCTATGTTGCTGGACTCCCACGTAGTCGACCGCGGTTCGCGTCTCGGACCCGGTGGCTTACAACTCACGCCGGGCGCGTGTGCGTGCGTGCCCAAGATCCCGAGAGGAGAATGGAGGAGAAGGGATTGCGGCGTGACCATCCCCCCTGGGGGGTGATTTCTCGCTTTCTGTCTCTATGTCTCTCTCTGTCTGTCTGGCGAGCGCACGCGCCCTATAGCGAAAAACCTCTCCAAAAAAAAACATGCATATAAATCACTGTTTACATATATTTATTGCACAAGACTCTGAAATTTTATTTATTTATTTATTTATTTATTTATTTATTTATTTATTTATTTTTTGGAGAGATTTTTGCTGTAGGGTGTGTGCACTGGCCAGAAAGAGAGAGAGAGAGAGACAGGAAGCGAAAAATCACCCCTCCCCCCCCAGGCCACACCGCAGTCCCTTCTCCTTCATTCTCCTCTTGGTATCTTGAGCACGCACGCACACATGCCCAGCGTGAGATTAAGCCACCAGGTCCAGGATTCAAACTGTGCTTGACTACATAGGAGTTCAGCGACATAACCATTATGCCAACTGCTGGTCCCAAGACTGAACTTTTTGAGGCAGGTTATATTCATATTGTTCTCTTGGTGAGCAAAGTGTCTGATACCTAAGAGATACTCAAAAAGTATTATAAATGAGTAATTGGATTGTAGTGGTTTCTTTCTTTCTTTCTTTTTTTTTTTTTAAGAGATTTTTGCTATTGGGCGGGTGTGCTTGCTGGAGAGATGGAGAGACAGAAAGTGAGAAATCACCCTCCAAGAGGGATGGCCACGATATAATTCCTTCTCTCCCATTCTTCTCTTGGGATTTTGGGCACACACACACACACACACACACACATAATTGGCATGCATGTTAAGCCTCTGGGTCCAACACTAAAACCCAGGTTAGCCACATGGGAGTCCAGCACTTTAACCACTGTATCACTTGCTGGTCTCTGGATTGTAGCTTTAAGCACTCTACCTTGACTGCTTCTGTATTGACTTTAGCTATGTACTCAAAATTCCTACCTAAGACTTTTGGCTTACTCTCTCCAATGGAGATCAAGAACCATGAACCAGGATTATGGCAGTAGGAAACCTGTAGGGTCTGGAAGCTTTTCTGTCCTCTCCAAATTTACTGTCTTTTGCTTTCCCTGTCCTTAGTGGCATTCTTCCATTTATATCCCTTTAAAGGAAATGAGCCTTGGATGCCTATCTGCAGAGGTAGTGAAGCAGGAAGAGGGAAGGATATAGCTGCCTTTGCTGGGGCTGGTCTTGGAAAGGGGGCAACCCAGAATTGGGGCAATTGGAGGCAACTTTAAGAAAAGGGACAAGAAGATCAGAGGAGGTGGGCCCAGGCTGTAGGCGTGGGCCAAGAGCTTCCCAGGGCTCAGAGAGAGTGGGTGGTGGTAACCTGAACTCTGCTGGTGGACATATAGAAGGTACTGGAAGTTTTTTTCTTTTGTGGACAAATAATTGTTTGAGAGAGCTCAATTTTTTGTAAACTATTTTCAGTTGGTGCATCCCAAAGTTGCCTGCACATTAGAATCATGAAGGGAATATAAGACCGGCAGGTGGCATGGTGGTTAAGGGCCCTGGACTCCCACATGACTGACCACGGTTCAAGTCCCAGGACCTAGTAGCTTGCTCTCTTGCTTTCCCTCTCTCTCACTCTTTCCCTCTCTGGTTAAATTAAAATAAATAAATACACAAAGTCACATAAAATAATTTTTTTTTGAAAAACGTGAAGGGAATTTGCTTAAATTCGCTAGAAGGTCCATGTGCTGTCAGAGAGAGACAGAGAGGGCGAGGGAGACAGCACCCTCCCCTCCTCTCGTGGACACACTGCAATCCCTTCACCATTTCTCCATCCCATGGGGATTTGGGGCACACAAACAATATGCACCTTTCATGGTTTTCAAGCTAGGGCTGGAACTGGAACTACACAGACAGCCATGTGAGATCTGGCTTCATTAACTGCCAGGCCACAGAGCCAGCCTGGAATTTATTTATCCCTTTATTCTTAAAACGTTTATTTATGTCTAAGAAGGAGAGTGAGGCACCCCCAAGAGGCTCTTCACATGCTGATCTAGTCCTAGTCTCAGCCAGCCTATGCCATGGACACATGTGTGCATGCCTGGTGAGCTCAGGGAGGTCCTGAGACATAAATCCAGGATGTTCCCCATGTGAGTCCAGTTGTGTTACCACCATGCCACCACCTGTCCCAGGAGTTAACAAATACAGATTTTCAAGTCTCACCTTAGCACAATGGAATTAGAATCTCCAGGAGTGGGACCCAAAGGTGACTATTTTTTGAAAAGCTCCTCTGTTGATTCTCTTGCAATTTATTTAGGTGGATATTTAATAACCATTGCTCTAAATATATATTAAAACTTATTTGCAAATAATTTCCCCTAGAGAAGCATGGCATGTAATTTCCCTGAATATATATTTTAAATTTAGGAATTAGAATAAATGAAATCACGGAATGATGTATTTGTCAAAATGATAAATATTGATTTACTTAGGTAAATAACACCGCATAATGACATTTATAGCCCTCTTAAATCTTAAGTTCTTTCTTATCTATATTCTTGTAACTACTCTGTGAGGTGATCAACCAAGGGATGTTTAATGAGTTCCTAGTGTTGATTGGTTGGTCTCACATTACACATTAGGAAATGAATTGTTGGGGACTTAACGAAGCCTCAAGGCCAGTCTTGGAAAAGTCAGGGTTCAGGGCCTGGAGTGATATAGCTCAGCTCATTATATTTCTGGGTACTGTTGCTTGGAAACTTGAATTTACTCTGTCTCAGTTACTCAGTGACTCTCCACATCAGTGAGGGCTCAGTGGTCATTTTTCTTACCTTTTGTTCTCTTTCTATTGCATTTAAGCTCTCAATTACAAAAGAAAAAAAAAAAGTCTTATCTTAAATTTCTCAGCTAGCTACCAGCTCATCCCATTTACCTTTGAGGCTTTTAGAACAAATGATCTCTACCAATGGACTCTGGAATCACTTTTCTTTCTTATCTTTATAGTCTATTCTCTCTCTTTCACTCCACCCAAATAAATCTAATTTAGGCCACACAAATCCTCTTCATAGTTACTCAGAATAGATACTTTTGAAATTTACTTTCTTCACATTCTTCTTTCCCTACCTCCTCCCTCTTATCTTCTAAGTCCCTGTCAGTGTGTATTGCCAGTCCTTCTTTGGCTCTCTTTTTTCTTTCCTGTTCTTTCAGTTGTTTGTCTAGTCGTCCTTCACGGAAGGCCCTGACTGGGTCTCTTCGTTCACCCTCTCCTTTCAACCTCCTCGTTCAGTTTCCCTCTTCAGTTTCCTTCTTCTCTTCGATGACTCCTTGTGCAGTTCAGAAGCCACATAGATTCTCAGGTACCTAAGCTATTAGGTCTAAATTCTTATTCTTCTTTTTGATGGTCAATACTCTCAAATGATTGTCCTTTTATTCATCAAAGACATGCCTTGCAAACACCCCCAGTAAACCTTCTCACTCTAATCAGACAAATAGATTTGAAACTTTCTACCATGAGCTGATCTCAGACACGACACTCTGTGGTAGGAGTACCTTCTTGCCAGGTAATGTCCCAGCATGATGGCATGGACGTTGACCTCAGACACGGGTTCAAATCTGTGTTCTACTCTTTCTAAGCTGTATTACACAGGGAGAACTATTTAACCTTTCTTTTCTTTCTTTCCTTTTTTAAAAGAGATTATTGCTATAGGGCACATGCTCATGCTGCACAGACCAGAGACAGGGATAGAGAACCGTAGCGAGAAACAGAGAGACGTAAAGTGAGATATCACCCCCCCCCCCCCCGGGGATGGCCATACCACAGTCCCTTCTTCTCCATTCTCCTCTTGGGATTTTGGGCATGCACACACACATGCCCAGCATGAGTTTCATGCTGCTAGGTCCAGGATTCAAACCACAGTCAGCCATGCGGGAGTTCAGTGATGTAACCATTATGCTATCCACTGATCCCAAACCTTTATTTTCTCATTTTTAAAAGGAGGATATTATCTCTTTTACAAGGTTATGGTAAAGAGCTAAGGTAATTTATATGAGGACTCTAGTTAGTGACTAGTCCATAGTGGACACTGACTAAGTCTAGTTGCTTCTACTGTCACTACTACTAATACTACATCTACTGACAACTGCCCTCAGTCCCTTTCTGGACAAGATTTTAATTGATAGTTGTTTTCCATTTATATTATTTTAACCTGCATGTAATTTTGTTTTATTTGTATATATATATATATATATATATATATATATATATATATATATATTTTTTTTTTTTTTTAGAACAAAACAGGTATATTTCTATTGGCTATCTGATACAGAAGATAGTGTGGTATGGATGGATAGTATGAATGACAAATAATACAAATATATTTTATTTGAAATAAACAAAAATGCTTACACAGCTCAATGGGTCACTTGGAAACAAACTTTTGCTTGACTGTATTACTGAGCAAAAACAGAGCTGAAGCACAACACTCTTCTTTCTTGACATGTATTTGGAGATAGGTAGGAAGACACTACTTGGTTTTTAAAAAATTGACCTACCCTTAAGGCCTGGTCATAGAAGTGTAAACAATGTAAATGAATCCACCACTACCAGCTGTCATACCATCTCTATGTCACCTGTGTATTCAGAGATCCCATACATGCCTGCCAATATACCTGGGAAGGGTTGCTTTATCACAGTTACATTTGAGTTCTTGGCAGGCAGGACTGAGGATGAGTAATTGAAAACAAGTTGTATATCCTATTTAGAAGAAATCACTAGTATTCCCTTAAATAACAGGTTACAATAGAAAGACACCTGGAAATTACCCTTTCACTTTGGTTCATTTTTAGTTTTTGTGATTTACATAGCTATTTGATTCATCTGTTCATAGTACATCCTGCCACAAAGTATTAAAGCACAAGGTACCTAGTATTCCTTCCATATCTGCATTTTTCAAGTTTTATGCTCTACAACATCCACAGTATGTCAGCAGTTCTTGAAAATTTTAAAAATAAAACAAACATAAATGGGTAAAACTCTTCTAAAATGCAGATGCCTATTAACTACAATGTACGAGAGAGTGGGAGGAGACAGTGAGGGAAGGGAAACAAAGCAAACGTGCAGGGAATGTGGTTCATGTCTTTGGATTTAAAAACAAGTTCCTCAGAGAAGCTGGCTATCATGGAATTACCAGAAAACTTCTTTTGCAACTTCCTTTGTACACCCTCTGTCCCACCAAGGACTTGAAAACTCCAATCCAGACTGTTGAAAACTACAGCTGTGAGATGCTATAAATGATGATCAAGGCAGTTGGAAGGAAAAGGATGGCCCTGTCTTCCACTTAGCTGTAGTCTGCAGCATTGCTTCTTCAGCCACTGGTGGATCAGTAAAAACCATTCAAGTACCAGCAGTGCTTTAAAGGATAGGGGGAGAAGAGTATGGAGCGTATTACCTGTCTCAATCAGTAACAGGACTTCATGGCTAGGAAAATTTTCTTAACAGTAGAATGACTCCAGGATCGATTGATCTCTCCAACGTTAAATGTAGCAAAATTAACAACAAAAGATTTACAAGTAGATATGGTGGTAACAGAAAATTACAAGGCAGAGAACACAAAAGAATCAAGACAATGCTATAGGATCAACAGTATTTCATGAGGCTAGAAAACCTGTTAACTTTGAAAGCCCTAGCAAAATATCACTCTTGTTTATAAATCACTTATTTATCTTATGACCATGTGTTGGCGTTGAATTCTTTTCTTTCCATATATCGAAGAATCTTACATTCTGCATTTCTTTCTTTCTTCTTTTAAGCATTCTGCATTTCTTTGCCAATCTTGTAGCTGAGTATCTTGTTCCAGTCGATTTTGGTGCGGGTAACTGGAAGCTGCCGGCGCAATGCCTTGAATGTGGTATCTGACATTGTTTGATAGTTTTCACTAATTGCTGTCTGATACTCATTTTCTGCATTCTCTATGATTTTAATAAACTCCTTGGCAGTTTGGACTTCATTCGAAACAGTTACTGAATCCTGTACGTCTTTATGACTAACCAGCTGAACATTGCCATCTTCATAATAGTGAACCTGAATCTTAAGCACTCCAACCACCTGGGCTGTAGGTGGTGTGATGGTGAATTTCCACTCTGATCTCCAGCGACCATTCCAGAAGTTTTTAGGCTGAAACTGGTGGCTTTCAATACAGGCAATAATGGTCTGTTGTCCATCTATAGTTTTAGCATAAACAGTACAGAAGCCGTTGGAATAATGATCTTTCACATAGGCTCGTAAAGCACTGTCACAGGACTCTCTCCATGATTTCAGGCCTCCATCTATTTCCTCTGGCTGGGGGTCACTTGCTTCTTTCCGTAAGTGATCAAATTTAAAGGAAATTTTGTTTCTTGGATCTAAAAATCTGCTATTACCCAGGTCACCATGCTCTGTAATTAAGACCTGATCTTCGTAGCCTTCTATCTTCACAGGTGTGAACTGATCCATGGTATACTGGGCAAATGCATGTGCTGCCCCTTCCCTGAGAAGATTGTCATTATTAAGTAGTAGCCGGACATCATTGAATACTTCATTAAATTCCCCTGGGGGTGCATGAGTGATGAATTTAGCAGCTATGCGTACCTTTTCCTCATCCGACACCCGATCCTCGAAGTCGGCCATCTTGGGCTGCTCTCTCTCTATATTTTTTTTAATATAAAAAATTCTTTGCGGGCGAGGTGGCAGGGCAACTGCCTTTAATAGTCAGGTGCCACAGACTTGGCGGGAAGTCTGTTGACAGGAAGTCAGAGCCAGGAAGCCGGGCTTGCCTCACTGTGCACCCCACACAAGTCATGGAGGCTCAACAGGAAGCACCCTGGAATGGCTCCTGTGAAACCCACCACCCTGGTTGTGGCAGCAAGAGGGCTGTGTGGGGCTTGGGGGCAGCCTGGACTGGGCTGGATGGTCGGCTGAGGGGCGGCTGTGCTAGCCAGGTGGCTGCAGGACGAGGCAGGTGCCTTCATGGGGCTGCACAACTTGAAGATTTAAAAAAATAGCCAAAGGCCACATGTGCTTGAGAGAGAGAGAGAGAGAGAGAGAGAGAGAGAGAGAGAGGGAGAGGGAGAAAGCAACCCTGACAAGATATAGTCACACTGCAATCCCTTCTCTGCCATTTCTACATTCTGCTGGGATTTCAGGTGTGCACTCACACGTGCCCAGTGTGTTTCTCAATCTGCCAGAGTTGGGATGTAAAATACATAATTGTCCATGGGGAATTCAGCTCCTTTAGCCACTAGGCCACAGGGCTGGTCCATACAGAGAAAATATATTTTAAATTTCACAAATGGGGATGGCCCCATAGCCTAGTGGTTAAGGGAGCTAGATCCTACATGACTGGTTGTACAGTTTGAATCCCAGCCCTGGTGGCTTGAGAAACATGTGCATGTGCATGAGTGCCCTAAATCCCAACAGGTTGGAGAAATGGAGGAGAAGGAATTGCAGTGTGACTGCACTCCCTCTCCTCCTGGCAAGCACACACACAAACTTTGGCAAACAAAAGTAGTTCATGTACGTATCTGTGAATAAATCTTGTTCCCCAAGTAGATTCTATACTCCTCTGAAGAAGCTGTGTTTTAAGGGCTCTTATTGAGTCTTTAATTGAAGTTTAGGACAGTTTAGTACCTTATGGTGAGTGACTCATTGACAATGCATATCACAGTATTTTTCTCCATACTCTCAGGTCTTAAATATAGAGGTACTTAGGAAGCCGTTGTTTGGAGTTCCTCTACATTCAGAACTGGAACTCTGTGGGTACTAGGAGAACCAGACAAGGAGGAGCCAGGACCTGGAAGGTCGAGAACACCTGTGAGGGTAAAGGGGGCCACACTTGGGGAAGATCTAACTACTGGAATTGAGAGAATGGAGCTAGTAGGGAGGTGGGAGCCAGTATAATTCAGCCCTGAGGACAGAGGAGGGGATTGTCTGGGAAGAAGAACGGTGAGCCCCATTCTGTAAGGGAATGTCGCAGGCATGTATAAGAGCCTGGGTTGAGGAGAGAATGCTACATGGTTTCTAGACCTGGGGTTCAAAATTCATTCAGTACCAGCAATATGCTAGGCATTATTTGTTGTCACAGAGCATAAAGTCTTGAGGAAAAGACAGATATCATTAATGAAAAAATTACAAGTAGTTAAGTAAATAATTAAGAGTGTATAAAGAAGTACAGGATGTTCCAGAAATGTATACCCTTTGAGACTAAGTTTCAGGGCAGGGTAGGAAAAGAAGCAGTCTGGTCCTAGCATCTTGTAGGTAGAAGAGCCTTGTGGGCAGAGGGGGTCAGACAGG
Source organism: Tupaia tana (assembly GCA_026018925.1). Lineage (NCBI taxonomy): Eukaryota > Metazoa > Chordata > Mammalia > Scandentia > Tupaiidae > Tupaia > Tupaia tana. Next base: position 22,368,967 of record JAKSZU010000023.1, read on the forward strand.
GAGCCCTGGGCAGTTCTAGGTTTCTGCTCACGATACTCCACAGCACAGCCTGTCTCTGTACCTTCTCCAAGACGATGCTGACTTTCTCTCATTTTAATTTCTCTCTGCCCATCAGCAGAAGGCAGCCTCCTACTCTTTTGAACTCAAAATGTGATTTCTAACACACACACTTTCTTTCGAGCACTCTGGTTAATGAAATTGCTTACCCTAGTATGCATAGTCTAAGGTGATCAGTGAATTTTTTTTTTTTTTTGAGAGTTTTTTGCTATAAGGCACGTGTGCTCACCAGAAAGACAGAGAGAGACATAGAGACAGAAAGCAAGAAATCACCCCCAAGGGGGGATGGCCATGCTGCAATCCCTTCTCCTCCATTTTCCTCTTGGGATCTTGGGCATGCATGCATATGCGCCTGGCCTGAGTTTAAGTCACTGAGTCTAGGGCTTTAACCGCGATCGGCTACATGGGAGTCCAGCAACATAGCCATTATGCAACTGCTGGTCCCATCAGTGAATTTTCTCAAGTTAAACTGTGAAGTTTTATAGGAGGATTCTTACAGAACTACCTAATGCCTGAACTACTCATCTGATAAAGTAACTCCAAGTAGTACTGACTTATCTATTGAACAGATAGAAGATACGCTTGGTTACCTGATTTATGCACGCGGTTTCCCCTACACCAGCAATTTAGTCCTCTTCATGTCTACTTTGGCTTTGACAAAGTAAAACAGGTGGTGGTGGAGATGATTATATTGGTGTAAGAGACAAATAAAGGAGAACAAGATAAATAAAAATGACCTGAGGGCAAGTCCGATGGCCTAGTGGCTAACGGAGTTGGATCCCATGTGGCTGACCATTTGGTTCAAATCCTGGTGAGAGCGGCTTGAAAAACACACTGGGCACATGTACATGCATGCCCACGATGCCTCACCGATTGGAGAAATGTAGAGGGGACTGTGACGTGACCAGGCCCCATGCCCCCTTGAGGATGCTTCCACTCCTGTCCCCCTCAAACACATGTGACCCCCTGGCTTATGTACAGACAAATGACTTGAAAGTGATGTTTTTATTTTTATTTATTTGTTTGTTTGCTATAGGATGTGTACACTTGCTTAAGAGGCATGTGCACACATACACGCACATACACACATAATGAGAGAGAGAGAGAGAGAGAGAGAGAGAGAGAGAGAAGGAAAGTGAGAAAGTACCCCCTCAAGGGGGATGATCACTCTGCAATCCCTTTTCCTCCATTCGCCTCTCAGGATTTTGGGGCACTCACACACACATACTCAGTGTTTTTCAGACTACTGGGTCTGGGACTCAAACTTCATAGTTGGACATCTGGGATCCAGTCACCTCAACCACTGGGCCACTGGCTGGTTTGAAATTTTTATTTAAATATTTTCTTTCTAACTTCTGGTTTGAAATCAGGGTGTTTGCAGTCAGCAAAATCAGGTTCACGTTACAACTATTGATGTACTATTGATATAGTATTATAGTTTATCTTTGTCATTGTGCCTGTTTACTATGTGCCACCAGGTGGGTGGGATGCCTGGGGGGTAGCTGGGTATGACTACCAAATGAACAAGCAAATAGTTCATTGCACCAGCAGTGCTCTGATCCCTGCTAGCATTGTACATACACATTTGTTACATCTCGATCATTTCTTTAGTATACCTTTCCAAAAATGGAAGGCTCAAATCCCAAGGCATATCTACACATGGGGTAACTGATGCATTGCCAGGCTGCCCTCTGGAAAGGTGCACCCCTCTACCCTCTCAGCGCCCCTGTATGTCTGGGGTTAGCTTACAGGTTGAGGAAGGGTGAACATGTAATAGGATATCTCAGCCAGTGCCTAGAATGATACTGGTGAGCATTACAGTTGACAGATTGTGTTCATAGAGTCACTGAGCAGAAACTCTTGAAATCTTATCCCCAGGTGTGATACAGTGGAGAGATCATTAAAGGAGCAGTCAGGAGGCCTGGGTTCTGGAATTTAATCAATACTAGATTTCTTCCAGTGCCCTCTCTGGCTATCACCTCTTTTCTATGAGGGCCCCTTCCCAGCTTTAACACCGTATACATCTCGAAGGGTCACACACATCATTTCATGAGGGAGATACTGTAAGAGTTGTAAAGGAGGGAAAGATGTCATGCTTCATGGTGGAGAGTGACACAAAATGAAACTATTCTTGTTTCTTGTTTAGTCGTTCTGCATTTCCTGGCAAAATGCATTGTTGCCGCCACAGTCAGTGATTCAGACCTTAACCTAAGAGCACATTCACTCTGAGAAACTTGCAATAGCTGGAATCAAGATGTTTAAATGTCACTCAGTAATTGATCACTTGTGAGTCATGATGACACACCGATCCTCAGCAAGCAAAGAACATAGTGTTTCTACTGAGCCAGTACTGCGTAGAAAGACGTATGCGTAATTTGCCATCTGTCTGAATTAGTTTTTCCAGAAAATTCTGCTTAACAAAGGAATCTAGGCATCTCCCAGAATGTTGCCTTTTTAGAAGAATTTGCTCCTCTATTAGTAAAAGCCAAGAATATTGAGCAGTAGCATTTGGGGAACCCACTGGCTCATACTAATGGATCCTTATTAGATGAGTGAAACAGAAAGTGAGGAAGTATTTTTGAAAAGATTGATGTCTAATCAGTGCTGACATGTTGCTTGATTCTTGGACCATAATATATATGAGAAGCCTCTGACACAGTGTTTGATGCATGATAGGGCATCGGGATATGTTATAAGGGCTCCAAGAAAAGTATGATCAATAGCTCTGAGGATACAGAATTCAGAACATCGTTAAGAATTTTTTTTTTTAATTTTGTTTTTAAAGAATTAATCCTTGAGCCCAAAAGAACTTTCATTCTCATGTCCAGTGTTTCAATTATAATAATAAAAATACTATTACTAGAATTCTTTCTAAGTACCAGGCATATTTTGTTCAATTGATCCTCACAGCTTGATGAAGTAGGTACCATTATTACCAACCCCATCTTACACACGAGGTAACTGAGACACATGGGATAACCTGTCCAATAGTGAAGTTACAAAGTGGCAGTCAGTCTTCATACACAGGCAAGTTTGACTCCAGAGCCTCGATTCTCAGGCAGTGTGGTCTCTGAAAGGCACATAAGGCCTATTCTGTCATAGTACCACATAACAAAGGATGAGTTGCCCAAATGGGACATCTGGTCACTTTCAAAATACAGGGAAGAGAGGAAGTGAACTCATTTCTACTTACCAATTAAGCACCACTCATGTAGCAAAGGAAACAATTAGGATACAGTATCTTGATGATGGAAGAATCGAATGGCTCTTCCAAACCAACATTTAAACCACATGTGTTCTAGCCTGGCCTTATCCCTCTACGGCTGGTGCACTGGCTGGACTTTGCATTTTTCTCCTGGGCATTTTGACATTTTATAGATACACAGAATGCATTTGTGAAGTGCCCATAATTTGAAATTTCTTCATAGCACCCCTCTCTTTAGTCCTTGCCATGATAAATATGCCTAGATAGTAAGTTCACAGAAGACTGAAACTTTTGAATCTTCAAAAAATTTGAAAATTTTATGATGATGTTGTATATGTAATCACTGGTGAGAGCAAGCCAGCATCTCCCTAAGTGCCAGACCCAGAGCTTCTGTAAATTCTTGGCTAAGAGCAGAGAGGGGTGGTCCTGTTTACTTAAACTCCTGGAAGGAATGGGCACGGTTACCATCACAGTAATCAACACAATCAGGAGATCCAAACAGAAGAACTGCTCTCTGTGTGTATTTAAATGTCATGCTTACATCAATAATGCGGAAGAGAAAAGTATCCACACTCCAGACTGGATTAAATAAAATAGATTCACCTTTCTTTGAAGTGCATATGGCAGCACTATCAAATGTCAGAGGGCTATACAGTTTAATTTTGGGTCGATATGGGTTTGTCAGTGATACTTTATCCCTCTTGTTGAGGTCTTTTGAGGCCACATTTGCATTGCCTTAACTAAGGTTTCCCAGTCAAACAAGAGGAGCCTAGGACATTTCTCTTTAGGGTGTTGTGCTCCAATGGCATTGGTGTTTAGTTGCAGCTTTCATGTATGTCAAGTTTCAATTATGATGACTTGTGAAACTGTCCTGTTAGTGGACTACAATTTCTGGCTTGGCAGAAAGAGCCTGCTCATTGTGTTGCCAGGTAAAGTCCCATTTGGAATTCTTGCAACTGGATTTCCAATTAGTTTCGTCTCATCCTTGAAATGTTAAAAATGGTCTAGGAGCATATTTAAGTGTGCACTGAGAAGGTCACCTAATGCTATATGGATAGAGAGCTGTGTTACCTCAAATAGTCTGAGTATAGCTCAACAGTTCCCACAAACCACAGTGACAGTGATTCACGGAAACAAGGTTAAAACGAGTTCTTTGAAGAACTCAACTGAAGAACACCATCAAGTGAAGGTGGAGATGTTAAAGACTGAGAACAATACGGAGACTATTCAGAATAATGATTGAGATAAAATTCAAATGAAATCTAGAGTACTTCTTTGTTCAACTTACAATAACTTGTCACACTAAATATTCAATGTAGATGAAATTGAGAAAGTTTACAGATGAAGTGTCACACCTACATCTCAAAAGGAGAAAAGAGAATTTTCAGATTTCAGTCAACTAAGGACAGAAAAACTGAGGACATGAAACATTTTAATCTTTTTTTTATGACTTTAAAAATTATTTTATTTTTAAATTTTTTACATTCAATAACTGTATATTTTTACAACATAGAAAATGAATTTTCCCAGAGTGAATACAATGTATGTTAGTCTAGTCAAAGATATTACCATACACATTGTCATCAATAGATAATTTTCCATTTTTGTGTCTGTTGAATGTTTTGCTTTTATTCTCTCTCTTTTGATTTAATCTTTTTTTTTTTTTTTTAGAATTTTTTTGCTATAGAGTGCATGCGCTTGCCAGAAAGACAGAGAGAGAGAGAGAGAAAATGAGAAATCACCCCCTGGGGTGATGACCATGCCGTAATCCCTTCTCCTCCATTCTCCTCTGGGGATCTTGGGCACACATGTACATGTGCCTGATGTGAGTTTAAGCCACTGGGTCTAGGACTCGAACCGTGGCCGACTACATGGGAGTCCAGCGACGTAGCCATTACACCAACTGTTGGTCCCTGATTTATTCTTAAGGTCAGAATTTGAGGCTTAAATTAAGGCTTAGTTGTTTAAACAACCTACCTGAATATTCAGGAAACCTGAATCCTCTTGTTAATAATTCAGATTTTGCTTTACTGCTGTGGGAGTAAAAATAACTTCATTATCACCCCTGATGAGTCACAAAGTGTTGTTAGGCTTGAAATGTTCTCTGCTTTTGCTTCATGATGAGCTACCTGAACATTTGTACAGGAACTCAGATAGGTGGACCAGAACTTGTTCTACTTCCTCTCTCCCAATTTTGTTAATGTTACCAACATTCTCCAAACCATTAAGAAAAGAGTGTGGCATTATTTTTGACTTTTCCTTCTTCCTTCCCCTCCTGTTGCCAATTGTTATTGACTCTACCTTTGGGGTATTTCTTCAATCTATACTTAGTTCTTCGTACCCAGGGACACTGCCTTGATTTAGGCTACTCTTACCACTTGTAGAGATCTTCATAAGGGTTGTAATCCAATCCTTGCATAGGTTTTTCTTTCTTATTACCCATTATCCCTTCTATACACTCCAGTTGTCAGACAGAGCACAGCCCAGTGTTTGCTGTTCCCTGTAGTTCCTCTTGGTTTTGATTTATGTCTTCACTTCTGCTGTTCTCTCGACCCGAATGGCTTCCTCCCTGTTCTATTCATACTTGACCCTATTTCTCAAGGCCCAGCTCAGATGCTATATGTTCTCTCTAGTCTGCCTTGATCTTGACCCTCTTCTCATTCTTCCTTTCCTTTTGTAACTTTCTATCTTTATGAGGGCAGAGCGATCCAAATAGAATTGCTACTTGTGTGCATTTAAACGTCATGCTTATATCAATAGTTCAGAAGAGGAAAGTATCCACATTCAAGGCTGAATTAAAACAGCTTCACCTTTCATTGAAATGTATATGAAAACATTATTAAATATCTGAGGGCTATACAGTTTAATTTTGTGTAGATATGGACTTACCAATGAGAATTTAGCACTCTTTCTGGAGCCCTTTGAAGGTACATCTATGATCCCTTAACTGAAGAGAAAGTTTCCTAGTCATATGCAAGAGGAGCCTAGGACATTTCATTAGACTTTTTTTTAAGAGGGATTTTTTTGCTAGGGTGTGTGCACTTACCCGAGAGTCAGAGAAAGAGAAAGTGAGAAATCACCCCCAAGGGGGGGTGGCCATGCCACGATCCCTTCTCATCCACTCTCCTCTCTGGGTTTTGGGCACATATGCACACACACTGGCATAAGTATCAAACCACTGAGTCCAGGACTTGAAATGCGATCGGCCAAGTGTCAGTACAGCACCATAACCACTAGCCACCAGCTGGCCCCTAGCTCTGTGACTTTGTGAGCATTCCTCAACATCTCCATTTCTCTGGAAATCTGTAAAAGAACCTATTTCACTGGATTGTTGTAAAATGAAATGAGTTCCTCAACAATGTTGCTCAGTGATGAGGATACACTCTGAGAAATGAATTATTAGACTATTTCAACACCGTGCAAACATCAGTTTCATTCACTCAAACCAAGATGTCATAGCGTACTTCACATAGGCTTTATCGTGTAGCCTATATTTTCCTTATGGGATCACTCTCATATATGTGGTCCAATAAAATGTTATTATGCAGTGCATGACTATATATGTAAAGTACTTAGGACATAGCCAGTACTGCATAGTTCTTAGAAATTCTTAGCTATTAGAGTCAGCAGATGACATAGTAATTAAGGTGTTAGACTCCCTCACAGTTGATTGCAGTTCAAGTTCTTGACTCAGCAGCTTGAAACTCATGCTGGGTGTATACATGCCCAAAATCCTGAGAGGAGAATGGAGGAGAAGGGATTGTGGTGTGGCCATCCCCCCTGGGGGGTGATTTCTTGCTCTATGACTCTCTCTCTCCAGTGAGCATAAGTGCCATATAGCATAAATTTCTCAATAAAAAGAGATAAGATAGTTTTCAGATTCAGTCAGCTAATGACTGAAGGGCTGGGGACATGAAACCTTTTAATCTTTTCTTTTTTAAAATGTAATTTCTTGCTTTCTGTCTCTTTGTTTCTCTCTGTCTCTCTGGTGAGCCCATGTGCCCTATAGCAAAAATCTCTCCAAAAAAAAAAAATTCTTAGCTATCATTATAACCATGGAATGTTAGGTTCAGAAGAGTTGCTTAGAGATTATAGTCTGAGACTCTTTATATTGTAGATGAAGAAACAGACACAAGGACTTTGAGTAACTTGTATAAGATCACCAGTGCGCTCGTCACGGCATGTGTATTGTATCACAGGGGTCTTGAGTTCTTACATTTCGTGCTAGGCCCAGTGCTTCAAGTGGGACACTGAGTGGCTGCCCTCAGATCCTGGAGGCCCAAACAAGTAGGCAGATTACAGCAAGGCAAGTGCCATGATGGGGAAGTACAGCATATTATAGGAGTCCAGAGGAAGTCCAGATTTCTTAAGATTCTCTGAAGAGGGTTCTTTTTGTTTTCATATATAGAGATTTTTGCTATAGGGCATAGGTGTTCACTGGAGAGACAGAGACAGAGAGACAGAAAACAAGAAATCACCCCCAGGGGGAGTGGTCCTGCTCCAATCCCTTTTCCTCAATTTTCCTCTTGGGATCTTGGGCATGCACACACAGGTGTCTGGTGGGAGTTTTAAGCTGCCGGTCCAGGACTCGAACCATGGTCGACTACATGGGAGTCCAGTGACTGCTCTGCTGGTCCCCTGAAGAGGGTTCTTTAGAGAATTGGAGAGGTGTGGAAAATTTAGCCAGGTTAGTGAGGCAAGAGAAAGCATATGAACAGCATGTGCAAAGCCCCCCACATGCATGTAGTGTAGAAAACTAAAAGAAGTTTAGTTTGGCCAAAGGTGGAGACTCTAGATTTCTTTGTAGCAACAGAACAAAACAAAACAAAAAACCACAAAAACCCAAAAAACTCCTTAGACTCTACCCTGTAATTTCAACACTGGCTATTGCTTTCTTACTGCTGTTGATAGTGTGCCCCCAAATTCATGTCTGCCTAGAACCTTAGAATATGACTTTATTTGGAAATAGTGTCTTTACAGATGTTAAGATGAGCTTATACTAGATTGGGAAGGGCCCTAAATCCAATAATTTATTTTGTTACAAAAAGATTATATGAAGATACAAAGGCACACAGGAGACACACACATACATGCGTATGCGTGCGTGCACACACACAGAGAGAATTCTGTGTGTTGATTGAGGCAGAGAGTGAAGGGATACATCTATAAGCAAAGGAATGCCAAAGTTTGTAGGCAACTCCAGAAGCTAGAAGAGAGGCACACAACAGATGTCCCCTTAGAACCCCCAAAAGGAACCAACTTTGCTGACACTTTGATTTTGGACTTCTAGCCTCTGGAAATGTGAGAAAGTAAACTTCTGTTGTTTTAAACCACCTAGCTGGTAGTACTTTGCTACGACAGCCCTAGCAAGTTAATTCGGCAGTTTTGGTACAAGTTTGTTTCTTCAGGATAGCGAGAAGAAAGACTGATTGATGGTGGCCAGTGATGGTCATAGTGTAGTGGGGTCACAAGTTATACACACTACTACTTAAATTCTCTGAAAAAGTGGCTACTTAACTTTTTACAAAGAATCTGTTCTTTCTCACTAATCCACATAACCTGAAGGGGAAGTAGGGGGAAAACAATCCCCGATAAACTGCAAACTGGTCAACTTACCTATTGTAGTCTTTTCCAGTTCAAATAAACTGCTCCCTTTGCTTGTTTAGTCTTTTTGATGGCATTAGAGTGTCCCTCTCCTTCCCCTGCCACTTTCCAAGATGGCATCACAGAGGACTTTTCTGGCTCTGTAATAGTGGAGAGAGGCATGAAGCCTTGGATCAATTCTGTTTGCATAAGAGCTCCTGACCCATGCCTCGCCCTCATCAGCCACAAGGGGGCAGGATCACAGCCTCTAGCATCTGGAGTCCCTTTTCCCTCCAGTGCTCCTGTATTACTTCCAGCCTTGCTGGATTTGACAGTCTGATACACAAGATACCTTTATAGTTTAAGGAAACAGATCACAGCCCAGATTTCCCATATGCCTCTGCATCTTTCTGGATGTTTTTATAGTCAGTTTCCCCTTGAAGCTTACATTCAAACGGAGGAGAAACCAGGACTCTGGTGTCTGCTTCTACAGTTCCCCTTCTCTTGCAGATCTTTGGCATGACTTAACCCTATAACACCTCCTCCTAATTTTTTGGAATAGTGTTTCCAGAGGTTTTTTATAGGGTGGCCTTAAAGACTAGAAAGCATAAGATGAAACATTGCCTTACCAATAAGAGAAGTGGTCTGAGAGTAACACTACTTCTTCTTGTTTCTTTTTTGTGGCTTAGACATTGAAACATTTTTTTTTTTTTTTTTTTTTTTTTTTTTTTTTAGAGAGGTTTTTGCTATAGGGCGTGTGCGCTCACCGAAAGACAGAGACAGAGAAACAGAGCAAGAAATCACCCCCCAGGGGGGATGGCAGCACCGCAATCCCTTCTCCTCCATTCTCCTCTAGGGATCTTGGGCACGCACGCACACTCGCCAGGTGTGAGTTTAAGCCACCAGGGTCCCGTACTCGAACTGTGGTCGACTACATGGGAGTTCAGTGACATAGCCATTACACTAACTGCTGGTCCCAATGCTTATTTCTTGTGCCATTTTATGGTATAGCAAAAGTATATTTTTGAGGAGGGACTACTGAGAAAAGGAGAATGGAGATGACAGAATGGAAAGAACTGGAGATGTAAAGTAGCTCAGAACTCTGAGGTCTTCCTTCTGTCTTGATAAGGGAAATGTGGCGGCCATTGGAAAGCTTCTGGAGAGTGAATGGAGAACAGATTGACCTTCATTAGACAGTGACTATGTGAGTGGTGCTGGGTTATGTACTGTTTAGTTTGTTCTGTCTCTATATGCAATTGACACATAAACTTATTCTTTTATTTCTTTGTTTTTCATTTAATAACTGTCTTATTTGGTCTTCACAAACAATTTGAGAAGAAGCTTTTAATTTTCCTAGTTCTAGAACCAGGAAGCTGAAGTTTCATGCAATGGTTTGCACAATGTCGCATGATTTATACCTGAGCAATTCCTACTTTAGTACAGGGTAGGCTCTAGGGCTCCCCCTAGAGGGATAGCTCTTCCCTCACCTCAATCTTCCCTCATCTCAATCTTCCCTCATCTCAATCTTCCTTTGTTGGCATTAAAAGCAAGCAAACAGACAAACAAACCAATCAAAACTATTTTAAAGGCTAAATTCCACAGAATCGATAAATCTTAATTAGTCCATGTCATTGTGATTAAATTGAATTGACATAATGCGACAGAATCTACTGTTTGTTGCTCTCATTCACAATGGCAGGATCTTTTATTGCCGACACCCGTTATCTACATGTCTGACTCCTCCAAGCAAATGATGATAATTGTTTTAAGAGCAAGAATCACAACTTTTCATCTATTTCCTTTAAAGTACCTGGCAGAGTATCTGCATTTGTTGAAGGAAAGTCATGATGTATTTTTCTGTTTTTCTATCTATGCAAAACTACGTCATGACTTTCCCAACAACCTAATATGTTGAATTCATTTCCTCCAACTATAGATTTTGAATGATAGGTTTGAGTATTCCACTTGCTATAGGTAGTTAATCAGTTTACTTAAAACTGTAGTTCATTGGCCTTCTTAATTGTTATGGCAGTAGAGTGAGAGAGATTCATGGGTTCTAAGAGATATTAATATATGATGCTAGTCATTCTGCTTAGAAAAGCCGTGTGGCTTTATATTCTTAAGTATAAAAATTTTTATCTCTTTGATGAAATATGTGAAGAGTGGGAGGACAAGGTAAGAGAGTGAGTAAAGGGGCCAGCTGGTGGCATGTTGGTTGAGGTGCTGGACTCCTACATGGCCAACCACAGTTTGAGTCCCAGACTTGGAGACTTGCCTTCTCACTTTCCCTTTCTCTTTCTCTCTCTCTGCTCAAATTAAAAAAAAGTACATAAAATTAAATAAATGATTCTTTAAAAAAAAGAGTGAGTAAATTAAGGAAAAGTTTTCTGACAAGTGCTCAGATATTTAATTTCTTTAACATAATTCACTGGATTGTTGTGAGGAAAATTAAAATCACTTGATCATTGAGAAAGCTCTTTAGAAACTTGAGTACAGACATAAAGGACATTTGGAAAAGGTACAGCTTTAAAACAAATAGGCCTTAAAAAGTACAGACATTCTGGAGTTCTGACAATGTATATGCTGCCTAATAAAGATGAAAGGTTCAGCCTTGCTCAGGTACCTTTGTGCAATGGGAATAAAGCATTTTTCTAAATTAGGAATTTAAACTAAATTTCCTGATTAGTAAGTCCTTACAATTTGGCGAATAATACCCAGCTATAGAGTGGAGCTCCTTCCTTGGACCCTGCTTTTCTGCTCTTTATAAAGAAAAAGCAAAACTGTTTTGAAGAAGTTTGTGGCAAATATGAAAAACATTTACCATTTTAAGCATTTCACTATGCATGTCAGTAGCATTAAGTACACTCACAATGTTGTGTAACCATCACTACCATCCATCCACAAAACTTTTCTATCATCCTAATCTGAAGCTGTGTCTCATTAAACAATAGCTGCCTATTCTCCCCTCCCTTTAGCTCCTGGTAACCTCTACTCTTTCTGGTTTATTTATTTTATTTTATTTTTTTCCTTTGAGAGGTTTTTGCCTTAGGGCACAGGTGCTTGCTAGAGAGAGAGAGACAGTGAGAGGGAAAGTGAGAAATCCCACTCCCCCCCCCCACCCCCCCCCCCCCCCCCGGGGGAGGGGATGACCACACCACAATCCCTTCTCCTCCATTCTCCTCCTGGGATCTTGGGCATGCACACACACCTACCTAGCATGATTTTCAAGCCACTGGGTCCAGGAGTCAGTGCTCATGCCCTATAGCAAAAATCTCTCTCTCTCTCAAAAAAAAAAAAAAAAAAAAAAAAAAAAAAAAGGGAGGGTGTTTTTATTCTCTACCCCCCATGGAGAAAAAGAAAGCAAGATAATACAATGCAAGTGTATTGTTTTAGGAAGGCTCACCAGGGCAGCCTCTCTAAGTCAGTGCCTGAGCAGACATCTGAATGAGGTGAGAAAGAGAGTAAAAGAAAGAGTGAAAGGGACAAATGGGTGACAAGAAAGCCTGACAAAAAATAGTGGTAACTGTATCATATTACATTTCAGAGATGGATAAAGAGCTTTGGGACTTACAGAGATGAGCAAATAAATATGATGCTCTGTGATTTTAAATACATAATCTCTGACATCATAAAATGATTTTTATATAACACTCAAAAATCTATCTGCAAGAGAGCATTCAATGGCAAGATACTTGTATTTCAAAATGAATGAATACTTCAGAATGAAAAGGAATCAGTGCTAGATTTCTTTCCCACTCACTCTCTTCACATGATAGTTTCTGTGTAAGAGATAAACATAAGATAGGGGTCCTATAGTCCTACTGTAGGTGTGGTAACCCCTTCTTTTATTTTTAAGAATTATTTATTTACTTTTATTCATTCTTTTTTTTATTTTAATTTGATCAGAGAGATATACAGAGAGAGAGAGAGAAAGAGGGAAAGAGAAAGAAAGGAAGAAAGAAAGAAAGAAAGAAAGAAAGAAAGCCACCAAGTCCAGGATTCGAACCATGGTCAGCCAAGTGGGAATGTCCAGTGCCTTAACCACCACACCACCTGCTGGTCCTGATAACCCCTTCTTTTAGCCTTCTAGCCCACCTTCTTCTCCCTTTAAGATTTCTTGTTCTGTCAATGTCTTTGGTTAGAAAAAATATTATGATAGAGGACCAGCAGGTGGCATGGTGGTTAAGGCACTGGACATTCCCACATAGCTGACAATGGTTCGAGTCTTGGTCCTGGTAACTTGCTTTCTCACTTTCCTTCTCTCTCTCTCTCTGTCTCTCTCTGGTCAAATTAAAATAAATGAATGAATAAATAAAAATTTAAAAAGAAAAGAAAAAATATGATTAAATCTGTTCAGACTACTTAGTACACAAATAACTAGAGCCTTTTAAATGTAGAACTATGAGAAGAATATAAAACTCTGAGAAGCATTTTTAAAGAGTATGTTTAGGGTTGACCCCATAGTCTGGTGGGGAGCTGGATCCCATTGTGGCTGATCATGGTTTAAGTCCTAGTCCTGGAATCTTGAAAAACATTCTAGGGGCTTTTCCAACTGAGCATTCTCCTGTCCTTTGGGTAGATTGGATTGCTGGATCAAATGGTAGTTCTCTCTCTTTTTTTTTTTTTTGGAGAAGTTTTTGCTATAGGGCACGTGCGCTCACCAGACAGAGAGACAGAGAGATAGAAAGCGAGAAATCACCACCCCGGGGGATGGCCACGCCGCAATCCTTCTCCTCCATTCTCCTCTTGGGATCTTGGGCATGCACGCACATGCACCTGGCGTGAGTTTTAAGCCACTGGGTCTGGAACGCAAAACGCGGTCAACTACATGGGAGTCCAGCGACATAGCCATTACGCTAACTGCTGGTCCCTCAAATGGTAGTTCTATATGTAGATCTTTGAGGTACCTCCATACGTGTGTGTGCCCAAAATCCTGAGAGGACGACGAAATGAAGAAAAAGGGATTGTGACGTGACCATGCTTTCTTGCGGGTGCTTTCTCCTTCTCTCTCTCTCTGTCTCTTTCTGGTGGTCACACATGCCCTCTGTAAATAAATAAATAAATAAGTAAAAGGTTATGCTTAGTAAGCCAAAGAAACACACCTCTAGTGTTGAAATTTTAGGGATAATGACAAGGCATATGATCTTTTTCCTGGTGTTAGACATTTTGGGGCAAATGACATTTTCCTGAAACCTTTAAAATTCAAAACTTAGATCCTTAATGTGGCATTTGCTCCTTTCCAGTGCAGGGCCTGGTGTGTGTGTGTGGGTGTGTATTTGCACACATGAATAAAATGGTGTAGACATAGTTTTTAGAGTCTCACCTCACGCATCTCTAAACTAGGAGGGGTGGTAGCAGATGTGAGTTGTATGCTGGTGGATACCAAACCTAGTCTCCTGCAAGGCCTAGAAAGGAGGGGTCGGAGATGCTGGGTGATCATAAAGGGTTCTAGGGAGGGCGTCTGTGAGCTTGTCTTTTTTAATTAATTAATTAATTTATTTTTATTTTTTTTATTTATTATCATCATAATCTTGTCCATTTTGCATTGAATCACATATAACTTTACAGTGTATCACATTTCTTTCTCCAGAAGGAATACCATGCCAATCAGTCAATACTGAGACACTACAATCCCCATTTCATCATCCAATAGCTTTTCATTATTTTTCCCGATTGTTATTATTGTTATTCCAATTATTTTTATAAAGAGATAATCTCTACTTATCATTTGGCTAGTAAAAAGACTTTACCCAACATGAAACATTTCTCAGCCCAATCCAGTTGAGACTACTATACACATCATCAACAGGTAATAGACCATATCTGTGTCCCACCAACGTCATGCCTCTCTATTTGTTCTCTTGCTTTTTTGAGCTTGTCTTTTGACATATTGGGGAAGAGAGGGAATAAAGGGAAATGCTTCCTGAAAGAGAGGACTGCCAGAGCAAAAATGCCATGGTTGATGTGCAGTTGATGTTTAGATAATAGGGAAGAATCCTGAAGGACCAAGGCAGAGAACTGGGCTTGGAGATTGTAGGACGGATTAGTGGAAGGCCAAGAAGAAAAAGGGAGCGGTGTGGTTTTCTTCTTGTGTAATTTTTTTCTGACTCATTAACTGATCAATTTTCAGCGAGAATCATTTGTGGCTCCCCTGATATCTGTCTCCTGTTAGTGGGGCTCTTTGGAAACAAAAACACTATCTGTTAAGAGACATTTTTATTGTAAGGTTTGCAAGCTCATTGTAAAATATTCAAGGAGTACAGAAAGGTAAGAACAACGAAACATTTCTCCCGGGCCCAGCTCTTTTGTTCTTGTTTGATTCCTCAGAGGTAACTGCTATGAATAATTTCTTATTGCCGAGTCCTCCTCTTTTTTTTTTTTTTTTTTTTTTTTTAAGAGAGATTTTTGCTGTAGGGTGTGTGCGCTTGCTGGAAAGACAGAGAGATACAGACAGAAAGCAAGAAATCACCCCCCCTCCCCCAACCCAAGGGAATGGTCATGCTGCAGTTCATTCTCTTGCATTCCCTTGGGATTTGGGGCATGCACGCACATGCACCTGGCGTGAGTTTTAAGCCACCGGGTCTGAGACTTGAAGTCAATATGTAGGAGTCCAGTGACATAACCATGACATCATCTGCTGGCCCCAATCGAGTCCTCCTCTTATCATTCATTCAAAAAACTATTTATTATAAGCAAAAGTCCCTGCTCTCAGTAAGCCTCTATTTTAGTGGGGGGGAAACAGACAATACACAGCAAGCATATATAAAATACTTTTAGCAAATGAAGTTATCCAATACATAATTCTGCAACTTGCTCTTTTCTCATCATAATACATCTTGGACATTCTTCTGTGTCAGTGTGAAGAGGCCTCCCTTTTAAATTCATTATAATGCCTGTTTATTGAATACTAACTACTGTTTTAGTCATAGCAATCTTATGAGGAAAGTACTGTAATTGTCACTTGTTTTACTGATGAGAAACTGAGATCCTGAGAGGTTTAGGAACTTGCCCAGAGTCACCTGTGTAAATACTGTAGAGCCATATTTGAACCCAGATGATGTGATTCTTTATTCCAACTCTCTAGATGGTTGCATAGTCCTCCTTTGTATGATTGTACGTTAACTTATTTAGGCTGTCCCCTACATATAAGCCATTTTTAGTATTTTTTGTTATCACAGACAGTACTATAATGACATGTTTGAAGATATGTTTTCACATGTGTGTGATTATCTGTAAGGTACATTCCTAAGAAATGTAAACATACACATTTCTATTAGGTTGTCAGGAAAGTCATGATGCATTTTTACATAGAAAATACGTCATGACTTTCCTGATGACCTAATATATTTAATAGGTACCAGTTGGTTTCCTTTTAAACTATTTTACCAACTTGTATTTCTACTATAGGAGGGAATGTTAATTTCCTTGCATCTAATCCGACAAAGGAAATTACTAAAATTATAATGTTTGTCAATATAATAGGGTTTTTTTTTGAGAGGTTTTTGCTATAGGGCACATGTGGCCAACAGAAAGACAGAGAGACAGAAAGCAAGAAATCACCCACCAGGGGCATGGCCATGCTGCAATCTCTTCTCCTCCATTCTCCTCTTGGGATCTTAGGCATGCACACACATGCACCCGGTGTGAGGTATTTTTTTTTTTTTTTTGAGAGGTTTTTGCTATAGGGCACCTGCACTCACCAGACAGACAGGGAGAGACAGAGAGACAGAAAGCGAGAAATCACCCCCCAGGGGGGATGGCCACGCCACAATCCCTTCTCCTCCATCCTCCTCTCGGGATCTTGGGCACGCACGCAAACGCGCCCGGCGTGAGTTTCAAGCCACCAGGTCCGGGATGCAAACCGCAGTCAACTACGTGGGAGTCCAGCGACATAGCCATTACGCTAACTGCTGGTCCCCACCCGGTGTGAGTTTAAGCCACCCGGTGTGAGTCAAACCACGGGTCGACTGAGTGGGAGTCCAGTGACATAGCCATTACGCTAACTGCTGGTCAAATACAATAGATTTTAAAATGATATAGAGACTATAAATTTTTTTTCATTGAAAAGTGTTTTTCATTTTACATATGTAAAAGAAGTGAGCACTTCCTCCTTTAAGCTGTTCTTGGTTCTCTTTGTCATGTAGGGAAGAAAGCCACCACTCCTGTTTCTGAAATCTCTTGTTTCTTGATACTGTGGAGTCTTGGTAGGGAAAGGCTGTTCCTGTCTATTAGGCTGTCTGTGAAGATCTGAGGGCCCAGTATGACGATGTTACAGGAAAGTGAAGTTGACAATGCAGAGGGGATCAACTCGCTGTGGTTATAGAGACATGATTAGAGCATGTTCAGTTTCTGTACTTAACTGGCAAATCTGATACAATGTCTGAAAAAAATCCCTAAATGGTTTTAGGCATATTTAAAAGGATCCAGATACTTCCTTTAAAAATAAACACAGACTGAAATATTTTGTTTTCATTAATGCCACCTTAAAAACCCACACCCCTTTAATTGTGAACTAGAAAACTTAAATCTATTTCCTATGTGCACTTATTCCGTAGCATCCTCAGAGTTAATGCTTGCTTTCTCTGTGTTGAACTTAAGGTGCTGGGAAAGAAGACATAATTGCTTTGTGTATTCAATATTTCTTGATTGTGCTTAACTTTGTCCATAAGAGAGCTAAACTCCCCTTGTGACGACTTTTTAAAAAACCCACTGTTACTTCCCTCATTTCTGGGAAAACAGGTGGAAATAATTGCCAAAGGTGTTTGCTTATTTCCCTCAGTCTAGAGCTGGCAAAGCTGTGGTAGGTAGATGCGGTAGCTGGTATCCCCTTCTGTTGTTTGTTGACATCCATCCTTCTGAATTCTTGATTCCCACAGAGGAAGCCATCCTCCAGAAATCAGTCTCTTGGTTGCTTTCTTTTGTCTCTCCGAGAGATTAACCAGTTCTGCCCTGGCAGCAGTAGCAGGCAACTGTAGGTGAGGCTTCAGGGCTCTCAGCAGTTTTCCAAGGAGTGCTTTTGTACCCCAATTTCTTACTGGTAGCGAAGCTGCTTTCTTGAACTGTCTTCCTCTTTTCTGATGAAATGCTGATTCTGGTTGCCATTTACAATAGCAGCTTCCTGTAGCGGTAAGTGGTCAAGTGTTTTTCCAGTAGTTGATCTCAGGTTTTCAAGAATGCTCTCTGGAGACCCACTTTGTTTTCTATGTAATTACTAGAGCTTTCAGAACAGCGGTGCTTTTCTCACTGATATGGTCTCTGAATGGATACCTGTTTGACCTTCCTCCACTGCTGGGGAATATCCCTTTTGGGGGAGAGGGTTAGGTCCAGACCCAGGTGAGTAGATGGGGAGTTTTCAACAGTTAGTGAGATTAAGTAGAGCGCTAACTCCGGGTTGGTTGGGACTTTTTTTTTTTCCAGATTTGTGTTTAGTTTTGCTGTTTTGTTTGTGTGGTTGAGACTGCACAAGTATTTTTTATTTTCTCCTCTTACTAACACATAATTTGGGGGGAAGTTAGTTGGGGATGGGAGATATGACATTTTCTTTTCAAACAAATATTTTTTTCTGTTAGCGTCACCTATTAAATGACCCATGGGAGTAACATAAATATCCATTTCTTCTTGCTTTGTGGGTCTTTCTTCCATTGATTGTGGTTGGTTTTTATTATTTTTCAGGGGGTGTACATATGTAAGATATTTCTTATTCTGTGATCAGTTTATGCTTTGGACATGCACAGTTTGTACGGAGCTATCACTTTGAGGCTTAAGGGTTATGTTTTCAGTGCTGAGATTTCAGTACAGAAAAATTGGGCTAGTTGTTTTGTTGGTAGACGTGAGAGTGTCTCAGGTCCCTGGTTAACAATGAGCTGTTTTGAAGGAAAAGGAAACTGGCAAGAAACATTAATTGGGGCTTATTAGAAAGGAAATGAGGAACTGTAGATAGATAGAGTTTAATGCGGGGTTACCACCTGTGCCCACAAACTGCCCCTCACTCCCTTTTGTTCAGATGTTGCTCCATGTTGGCTTCCACTACAAAATTTAAACTCAATATGATTTTTTTCACCCTATATTCATGTATCTTTTTTTAAATATATATATTGTATCATTATGCATGAATCTTTAAAAATGAGGGGCAGGTGGCTTTTGTGTGTGTGTGCCCTGGAGAACTTTCTTATGCATAGGAGGATTTTATTTTGCTCATATGAATTGGAAATTTTCATTTAGTTCGGGGAGGGGGACCTTACCATTTTAAAGTAAATCAGAAGTTGTAGCTTTCTCGAAATAAAATAACTTTAGGTATATATTCTAAGTGCTTATATAGCATGTGCAAGAATTATAAGTTAGCATTTATTTTCAGGATCTCTCATGGAAAGGTATCAAAGAAAATGGTAACTTTTTAGCATAATAAATATTAAATATCAATACATTTTTAATCAAATATTAAATATTATTGAAGACATATTTTTGGAAACATGTTCTTTTCTTACTTTGAGGCCACCTTTCTTTTCTCTCTCCTTTCTTTTTTTATTTTTTTTAATTTTTAATTTTTATCTTTTATTTTTCTTTCTCAGATCAATTAAATTCACATTTTACATAAAGTCCCCATTATGTTGTATACAATATACATATACATATACATATATATATATATATATATATATATATATAGTTTTCAACAGAGAACTGTACATTTTTTTGGTGTTAAATGTTTCTTCCCTTTGCCCCTCACGCCCACTCTCCACCACCCACTCCCCTCCCCTGCAGCCTCTGGCATCCACATTCATCCTTTCCACTATCATATCTTCAGATCTTTCTCCCTTTGCCAGAGTGCTGACTTTTTTTTTTTTTTTTTTTTTTATCATTGCACATCTTTACAGTGTACAACATGGTTTTTCCCAGCATGAGTACAGTGCACATCAGTCAAGACAATATTACCATATACATTATCAACAGACAACTTTTCATTTTTGTGTCTATTAAGTGTGTTGTTTGCTCCCTGAATCCCTCCCCTCCGCCCTCCATCACTCACCCCCATCACCTCTCCCACACTGTCTCCAGCATCTGCAGCTGCCATCCCTGCCACCATACCCTCCAGTTCCCTCAGTTTTTTCTTTCTTTCTTTTTTTTTTTTTTTTTTTTTTTCAATTATCAGCTCATACAGTCTTCAACAACAGGGAGCACAGATTCTGCTCAGGGTTGGATTAAGGGTGGGTCCCGTGCAGTTCCGCAACTGCAGGTGAGTCTCCATGGAACACAGTTTCAGGAAAGCGGCTCTGTTAAGCAGAGATGGTTATCAGTTGATGCGGCACAGCATCCAACCTGTGACCACCGGGAATGGTGCTGTGGGGATCTGCAACGCGAGTCATCCTCGGGCATCTGGCCTCCCCAAGAATGGCAGAATAGTTCCTGTTCTTCCCTGAGGTAATGCAGGGCTGGCAACCATCATCCTCTTGCTGTCCATAGGCAGAGACAATCCTCGCATACAATATACTTCTCAATTGGTTTAAGACAGCTTAAGTTTGTTTCTGTTGCTTATAGTTTCAAGTTCTTAATCCTTGTTTGTGGCTTCAGCTTGCTGCCTGCGGCTGGCGGCCACACTCAGGCGCAGGCCCAGCAGCCACGTGCAGGCCCGGCGGTCACACGCTGGCCCGGCGGCCACGCACTGGCCCGGTAGCCACGCTCAGGCACGGCGGCCACTCGCAGGCGCAGGCCCGGCTGCCATGCACAGGTCCGGGGGCCACGTGCAGGTGCAGGCCCGGCAGCCACGCTCAGGCCCGGCGGCCACGCATAGGCTCAGGCCCGGCGGCCACGCTCAGGCCCGGTGGCCACGCACAAGCACAGGCCCGGCAGCCACGCACAGGCCCGGCAGCCACGCTCAGGCCCGGCGGCCACTTGCAGGCGTAGGCCCAGCTGCCATGCGCAGGACCGGGGGCCACGCACAGGCCTGGTGGCCACGCACAGGCGCAGGCCCAGCGGCCACGCGTAGGCCCGGCGGCCACTCGCAGGCTTAGGCCCGGCTGCCATGCGCAGGTCCGGGGGCCACGCGCAGGCCCAGTGGCCACGCACAGGCGCAGGCCCGGTGGCCATGCACAGGCGCAGGCCCAGCGGCCACGCGCAGGCCCGGCGGCCACGTGCAGGCCCGGCGGCCACGTGCAGGCGCAGGCCTGGCGGCCACACGCAGACCCAGCGGCCACACATAGGCCCGGGGGCCACGCTCAGGCCCGGCGCCCACTCGCAGGCCCGGGGGCCATGTGCCGGCCCAGCGGCCACACACAGGCGCAGGCCCGGCGGTCACGCACAGGCCTGGAGGGCCACACTCAGGCCCGGCGGCCGCGCGCAGGCCCGGCAGCCACACACAGGCGCAGGCCCGGCGGCCACGTACACAGGCCTGGCGGCTAAGCACAGGTGCAGGCCTGGCGGCCCCGTGCCGGCCCGGGGGCCCCGCACCGGCCTGGCGGCCCCGCGCCGGCTGGGCGACCACGCTCAGGCCTGGCGGCCGCGTGCAGGGGCAAGCCCGGCTGTCGCGCGCAGGTGCCGGCCCAGCAGCCACCCACCAGCCCCCAGCACACGAATGCAAGCGGGTCCCCGAGCCACCTCCCGCCCACCCGCCCGGCCAAAGAAAGGAAGGACGGCAACCTCGGCTGATCTGCGCTGCCGGCCCGCGTCAGCGCCGAATGCGGGATACACCCAGCGCCGGAGAGGCAGTGGGGGCCGGGTGGTCCAGGCTGCGGCACGCGGAGCAGAGCCCCAGCCGGGCCGGCACGCAAAGCAGAGCCCCGGCCGCACAGGCCGGGCCGCGCAAGCCCGGCCAGCACGCGAAGCAGAACCCCGCGCCCTGGGCCGCCCGGCGCAGGCACCCTGGGCCGCTCTCTCCTTTCTTGTATTCAGCGAAAGTTTGTTGAGCCCTTGCCCTGTGCCAAGCATTGTCTGCCTAGAGGGAGGAGGCAAAGAGGGAAGGCTTTCACTGTAGTACATGCTTCTCTTACCCTTCTTCTGAGGTTGAATATTCCCTAAGTCTCTGTCATTACTGACTCATCCTCACCATCTGTCTTCATTCTTACTCTTCATTCTTACTCTTCCTGGGTGAGATCATTCATTTCCCATGACTTTAACACTTCCCTGTGTGCTGAGTCTACAGATCTGTCTTTTCTCTTTAATGCCAAAGAGATTTTAAGTGATCAAGAGGCATGTTAAGCCTCATGTATTCAAACTACATTTATTCTTCTCTCATCTTAAGTCCTGCCCCTTTCTCTTTACTTTCTGCTTTTTCTCCCTTCACTGCTATTGTGATCTTAGTTATCTCAGTTGAGGGCATCTATTTCCTCGGTGCTCCAAAGCAAAAACCTCTGAGTTAGCCCAGATTCCTCCTTTTCTGTGTCCCAATATACAGACCATTTGTGAACTCTGTCAACTCAACTCTGGGAATGTCTAGAGTAAAGATCCACTTGTCAGTTGCCATTGCTCCCGCATCTCTTTCCACGCCACCCCATGCTGTGAGAGTGATGTCCCTAAAGACTCTGACAGCATGAACCAGCATAGAGAAACATAAGGAAGCAGTGACAGTGGACAAGGGGGCTGGATTCTAATCATGCCATTCTGCTTAGAGACCTGCAGGATCAATAGGATTGTGACCATAGCCATGCTGTATCACCTCATCTATAGAACGATGATAATGATAGTCCTTAACCACAGCTTAGTGAGAAGTAAATGAGATAATACATGTCAAGTGCTCAGCACAAAGCCAAGTGTTCTGTAATTGGTAGTGATGATGAGGATGATGAGGATGATGATGAAGATGACATCTTTCTGAATCCAGCTCTTTTCCACCTTGCCAGCCCCACATCACACCATACTCCTCCCATGGCCCAGTGATCTGGCTACTGACTGTCACTGCTTGCCAAACCTTTCCTTCCCTTTTCAACACTTGGTACTTCTTGTTGCTCCTCTCTATCTTGTTTTATTTATCAAAGTCTTTTTTTCCTTTCAAAAGGACTCAAGTCAGAATCACCATCTGTGAGATCTTAGTTGATTCTGCAATGCAAGCTTGGTGACTTTCTTCCCTCCACTTGCAGAGTTCTCCATCTCTCCCTCTAACATAGCCCTGCACTCATTCCAATTGCCTTTTTATTTATTTATTTATTTATTTAATTTTTTAAATTTATTTTTGCTTTAGGGTGCATGTGCTTTCCAGACAGAGAGAGAAAGAGAGAGAGAGAGGGACAGAAAGAGAGAAATCACCCCCCAGGGGGGATGGCCACGCCGCAATCCCTTCTCCTCCATTCTCCTCTCGGGATCTTGGGCACGCACACACATGCACCCGGTGTGTTTTAAGCCATTGGATCCGGGACGCGAACTGTGGTCGACTACGTGGGAGTCCAGCGACATAGCCATTATGATAACTGCCGGTCCCCCAATGGTCTTTCTAGGTGTCTATTCTCTCCTTTCCCAGATGGTGGGCTTGTGACGGACAGGGAATGCACTATGGCCTCCCTATGCCCAGCCCAGATTAGGCACAGGGTAGGCACCTGAGAAGTGTTTGATGATTGAATATGAGTAAGAAGAGGAGATGGCTCTAAATTTGATTGGAAGTTTTCTACATATGGCGGGTTAAAAATACATTTAAGGCAGAAAAACGTATCTTTCATTGAGTACTAACTTTGTAGCAGGAGCACTGTTAGTTTCCCTAACAATCCTATGAGTTACTCTGTCTGTGTTTGCAGAGAAAACGGTCTTAGAAGGAAGGGGAACTTGCTTAAGGTTACAGGGTTAGAGGACCAAACTGCAGCACTCTGACTCTGACACTGGCGGAGAAACAGAGAAGTGAGAAGGAGAAGGAAGATGACTAATCTAGGGGAGGCATGTATTGCAGAGAAAGGACAGATGAGGAGGAGGGGAAAATGTACAAGAAGGCACCAAGAGTGGGCTAGGAAACGAAAAGAAAGGAAAGAGAAAAGGAAACTAGGACACTGAGGAGGAGAATGAGAAGAGGCTAACAGACAAGAGGAGGAAGGGGAACTTTAAAATTTTGCGGCAAGGTGGTGGCTGCACACCTAATGAAACGTAAACAGATCTCAGTGTTGACATGACAACTAACGACAAAATTAATCTGACATGTGTTATACAGGAAATAGAATAATTTACTGTTGAGGTATGGTATTTAGTTATCATTGCTAAGCAATTTATAAATTTGGCTATACTAGCCATCACTTTACACATGCCCAGAGATTGACTTAAATGTTTTGTACTTCTACTTTTATAGAGTATCTGTAATCTATAAGCACTGGCTTAAAGCTGTTGCTGTTGGCAGCTGTCACTGACATAAAATATAATTAAAATATGATCTATACCTTCCTGCTCACAGTCACACTCAAAGCTGTACACACAGGGCAGAAGCTTTGGCTTGTTCCTTATCTCTCTCTCATTGGTCTCACATCTCTGGCTGAAGTTTCTTGTGTTCACCAGGATCTCTCTTTTCTGAGGTCCTAGAGCAGTGTTTCACTTCCTAGATCCCACCTGTCCCTCAGGGAGTTAGCTCTGGGGGTCCCAAGTCATAGTTTTGGGCCAGTAGGCAGTGTTGCCTATGGCTGTGACTGCAAAGTTCCCATGTCTATAGGTCAGACTCAGTGAGGTTTTGCTATTCAGCCTCTGGGAAACTAGGACTAGAGGGAGAAAAGGCCCAGGGCCAGGACTAGAGAAAATGGGGGCCTGGGGGTGGGGTATGTTTCTTTAACCTGTCATCCTAGCTTCCATCTCAGACTCCTCTACTGCTCTAGTTGTTGGACTTTTCTTTTTTCTTTTTTTTGTATTTTCCACATTTTATTGATTCACAAAATACCTTAAACTAAAAATATGGACAAAGATAGAATCTAGTTACAAGTATGCTGTAATTTTCTTCTGAAACAATTTTTAAAAAATTAATTAATTTACATTCATTCCCTGAGCATAGTCACAGCATACAAAATATGATTTCCCATCCAGAATATACTGCATGGTGGCTTAATCATGCATGTTATCGTCAATAATTTTCCATTTCTAGTCTCACATATATATATATATATTACCCCTATTTCTGACCCTCTGCCATTTCTCATCCTCTTCCCATACTATCTCAGGTGTCTACAGTTGTTTTCCATTTCTTTCCCCCCACATTTTATTGATTCACAAAATTTCTGAAATTAACTACTTTCAATAGCAAACTCAGCTGGTATGTACATATCTGTGAATACATGTCTGACTTTAGGCATGAATGAGTATACTATAAGGTAGCACCTAGCTGATGCTACAAAGCTTACTATGGTCATAAAATAGGTATTTTTTAATTTCAAGAAAAGCAGTTTTAGCTTTAATAAATCAAACAAATGCTAAGGAACTTTGCTTAAAACGTAAAGCCAGGAAACAGGTTAGGATTCTGTTCTAATAATAGGTACATGAACCTATTGTCAGCTCAAGACAGGACAAAAATCCTTAAAACCAGAAAACAAAACCTAGAAGAAAATCAGCAATGTTTTAGTCAAAAGTCATAAAGTGCTATTTCATCAGTTCAGTCTTATGTAATAATCTATCTTCTTTTGTGGTTTTATCTTCCCAATTAAGTTCTAGGATATAATATTCAACTCCAGACTTGTCCCTACGATTAAGTTGGCCATTTTCTTAGTTTTTGAACTCTTATTTCTGTGTCTGTATTTAATTTTCCTGATATAGCACTCCCTTGAGAACTTCTTGGAGATCTGGTCTGATGTTGGTAAATTCTTTCAGGTTTTGTTTATCTGAGAATGTTCTTGTTATTTCTTCCCATATGAAGGAAAATCTTGCTGGGTACAGTATTCTTGGTTGAAATTGCTTTTCCCTTAACACTTTGAATATATTTCCCTATTCTTTCCTCACTCACATGGTTTTTGATGAGTGGTCCGCTGTGAGCCTGATGGGATATCTTTTGTAAGTAACTTGCCATTTCTCTCTTGCCAATCTTAGTATCTTGTCTTTGTCTGTGGTTTTGGCCAGTCTGGCTATAAGTGTCTTGGAGGTCTTCTTGGGTTGATTCTATTTGGGGTCCTTTGTATTTCTTGGGACTGGATCTTTGAGTGCTTCTCTAGGCTTAGAAAGTTTTTTTTGCAGGATTTCATGGAATAGATTGTCAATGCCCTTAAGCGTCCCTTTGCCTTCTGGGATGCCAGTTATCCAGATGTTTGGGTGTTTGATGGTATCTAGTATTTCTCATATATTATTCTCATTTTTTTGGGAGGGAATTTTCTCAGTCTTTGTAGTGGATTTTTCTAGGCCAGCGATTCTATCTTCTACACCTGAGAGTCTATTTTCTGTATGATCTAGTCTGCTTTTAATATTTTCGAGGGAGATTTTGACCTCCTGTATTATAGCCTCCATCTCTAACAGGTCCATTTGATTCTTTTTTAAAGTGTGTATTTCCTCTTTTAGATCTTGCAAGAATTTTCCCACATCTTAGAACTCATTAGCTCCTTTCTCCTGTCTCTTCCACAGTTCATTGTCTCTCTACTCTTCCATCTCTGTTAGCTTTGTCATTATAAATATTCTAAATTCTTTATCAGACATTTCCATGATTTCCATTGAACTGTTTGTGGATGAAGAGGAATTATTCTTTTCCCTTGGGGGAGAGGTATTTTCTTGCTTCTCCATATTTCTTTTGACCCTGCAGTGATTTCTAGTCATTTCATGGATGGTGCATTTCTTCGTAATTCTTGAAGTTCAATCTGAACATTCAGGAGCATGCAGAAGGATGTGATCTGGAATCTCTTTGCCATTCTATCTTTATCCCTTTGTGCAGCAGATTCAGTGAGTATCAAGGAGTATGTTAACCCTAATAGCATTTGGATGTTTGGCTATGGTTCCCTTAGATCTGTCTAGAAACACAGTGAATGGAGAT
This sequence comes from Tupaia tana, assembly GCA_026018925.1. Taxonomy (NCBI): domain Eukaryota; kingdom Metazoa; phylum Chordata; class Mammalia; order Scandentia; family Tupaiidae; genus Tupaia; species Tupaia tana. The sequence goes on from JAKSZU010000023.1 coordinate 22,395,708, forward strand.
TGAGGAGCAAAGTGATGAGATAAAAGAAAAAGAATAAGAAAACAGAGAGAGTAAAAAAATAACAAAGAAAGAGAGAGAAAAAGAGGAAAAAAGAAAAAACAGCCAAAAAATTTATTTATTTTTTAAAAAATAAAAAAATAAAAAACTACACCATGCGCAATGACTAGTTCTCAGCAACTATGGAGGAGTCTCATTCTGAAGGCCTGCCCCTTGCCTCTCCTAGAGGGGAGGGGGAGATGGGATTATTAGCATGATAAAGGAGGATTTGAAAGCCAAGAGAATACTTTTCCTTAAAAAATTTTAAAAAGGAAAAATTACCAAAAAATGAGAAGACAGAGAGAGAGGCAGAGAGAGATGGAGACAGAGAGAAGGCTAGAGGGGCTCCCTACTACTTGAGTTTGGGGGCTGGAAGCTGAATTATCAGTAGAAAATCTTCATTTCTCTTTTTTTTCCTGAAATGAGTAGTTTTCAGCAGCAATGGAGGAGTCTTCTTCTGAAGGCTTGCCCCTTGCCTTTCTACTCGACTTTGGGGGCTGGAGGTTGAATTATCAGTTGAAAATCTTCATTTCTCTGTTTCCCCTGAAATTACTAGTTCTCAATAGCAATGGAGGAGTTTTCTTGCTGTTGGACTTTACAAGGATTACCTAAGCCCACCATGGTGCTGTCTTCCTAGGCAGCCTTCTCTTCTCCATTCTTCGTTGAATTAGTCCTCAGAGAAAAGGTAGAGTGGGCTGAGAAGTAAGAACCTTGGTGAGGAATATGAAGAAAAGGGAGAGAAACAGAAAAAGGAAGCTGGGAGATGAAAAGTAGAGAAAAGGGGAGGGAGTAGGAAGGAAAAATGCAGTATGAGGAGGAGGAAAGTATGGGAAGAGAACACACTTTATGGAGTGTACTGTGTACACTTAATCTCACAACAGGTCAGAGGAAAGGACTATCATCTCCATTTTATAGATTTAGGGATTGAATATTAGGAAGGGTAAATGATTTACTAAAACATTAGGTAGAAAGTAACTGAGCTGATTTAAATCTTATTACTCTAAAAGTCTTTCCTATATAGTACTTTGTCTCTAAAGAGGCAGAGAAAGCAGAGTTGGGAAAAGAGAGAGGCAAGTAGAATAGAATGGAGACTAGGAGGGGAGGACAAGAGGGCGGGCCTGCAGGTAGGCTCTTTGGAGCAATATTGGATTTCTTCCTGCAGGTCTGAGTCCTGAGAACTGGAGAGAACCACTGCTCAAAGGAAGCAGAGGTTGCACCCAGTGGGAGCACTCCACTTTCTCCCAGACTGAGATGGAAGACAGTCATGGAAGGGCTCACTTGGCAGGGTTCTGGGCCAGGGAGGTGGGCTGCCAAGAAGCTGGCCTCACTATCATAGCTGTGATTGCTCCTATCTTTTCCTCAACTGCCCTGGTACCTCCTTTTCTCCTTTCTTTTCCAATCTTCTCCAATTTCATTGTCTTTTTGTCTCTCTACTTCTTATGTCCTTTTTCTTTTCTAAAAAGTTTATTCATTTATTTATCCCATGAGAGAGAATGAGAGAGACAGAGATAGCAATAGATAGAGAGACAGGCGCCCCAAGAGGGTCTTCATGCTGTGATCCATCCCCGGTTTTAGCCAGCCTGAATCACAGGTACATGTAGACATGGCTAATGTATTCAGGGAGGCCCCAGGATATGAATCAAGGAACTTTCCCATGTGGGTCCAGTTGTATTATGGCTAGGCCATGGTTTGATCACCATCTACCTCATATTTTCAGTCTTTTTCTTTCCACTGGTTTGGCCTTCTCAGATTAGCATCCAACCCTCCATCTCCCCACCATAAACATTCTTTCTTTCAGAGAGATTTTTGCTATAGGGCACATGAGCTTGCTGGAGTGACAGAGAGACAGAAAGCAAGAAAGAACCTCCCAGGGAGGATGGACACACCACATTCCCTTCTCTATTATTCTCTTGGGATTTTGGGCATGCATGCACACGTGTCCAGTGTGAGTTTTTTAAACCACCTGGTCCAGGACTTGAACTGTGGTCAACTACAGGGAGTCCAGCAACGTAACCATTATGCCATCTGCTGATCCCAACATATTTTATTTTTAAGTCTTATCACAGTGATCTCTCTTTTTTTTTTTTTTGGAGAGGTTTTTCTTTTTGCTATAGGGCATGTGCGCTCGCCAGACAGACAGAGAGAGACAGAGAGACATAAAGTGAGAAATCACCCCCCAGGGGGGATGGCCACGCTGCAATCCCTTCTCCTCTGTTCTCCTCTTGGGATCTTGGGCACACATGCATGCACACGCGCCTGGCATGAGTTTTAAGCCACTGGGTCCGGGACTTGAACTGTGGTCGACTACGTGGGAGTCCAGCGACATAGCCATTATGCTAACTGCTGGTCCCCTGATCTCTTTTAGTGTAGAATGTCTTAAAGGAGTCACATTCACTATCCTCATTTCTTCTTTACTTTGACAAAGTAAGTCCAGGCAGCTACCTTTAAGATAACTAACACAATCACGTATAGTTTAATGATAAGCTTGTACTCTGAGAAGTATGTCATTGTATGATTGTCACAGAGTATACTTACATAAACCTATAAACCTAGATGGCATAGACTATTACACACCTAGCTATATGGTATAGCCTATTGCTTCTTAGCTCAAACCTGTTTAGCATGTTCTGTACTGAATACCATGAGCAATTGTAACACACTGATAAGCATTTGTGTTCCTAAACATAGAAAAAGTATAGTGAAAATAGGGCATACAAGACAAAAAAATGGCACAGTTACCACTGATACAGCTTTCAGGGCTGGAAGTTGATCTAGGTGAGTCAGTGAGTGAGTGGTGAGTGAATGTCAAGGCCTAGGATATTACTGAATACTATTGTAGACTTTATAAACATTGTACACTTAGGCTGCAGTGAATTTGGAAGTAAACATTTTTTCTTTCTTTAATAATAAATTAGCCTTTTCTTACTTTTATATTTTAAAAAGGTCAAAATTTTAAAAAACTTTTGACCCTTCTGAAATAACATTTGTCTTAAAAGATAAACACATTGTACAGCTAATATATTTGCTTTCTTTATATCCTTAGTCTACAAGGCTTTTTCCTATTTAAATTTTTATAATATTTTATTTTACTTTCTAAACTTTTTTGTTAAGAGCAAAGATAAAAGCACACATATTAGCATGGACCTACTTAGGGTCAGGATTATCATGATCAAGGCCTGTACCATCACATTTGTCCCAGTGGAAGGTCTTCAGTGACAGTAATATCCATGGAGCTCTCCTATGATAATGTCTTTTCTGGAATACCTCCTGAAGGACCTGCCTGAGGCTCTACCTAAGGAGGTGTTATTCTTATTAGAACCATGACCATGAAGGTTCACTTGGTTTATATCTTTTTTTCATCGTAGTTTGGCTTGTAAGCAGACAATGCACCAAGTGCACCATGATCATTCCTCTCAGTGAAAACTTTTTGGTATCGAGGTCCATGTTTTCAAACTTTTAAAAAAGGTTTATTTCTTTCATGTGTGTGTGAGAGAGAGTGAGAAGGATAGTCACCTTCAATAGCATCTCATACTGATTTTCTTTTCAGCCTTCCCAGTCAGCTAGGATCATGGGCATGCACATGTGTACTTGGCATGTACAAGGTGACCCAAAAACTGAACCCTGATATTTCATGTGGCTCCATCATCTTATTGTGGTGTGCTATTGTTCTGTAGCTGTGACTGGGCCTCAAACTCTCTAAGGAGATTGTCAAGTTCTGCCAACACTTGTGCTAACATTTTCACTGTGAATTTTCTTGGAACTTCTTTTTCTTCTTTTCTCTTGCCTCTTCTCTCCTCAGTCAGGTCCTCAGGAACCACCTCTAGGAGCTGCTCAGTTTCATCCTCATCCACACTCAGTTTCAAGTTGTTTGCCATCTCAGTCACTAGGTGGTAGGGATTTTTTGACTCCACTGTAATCTTATGGGACCCTCACGTAGGTGGTCTGTGGTTAACTGACAAGTCATAATGTATTGGGTGACTGTAGCTACTGAACACTCTCACTCCCACAGCCCATCAGGCCGGTTCTGAGCTTACAGAGACAGAACTGATGAGTTAGTAGGAAAAATGAGAATCCAAGCTCAGGCTATTTAACACCAAACTTCAGGCTTCCAACCACCACATTCTGCTGCTCACAGGCTGTTCTCTTGGTGAATTTATAGCCCTGATTCTTCTGCAGACTTTGGGCCACAATTTAACAGCACTCCAAAACCAGACCTGTCTTTCTTGGGCAGACTAAGTTTAGCTCCAGACACTGATGGTATAAATAAGAATGACAATTTATTAGTTTTAAATGTGTGATTAACTGTCAGGAGGACCAGAATGTGCACTTCAGCCTGTCTAGTGCATTCTTTCCCTGTAGGCAGGTTTCTGTGGGAAAGCAGGTTATTATCAGCAGGTTGCTCGGTGAGCATGAAATTGGAGAAGGAGCAATTAGCTATAATCACTTGATTGTTCAGTGGCCTCAGATCATTAAAGGGAATCTCCGTTTTAATCCTTTGCTTAGAGCATTGAGTCACCTGCACCCAGCTGTGCCCATTTTCACTATAAGGAGAGACCTCCAGGTGGAATCGTCAGATAGATAGGATGTCCTCTTCTTTACAAAACTGCTTGATTAGCATTTCCAACTTGGATATCTTATTATACTTCAGTATAAAGGTATCTGAAACCAATTCCTATTTCCCCTTTTCAAAATGGAGTCTTTTTTGACTTTACGTTTCTTTCATTTAAAGAAATCATTTTCTGGGGACCAGCAGGTGGTGTAGTGGTTAAGGTGCTGGACTCCCATATGGTCAAACATGGCTTGAGTCTTGGCCCCATGGCTTGAAATTCACATTGAACGTGTGTGCACGAGTACCCAAAATCCCAAGAGGAGAGTGGAGAAGGGACTGAGGTGTGGCTATTTCCTTTGGGGTGGGGGCGATTTCTCACTTTGTCTCTCTGTCTCTCTCCATGTCTCTGGCAAGCGCACATGCCCTATAGTATAAATCTCTCTTACAAAAAAGAATTATTTTTTTGTGACTAAGATTTAAAAACCGAAACTTGAAATGTAAAATAATTCTTCATGGAAATGTAATTTTCAATTCCATTTTGAATGAATTAATGTATGTGAAACCCTTAGCTATTACTTCTGTTACTTCTTCCTTCTTTTCTCACATCTCATTGTTTATTTACAATTTTTATATCCTCTCACATAGTTATGTTTTAGATGTCAAGAATAGCTAAACTTATTTCAAATAAAATCTTGAATCCAATACAATTTTATTAACTTTAGTTTTCATGTTGTACATTTTATCTCTTAACTTTCTAAGCCTACATATCTGTTACTTTGAATCATTTGACCTACATCTCCCCATTCCCTGCTTCATCCCCTCCGGCATTAGCCACTGTTTCTTCCTTATCTCTGTATATTGGTATATTTGGTCTCTCTTTTTTTAAAAAACTTCATGTGTAAGTGAGATTATGCAAAATCTTTTCCTTCTTGTCTGGCTAATTTCACTTAGCATAATGTCCTCCAAGTCTATTCCTGTTGTAGAAAATGGTGGGATCTCCTTTTTCAAAACCAAATGATACACATATACACACAAATACATACACACACACCCACATATACATACACACACACACACAAATAGACAAAAAATGTCGCTAATATATGTAAATGGATATATAAAAAAGTACATTTATATATATGTACATTATATATATAATCCATTTGTCTGTTGATGAACATTTAGGTTGTTTTTATATCTTGGCTATCTTAAATAATGCTGTAATAAATGTAGGAGTGCAAATTTCTTTATAAGGTAGTAACTTCATCTCCTTTGGGTATCCACCCAAAAGAGGGATTTTGGGTAGAATGGTAGCTCCCCTTTTAATTTCTTTAGACCCCCTATACTATTTACATAATGGTAGTCCAATCTACATTCCCACTGACAGTGTACTAGGGTTTCCTTTTTTCACATCTTTGCCAGCATTTCTTATCTCTTGTCCTTTGATAATAGCCATCTTTATAGGTCCACACCTTTCTTTCTTATTAAAAAAATACCTACTATGACTTTCATACAGGAAAACACTATTTCACTCCTTTGTGAGATGAAGCCAAGGGCCTACCCTTGAAGGGTGTAAGACCTATTCTGGAGTTTTTTATTTTATTTCTTTTTTTAGTTTATTTTTTTAAATTAGATTTTTGTCATAGGGCACATGTGCTTGCTGAAGAGAGAGAGACACAAAGACAGGGAAAGTGACTGTGGGGATGGCCACACTACAATACCTTCTCCTCCATTCTTCTCTTGGGATTTTTGGGCATGCATGTATATGTGCCAAGCATGATTTTCAACTGCTGGGTTTGGGACCCAAATCAGGGTTGGCTATGTGAGAGTCCAGCACCGTAACTACAATGCCACCTGCTAGAGGGGGCTTTTTTCCCTCCTATCTTATCTTTTTTTGAGTATTTTTTAAAAGGAGGGAATATATTCATATAAACATTGTTTGCTTCAGTACTTATAAACAGTTGAATTTCAAAACCCTTAGTTTCTACTTTTAGAGCTAGGTTTTATTTTTTAGGAAACCTTTTTCTCTCACTTTATTTTGTTTACCTTATTTCCTTAGATCATCACTGATCCAAAAATTCAACAAGAGTTGACTTTTTCTTTACTCGACACCCCTTTAGAGGTGGAACAAGGGTCACTTGGGGCGTGTTTTGGTGAGTTGGTAAATGTGCAAGCATGAAAGAACTAAATTATGCTTCTTCAGAGTTAATTTACAATCTGTTAACTCTAGTGTGAGTTCTTCATAAAATGTACCTGAATTGCTACTGTTACAAGAAAAGGAATGGATTGGAGAAAACATGGACTTGAATGTCAATTCTTTCTTTTCCCTTGTAATTTTATGTTTTAGAGAGTGAAAACACTTGAATGAGATCATCAATAAAAATAACTTCTGGAAATCTTACAGAAATACTGTTTGACTCATACAAAAATGATTATATTATTACTCTGGGTTAATTATGAAGCAGAGAATATATTTTTAAATCACTGATTTCTAAAATAAAAAGGAATAAAAACAGAATTTATAAAATTAAAATTTTATTTTACAAGTCTATACCTAATGATCATTTGATTTTTTTCATATTGAAGACATTATGCAAAGCTTCTAAGGTTAAATAAATATTTGCTGCAGACCAATTGGTCATTAATTTCTAAAATAAGATTGTGATGTGTAATTCATTTTTTTTGAGATTATATCTGTACTCATATAGATTTCTTTCTTTCTCCTTGATAGACAATACAGTGTTAGAGAGACCTAAGTGATCTGATGTCTAGAATACTTGGATATTTGGAGTATGGAGGGGGACAGGTAACAGTGAAGGAATGGGCTATGGTTGGCATAGCTCCAGAAAAGTATACTTTTAGACATTTGAGTTTTTTAAAAAAATTCAATTAAGGTATAATCAAGGCAACAAATGAAAGATACATGACAAATCAACAATTAGCTTGAAATTATTGGGGTGACTAGAAATGTCATCATGTATACTGTAATCCTAACGAACATATACGGTTTACCCAATTTGTGAAATAACCTGCTACACAATAGAATTTAGTTAATTTTATAATGAACATGTTCTATTTTTCTTTTTCTTTTTTTTTATATTTTTTCATCTGTCAAATGTTTCCTCCCCTTGTACATCACACCCAGTAGAGAAGTAGAGAATATTTTCTATAAAAGTGAAAGTGACTAAAATTTTTAAAAATTGATTTATTCAGTATCTTCAAAAGATACTTTGGAGGGTGGTGTTAGAGAAATTAAAAGTAATGGCATAACTGTATAACTTAAAGTGATTTAAAGAAGGATATGATATTGCTTTTTATTCGATTGTCTGGAAGCTTTTAAAATGAGAAGTGCTTGTAAGAATATAAGAAAGACCTAAAATAAGAGATGGGATAGATTACATGGACGTATTCTTTTTATAGCAGTTATCTTTATATTATACAAATACATTTAGGTTAATCTTTTGTGTTGCTTATTATCTATTTTGTACTTATCTCTCAAAACAATCTAGCAAACAACAAGGAGAAGGAAAAGATAAATTAGCTAGTGACCACTATCTTATTTACCTTCTGAGAGGAGAATTTCTTCTGCCTATATTTTCATCACTCCCTGTCAAAGTACAGTCCCTTTTGCAATCTTGCTTGAAGAATTATTCTTCCTTTTTCTGCTCCAGGGACTCTGAGCCCATGAAAACAGAACATATTGACTTAGTTCCCAGGGGAGATTTTCAAGCCCTAACAAGTTGGTTTAGCACTTTACTGATGAGGCTTTACCCTGTGGCCAGATGGGGCCACCAGATATGTTATTCATGGATCCTCCTTCCTGATGACATTTTGTATCTGTTGTGACTTTTTTGGTGGGGATTTTTCCTTTGTTTGTTTGATTATGACTGTTTTGTGAAGCAAAGAGACAGCAAAACAAACAAACCAACCCAAAACTTTTACGATAAACTCATTTTTGTCCTTGCTGTTTTTCAAAGGAAGGCTTTCATCCTTTTTGTGACTCTTAGAGCTGTAGTATTTCCTTATTGTCTGCTTCCCCTAAGATTTGTCCCTTCTTTCTCATGTTCTTCAGTTTGCCTGCAATACCCTTCTTATTGCTAACCAAATTTTACTCATCCTTTGAGGTTCCCCCTATCCTGAAGATAGGGGTGTGCAGAAGGAGAAGACCACCAGAAGGAGGGAATAGACAAAAGGCTGCAGCCACTCCTAGCTTGAGAAAGCATGTCTAAGATATTGTGGCACTTGGGGCTGGGGTCTGGGAAGGGATATCTGCTAAAAGCGTAGTGCCTGTGAGCATCTGAAAGCCCTTGCTCCATTCCTCCCAGAAATGCAGGGCACATCATTCATTCCTCATCTCACATTTAGCAAATGTTTGTGGTGCATCCCTGATGTGTCAGGCATGTGTTAGGTACCGGAGACACAGCTATGGGTTAGATACAGGAGGTCCCTGTCCTAACGGAGTTTGTGGACTAATGGGCAAACACCCAATATAATAGGCAAATGCATTTAAGAGTGACTGGGTCTCTGAATTGGCCAGTGCCAGGTTCCATGAGAATGCGTAGGAGGCACTCCTACCTCTGATTTGGGGGAGGATGGTAGTCAGAGAAGTCTTCCTAGAGAAAGTGATATATGAGTTGATATGGAAAGACAGCTAGGAGTTAGTCTGGTGAAAGTGTGGACATGGAGTTAGATGGTTACAAGCAGGGGGAAGAGCGTGGAAGTTAAATAGAATATTTCTGGAGTGTAAACGTAAGGAGGTCCAGGAAGCTTGGAGGCCGTAAAGGAGAGTGATGAGAAATCAGGCTAGAAAGATGAGCAGGGATCGTGTTGCTGAAGGTCTTGAAGTCACATTAGACTTTGATCTTTTTCCCTAAGGCCAATAGGAGGTGTTTGGAGGAAGGTTTTAGCAGGGATTTGAAAGGATGCCATCCTCTCCTCCTTTCCAATCTTTATTTTTGTTTATTCGCTTCTTTCATGTGTGTGTGTGAGAGAGAAAGGGACATAGGTACCTTCAATAAGGTCCTTACTACCATGATCTACTCCCACCCCCAGCCAGCCCTGAGTCATGAGTAACATGTGCTCCTGGGATGCCCCGGAAGGTCTCCAGACATTCTCCCATGTGGGCCAGCTTCACACAGCCCAATCCATCCCTGCCATTTCCTGTTTATTAAGATCACTCTGGGGGAACCAGCAGTTAGTGTAATGGCTATGTCGCTGGACTCCCACATAGTCGACTGCGGTTCGCGTCCCGGACCCGGTGGCTTAAAACTCACGTCGGGTGCGTGTGCGTGCGTGCCCAAGATCCCGAGAGGAGAATGGAGGAGAAGGGATTGCGGTGTGGCCATCCGTGATTTCTCGCTTTCTGTCTCTATGTCTCTCTTTGTCTGTCTGGCGAGCGCACGCGCCCTATAGCAAAAAACCTCTCCCCCCCAAAAAAAAAAAAAAAAAAAAAGATCACTCTGGTATTGATGTGGACACTGGTATGAAGGTGGCCAAGGTGGTGGGGAGCAAGAAGGATCTGTCAGGAGGAATATATGGGAAAAGCAGTCTGATGAGCAGGCACTTCTTAGAGGCAACCCACTGCCTGGGTCTGGGCGAGGTCATAGTGAGGAGGGGGTAAGAAAGATGGTCTTGAGTAGCCTTTGTGGGGGTTGGTAAAGGTGTGGAGGGACAAATGGGGGAGGTACTGAGGGGTTATATTTGAAGTCCTAGACTTGCTATTGGCAGTACCTGGCAGTAGCCCTCCTATTTCTTGCTTGGATACATCCATTTTATTAATAGTAACCCAGCCAGTAGAAAACCAATGAGTCTTACAAAGTAACAGTGGCCCTATTTGGTAGGCACATCGCAGGAAGCCCAATAGGGAGAAATACTGATGGTTTCATGCTTGTTAGATGCTGGGGACTTTATAGTACAACCGTGGACGTTGATGAACTTCCTCTGCAATCTCTTTCCTTGTAACCACTCAGCCACACATATTGTTCTTCCCCTTCTCTGGTCTCCATGTGACTGACAAACTTCTTTATGCTTGTTGACTGTGTCTTGCCACACTACTTTTCTGAGCAGCAAGCAAATAGTTGTTTCTCCTTCTATCCTAAAGAACATGCATTCATTGCCTTTGCCTATCCTGCTATGTGTTTGCAAAGGTGCCTGGGTTCATTCCCATGGCCTTTGAGTTCAGACTGAATTCATTGTTCACTCCTTTATTCATTCTAAATCTTTAACAGAGTTTTTCATATCAAGGCTATTAGACTACTTATAGAGAAAAAGTGAAATATAATAATAATAATAATAATAGCTTTTGGGTGGCTACCTGGATGAGGCTATCCACAGGAGAATAAATTGAGGAAAATATTTTGGACTGTGTTATCTAAAGCCTGGATAAATAATTTCCTCTCACAAATGGCTACCATGGTTCAGTAGTGATCCTCAGTTCCAGCTGTGTAAAGAAATCATTCATGACACTAGAGGAAAAGGCGGATTCTGAAACCTCATTTGTGAGATATTCTGACTTACAGGTTTGAGATATATTAGAAAATTTGACTTGATTTTAATACCTAATTGATTTGTGCTTACCTGAGTTGCCCCAGATAGCTTTTGTAGTAGAAATAAATTATTTTTGCTGAGAATTATTCTTACCTGGTTAGGTTTATAACCTGATACATTCAATCTATTGTTCTTTATTGTGTCAGTGTCTAGCTAGTCATCTAGAGTTGTCTAGAAAGAAAGTTAAAGGATGTAAATATGTGGTTATTGAGCATTTTCAAATGTTTGTGTTGTAAATTTCTTCTGTTTATTTTTCATATAGACCAAGTGTTAAGACCTGGTGAAAGACAAGTAAAATAATGTTCTGCAGTAAAAAGAAATCACTTGGTAAGTATTGAGTTTTTCAGATGACATAAACTGGTTTTTAAAAAATATTATTTATTTAGTTAGTGTTAAGTTAGAGTTTAAGGTTAGGGTTGAAACTGATATGATTTGTAAATATTATTTTAATTTATTAAAGGTGTTTAATTTACATATAAAAACCACACAGGTCTTACATGTTCAGTTTAGAGAACTATTGACAACTGTATACAACTACCAAGGATGTTTGAAAGAGGATGTAGAATATTTCTATTACCTCAGAAAGTTCCCTTCTAGCCTTATTTATCCTCTTGCATTATTGACAGTCATCTGATTTCTATCAGATTAGTTTTGTCAACTTTTTTTTTTTTTTAAAGAGATTTTGCCTTAGGGTATGTGTGCTTGCTATATATAGAGAGAGAGAGAGATAGCATGCGTGAGAGAGAGAAAGAGAGACAGAGAGACAGAGACAGTGAGAGGGAAAGTAAGAAATCATCTCCCAGAGAGGATGGTCATGCTGCAATTCTATCTCCTCCATTTTCCTCCTGGTATCTTGGGCATACATGCACGTGCGCCCAGCATGATTTTCAAGCCACCAGGTCTGGGACTCGAACTGTGGTTGGTCATGTAGAAGTTCAGCAACATAACTGCTGCACTATCTGCTAGCCCCAGTTTTGTCTTCCTTTGAAATGAATATACATGAAGTTATACATTGTTTTGCTCAGTGTAAGATTTTTGACATATACCTGTATGGCTACCTGAATCAATATTTAGTTCTTCATTTTTTATTTCAAAGCAGTGTTCCATTGTGTGAATATATGAATATTTAGAACTGAGTTTATACAGTCAAATAATTTTGGTCTTGTGAGCAGGAAATGCACTTGCTTTTTTATGGCTGAGTGATCAGTCTACTGAATAGTATTAATAATATTCTAGTTTCTTTTTTATCTGAAACTTTTTAAAAATTAATTAATTTACATTCATTCCCTAAGCATCGTCACAGCATACAAAATGTGATTTTCCATCCAGAATATACTGCATAATGGCTTAATCATCCATGTTATCGTCAATAAATTTCCATTTCTAGTTTCTAAAATCTCTTGAAATATATGTGTGTGTGTGTACATATATATTTTTACCCCTATTTCTGACCCTCTGCCTTTACTCACCCTCTTCCCACACTATCTCTGGTGTCTACAGTTGTTTTCCATTCCTTTTTCCCCCACATTTTAAAAAATAATCTAACTACTTTTGATAGCAAGTTCAACTGGTAATTTCAAGAAAAGCAGTTTTAACTTTAATAAATCAAACAAATGCTAAGGAACTTTGCTAAAAACTTAAAGCCAGGAAACAAGTTAGGATTCTATTCAAATAATAGGTACACGAATCTATCGACAGCTCAAGACAGGACAAAAATCCTTAAAACCAGAAAACAAAGCCTAGATGAAAATCAGCAATGTTTCAGTCAAAAGTCGTAAAATGCTATTTCACAGTTCAGTCTCATATACTTAATCTATCTTCTGCTGTAGTTTGATCTTCCTGATTAAGTTCTGACATATAATATTCAACTTCAGACTTGTCCCTATGATTAAGTTGGCCATTTTCTTAGTTTTCGAACTCTTATTTCTGTGTGTCTGTATTTAATTTTCCTGGTATAGCACTCCCTTGAGAACTTTGGAGATCTGGTCTGGTGTTGGTAAATTTTTTCAGGTTTTGTTTATCTGAGAATGTTCTTGTCTTTTCTTCCCATATGAAAGAAAATCTTGCTGGGTACAGTATTCTTGGTTGAAATTGCTTTTCCCTTAACACTTTGAATGTATTTCCCCATTCTTTCCTCGCTCGCATTGTTTCTGATGAGAAGTCTGCTGTTAGCCTTAGTATCTTTGTGATTTTGGTCAATCTGGTAATGTGTCTTAGAGAAGATCTTCTTGGGTTGATTCTATTGGGGTCCTTTGTATTTCTTGGGACTGGATCTTTGAGTGTCTCTCTAGATTTGAAAAGTTTTTTTGCAGGATTTCATGGGATAGATTATCAATGCCCTTATGAGTCTCTTCGCCTTCTGGGATGCCAATTATCTGGATGTTTGGACACTTGCTGGTATCTATCTTGTATATTATTCTCATTTTTTGGGGGGCAATTTTCTTAGTCTACATGGTGAATGTCTCTAGTCCAGCAATTTTCTCTTCTACATCTGAGATTCTATTTTCTATATGATCTAGTTTGCTTTTATTACTTTCAAGAGAGATTTTGACTTCCTATATTATAGCCTTCATCTCTAACAGGTCCATTTGGTTCATTTTTAAAGTGTGTAATTCCTCTTTTAGATCTTGCAAGAATTTTCTCATCTCTTGGAACTTGTCAGCTCCTTTCTCCTGTCTCTTCCACAGTTCATTGTCTCTCTTCTCTTCCATCTCTATTAGCTTCATCATTATGAATATTCTAAATTCTTTATCAGACATTTCCATGATTTCCATTGAACTGTCTGTGGATGATGAGAAGTTATTCTTTTCTCTTGGGGGAGAGGTCTTTTCTTGCTTTCCCATATTTCTTATGGCCCTGTGGTGATTTCTAGTCATCTGATGGATGTTGTGTTTCTTCGTAATTCTTGAAGTTCAATCTGAGCGTTCAGGAGCGGGCAGAAGGAGGTGATCTGGAATCTCTTTGCTGTTCTGTTTTTATCCCTTTGTGCAGCAGATTCATTGGATATTGAGGAGTATGTTAACCCTAATAGTATTTGGATGTTTGGCTATGGTTCCCTTAGATCTGTCTAGAAACACAGTGAATGGAATTTGAGGAGTAGAGTGATGTGATAAAGGAAAAAGAAAAGGAAACATACACAGAGAGAAAAAATACAAAGAAGCAGAGAGAGAAAGAAGGAAATAAATTAAAAAACAACCAAAAATTTATTTATTTTTTAAAAAAGCGAAAAATAAAAACTGTGTGGCGCTTGAGCTCACTAGTAGTTCTCAGGAGCAGTGGAGGAATCTTCTTCTGAAGGCCTGCCTCTTGCCTCTCCACTCAAGTTTGTGGGCTGGAGGCTGAATTATCAGTAGAAAATCTTCATTTCTCTTTTTTCCCTGAAATCACTAGTTCTCAGGAGCCATGGAGGAGTCTTCTTCTGAAGGCCTGCCCCTTGCCTCTCCTGGATATGGGCTATTCTAGTTTCTTAAATATAACATCCAGATATTTTCTTCTTTCTCTAGTAAGTCATTGACCAGCAATTATGTAATTTTTTTTCTTTAGTGAACATGTGTCTAGCATATTACTATTACTAGTGTTTATTTTGACCATAGATACTTTTTTTTTGAGGTTTTTGCTATAGGGTGTTTGCGCTCGCCAGAAAGACAGAAAGCAAGAAATCGCCCCCCCCGGGGGGCGATGGCCAAGTCTCAATCCCGTCTCCTCCACTCTCTTCTTGGGATCTTGGGCATGCATGCACATGTGCCCGGTGTGAGTTTAAGCCACCGGGTCTGGGACTTGAACCATGGTCAACTACATGGGAGTCCAACGACATAGCCATTATGCCAACTGCTGGTCTCCATTGACTCTTTAGAGACTAAAGACTATATTAGAGTTTATTTAATGCCCTCTCCCTTCTTCCAGTAATGTCCCTACAGGTGGTTACCTACTTCCATTATTTCATCATGTAATCTGTTCCCTTGTTAGACACTTACTCATTGTAGCATTCAGCCTCACAAATGAGCTGCACTCTGACTCAACATAGATTCCACCCACAGGACATTAGTTGTGCTCCCTGGTACCACACTTTCATATTCCCAATACCAATCTAGAGTCTACAATTCTTGTCCTAATTTTTTTCTTTTTCAGGTGAAATGATTTGTTTATACCAAATCACTGGTATGATCTTAATAGTATAAGATTAAACCAGCTTTAATGCAAACAGATTTCCAATAGGACCTAATATTGCAAGCTTTTGATAGAACATGATCTAAGGTTCTCTAAAAAATAATTTACATGTTTATATGAATGTATATATGAAAAAGTAGGCAATCTTATTTTTTATAAATGAAAATAAGAAAAAAACCCCCACTGTAATGATGTATCCAGAGGTAACCACTTGAGATTGGTATGCGGCATAACTTTAGAAGGATCCAGTCACAGTGACTTCTATAAATACATTTGTTTATTTATTAGCCAAATATGTACCCCCCAATGGAATTATGCTGTACATTACTTTGAAACCTTTCCTTTTTTTTTAAAAAAAAAGATAATCAAATGTTTGTATTTTCAACCATTAATGTAGAATAATGTAAAGATGACAGATATAATGAAGAAAAACGATGAACTTTTAAAATTTAAATTATTCAACATACATTTCGTCTAAACTTCCGAGGCCTGATCTGTGAACAGTTGTTTAGACATGTAGCATCAGGAAACTAACTTTAAACTTAATGCTATGATCATAGGTAACTTTTAAGTCTTTGAACACTTCTTTATGATAATTTTTCTTATTTACATTTCCCTTATTTATTTTAAAAATATTGAATTTTACAGAAAAATTGAAAGAATGATACAATAAGCAGCTCTATAGGTTTCATCTTAATTCTACTATTGTTACTATTTTGCCACCTTTGCTTTCTTTCTATTATTGCTCTCTTTTTTCCTGTCTATGCAAACACATGCGTGCTTATGTGCCCACACATTTTTTTATTATTGAACTATCTGATAGTGAGTTGTAGATATCATGACACTTATCCTCAAATATTTCAAGACTGTCTTCCTACATAATCACAATATCATTATCACACCCAAGAAATCTTACATTGATAAATAACATACATTCCATTTTAAAATTTCATTGCTTATTCCCAAAACATCCCATCTCTCAGAGGTAGCTTTAATTTTTGATATAATATTCAACCAGCATCCAAATATTGATTTTGGCTTTTAATCCCTTTATTTTCTTTTAGATTTAGAATAGTTATTTTATTATTTTGAATTTTTGGAAAAGTTTAGTTTAGCTGTTCTGTAGAATATTCTAGAATAATTTAACTAATTCCTGCTAAGTTGATATGATAAAACATTTTTGGTACAAATACTCTATAGACAATATTTGTTTTTTTAATGGAGAATAAAGTAATTAGTTAATTGACTATTTTTTGATTAGGAACGCTACTTGCTGCTTTTTCTCAAATAAAATTTTATTTTACTAACAAACAGACATTGATACGTATTGAGGTTAAATGTTTTGGCCACCGGGTCCAGCAGTTGGAGTAATAGCTATGTCGCTGGAATCCCATGTAGTCGGCAGTGGTTTGAGTCCTGGACCTGGTGGCTTAAGCTCATGCCAGGTGCATGTGCGTGCGTACCCAACATCCCAAGAGGAGAATGGAGGAGAAGGGATTGCGGTGTGGCCATCTCCCCTGGGGGGGTGATTTCTTGCTTTCTGTCTCTCTGTCTTTCTGGTGAGCACAAGTGCCCTATAGCAAAAACCTCTCCAAAAAAGAAAAGTTTTGGCCACATGATGCTTATATCTGCTCTCTGGTGCTGACTAGCAAAAAAAGCTAAGGCTTGTCCCGTTTTCTTGGACTTATGTCTGTGGCGTGACTTGAGAGATTGCCGCTTGTGTTGCCATCACTTGCTTAATCATGCTTGGAAATGATGTACCTTTAGGTTACATTAGTTTCTGTAGATCTGGTTATGAACAGGAAAAATTTTTAGCCTAAAACATTCATTAATTTATTCAGTCAAACAGGAAACATTTATGAGGCTCTGCGATGTGCTAAGTAGTGCTGACCATTCTTGACTTCCAGTAGCTTTTTACAATTTGATAAAATATACATATTCTCACACAACTGTAAGTTTACAGTAACAATGATAACTTAAAAAGAGTTTAATAATTGGGGGCCAGCAAGTGGTGTGGTGGTTAAGGCACTGAACTCCCACATGATTGACTGCAGTTCGAGTCCTGGACTTGACAGTTTGCTTTCTCATTTTCCCTTTCTCTCTCTTTGTCTGATAAAATTAAAAACTAATAATAACAAATAAAAGTAAATAAATAATTCTTAAAAAAAAATCCCTCCAAAAACAGTTTAACAATCATCACTACAAGTGAGTTTTCACCAGAGGACCATAGATTAGAGAGACCTTCTAAGCAGCCTGGGCTCATTAGGGGAAAAATTATGTCAATGTGACATTGTACTTCAATGACATATCTTATACCTGCAATATTTTATAAAGTTGTACTTAGATAAATGTTTACAACATCATCAAGAAGCTTAGCCCATTGATAAGCCAGCCATGGGTGTTGTGAGAAAACAATAATTTTCTCCTTGATCTGGTTTATTCTTTTATTATTCCCATGTTCACTTAAGCCTCATATTCTGTAGGATGTGAAAAATCCCAGCTAATTGACTCAAATATTAAAAACATTATGATAACAGTGTTGATTCTTTGTTACTTACTCTTTTTTCATAGCTTGAACGGGAGGCCCAAAGCATTTTGAAGCATTTTTGCAAAGCAATCAGAGAGAGCTGTTTATGTATAAAATACCTAATTTGGATCTCATTAGTTTGGTGATATGGGCAGCAAAAGAAGTAGGTAATTAGAAGCATTCTTTAAGCCAACTGAAGCCGGTCTTGATTCCAAAATGTGGGAGTTGTGGGGCCAGTCTGCATTGCTCCTTAATATGTTTATGAGGTATGAGGTGGGAAGAATTAGACCAGGACTGCGTCATGTTTTCCTTGGGTTCTAGGCACTTTTGTCTTTGTGGTGCCCTTTCTCTATTTAAAAACAAAAACAAAAACAAAAAACTAAAAAATTGTATTTTATGCCTGCATCAGTATGGGCAAATATGACTTTGCCAGATTCAGTAGCTACTTAACTTTTATTATTTAAGGGAGATTTTTTTTTTTTTTTTTGCTGTAGGTTGTGTTCGCTCACCAGAGAGAGACAGAAAGTGAGAAATCACCCCCCAGGAGGGGTAGCCACGCTGCAATCCCTTTACCTCCATTCTTCTCTTGGGATCTAGGGCATGTATGCATGTGCCTGGTGTGAATTTTAAGCCACCGGATCTGGGACTTGAACTGCAGTCGACTCTGTGGGAATTCAGCAACATAACCATTATGCCATCTGCTGGTCCCAGCCAGATTGATTTTCATGGCATCTATTATTATTATTTTCATTTTTCTTCTGATTTTCAAAGAAATGAAAATTAAAATAATTTTGTGAGCCTTTGGAAATATTGTGGGCCCTCATCATGCTGCCACTATGCTTCATGAATAAATCATCCCTGAATCAGACACATTTAGGAGCCATACAGACTTCCAGAGAGAAACTCCGTATATCTTGGAGAGAGAATATAAACCACTTGCTAGTTGTGATCATGTTTGTGAACTTACGTAGAAAAAGTAGTCAAGGATGCATTTAGGGTACTTAATAAAACTTTCAACTTATTATTGCTACTATAAACTTGAAAGTCACTTGACAGTACAAAAGTGTATGGTACCTATGTGTTGTATTTTTAATACATGACTAAAATCCTCATTCGTTTTTCTTACCCAACTTATGTATATTATTTGACTATGGGTGGCTGTGATGATATGGTTTATCCAGATCAACGGAGTAAGAATTTACTGGATTTGACAGAATGAGTTGCTGTGGGTATATAAGGACTCTGCTCATCTTCTGCAGTTGTCCTTTATGGACACAGCTGTGGTGTGTGTAATAGAAACAACATGAGTAAGGAAAGACCAAGTGAGCCTGCATCTCCACTTACTAGCCGTTGGTACTCAAGTTCTCTGAGTCGCACTTTTCTCATTTGTAGAATAGGGCTAATACCTACTACCAAATGTTATTGTGAGGATGAATGTAAAATGAAATAATACGTATGAAGTACTTTGCAAATTATAAAAGCACAATATAAAATGTTAGGTAGTATTGAATTAAGAGGTATATGGTACAATTAACTGATTTCTAGGCTTTTCTCCTGAGAGCTCATGTTTCACAAAATGCCCAGTTTTGTGGCTGACATGAGTATTTTATGTACAGGTGAGTTTTCTATTTACTGAGGTAACTTATACTGGGTTCTAATGTCTAAGAGGACATTCTAAAAGCTCTGGGCACCACTTTTGTACCCTCTGGGCTTACTAATTTTACAAAGGCTATTTGTTTGTGGTGACTGTTTATAGGCCTGCCTGTATGATAGAAACAATAGTGGTCAATTGCACTGATATACCTATTTTTCAGGCATTTGTGGTGACTTCTATTACAATAAATGTTACATTATCATGACAAACAGTATGAGAACTTAGGAATCATGGAGTTTTAATAGTTACAACACTTTGGGTTTTCTGTTTTTTTGGTCTCCAACGGAGGAATAAAATCCATATTTTTGTTTTTCTCTATAGATAATTGAATGCCACAAGTTTTTTTTATTATTTATTTACCTTTATTTATCATTATTATTACTTTTTGCGATCTAATTCTTTTATTTTTTATTTATTTGATTTTTTTTACTTTTCTAATTGTACATTTTAATTTTTTTCCATTTCATTTTCTTCCATACATTCAATCACATTATTATTTGTCTTACAAAATGGATATTTCAACAGGTGAGCATTTATCCCTAGTACTGTTGATAAAACTATGAAATATCTTTAACAGATAATACCACACCTCTTTGTGCCATTAATGCTTTGCCTCCCTGTCCCTCCCCCAAATGTCCTTCCTCAGACCCTCCTCTTTCACACATACTATATCTGGTATTTACTTCTATATACTGCATTTCTATATCCTTTAGCCAATTAGTTTCAGTCATAGAGTGCGGACACTTGGTATATATTAAGTGGAGACATACAATGCCTCTCCTTCATAGCAAAAGGGAAAGAGGAGAGGCACCTGATATGTGTTCTTTAGGCCTTTTAGAAAACATGGAGCGGTTCCTTTGGCAACATATATGCGAATCTACAAGAGAGGTGTTATTGTAGACATTAAAGAAATGGGTACTGTTCAAAAAGGAATGCCCCACAAGTGTACCATGGCAAACCTGGAAGAGTCTACAATGTTACCCAGCATGCTGTTGGCATTGTTGTGAACAAACAGGTTAAGGGCAAGATTCTTGCTGAGAATTGAATTAATGTGCCTATTGAGCATATTAAGCATTTTAAGAGCAGAGATAGCTTCCTAAAATGTGTGAAGGAAAATGACCAGAAAAAGAAAGAAGCCAAAGAGAAAGGTACCTGGGTTCAACTAAAGTACCAGCCTGCTCCACCCAGAGAAGCACACCCTGTAAGAACCAATGGAAAGGAGCCTGAGCTACTGGATTCTATCCCCTATGAATTCATGGTAGTGATGGGTGTTGAAAATAAACTAATCTGGGTCCGGGACTCGAACTGCAGGCAACTACATGAGAGTGCAGCGACATAGCCATTACGCTAACTGCCAGTCCCCAGGTCAAGCATCTCAAGACCTGTTTGTCTTAAGATGATGAGTTTGTGGATAGTTTTGAGTAGAAGAAAGAGATGGTACTTGTGATATAATATGTAGCTAGGCAGAATAATGCCTCCTCTTCCAAAGATGTCCACGTGCTAATCCCCAGAACTGGTGACTATATTATTAATACTTGGCATGGCAGGAATATTCTTAATTATGCAATGCAACTGTAAGGATCCTTTTAAGAAGGAGGCAGGTGAGTCAGAGTTAGAGAAGGTGTGACAATAAACATAGAGGTGAGAATGATGTGGACCATGAGCCAAGGAATGTGGGTAGCTTTTAGAAGCAGAAAAAGGGAACAGATACACCCCTAGAACTTCTAAAAAGAATTCAGCCCTGTTGACACTTTGATTTTAGCCCCATAAGAACCATTTCAGATTTACGACTTCTAGAACTGTGAGATAAAAGATATATGTTGCTTTAAGCATTATGTTTGTGATAGTTTGTTAAAGCAATGATAGAACAGTGCTAATATTCCAAAAGGGCAATTCTGCTTGCTCTGTTGGAAATAGACTATGGGTGGAGGTCGGGGCAGAAGCAGGAAGACGAGAGGGGACACCTTTGCAGCAGCCAGGAGAGAGGTGATGGTGGCTTGTACCAGAGTGTGGCCAAATTCTGAATGTATACCACCTTTCTTTTCTGCCCAAAGTCCTGGCCAACTAGTATCTCTTTTAAAATGCTTATTATCTGGATATTTCACAAATAGGAAAATAAAATGAGATTTTTTTTTCTTTTGTTTTTTTTTACACTGGACTGGATTCCCTGCTAGAAGGAATAGCTGAGGGAGGACTCTGGTGATGCAGAGAATACACACGGTCGACTACATGGGAGTTCAGCGACATAGCCATTATGCTAACTGCTGGTCCCCCACTTTCCATCTTTAGAGAGAGAATTCTGATTCTGGCCCAGTTTATGAAAGTATAATTTTTGCTATAGATAATCAAATTGCAAGAGAATGTAGACACAGAAGGACTGGCACATTTAAGCAAGATTTCAAAGCACGTAGTAAATTTTGCACAGGGTTTTAGAAGTGTATTCTCAGCAAGAACTGCCCAAAGCCTCCACGGAGAGGGCAGACAAGCCCTACAGGAAGACCTCTGTTGTGCAGCAGACTCCAAGCCATATGAGAAGTCACTGGGTCACAAGGTTCTTGGCATGGGGCGTGGGATTTGACATGCATTCTGGGGCCTTCGACACACAAGGCCTCTTGCCTCTCTCCTGTGGACTTAGGCACACACCAATTGGTAGTTTTCCAGTCATCTTTGCATAGTACCACCCACCACCTCCTTATACCCAGAATCTCTTTTAAGTTTCCTTTGCAAGGGAGGCAGTTCAATGTTTGAATTCTGACTTTACTGCATTATTTTGCTACGTCTTTTGTCTTCTCATCTGTAAAGTTCTAATAGGATTGTTTTGAGGATTAGTGAAATAATACATGCAAAATACTTTTATAGTATTTTAACAAGTGTCCAGTAAATATTAGCTATTACTACTATCATTATTATAGGATGTTTTAAATATCCAGTTGTGAATCTACACTTACAGAAATGTACATGCTGGGGGCTTGTGTGAAGATTTTATCAATTTAAATTGTATTCGTATATTCCAGTTCATGTATGCCAGAAGAAGAGTGAATAAATAAAGGTTTATATTTCTTCATGAAGCTATAGTAAGTCATTGGAGGAATAAAGCTCCCAACACATTTTCTAACTCTCTGAGGTCGAATGAGCAAATTGGCTCAGTCAGGAGGAAAACAAACCCATGGCCCTTTAGCATTTGTTAGAATCCTCTAATTCTATTTCCAAGCTCTTTTGTGAAGACAAGAATTAAAAAAAAATGTGGGAAGATTTTTATTTTATTTTATTTTGCCTCGATTCTCCTTCATTCTTTGCTTAAATGTCAATAAGTCCCAGAAGCTGGAGGTCACCACTGTGTTTCAATAGGAAACCCCATTTTGGGTCACATATTTTTCAATTGTATCAAAATATGTTCTTGGAGTCAAATAAGAAAATTTTGGAGGCTGGGGAACTCTTTTCTTTAAAGCTCTCCCCACTCATTGTTCTTTTCTCGTGTCTTTAATGAATTGCTTTGGCTTACAACCATGCAGACCAGATTATAAAGACCGAAAGAAAATTAATAAAGGAAAAACTTAAGTTATTGATTTAGCTTGAGGGAATTTTTCTGAGCTTTCTGACCCAACCCAAGAAACCAACAACCCCAAATCCCAAATGACATACCATGTTTGGAGACGTTCTTCAGCTTTTGGATCGGTACCAAACTTGCTAAGAACTAGGAGTGTATGCCATCAGGGTTTTATATAGGGATCTCAAATTCTTTGTGGTATTTTATCATTTTATGATTATGAGGGTCTAAAGTTAAGTGCCTGCAGGCTCTCTTCTAAGTCACATGTGGTGAAGGACAAAATGCTCTGGAATTAATTGAAGAAAGACAGTTGTATTTATTAATTACGGACTCATACTTGCTGTGATCTCTCATGGGTCCAGTAGAAGTCTCCTAAATCTTCCCCTTGCTTTCAGTCTTGTTAGAAGAGCTCTTGCATTTACTAACATTTATTAATTAGTCTTAAATAATAAAGCGTTATATGCTGGGTACAAGTGTGCATAGCCATAATTCTGGCTGACTGAGGCTGAGGGTGTATTGCAACATGAACACCCTGCTGGGGATGTCCCCTTTCCCCTTCTCTCATGGAAGAAATAAATAAATATACTTTTTTTTTTTTTTTTTTGAGAGGTTTTTGCTATAGGGTATGTATGCTCTCCAGAAAGACAGAGGGAGACAGAGAGACAGAAACTGAGAAACCACCCCTCCCCCCCCAGGGGGCATGACCATGCCACAATCTCTTCTCCTCCATTCTCCTCTCAGGATCTTGGGCACACACACACATGAGCCCAGCCTGAGTTTAAGCCACCGAGTCTGGGACTTGAACCGCTGTCGACTACATGGGAGTCCAGTGACATAGCCATTACGCCAATTGCTGGTCCCAAATAAATATACTTTTAAAATTCTGAAAGTGTTACAAATTTTTCATTGACAAACAGATTTTTAAAAAAGCCGTAAATAACCTATTTCTCTTGTCTACTAGAAGTTGAAGATGGATAATATATACTTTATTATAATGGCAAAAAGCCCAGTTTAGGAGTTGGGTGTTACCTTTGAGGACCTGGAGAAGAATCAATGGGGTACTTGCCAATTTCCACCAAAAATATTCAACAAATTGCTTCAGAACTGTCTTGGGAGGTAATATAAGCAAATTTAAACCTGGGTGATTTTCTTTTTTGGTCTATTTGCTATTTTTCCATTTTTTTATGAGAACTTTTCTGGTATAAATTTCTTTTCATACATTTCATTATTTAAGGATTACAACACAAGGTGACATTCTTTAACTGAGAAATCATAGATAAGGAGAGGTTATGAGTTAAAATATGCTCATATAGAAAGTTGTACAAGGATTTGGGGCCTTTTGCTTTAAGATCTAGGCCTCTTTTTAATGTAAAGTCTCTTTCATTAAACTATTATTTTTATGGACCCTAAAAATCTTGCTAATAGGGGAGTAACATCTTAATTGCAGTTAAAAATTTCCAGCAAGATGGTGTTATATCCCTTCCATCTTTTAAATTGTTTCTATTTGTCTCTTTCTCTTTTTAAAATTTGCTATAGGTCATATGTGCTTGCTGGAGACAGAGAGAGAGAGAGAGAAAGAGAAAAAGGGAAAGTGAGAAAGCATTCTCCCTCCCAACCCCCAGGGTGGATGATCATGCTGCAATCCCTCCTCCTCTATTCTCCTCTTGGGATTTTGGACATGTGTGTGCACATCCGCCACCAGTCTGGGACGTGAACCACACAGTCAGCCATGTGGGATCCATCTATTTTAACCACAGTGTCACTTCACTGGCCCCTTAAATTGTTTCTTAGTGGGCTGAGAACACTTTTATGTTTTGGATGCATCTTCTTCCTTCTAAGTGGAAAGACAAGTATAAGTGGATACAGTTTTCTTAATCTAAACCAGAAGTGACTTTATCAGCTAGAGTCACTATCAGATAGTTATATTTTGGGGGTGAGCTGGAGGGCATGGATTAATTATTCTGAAATTAGGCTATTCTTTTTGGCAAATGTTTCCTAATGTTTATCTAGCTTACAAAATACTACTTCCTAAAATAAATGAGTTGTTCTTCCTTAGTTATCTTGGACATTGTAACAGGAAGCGCATGGCTGAACACTAAGCATTCTATGAATGCTTTATTGATATTTTATTTGGTCAAAGAAGATAGCAAATTATTTTGACTTTTATGCTTTTGGGGGAGTGAAGGCTATTGCCATCATCCTATATGAAATCGGACTTTGAAGATTTGATTATCTGTTCTGGAGCAGATTCAAAATAACTGTTGAAGAGAATTCTGAGTCTGCTGATGGCTATTCCCTTGGATCACTGGAATGCTGAAGGATGGCCTTCTATCCAGGCTTTTTTTTTGTTTTTAATTCCTCAGTTGTCACAAAAGGACGCTAACACAGATAACAAATTGATCGTCTGTTTTAGGGGTCTTATACTCAGCCAGCAACACAACATAGTAGCTTTCCAGGTATTTTCCAGAAACTTTAATCTCAAACTCATAGTCAGATCGTATTTAGCACAGGTACAAGTAAGAGAAATAACAAGTAGTATGTTTGCTTGAAGGACATGTAGCACATTTATTCATCTAAATATCCTAAAATATATTCCTGGATTTAATTATATCAGCAGAGAACAAGTACAGAAACATTATCATTGGCTCCTGTAAATTGTTTTGGGATGATGTCCCTAGGATTATTAGAAAGCATATTTCTATAAACATCATTTTTGTGTTGTTTATAGCAAATACTGGCTTCTTTTTATGAAGATTTCTTAGAGAAGTTAATGCTGAGCCAAGAATTAGTAATACTTGTATTTTTCCTGAGAAACTGGTTTATTACCTAACAGATTGTTCAATAAAGGACAAAAGACAGACATTCCTTTTTTTGTGTTGAATTTATGGCCCACCTGGATTAGGCATGCACCTGCAATTTTATTATCATTTTGACTTTAGTTGACCATTGCTTTTACTGCCATGTTGCCTACTCCATTTTACACTTAAAATTTAAATTATTATCTTTCCTGTTGTATATTCTTGAGTAGTTTCGGAGATGACCTTGTATGTAAATAATCTTGCGGGTCTGAAAATGTCCTTATTTCTTGGGACCAGCAGTTAGAGTAATGGCTATGTCGCTGGACTCCCACGTAGTTGACCGCGGTTCGTGTCCCGGACCCGGTGGCTTAAAACTCACGCCAGGCGCGTGTGCATGTGTGCCCAAGATCCCGAGAGGAGAATGGAGGAGAAGGGATTGCGGTGTGGCCATCCCCCTTGGGGGGGTGATTTCTCACTTTCTGTCTCTCTGTCTCTCTCTGTCTGTCTGGTGAGTACACGCGCCCTATAGCAAAAACCTCTAAAAAAAAATGTCCTTATTCCTTCTTCATAATTGATTATTTGGTTGGGTAAAGAATTCTAAGTTCTAAAACGTTTCTCATTAGAACTGAAAGGTATCACTCCAATGTCTTGTTGCTGATAAGAAATTTCATGTTGGTCTGAATCTCATATCTTTAGAGCTAATCAATTTTGTTTTCTTATGAAAGTTTTTAGAATTTATTTTTTTATTTTTTTTTTTTTGTCCTGGGAATCCCCAAAATTGTGAATATCTATGGGACCATTTTCATTTATCCTGACTGGTGCTTGGTGTCCCTTTCAGTTTGAAGAGTTATAATTATACCATCCTCTGGTGCAGGGAACTTCTTTTTTTTTTTTTTTTAATTTAATTGATTATTTCATCCCATTCGTTTTTAAAATGTTTTCTTCTTTTTAATGTTTTTTTTTCCACCCACATATTTCTCCATTTTGTTATTTTGATATACATTTTAAGAGATTTCTTCAATCTTTCACCCTGTTCATCTTACTGTATAGTTAGTCGATTACATATTTTTAATTTCCAGCAAGTCTTTCCCGTTCTGTTTTTTTCTGTTTATATCAGCTTGTTCTTGTTCCATGAATGTCTTCTTGAATAACTTCAGGGTGCTAGTTAGAATTTAAAAAGAAATAAAAACCTTTTTCCTAGGGAAAAATCAATCCCATTCTCTTCTCTAGCTTCCCTCTTTTTTATGCTGTTGGTTTTCTTCAGATATCAGGTGACATAGGGTTATTGGTTTGTATTTACAGATGAAGGACTAGATAGATTAGTGTAGTTTCAAAGGTTATTGTCCCTGCTAGGTTTTGCCTTTAAATAGGAGGACTGGTGAGTAGCCCCATGACAGAGAGACTTTCCTGTAGGTCAGTCAGGCAGTCTAGCAAATCCCACAACTACCTCAGTAAAGCAGGCTTTCCTAGGGGCTAAGTCAACCCAACCTCTGTGGCAGGTTAGAGCTGTTTTTCTCTTAGACCTGAACACCCTTGATTTCTTCCTCTGGTCTATCACCTACTCTCTTTAGTGAGAAAGGGAGTGGGTTTGGGAGCGCTCAACTGGCTCAGCTGTTACTGACTTACTCTGATAATGTTTATAAGTAAGATAATAACATAATTTATTATCTAAACTGAGACAATTCTGAGAGTGAAAGAGGACCCTATTGATTATTTTGCCAAGGCAACAGGTGGAAACTGGAACTATCATCCTATCTATAGCACATTTTCAATTTTTGTGTTTATTGTTTCTGAATTTAGAGTTGCTCTGGGTTTCCACTGGGAAGACCACTCTTTCATAACTCTTCTGGAATTATTCTTGTCTCTTCATCCACCTGACCTCCCAAAATGATCTTATACTAAGCATAGGTTCCCAGCATGAGTTTCAAGCCTCCAGTCCATAACTCAGACAGTAGTTGGGAGTCCAGTGCTTAACTACTACACCACCCTCTGGCCCCAAGGATCCAGCTTCTTTTGAGCAGCACATTAATGCTGCATCACAGAGCTGTCTCCAAAGATTTAATTGTAAGGATGTAGAAACAAAAAGAGAACTTTTTGGCTTTAACCAGGTCTTATGGGACAAGAGAAATCTGGACACTCAGAAGAGGATCCAAATTCTCCTCCCATAAACTTTTCTTGGCTACTTGAGGAAAGAGCTAGACCCAGTCCTTATAAAGTGTGGTTAAATAGAGACTCTGGGCAGGATGTCTCCTCTTTGGATTATAAAGTCAAGATTCAGGTGTGTGGAGTAGGTAAAATTAGCTACAAAATTTTAGAATTCTATTCTTGACTATGCTTCGTACAAATGTGAAATTTAAAAATGATCACCATCTGAATGTATATTGATTTAAGCTAAAGTCAGTTAATGTACAGATAGGTATATTGATTTTTGAGTTACAGCTAAAGTTAATCTACAAATTACCTGAAGCATGCCAGTGGTCCATGTTAACCTTTTGCCACACAGAAATGGCCTGTCACTTGAAATCTTCCAATGATTTTCCATCATTTCTTTGTCAGCAGTTTTACTACTCCTGGGTTAAAGTATGGATATATATGTAAATTATCTGGCTTTTAAAAATCTTTACATTTCCTCATGCTCAAAAGTATCATTCTGTGGTTTAATATTTTTGCTCTTTATTGGAAAATTATCAAGAAAGAGTGTTTCTTTCAGGTGGGTGATTGTTGAGAGGTTATTTCCTGGTTGGCTCTAGATGTCAAAGTTATACACATTAGGCAAAAGCCTACTCAGGTGTCACCTGAATCCTGTTGTTGGACTATTATCATGAGTCCAATATTGTTTTATCAGCAATTAGATGAGCCAGACTATAAAACAGAAGCAATCACAGGGAACTGACTTTATTAGATAGGCAAAAGGGAAACCATGCAGGTGGATGCCAAAGAACCCAAGCATTCCACAAATAGTAGAAACTGATCTGTTGCCAAGAACAGGGTATCGTTCATCAGGGAGAGTTCTCAGAGGTGACCTTCAGACTTTGCTGTGAGCTGCAGGGGCTGTTGGAACATTCAGGTACTTCTTTGACTTTTGATAAAGTTTTGTCCTTACGGGAACCAGCAGTTAGCGTAATGGCTATGTCGCTGGACTCCCACGTAGTCGACCGCAGTTCGCGTCTCGGACCCGGTGGCTTACAACTCACGCCGGGCGCGTGTTTGTGCGTACCCAAGATCCCAAGAGGAGAATGGAGGAGAAGGGATTGCGGCGTGACCATCCCCCCTGGGGGGTGATTTCTCACTTTCTGTCTCTATGTCTCTCTCTGTCTGTCTGGCAAGCGCACGCGCCCTATAGCAAAAAACCTCTCCCAAAAAAAAAAAAAAAAAAAAAAAAAAAAAAAAGTTTTGTCCTTACATCTATGGTGCCTGGAATATGGGTGGTGGGTGCTAAAATATATTCCTTCCTTCTCTCTCTTAATTTGCCTCATCTTTTTCATCTTTCTCTACTTCAGCTCATTTTTTTTCCTCTTGATTTTCCTTTACCAATTCTTAACATGTGCCTCCAAGTTACATTCCACCATCCATTCTCCCTTATGTCTATGGTTGTATGCATCATAAAAAAAGTTTGGGGAACCAGCAGTTAGCGTAATGGCTATGTCGCTGGACTCCCACATAGTCGACCGCGGTTCGCGTCCCGGGCCCAGTGGCTTAAAACTCACGCCGGGCGTGTGTGCATGCGTGCCCAAGATCCCGAGAGGAGAATGGAGGAGAAGGGATTGGCCATCCCCCCGGGGGGTGATTTCTCGCTTTCTGTCTCTATGTCTCTCTCTGTCTGTCTGGCGAGCGCACGTGCCCTATAGCGAAAACCTCTCCAAAAAAAAGAAAAAAAAAAGTTTGTAGGAACTGGAATTAAAGCATGAGTTGATTTTGCTTCAAAAATTTAAAAATCTGTGCATAGTTTTTCATAATATGCATTTTCCCTGAACTTCCATAAAATTTTGCCAGGGGGCACATGTGTTTGCCAGAAAGAGTAAGAGACAAACAGAGAAAGAGGGAAAGAGAGAAGGCACCCTGTAGTGGAGAATGGTCATGCCACAATTTCTCTATCCTTTCAGAATTTAGGGTATTCATGCACACATGCCTGGTGTGTTTTACAAGTCACCAGGTTGGAATGCCAACTGTGTGGTTGACCGTGTGGGATCTGGCAGCCTTAACCACTGGGCAATAGAGCCAACCCTCTGAGTTTTTTAAAGACCCCTTGTACTTTCTCTAAACTCAGACTCTAACTCTTAGCCCTACCACTTTTACTACCTATTACTTACCCAGTTGGAGAACTCTGGGATTAAAGAAATTAATGGTGAGATGGATAAATCACTTACCATGAAAGTCCATCAAGGACATCTGGTGGTTACTTCGCTGACTTTCTTCTCATAGCTCCTATGCCATCATAAACCTTTAGTCACTTTGGTAGCAACATAGAGCAATAGCTTGCTGCTTTTCCTACAAAACATTATCTGCTGATATTTATGGGACACTGCCTTTTGCAAAATTTTTTTCTGCACTATCATAATCTTTGGATTTGTTGTTCTCTTCTTCTTCTTCTTCTTCTTCTTCTTCTTCTTCTTCTTCTTCTTCTTCTTCTTCTTCTTCTTCCCCTTCCTCCTCCTCCTCCTTCTCCTCCTTCTTACTTTTTTTTTTTAAATGTGAATTGGTATTTATATTAATCTTCAGAAGAGATTTTATGCTTTTGGCCACTTCCTGTTAAAGGCAGGCCTCAATCTCCTGGTTACTTGATATTCTTGATGTCTGAGTTTAGGTATTATTTACTGTCTTTTGCTGTATGACCATGATGCCAGTGACTTCACTGACCACTTCTATGGTTTTATTTGCTATGTTACATTTTGTGACTTTTCAGCTCCCATTCCTACCCTCAATATCCTTTCTAGGATGCATTTAAACTCTAATAGTTCCTTCTGTAGGAATTACTTGAAGTTAAGAGAAAGGGTCTTTGTGGAGTTGAAGGAACATAGAAGTTGGAGACACATAATGTTCTGTTTTGTGACTGGCATCAGAAAGACAATGAGAAACATTTCAGCTTTTCATTTGGGGACTTTCCAACACATGTTCCAACACTTAAGCTGGAAAAAGCCAAGCCCTTCAAATTTCAAAGGAAAGAATTCTTGCAACCTTGACAACAATCAATGTAACCTAAGTGTTGTTTTTTTAGTGAGTTATATATTTCTATAGGTCTAAAATTTAATTTCATACCTGATTTCTCTTTCTCTTTAGAAGTGGAACGGATAGTGAAAGCCAATGATCGTGAATATAATGAAAAGTTCCAGTACGCAGTGAGTAAAACATACATAGCACATTTTATTGGGTTAGGTCTTACCTTGAAAACAGTGGGATTCATGCTTTCTAGAATCTGTGACCTCACTAGAAACTTTCTTTTTGATCCATTTTAATAGCAAGGTACCATATGTTTCCATAAAATACAGATCTTAGTAATGTTTACACACTTATTTCTCTCCTTCACTAAGAGTGGTGGGTATGCTTAGTAGCATAAAAATATAAAATATAAAGTATTTTCTTTCTCAATAATTGACACTTAGTTCATTTTGGCACCTATTTGGGTCCTAGAATACACAGGAATAACATGAAAATGGGCCTTTTGTATAATACTTCTTTTTTTTTTTTTGGAGAGGTTTTCGTTATAGGGCGCGTGCGCTCGCCAGACAGACAGAGAGAGACACAGAGACAGAAAGCGAGAAATCACCCCCCAGAGGGGATGGTCACGCTGCAATCCCTTCTCCTCCATTCTCCTCTCGGGATCTTGGGCATGCACACACACGCGCCTGGCGTGAGTTTTAAGCCACCGGGTCCAGGACGTGAACCGCGGTCGACTACGTGGGAGTCCAACGACATAGCCATTACGCTAACTGCTGGTTCCCTGTATAATACTTCTTGATAGAAGTGTTGGTAGTGGCTGATGGTTGATGAATGACATTTGAGGAATTTTTTTCTAAAAATATTAGGGTGAATGTGGAAAAGCATATGCAAAACAAAATTCTCAGGCCCTGAATGATTGTATTTAAGAAGTGAATGATAGAGCCAGCAGGTGGAATGGTGGTTAAGGGTGTTGGACTCACAACTGGCCAACCGTGGTTTGAGTCCCTGGCAGCTTGTTTTCTCACTTTCTCTCTCTCTTGCTTTGTCCCTCACTGGTCAAATTAAAAATAAATAAATGAAGTTAAATAAAATAATTCTTAAAAAAGAAGAATTGAGTGATGAGAATAATTTAAGTAGTTAAGTATATGGGCTTTACACTTGTACTGAAGTATTCTTTTTAAATGACGGTTTTATTCATTTACATAAAGAACAGTGACTGGCACTGTTCTAGAAACTCAGGATACATTGGTGAACAGCTTTATGTATGATCTCATGGGCCCTCATAAAGTTCTTATCTTTCTATGACTCAACCTAATTTTCCACATGAATCTTTTATAAACTCTAAGATAGATAACTGATAGAATTGCTTCTTTAGGTGACATATGGCCTATGAGACATGCTTTAAGATTGAGTGTACCAGCAGGACTTTGATAGCCATTAAAAGACAGAAATACGAGGTCCATGGGGGCAAACTTTGGTAGAATCCATCCAGACATTGCTTAGAGGAGAAAAGTTCTGGTCAGTGATTTTTACTTCCTAGTGTCAGGTCTTTTCCATATATAGAAATGGATGCACTGGGCAACATAGCTTGATACTGTGAAACATTCAACAGAGGATCTTGCAACTCTTCTCATGCTATACTAGTATTACAAACTTGTGATTATAATTTGACTTATTTAACCTTTCTTTTTAAAATTTTTATTTTTATGAAGCAAAAATTACAGAACTTTTTAAAAATAGAGAACTTTACATTCTTTTGTCTATTAAATGTTTCTTCCCTTTGCCTCTCACACCAACCCTCTACCACCCACTGCCCTCCCTTACAATTTCTGGTATCTACACTTATCCTCTCTTCTCTCATATCTTTGGATTTCAATTTCTACCATAGAGTGTATACATTGGTACATATCAAGCGGGGATATATAGTGTGTATCATTCAAAGTCTGGCTCATTTTGCTTAACATTAAGTCCTCTGTATTCACACACTTTGAATCAAATGGTAGGGTCTTTTTGTTTGTTATGGCTGAGCAATAGTCTGTAGTATACATGTGCCACAGTTTTTCGACTCAGTCATCAGTTTTTGGACACTTAGGTTGATCCCATGTCATAGCAATTGTAAATAATGCTGCAATTAAACATAAATACCGAGGGGTTGGATTACTAGGTCATATGGTAGTTCTATTTGTAGGTTTTTGAGGATCCTCCATATTGTTTTCCATAAAGGTTGTATTAATTTATATTCCGATAAACAGTGTAAGAGGGTTCCCTTTTCACCACAGCCTCACCAACACTTGCCATTCTTTACTTTTTGGTCTTAGCCATTCTAATTTGCATTTCCCAAGAGACTTCAAACATTTTTTCATATGCCTTCTGGCCATGAGTCTTCCTTGAAGAGTTATCTATTCAGTTTACTAATTTTTTAATTGAATTTCTTTTCTTTAAATGGGTGAGCTGCTTGAATTCCCTATATATTCTGGTTATCAATCCTTTGAGGAATAATGTGCAAATATTTTCTCCCATTCTGAGGGTTGTCTTTTCACTCTAATTGTTTATTTTGTTTTGAAGAAGCTTTTTAGTCTATTGTAATCCCACTTATCTATTGGGTTATTGGAAAAGTCATGATGTAGTTTTGCATAGGAAAACAGACAAATATGTCATGACTTTTCTGACAACCCAATATTTTTGGGATTAATGCCTGGGCTGCAGGGGCCTTATTTAAGAAATCTTTGCCTACTCCAATGTCTTCAAGAGTTTCCCCTAAGTTTTCTATCAGTAGTTTTATAGTTATGGCTTTACATTTAAATCTTTGATCCATTTTGAGTTGATTCTTGTTAATGGTGAGAGATAGGGATTCATTTTTTTTTTTTTTTTTTTTTTTTTTTTTGCAGGTAGATATCCAGTTCTTCCAGCACTATTTGCTGAAAAGACTTTATTTTCTCTGCTTTTGATTTAAGTTTCTCTGTGGGGAATCAGTATGCTGTCTTCCTGACAGCTTTCTCATTGTAAAACAATATATTGGCACTCTGATTTTATTTATCAGTCTTGTAGGTTTGTTAAAGTAAGTCTGCCCTTAAGAGAAGTTATCTGTCTCAAGAGACTGAGGAGCATGCTTCTTAGCATGAGAAAAGGAGGGACTATAAGTCCCAAAGGTGGTTTTCTCATTCTTGGAGTGCCCTGATATATGATCATTCAGCCCCTCTGGACATCATCTCATCAGACTTGACCTCATGCCTTTCTATTAATTCTCCATAGGTAAAGCTAGTCCTTTACCTATGGAGAATGACCCTTGAAAGCCTTGACCACAGAATCCTAAATCAGAGGAGTATGTAGGAGTATATTTTAAGATCTTGGGAAGAAAACAGTAATAATTAGTCTACTATGAAGTAATTATACATTTAAACACTTGGCAGTGTTTGTTTTCCAATATATAAAGAATGTTTTCTTCTGTGAGTAAGTGGCTCTATAGGGAAAGCCTTATGTTATTTATGTTTTCTGGATGATATGGTCTTTCCTAGTTACAGCTATTTTTATTTGATTTATGAAATATTTAAAACTTAACAAAGAAGTATGGGAAATAATATGATACCCAAGTATCCACAAAAGATGTTAACAATTTAGTATGCTTGTTTCAGATCTTTCATTCTTCCTTTCTTGTTAGTTATTTATTAATTTATTTTTGGTTGGTTTTGTTTTTACCATAGGGGATGTGCCCTCACCAGAGAGACTCTGAGAGAGGGAATTTCTAGCCACCTGCTGGTCCCCATACTTCCTTTCTTTTTAATTGTCAGAGGGTGTGTGGGTTCATGAAAGAGAGAGAGAGAGAGACAGCACCTTTAATGGCAGGTGAGTATGTTGCAATCTTTTCCCTCCATTTTCCCTTTTAGGATTATGGTTACACATGCACATGTACTCTGTGTGTCTCTCAAGCCAATTGAGCCAGAATTCAAACTATAGTCAGCCATGTGGGATCCAGCTCTCAATGCACCATGCTTAACCACTACATAATAGGGCCAGCCCAGATCTTTATTTTTAAAAATCATTATATTCTGGGACCAGCAGATGGTATAACTGTTATGTCACTGGACTTCCACATGTCCGACTGCAGCTTGAGTCCCAGATGTGGAGGTTTGAAACTCATCCCAGGTACATGTGCATGTGTACCCAAAATCCCGAGAGGAGGATGGAGGAGAAGGGATTGCGGTGTGGACCTCCTTCGTAGGTTGTGATTCCTAGCTTTCTGTCTCTCTGGTGAGCAAACACGCTCTATACAAAAATCTCTGTCTCAAGAAAAAATCATTATATTCTAATACTGCAGAGTAGGCCTTCTTAAGTTTTCATGACATTGAATAAAAGCACACAGATGTAAGGTGGTAGCTTTGTTTTCTGTTGGATTTCCTAACATTGAACAGTATTTTGCAGTTATAGCAGATTGAATAAGGTAACTAAATTTCTGAGTTAAAACATACCAAGGAAAACACAAAATATATTCTGGAGCAGGAAAATCAAGAATGACAATACAAAATGAGAAAGGGAAGGAGCTGCAGAGCGGAGGGAGCTTAGGTATCTTAGGTCTAATGATTGCTAGTGGCTCAGAGGAAATGCACCTATCAGACTATTAGAAGAAGCATGTCCTCCATTTGATCCAGCTAGTGTTCCCTTTATTTGGGAATTCCCAACAGGATGATTGGCCTTTCAGTGAACTGTGGGGCCTTTCTCAACCTCAGTCTATTCGGCTACACATTTGGGATAATGTGTACCTATTCATAGTTATTGTAAGGGATCAAGTAGAATAATACATACAAGCCCTATGAACTAGTCTATGTAGAGCTGGGATATAAACCCACAACTCTCTTATTTTAAAGCTTTAAAGAATATTTTCTAAGTGGAATATATATATATATATATATATATATATATATATATATATTTTAAAGGCAGCAGTCTGGGGCCTTTTCCTCAGTCGTATTTAGCTTTAAAGGGTATCACCACAAATGATCATGGACTCTGATCCCATGGAGGATTTCATAATAATTGAAGAAGTAATATCAGGAGTCTTCCAAAAGTTTATGGAACGTGTGTATGATTAAAGCTATGCATGGATTTAAAGATTTTTTTTAATAAAAAATAAATTTGTGGGGCTAGCTCCATGGCACAATGGTAACCTGCTGCTCAAGAGAAGCTGGATCACCCATGGTGACCGTGGTTTGAATTCTTAGCCTGGTCAGCCTGAAACATGCCAGACTTATGCACAGTGTCCAAGATCCAGTGGACTAGAGGACTGAAGGAAAAGAATCATGGTATTACCAGACTCCTTGGAAGGTGCTTCTCTCTCATACATGTGCATGCACATGGGCTATCATGAAAAGTTAAAAAAATTATAAACTCATAATTTACTTCCATTTTTCACAAACTTTTTTTTTGGTAGTCTACTGTTATTCTCACCAAAAGGCCGAAAAGGAAATGCTAATAAACCAAAACTTGTGAGAAAGATGAAAGGAAAAATGTTGAAGGCTCTTTGAATGTAATGGAAAGCATGTTTTGGGTTAAGATAGACCATATTTTGCATCTTTTCTCTCTACGGTGTGTGCATGTGCCCTCTGGCAAATTAAAAATACAAAAACAATATTGGGCTAGCTGGTAGTGTGGACACTAAAACAACTGTATCCCACATAGCCAACTGCCTAGTTCTAGTCCCAGACCTGGAGGCTAGAAAAACACACCAAGCATGTGTGTGTACATGCCCAAAATCCCAAGAAGAGAATGGAAGAGAAAGGATTTCCATCCCCTGTGGGTGATTTCACACTTTCTCTCTCTCTCTCTCTCTCTCTCTCTCTCTTTTCTGCCTTATAGCAAAAAACAAACAAACAAACAAACAAAACACACAGAGAAAGAAAGAGAGAGAGAAAGCAAGAGAGAAAGTGAGAAATCACCTTTGAGGGTGATGTCCATGTCACTGTCCTTTCTCCTCCATTCTCCTCTTGGGATTTGGGCATACACACACACACACACACACATACACACACACGGCATGTTTTTCCAGCTTCCAGGTCCGAAACTACTACCATGCAGTTGGCCATGTGGGATCCAACTATATAACACTGGCTGGCCCCCTTGTACAGTTTTTCAGCAGAATAATTCCAAAAAATTAACAAATCTCTGACACTGAAGGTTTGGAAGTTGCTGATAAATTATGCAGATGATGTAATAGTAGAGAAGGCAATTCCCCTAACACAAGAGGACTAACAGTATAAATGATTATGATAGTCAAGGCCACATTCCCAGGTAAGCCATATGGAAATGATAATAATTCAGTGAGCTAGTTATTGATTGCCTACCCTGTGAAATGTTTGATGAGTTCAGGAAGTTTTCCTACAATCTCAGTATGTATACTGACAGATAAACATAATCACTATGTTATATGTAATTAATGTGGCTAATAGTGATAATAATAATAAAGGCAGTAATGACAATAATGATGACTTAGCAGACATAGTGCTTACCATTTGAAAGGCACTCCACTCTGCTATATTTAGCACATGAAGTCTCACAACTCCATGAAGTGGGTACTTTTATTATCTTACTTCTAATACACACTTCGAATATGAAAACATTGAAGTTCAGAGATCTCAGTGAGTGACTTGCTCAAGGTCACACAGCTTGATAGTGTCTCCTGTTCATATAGTTGTGAATCCTGTTGTGTTCCAAGTGTTTTGCATTTCAGTCTTGCACAGAACCAAATTAAAGGAGATGAGGCTCTATTTAGTAACTTGCCTAAGTCATACACTGAAAGATGGCAAAGCTGGAACTCTAATTCAGATGGGTCAAATTCTAAAGCCTGTGTTATTTCCATGATACCACACTACTCTTTTGACTATTCCTGGAAATCAAACAAAATCGAAATGAAACAATAGCCAAACAACCAACCAACTAACAAAAAAAAAAAAAAAAAAAAAAAAAGGGACCAGCAGTTGGTATAATGGCTATGACGCTGGACTCCCAAGTAGTTGAACATGGTTCGAGTCCCAGGCCCTGTGGCTTAAACTCACGCCAGGTGCGTATGCATACCTGCCCAAGATCCCAAGAGGAGAGTGGAGGAGAAAGGATTGTGGCATGGTCATCCCCCCTGGGGGGGTGATTTCTTGCTTTCTGTCTCTCCATCTCTCTCTGTTTTTCCAGCAAGCACGCGTGCCCTATAGCAAAAACCTCTCCAAAAAAAAAAAAAAAAAAAAAAAAAAAAAAAAAAAAAAAGATAGAAATGAACTCCTCCCCTTCTCTTTCATATCCACTGGTAAAGTTTTTATACTCTGAAGATGAA
Organism: Tupaia tana; assembly: GCA_026018925.1. Classification (NCBI taxonomy): domain Eukaryota; kingdom Metazoa; phylum Chordata; class Mammalia; order Scandentia; family Tupaiidae; genus Tupaia; species Tupaia tana. The sequence continues at coordinate 22,434,004 of JAKSZU010000023.1, forward strand.
GGTACATAAAGAAGCTAAACAATTTTACAGTATGTGGTTAAGAATGACCTTAAATCTTACCTTAACATTTGTAGATGAGATTTTGGGAAAAGAAAATTTACTCAAAGCTCAGATAAATTATGTGATTTCCACAAACACTATTCCTGACCAAGGAAATTGTTCTCTTTGAAGGCTAAGGAAGCTATTTCAATACCTAAAGAAAATTCATTTATAAATAAATCCTAAAACTGTAAAGCGCATTGGAGGACAAAGCACGGACTTAAAAAATGATCAAAAGCTCCTTTGAGAGATAAAAAGGTTAGAACACAAACAAGAGATGAAGTTAATGATTCTAAAATGAAATTAACTGGTAAATTAGAGTTGATATTGTGAGAACTAGCAGGTAGAAAACAAAATTGTAAGAGAGATTTCAGACTGCCAAAATGTTAAAACAGAAAGGAATTGGAGAAAGGAGGGAAAGTAAGCCAAGTGCTCAAATGATTATTCTCATTAGAATGAAGTTCAAAGTTTTCTTGGTTAATAATAGGAATGAATAATAGAAGTAATGAAAACAGTTGTATTAAAATTAATGTTAAAAATGTTAGAAAAATTGTGAGATTGAGCCAAATAGCAAGACTCATTATCCCTCTTAAAAGGAGTTCAAAGTGAATGGTAGAAGTAGTGAAAACAGTTGTGGTCGTATTAAAATATATTGATGTCAAAAAATGTTAGAAAAAGTGTTTAATTAATTATGGCTATTTTCTGACTTCATTTAAAAATAAAGAAAAGAAGATGGGAAACATTGGTTCCCACTAGTTTTTAACTCTTTTTTTTTTTTTTTGGAGAAGTTTTTTTTTTTTTTTTGCTATCGGGTGTGTGTGCTCACCAGAAAGACAGAGAGACAGAGAGACAGAGAGCGAGAAATCACCCCCCAGGGGGGATGGCCACACCGCAGTCTCTTCTCCTCCATTCTCCTCTCGGGATCTTGGGCACGCACGCACACGCACCCGGCGTGAGTTTTAAGCCACCGGGTCCGGGACTTGAACTGTGGTCGACTACATGGGAGTCCAGCGACATAGCCATTATGCTAACTGCTGGCTCCTTTTTTATTAACTCTTTTTTTTTGGAGATTTTTTCGTGCGCTTACCAGAAAGACAGTGAGAGACAGAGAGACAGAATTTTCCCACTAGTTTTTGTTCTTTCTTTCTCACATAGGCCCAGGCACACTCTATCCCTATTTAACTCTCTCTTTTTTTAAATTGCCAGATGGTGCATGCACTTGCCAGAGAGAGAGAGTGAGTGGCAGAGGGGAAAAGAGGGAGACAGCATCCCCTGATGGGGCATGATCATAACTTAATCGTTTTTTCCTTCATTTCACCACCTTGTCAGGATTTTGGTCGTGTTCACACATCCTCTCTGCCTCCCCTGACCCCCATGTGTTTTTCTTTTCTTTTTTCTTTTTTTTTTTGAAAAAGAGGTTTTTGCATTGGGATTGAGGTGGAGATAGAGACAGTGAGAGGGAAAGTGAGAAATTGCCCCCAGAGGGGGTGGCCACACTGCAATCCCTTCTCCCAGGACTTTGGGCACGCACACACACGACCAGCGTAAGCCACCATGTCTGGGACTCGAACTGTGGCCTGCCATATGGGAGTCCAGCAGCATAACCGCTACACCATCTGCTGGCCTCCCATATGTTTTTCAAGCCACCTGGGCCAGGATTTAAACCAAAGTTGGCTATGTGGGATCCAGATCCCCTAATCACTAGGTTACAGTACTGGTCTAATCCCTATTTATATCTTGGACTCAGAATTTATGAAGGGAGATGAACTCATTTAATTGGTAAGAAAATTACTTGGCTTAAACTCAGAAACTTTATTAAAACCAAAGCTTAATGAATTTGCTCTCTTTTTTTTGAAGAGAGATTTTTGCTATAGGGTGAGTACGCTTGCCAGAGAGACAGAGAGACATAGAAAAAGAGAAGGTGAGAAATCACCTCCTGGGGAGATGGCCATGCTGCATTCTCTTTTCTATTCTCTGGGGATTTTGGGCATGTATACACACATGCCTGGCATTAGTTTCAAGCCTCTGGGTCTGAGACTTGAACTGTGGTCAGCCACGTGGGAGTCTAGCACCTTAACCTCTATGCCATCTGCGGGTCCCAATGAATTTCATCTTAATGTATTTCATGCACAAAAGTAAAAGTTTCCACAGTATTATTTTCCTGAATTGAATTATTAATCTTATTCAGGAAGAATATAGGCTTTTATATGAGGGTGCTTCAAAAAGTTTGTGGAAAAATGTAATTAAAGTTTATTTTGGTATAATTTTTTTTGCAGTTCATGCATAGTTTTTTTATAATGTTCATTTCCCATGAAAATTCTGAAGACTTCTTAGATAAGCTTCTGAATATGTAACCAGATAGTTTTTGTGTGCTTATAATAAGGACTTCTATCTAAAATTATGATTCTAAAAATGTAATTTATTCCTAGAATCTTAAAATACCTGTTGATATCATGGTTATTAGATGGAATCTATTGTTTCTATCATTCTTCTTTTTTTTAAATATAATTACTTATTTTATTTATTCATTCATTTATTTTAATTTGACCAGAGAGAGACAGAGAGAGAGAAAGATTGAGAAAGCAAGCTGCCAGGTCTGGGACTCAAACCGTGGTCAGCCGTGTGGGAGTGTCCAGCACCTTAACCACCACACCACCTGCTGGTCCCCAATCATTCTTCTTTTTTTTGTTTTTAGTGAGATTTTTGCTATAGGGCATGTACACTCTCCAGAGAGAAAGAGCGAGACAGAAAGTGAGAAATCACCCTACAGGGAGGATGGCCATTCTACAATCCTTTCTCCTCCATTCTCCTCTCAGCATCTTGGGCACAAGATCTGGCATGAGTTTTAAGCAGCTGGGTCTGGGACTTAAACCATGGTCAACTACGTGGGAGTCCAGTGAAGTAACCATTATGCAATCTGCTGGTCCCACACTCATTATTCTTGTGATTTATAGAAAAATGCCCATTTGGGTTTTCCAAAGTGTTTATTCAGTGCAATGAATGTGGCTGAACACCTCTGACTCCTGACAGTCAGTTCCTCAGTCATGTCATTAAGGGTTTCCACACAAACTTGCTCCATTTCCCTCCCACCTATTTAATCAAGGCTTTGTACCTTTCCACAGTCACTTTTCTTTTCTCTTAACACGGAATCTAAATGGTTAAAAGTGAGTAGAAAAATATGGTCCACTGTCATTCTGAATCTGAGTTTAGATAGCCACTGGACCTCTGTAGTCCCATGGTATAATGATATGTCTGTGTTTCTCTGAGCAAAACTGACCTAACAGTAAAATTTCATGTTCCCATGTGTTGAGTGAGTAGAGGATTTATTATCCCTTTTTGAGGTGATTTTTTTCCTCTCTCTCTGTTTCTCTTTGGCATGCACACACACTCCATAACAAAGACAAAAACACAAAAACCAAGCAAGCAAACAAAACAAAATGCGCAAGGAAACTGGTATGGGCAGGATATTTTTAGGTGGGCCCCAAAGTGCATGCTAGAAGGACCTTTCTGCTTGGACTGGCAGTGCGATGAGAGTTACTAGGATTATTGAGAAAGGGGGTACAAATTCTACTTCCCACATCCACAGAACATGTCTATCTGCTCAGGACCAGAAGACTAGCACACTAGAATGACCCTAATAATAGCAATCATGGAAAGGTGATGCTCTTCTAATTGTATGCTATGGCCTGTACATGTTAGGGAAATGAGAGTGGGATGGGAATGAAAGCATTTGAGAGTTTCATCAGAAGAAATGGTAAGTGATCCCAGCCTTGTGTATTTATACCACCAACATTAGAAAGGAGACATCGGGGCTGGCAGGTGCGTGGTGGTTAAGGTGCTGGACATGTGGGAATATGGCCAACTGTGGTTTGAGTCCCAGACTTGGTGGCTTGCTTTCTCACTTACCCTCTCTCTCTCTGGTCAAGTTAAAAAATAATAGTAGTAATAAATATAATTAAATAAATGATGTTGTTTTTAAAAAGAAAGACATGAATGAAATCCTGTAATCAGACCCAACTGGAGGTGTGGGTTGTGTCATGGAAACTAACTCTTTAGATACAAAGAGTTTGAATATGAGGTAATAGGCTCTTGAAAGCTGGGGAATCACAGTGAAGGATTTTGTGAGTATTTGCTCTTCAAATTAAACAGACCAGATACCCAGTGAAAATGCCCAGGTTAATATGGAATGGAACTTGGTCGTGGTGAGTACAGGATTAGGGATAGAAATTGAAAGGAGATTCCTGAAGCTAAGACAAAAATGGAACTTGTTAAGGGGTAATGGCTGAACTGTAGAGTATGGGGGTAGAAATTTACAGAAAGTGATAGGGAATGAGTTTAGGAAGAAGCAGAAAACAGCAAGGGTTTATAGCAAGGAGAAGACAGGAGAGGATGAAAGTCTAGGGGAAAGGAGAATCTCAGAAAACAGGGAGTGATCACCCTGGTCTAATGGTAGGTGCCCACGAGATTAAGAACTACAGAAAAACATCTTTAATCAAAAGGAAGTAACTGGAGGACTTCAAGAACGTGCTTTTTATTTTTATTTTTTAAACCAGACTTTGGAAGTCAGGAGAAGGAAAAACAAAACTGCAGAGAGAAAGGCATAGCCTGCTCAATTAAGACTTTGCAGTAAACAGAAGAGAAATAATATAAAAGCTTTCAGGTTCAGTAACATTGTGTAGCATTTTTCAATTGATCTCACATATTTAGACTCTTTGGGCACATAAACTTCATGGAAAAATAAAACCCTAAATACGTTTTTGGAAGACTTTTGGAATATCAACAGGCTGGGACACATCCTTGTCCTGCTTTTAAAAAACTTCTCTTTTTCTTTTTTTTTAATTGGCAGATGGTGACTGCATTTGCCAGTGAGGACAGAAAGACAAAAAGAGGGGGAGGCAGAAAGCATTCCCAACAGGGCATGATCATGCTGCAATCCCTTCTCCTCTATTTCTCCATCCTATTGGGATTCTGGGCACACATGCACACACACCTGGCATATTTTTAATCCTTCAGGGCTGGGATTCGAACTATGTTTGGCCATGTGGGATCCAACTCCCTTAACCATGAGGGAAATTAAAGCTTCTCTTTCTTTTCTTCCTGAGCAGCATAGTTGCACTGCCAACATGCTATAGATCCTCATGGAGAGGCCTGATAGCCAGAGCAATTCATGCATCAACTGAAGGTGATGACAGGCAGTGTGATAAGTTGGAATTAGTCATGGAAAGTGCCAGTAAATGCATTTGTTATGGGTTTTTGGTTGTTAGATGTTGCTTTTTTTGTATTGGGGCATCACCATAGCAACAGTGGCTTTTTAGCAAGCGTTGACGATGCCTTATGTTTTGAGTGCTGTTAATATCTGTGTATATTATTCTAAGTTCTATATGACAGCGGTTTTTATTTTTCCTTTATAAATAGTTTACTTGTAGGAGAAAAAATGTTTTTGGGTATCTTTCAAATTCATTTTCTTTCTGGATTCAAGAGTTTAAAAGCATAAATATTTTATCCTTTTGACATCTGATTTATTTAAATAGTGTTACTCCTTGCCTAAACATTTTTCTGATTCCTTGTTTCCTTTATTTGGCTTGCCTGTTTTAATTTCTTGCTCTAGCATCTGAATTCCTATTCTAAATATTCTAAAATGGCACATTAAGGTAATTAAGGAATTCAGTAAAACCTAATACTCTGAGGTGTGTGTTTGTCATTTACCTGTTCTAAGCTTGAGATAATTTTAGTGTCTTTGTAAACAAGTTCCCATTACATCTGCTTTGTGAAGTAAATTTTTTTTTAGAGATTTTTTTTTTGCTATAGAGCACATATACTCACTGGAGAGACAGAGAGAAAGTAAGAAATCTCCCCTCCCCCCCTCCCCACCCCAGAGGAGATGGCCATGCCACAGTCCCTTTTCCTGCATTCTGCTCTTGGGATTTTGGGCACACACACACACAAGTACCCAACATGAGTTTTGTCACCAGGTAAGGGACTCAAACCACAGTTGACCACGTAGGAGTCCAGCTCCCCAACCACCATGCCACCTGCTGGCCCCATGAAAGAGACTTTTAAAAAAACCACAGATATGGCTTATTTATTTTTACTTTTTATTTTATTTGCTGTAATAATATGTAACAGAAAAGTATTCAAGAAATATGTCTTGGAATTAGAAGAGTTAAAGTAAGCCAATTTTTGGCAGTGGAATTTTGGAGCTCTATTATACCTTGGCTATAGTGAAATAAATTTAAGCTAAGACTGTGAAATGAAAGATAGAAAATGAAAAAAAATAATTTCCCTTGTGGAGACAGAACTAAAACTTCAGTTTCCTTTGTTGGCAAATGGTTTATGAAAGTAACCCATAAATCAACCATGTGGATGAAATTGGGCAAGTTAAGTAAGAATTGAGAGGTTAACAGAAAAACCACCAACCCCAACGGCCTGAAAGTGGTTTTTGTCTTGTTTTTTATTTTTTATTTTTTTCTGGACCAAATAGTCTGGCTCTGTATATCATATTGTTAAAATGGTGACTTATTATATTTCATATTTTATAGTCAAATGATAAATCATTAATGTAAAACTGTAGTTCCAAATTCATATCTACTCTTATGAAACCAGTGCTCATATTACTAACATTTTATATCTGATTTTCTATGGTTTAATATTTTTGATAAACAAAAATTGAATATTTTATTGTGCACAACATGATATTTCAAAATATATGTCTATATACATTGTGGAATGGCTCAATTAAGTCAATTAACATACTTATCAAATATTTTTTTTTTGGTGGTAAAAACGCACTTAAAATGTACTCTCATTTTTAAAGAATACAATACAGAAATTTCTTACAGAAGTAAGCTACTTAGACATTAAAGTTAAATTGAAGATACTTTAAAAATTATCCTAGGAGGTTACGGGCTAAAAATGTGTGTATAAATGTATGTGTTTGCTTGAATGTGTGTCTGTATGTTGGGTTGTGGTTGTAAGGATGTGTGTACAGCTTTGTAAGAATATTTTGGCTTGACTAGTGAGGAACTGTTCTTCTAGAATTAAGCAGAGGACAGCAGTCTGATTCACATGTCTAGAATCATGATCTAAATTTCTGCTGTTTGATACCCTTGACTTGACTTCTCTAGCAGCCCTAATTGTTCTGGGTTTTATGTGTGCTTTTGAATGGTCAAGCCTGCTGTGAACCAAGGCCATGTCATTACAGCTGTGACTGTCCAGGTACCATCTAGATATGCTGAAGATTGTGACACCATTCTGTACCAGTTGTATAAAAATGCAAGGAAGAAGAAGGGATGTTTTTTATAAAAGGAAACATCTACTTCTCTGGAGCAATCCACGTGGGGCGCCAATCTGCCGGGGGCCCAGCCTCGGCGGGGGTGGGTTGACTCGTCGGAGGCGGTGCAGGAAAAGAAGACTAAGGCCTCAGTGCCATTTTTGTGTACATCCTCAGTCGGACACCCCCCAGAGATTGCTCTCTGAAGAGTGACAACTGCCAGGAATTATCGTGCCTTTATATTGAAAATGTGACACATGCAAGTAAATGGGTGAGGGGCTACGTGTTTTAATTATCAGTTCAATAGGGATCATAGGTTCCATTCAGGGTTGGATTAAGGGTAGGTCTATTGCGGTTCCACAATTGTTCGTTTGATGTAGGCGGGTCTTCATGGAATGCAGTTTTGGGAAGCAGCTCCAGCAAGCAGAGATAATTATCAGCTGATGTGGCAGCAGCCATCTTGTAATTACTGAGCAGCACGATGCTGAGAAAAGAAAATCTCAAGTATAGATATTAGTTCTTATGGATCTCAATAAAGAATGATACTTATATAGTTTTATAGGGATCTAAAGCTTAATTTTAAGGAATCCTAATATATTTATCTATTTTACTTGGTGAGGGCGGGGGGTGTCCTGGGCCAGTTTTGGCCTAATCTTATTTTATGTAAAGAAAAGATTATCTTTAAGCTTATGTTAAATGTATCTTGAAGGGCCTTCCAAAGGTCAAGATTATTTCTGCCTAGTTAGGACTTCAGCACACCCTCTATTGTGACCACAGAGATAAAGCATTGTAATTGACAGTAGGTGATCAGGGCCGCGGGGAGTGGTCGGGGGATTTTTGGGAAATCTTATCACATACTCAAGAGAGCTATATGATTCTTTTATAGTAGTATACCAGGGAGTCAGGGGGGTCGCTTCCCAACAAGGCTACCACATTTTCTGGAGCATATAGCAAGCGACCTTGCCAACATGCTAAATTGACGCAAGCTTTGTTCCTAGGTCGGGGGGGGGGGGGGGGGGGGCGTACAGCAGCAGCCTTGCCAACATGCTGAACCAACCAAAGCTATGCTCAAAGGTCAAAGGCTCAAAACAGATCCTGGGGCCCCACCAGGTTGGACTCCTCCAAGTAAGGAAGTTAGTTGAAGTTCATCTCAATGTAGAATTATCTGCAAAGCTTTCTCATCCACTTATTAAGAATGCTAACCAACTACATATAAAGTCTGTGCTTATATCTCTCTAGAAGGAGGAAACCTATTACCTCTCAAAATAGCCTTTGGATAGGGTTTTTTTTTTTTTTTTTTTTTTTTAGGAGAGAATTTTGCTATAGGATGTGTGCACTCACTGGAGAGACAGAAAGAGATAGAGAGACAGAAAGTGAGAAATCACTCCTCAGGGGGGGATGGCCATGCCATAGACCCTTTTCCATTCTTCTCTTAGGATTTTGGGCATTCATGCACATGTACCTGGCGTGAGGTTGAAGCCACCGAATCTGGGACTTGAACTGTAGTCGGCCCTGTGGGAGTCCATTGACATAACCGTTATGCTATCTGTTGGTCTCAACCTTTGGATAGTTTTGATCATTAGACAATTTTTCCATCAGTTGAGCCAAGTTGATATTCTCTTGCTTCATTTTTCATTTGTTTTAATTTTTCTTCAGAGACCAAAAGAGAAAATTTGTCTCTTGTTTTACATGACAGCTCCTCTGATATTTGTGTTTAAAATACCAAATATATATATTTTTTATTAATTCATTTATTGTTTTAATTTGATCAGACACACACACACACACACACACACACACACATATACAGAGAGAGAGAGAGAGAGAAAGTAAGAAAGCAAGCGACAAGGTCCAGGACTTGAACTATGGTTGACCATGTGGGAGTGTCCAGGCCCTTAACAACCACACCATCTGCTGAGCCCCTAAAATAGCAAATATTAATTCATTGACTATACTGATCTCCAGGAGAATTACCTGTGATTCCCACACAGAAAGAATTACTAATGCAGTCTAAGATTGCACTTGCTTTTTGGTGATTTTTCACTCCTATAAATCTCATATTAATCCCAGTTTCATTGTTAATGACAAGGACCGTGTCACATTTATCTCTGTATTTTGCTTGTCATAGAGCTTGGCACTTATTCTGTCTTTAAACTCTCCCTTTTATTATTATGTTCTATGTGGACTTACCGAGCATATCTTCTGCATCTTCATAATTATTTAAACCAATGGACCAATTAAATCAGAGACTCTGGGGGTGGGGAGTACAGGCATTTTTTTAAAAAGCTCCCCAGGTGATTCTAATGGGCAACAAGTAATAATCAGTGATCTAAGTTAGTAGTAAAAACACTGAGCACAACACAGTTAAGGACATAGCCATGTGCCTTATCACTGGAGACCTTCCCCACAGGTTGTTGTTGGGCCATTAGTCATGTCTTGTTTACTTACCTATTCTAAGTTTCTACAATGAAGTGTCCTTGCCGCCAAACCAATTTTTGTTTAATTATGTTGTATTATTCCTCTCTGTCTTAATAAGGAGAAAAGTTTTTTTTTTAAAAAATAACTTTATTAAAGTCATGATTTAAATGACTTTTGTATGAAGGCAGAAAGATGGAATGAATCATTGAACTTTGAAGATTCCTTCTTTAGTCATATTTCCATGATTCTTGCAAACCACCTAGTCCTATAATCGATGTTTCAAATGTCTTTTAGACCAAATACCACAAAAATGCCATTGTCCTAAGCAAAAGATTTTTGAGGTTAGAAGCACAAATGGATTCAACTATCTTTACAATGTTTTTCAGAAAAAAGCATTTTTTCAGCCTTTTCTAGGTGAGAAAATAAGTTAATGGAATATTTGATTTTTTTCTTTCTTCCTTGTGCTTATATGACAAAATTAATAAACCGCATGTTATGTTAAATAATGTGAAAAACCTATATTTGTGCTAATTCCTGTATTTTTTTTTTTTTGCAAAGGTACTTCTCAAGGTTATGTACAGAAATTATTGGGTTGTGTTGTGAATTATGAACAATTATATAGTGGCTCATGTTTTTCTTATAAATGGAATTGTCTTCCCCCTACATATTATTTTATACTTTTTAAATTGAGTTTATCAACCATGTATTGAGTAATTATTAAATGTTTACCACTTTGTTAAATGCTCCAGAGACTTAAAAATGTATGAGATAAGGTCTTATTCCTTTAGGAGTTTGCCATCACCCTGGGATTTTGAGATTATTTCATATGCATAAATGTAATAATAGTATAAGGCATTATAAAGTAAGTATGAAAATGAGTGATGTTAGACTTATAATTGACATTTATACGCCATCCAGAAAAGGAAGACAAATTTCTAGGAAAAGATAAATGCATTTCTTTAAAAAAAGTCATTCATATTGGTAAGAAATGTCTTTTTAAAATAATGAAAAAAATGATAACATGCTTGATTTCATTTATATATTGTAAAAATGGTTTGACTTGATTTGAAAACCTACCATTTTGCACTTTACTTAGAATTCCTGTCTTGATTTTTGAGGATCCATTTGGCTATTAAACAAGACAAGTGCTAGTCATTTTAAACCAAAACCTACTGAAAAAAATGATGAGTTTATTTGAAAGTATGTCTGGGATATATTGAAATTGAATGCTTTGAACGTGATAGGCAGACAAATTCTTTTTGCTAAATTCAAATGCAAATTACATATGCTTATTAAAACTCAATACTAAAAATATTTTAACATTAGGAATAGTTCTGAATTTATATTTTATCAAAAAATGGTTACAAATAAAAGATAGTCGATATGCCATTCTCTATTCAAATGATGCTTGTGCATTTTGGCCATACACATATTTAAAAAAATATTTGTTTAATTTTATTTGTTCTTATGATTTAATTTGCATGTGCACTCACCAGAGAGAGACAGAGAGAGAAAGTAAGAAAGCAAGTTGCCAGATCTGGGACTCAAACAGCGGTCAGCCATTTGGGAGTCCAGTGTCTTAACCATCACACCACTGGCTGGTCCCCATGCACATATTTTTTTTTAAAAAACGATTCCTTCTGTCTCCTATTCCTCCCCAGCCTGCTGTGCTCCCACTTGCCTTCACACATGTATGAGATTTCCTCCATGATTCCTTTGCTCTAAAACTTCAAGCTTGATCTGATTTTTTTTTTTTTATTTGCCACAGCTAAAATAGAAATTGTGTGGGGGGGGGAAAAGACAAAACAAAACAAAACTCTGATGTCTAAGTGTGTTTTCTTTTTTTCAATATTTTCTTAAGGAACTGAAAGCTAAGTCCTAAAAAAAAATGTGGCCAAACCTGGTTGTGCAGTTGGTAGCAAACTGAATTGCAGTGCTGGAAGCCACAATGCTGACCAAGAGTTTGATCACCAGGTTGGCCTGAAAACACTCCAGGCACTTGTGCATATGCCCAAGATCCTGATGAGCTGGAGGACTACAGAAGCACTTGGTTGAGATGCTTCTGTCACTCTTCCTTTCTAGTGCACATGCACGTTCTATCATGAATAAAAATAAACTAAAATAAAAAGAAGAAATCTGGAAAAATATTTTCAGCTGAGCCAAAAGGGCACTTTTATTGATAGCCTACATTCTAGATTTCACCCTTTTCATCTATAACATTGTTTCAGCTCCATGATCTACTGGGGAAATCAAGAACCTCTTAAGATTTGTAACCTAGGGTGCAAAAACGGACTCTCTTGGACTTGTACTAAGTTAATTATATAGGTAGGCTTTTAAAAAAAGATGACATGAAACTTACCCTATATCACAGAATTTGCCCCGATCAAAACTATTCAAGGTTAATGTCTTGCTTCTTGGAATATGGTCCACAGACTTCAGACCAGTGTCAGTGATTTTATCTGGAGCCTGTTAGAAAAGCAGGAACTCAGGCCCCACCATAAAGGACAGATACAGTTTTTCTTTTTAACAAAGCCTCTAAATGATTAATATACAAGGGGGATCTTCAAAAAGCTCATGGAAAATGTGTATTATGAAACAGCTATGCATGGCTTTAAAAATTACTTTTGTACCAAAATAAACTTTTCTTTAATTCTATTTTCCAGAACTTTCTGAAGTCCCTTTGTATACATTTGTTTCAGAAGCAGGTGGGTCATGGGGGCCGCCAAGATGGTACGCTCAGACTGGAGGCTGGGTCTGACCCAAGGGCTGCAGGTGTGCTGGTGGGAACTGGAGAAACACACAGGGACAAAACGACAACACACACACACACACACACACAGTCAGCCCAGCCCTTCTCTTGGAGATGTAAAACTCGGAAGACCAATGCTTATTGAAATTATGGAGAAAAAATTGGAGTATCTTGGAAAAGAGAAAGTCTTAAATATACATGAAACAGTATTTGGAACAACAGCTAGTTTCTCTGGAATAATGGCAAACTTCATTTTCTGACACTGCTTCAAGGTTAAACATGATGATTTGAAGACACATGTATTATTGACCACACTTCCATTTTCATCTCCTATAGTTACTGACAAGCTCTTTATGACTGATGCTTTGTATTCAGGTAATATAAGCAAGGCAGATTGTGTTCTGCGAAGCTCACTGATTGGCATCATTTGTGGTTGATTATATCCCTGTGCTTTGGCTTTTTCTAAAAATGGGCATCTGGCATTCAAGTGTCATACTGTTCCACTGCCACCAAAAGGAAGGGTTTTACTCCATTGTCTACTGCTTTGTCACACAGAGATGAAGGCAATGGTGATTCCTCTCATCTTTCAGACAATGTTTGGAATACTTAATGGTCTACAGCATTATGAAAGATTTGAGGGGTCACTTGAGAAAACTGTGCATGAAGATTAACCAAAGAATCAGTGGATGGCAACTTAGCAGAATAGATTTTTTTTTTTTTTTTTTTTTTATAATGAGAACTCAGGCATTGCTGAGAGAGTTAAAAGTAACTCTGGAGAGATCATTGATTTCTATCCCTTTTGCCTGGAATATAGCAAGTAATAAATATTTAGTAATTCAGTGAATAGAAATGTAAAAAAAAATAAAGAAGCACTGGACTGATCTTTTATTCTTTAGTTAGGAGTACCCTGTAGACTTTGGCAAAAGTAAGAGATGGGGAGGGAAAAAGTATGTTTTTAAATATTATACATGTATTATTTCATTTGATCTTTGCAATAACTCTGCCTGGTAGATACCACCATGCAAATTTTATAGATGAGGAAATTAAAGGTTAGGGGGATTAAGAGACTTTTCCAAGGTCAAGGTCACATTTTTGGTAAAATATGGAGTCCCCATTCAGTCAGGATTGTAAACCTTAGTTTATCTCCTGGGACAATTGACTGTTACTCAAGTACTTTTTTACTGAGTTACTGCTTTGTGGTGAATATGACTTAGATTTTTTTTGGGGGGTGGGGTGGGCTGGGAGAATGCCTTGAAGCTTTCCTGAAACAAAGTTTGTAAGGAGAGTCTGTCTTCTTAATCTATGCATCTCAAATTTGTTTGTAGTTGTCTTGTTACATTTGTAACTCCCTTCTTTACGGTGTGACTCTCCTCTCCTTTTTAGTGGGAGCTTTCCTATAGGTCTGGAATCAGAGACTTTCTAAGGAACTTGAGAGGTGGGTTCTGGGGTCCATGGCTTTGGCTTGGTCTATATACATGCTTTTAGCCTTTCTGTGTTTCACCTTGCTTAGTAAGGGCATAGCCAAATCATTTGACTAGAAATGGCTATTGTGGGAAGAAAGTATTTAAAATGGGCTTGACATCTTTCGTAGTTATGAGTATAAAACCATTTGGGGAAAACGGTTTCTTTTCTTTTTTTTTTTTTTGAGAGGTTTTTGCTATAGGGCGTGTGCGCTCGCCAGAAAGACAGAGAGAGACAGAGAGGCAGAAAGTGAGAAATCACCCCCCAGGGGGGATGGCCACACCGCAATCCCTTCTCCATTTTCCTCTCAGGATCTTGGACACGCACGCACACATGCCCGGTGTGAGTTTAAGCCACCGGGTCCGGGACTCGAACCATGGTCGATTACATGGGAGTCCAGCGACATAGCCATTACACTAACTGCTGGTCCCTGGGGAAAATGGTTTCTAAAAAAGGCTTCAGGTCATAGACCCATAGCTCTTGTCTTATTTATAGCACTGCTGGTGATCTTCAGAAGGTTGGACACAGAACCCAGTCTTTTTTTCTGTGAAATGCCTTTTGATTCTCTTTTTCACAAACCCAACAACCTGTCTGACTTCTTCCTCCTGAAAACTGACCCACATGTCTAGAGTCTAGATGAAGTTTGTTTTCCACCCCTATCCCACATATAGTGAATTAGGAGGAAAAACATACAAGAAGATTATGAAGAAAGTGTGATGAGATGGTGGAGATGGTTTGGAAACTGGGACCAGGAGCCCCATTCATTCATTCCTTTATTCAGAAAATAGACGGAAGGATCTGGTCCACTTTGTCTCAAAGTAGCTTTGTGCACATTGTTATTTTTAGTTGGTCTCCCTAGTGATGCTCTGGTGGATCATTACTAAATAAATAAATCCTCACTGTTACTTGTCCTGGAGCCTGGTACTTAGAACTGATCCTGTGAGAAACAGCTTGGTTGCAGATCAGTTCAGGGATTTAGAGCATCTGTCCTGGTGAGCATTGGTTGGAGATCCATATTTGAAACCACTGTGCATTTTCTCTGTTCACTTCATAGCAGCTCTTGCTCCACTTAGCACTCACTTGGGCTTCTTATCAAATCTCTGGCAGACTTCCACAGAAGACAGATGCCTTTTTTATATATGTCACTAGGGAGCCACATTGTCCCCAAAACAGATTTAGGGTAGCCTAATCTCCAAATTTGATAAAATTCATCAAATCCTTTGTGTATGAACACAAAAAATGATCAAATGAAATGATACACATATAATATTTAGAAAGATACTTTCCCCCTCCCTGTCTCTTAATTTATTTGTCAATGATTATTATTGTTTTATTTTAATGATAGAAGATACTTTTAAAGCTGCTTTCTCCCTGGTTCCTTCTACCCCCTGCAGGGAATTTTTCTTCCCTATTTCCCAGCCAGTCCTTTATTTTCACCCTCTCAGCATCTCTACTCTCAAACAAAAACCGCTCAACCAACAAAAAACACAAAGCCAGGTGTTGCAGATATATCTGAAATCAGCCCGGCCCTGGCTCAGAGGGGCGAGGGACTAGGAAGGGCTAGGACCGCCAAGTGAGTGGGTCAGGGATCCCTATTACTCCAGTGCCCTGCAGGGGTGGGCCATCAGAACTGCCTGCACTTCTCATCAGATCCCCAGGGGTTGAGGAGAAAATTGCATAGCTACCCAGGAGGTGGTGTTATTTATGTAGAACCCTAGTGCAAGAGAGAGAGTCTTAGGAAGAATTAGACTATTTGTAGTGTATTATAGTAACACTTCGGCCCTTTGGGAAATTCTTTATGGGAGCCTTTCCTCATTAACTGGACTTTTCCATTGTGCCTTTGCTTTCATAAATGCTTAAGTCCTGCTTGAAAGTTGGCCTCGTTCCCAGACTGCACAGCAGTGTGAACATGGTCTAACTTTTAGTCCTAATAAACAAAGCAGTTCATATGCACTAAGGTGTGCAAAGATTCCCTTGTAAGTCAGGAAATGGACATGAGTAAGCCAGCCCTGACATGAACTCCAGAAAATGCCTACTCTGCTCATGTAAGGTCTTTAGAGCCCAGGCTAACATGGGCCAGGGGGCCAAAGCCTAGGACCCACTTTCCCAGTAGATGCTGGATCTGCAAGGAGGAGGAGGAGGCTTAGGTGAGTTCTAGCAAAGTATAAATAGGAGGCAAACAAATTTCTAGAGATGTCTGTCCCATAAAAGTCCTACTGAAATACAACCTTTGCTTTGTTTCCTTTTTTGTGTGTCTTTTTCATCTCTTTGGAAAATATGGCTACAAGGTCTCTCACACTTCCTTTTTCTTTCTCTCTCTAGATATTTTCAGTTCTTTTTCAGATCTCATAAAAAAAAGTTAGCATTTTGTTTGGAACCGTCTAGGTTATATGTGTCTAAACACCCTGGAGGACAAAAAATTTTAATATGATTAAATTAATCTCAGAGGGAAATTTAATTTATTCCCCTGGTAAGTGTCCAAAATTAGTTCTTTGCAGACAAATTACCATTCATAGGCCATTTACTAGCTCTAGAAAAGTCTTTAAAATGCTGGGATATTAAACCAAGTCCTGAGGGTGTAAAAAAGCACAAGGGCTGTGCCACACAAGGCAGACTTGGTTTGGGGACAAAGAGAGGCCTGAACACTCCCCTGGGCACTGTCTGTTTCTGAGGTCTAGATTGGAAATGAGCTCCCTAGACAAGCCGGGCCATGCTCTCGCTCCTTAGATTGAAAAGACTGAAGTGAAGTGACTGCTCTAACTGATTGAATTAATGTGAGGACTGCACTATTTCAGTTTAGAAAGATTTTGTTCCTCACCAGTGTGAAGGATGACCTGTGAGGGTCAGAGGGTCCATTAATCAAGAGGCCGTTTAGGGGCTCCTTGTCTCTTACTCATTCCCCAGGAAACACATACCATTTGGAAGAACACAGAACATCGTTTTTATAGGCAACCCTGGCAGCTGTTGTAAACCTGTTTCCTCATCTATGAAATGGTGCTGAAATAATAACAGCTGCTTGGATATTTTTAGGACTTTGGAGATGGTATAGGTATAGTGCTCAGCATAGTTCTTAGCATATGTAAAGGAGACTTTGCATATGAAAGTAAATCTGGAGGGCCAGCAGGTGGTGTGGTGGTTAAGGTGTTAGACTCCCACATGGCTAACTGCAGTTCGCGTCCCAGACCCAGAGGCTTGAAACTCATGCCAGGTGCATGTGCATGTGCATGTGTGCCCCAAATCCTGAGAGAATAATGGAGAAGAAGGGATTCTGGCATGCCTATCCTCCGTGGGAATGATTTCTCACTTTTTTTTTTCTCTCTCTGATGAGAGCATATACTCTATAGCAAAAACTTAAAAAAAAAAATCTGTATGAGTGTGTTTATACACATATACATAGATTGTCTTTACTATAGATAAATGTATATACATCTATTAGTGTGTACCCATATGTATTATTTTTAGTTACTATATGGTATATTGTCTAATGCATATATTATTTTTACTATATTGTCTAATGCATATATTATTTTTACTATATATGCATATATTATTTTTACTATATTATTTTACTATACACACACACACACACACACACACACACATATATATATATATAAATATCCATAGTGAAGACAATCTGTGCTTTAAACATTAGTTACCTTAACTTGTAAATTTTTAGTTAAAATATACGTATAGACTCAGCTTAAGTCATGCAGTCCATAATGTATTAGACTGAAGTGATGGAAGCCACATTGCTGACTGTGAGTCTGGATCGCTGGGTTGGCCTGGAAACATGCCAGATGTACATATAGGTGTCCAAGATCCTGATGAACTGGGGGCTGGGGAAAGGTAAAAACCTCTCTTGGAAGTACTTCTATGTCTGTTTTTCTGTAAACATGCATGCATTTTCTATCATGAATAAAAATGTGCACACACACACACACACACACACACACATAAAAGTTCTTCCCCCACCCCCATTTCTGATAACCTAAAGGATTCCTTTTTTTTTTTTAAGAGAGATTTTTTGCTATAGGGCACATACACTTGCTGGAGAGAGAGAGAGAGACAGAAAGCAAGAAATCACCGCCCCCCTCCATCCCCCAGGGGGAGATGGTCATCCTGGAATCCCTTCTCCTCCGTTGTCCTCTTTGGATTTTGGGCACACATGCACACGTATCTGACATGAGTTTAAGCCATGGGGTCCAGGACTCAAATGCGGGTTGACTGCATGGGAGTCCAGGAACGTAACCACTATGCCATCTGCTCATCCCAGCCTGAAAGATTCTTTCAGACACCCCCTAGGAGATGGGCACTCCCACTCTCATCAGGTAGGGTAATCTTGATGTTGCATTATCTGGAAAGTCAAGCGAGCAAGCTTCCTAAGTAGAGAGTCTTAGCAAGCAGAGTTCTTCATTGCTCACAATCTTCTCATAGCTTGAACTGATTTCCTAAATTGTGTCACCAGTTTACAAGTTTATGTTCTGCTTATTCCTGTCTTTCTCCTCATAACCAGAATACACACTTACTCTATGAGGGTAAGAAATTTGTTTGTTTACATCTGTACCCATGGCTCAATAACATAATGCCTGACCCACAGTAGGCCCTTAACAGCGATTAACTGAATGAATGGATGCATGAGTATTAGAGAAATGTGCCTTCTGCTCTTTCCCTTCTTACAAGACTTTTTTTGCTCATGGCTGGGAGTCCTGGCTCAAGAGAAATGTTAAAATGGTGGTGGTGGTAATGATGCAGATTGTAGCCGATATTTGTTGACAGCTCTCTATTAAAACCTCTTCTGTGGTTGGCCATTCCTCAGCAGTGTTCAGAGCACTGTCATATCTCCTTTCCTCCCAAAATTTAATACTGTGGATTCTGCACTAACAGCAACTAATACCAAGGAGCTGTAGTCCTGCCTGGTATCAGTGAGGTGCCAGCTGTCCAATCTCCAGCCCAGTTGCCACATGCATGCATTCTTTTGGGATCTTTGCATAAACATGGGTGTTTCACATATTTCCTGAGTGGTGCAAATGCCTTTTGGCCGCTTCCTCTTTTATGCAAGTGGTCTATGGATATGGTCTCTTTTTGGGTTTTACATTTGGGTTTAGAGATAATCTCTCCTACTCAGGACTATTTTCCTTCCGGAGTCTAGACTGTGCTATAACAATACTATATCTTCATCCTCTTGTGACAGAAATTCTAGATGTTTTCTCCACAAGCTCCTGACAGTTACTTTTGATATAAAAATATCTCATCAAATGCGGGAAGATCTTTCGATAGTGCTCCGACTGTGGTATGCATTGTGAAAGCTCCAAGGGCTTAGCCTATGGGATTCACAGATGCAGGCACTGCCCCAAGGCAGCTCACTGAGCTCATTTCATTTAGTTTAACCTTCTGTGATGCATTCCTTGAGGTAAACATAGAGGTAAAAGTAAAGTAGTATATAAAAATGTGAATTGATCTTGTGTATATTATACATACTGCCACCTGGTATTTGATTGGTTGGGAGTAAAAGAAAAAAAAAAAAACTCACAGTGAGTTGGCAGTAAAAGAAATGAACAAACCATAAACTGAAAAGTGTAAAGATTGGACTAGCCTTAGTTGAAGCAGGATCTAGTTTCTTTCTCTGTATTTCTTTACCCTGCATCTTCAGTGCAGAGCTTAATGCTGTTAGTGATCTCTAGTGTCACTGGCTTCGAGCAAGTTTCAGAACTGACATAGATTATGTGCCAATTTCTGATTATGTTCCAAATTACAGTTAGGAGGATGAGCCTTGTAGTTGGCTTAAGCTAACCTGGGCCTGACCCTGGAGTTATGGATGGGTGTTGAGTCTATCCAGATCACAGAACAGGACTAAGAAATTTGGAGCACTGTTCGCTGAGGGAAACGAGGAATAGCCAAGTGTCTGCTACAGCTGGCATTAACAGGAATGGACTTGAAGCACTAAGATAGATTGTTTTATTTTGTAGTTGATATGTCTCACACTCTCAAAATCTTAAGGTTAGTTTTCATTTCTGGTTATGAAAGTCATTGGTGATGCCATTAGTGTTTCTACCTTTTAGTCTTTTAGACAATGAGTTATGAGCATTGGGGTTGAAGTATAGGGGTGAGTGCTAGCAACTGTTGCTTCTGTTGGGAAACTAAACTAAGAGAGAGGTTATCTATACTGTTTGTCTCTGTTGGTCTTTGTTGAGGGTCAAAGGAAACACTCTTGAGGGGAATTGAAAGTGAACATGAGGAAGCCGTAACTATTAGGTAAGGTAATGATGTTATTTTTCTATGTTTTTCTAGGCAAAAATGTGTCATACCTTTCCCGATGACCCAGTACATATAAGGGAATAAATAATTAGCACTCATATCAAGGAGGTTGACGATTGAGAGAGGATGAGGCAGATATACTGAATATCCTTTGGTAGGAAAATGACAGCAGGGTTGAAGAGTGGAGGAGAGAGCAAGGGTGGATCTGAAAGCAGAAGAGACATCTGCTTTCCATGGAGACATCTGCTTTCCGTGAATTGGGGCAGCATAGTAGAGAAAAGGGTGGGCTGTGGAGCATAGTGCCTGTTTCCTTTCTGGAATGGGGATAATAGTACCTATTACATAAGGATGTTGTGAAGATAAAATGATCTATGAAATGCACAGCTCTTAAAAACAGTACACCTGGGAACCAGCAGTTAGCGTAATGGCTATGTCGCTGGACTCCCACGTGGTCAACTGCGGTTCGTGTCTCGGACCCGGTGGCTTACAACTTACGCCGGGCGCGTGTGCGTGCGTGCCCAAGATCCTGAGAGGAGAATGGAGGAGAAGGGATTGTGGCGTGACCATTCCCCCTGGGGGGTGATTTCTCGCTTTCTGTCTCTCTGTCTGGCGAGCGCACATGCCCTATAGCGAAAAACCTCTCAAAAAAAAAAAAAAAAAAAAAACCAAAAAAAAAAACAGTACACCTAGTAAGAACTCAATAAATATTAGCTATTGCTATTTTTATTACTGTTTATTTTCATTCCTTCTGCCACTGTCCTGGTCCAGGCTGCTCATCATCTATCACCTAGTCTAATTCAAGGACCTCTCATTGCCTTTTTAATTAAAAAAATTTTTTTTGTTTTGTCATCAGAGAGTGTATGTGCTCGCCAAAGGGAGAAAGAGACAGAGAAAGCTCCCCAGTGAGGCTTGCTCATTCATGATCTTTTTTCCCTCTATTTTTCTATCCCATTAAGATTTGAGGCATGCATGCACATACACCTAGCATGTTTTTTCAAGCTGCCGTGTATGGATGCTAACCATGGTTGGCCATGGGGGTTCTGGCTCCCTATGCACTTTACCTGCTGCACTAAAGCACTGGCCCCTTGTGGCTCTTTTCACATCTATTATTGTGCCACCTACAACTTGTTCTCTGCCTTGTAGTCTTTTAATATAATAATCTTTTCAAGTTACTCCTTTGCTTAAAGTCTTTCGGTAATTCCTCCTTCACTTATAATTTAAGTATTTATAATAAAGTAGAAAACCCTAGCCTCAGTATATGCTGACCTCCATAGTTAATCCAACTTCATAATTCTTTTTTATTTTTCTTTTTAAATTTGCTACAGGGTGTGTGCATTCACCAGAGAAAGACAGACAGAGAGAAAGGGAGAGGGACAGTATGAAAGTACTGCCCAGGAGGGATGACCATGCCACAGTCCTTTCTCCTCTGTTCTCCTCTCGGGACTTTGGGCACTCTGGCATGGACCTGTGCTGGATCCAGGACTCAAACTGTACAGTCAGTCATGTGGGATCCAGCCATTTTATGCACCATGGTGCTGGCTGGCTCCACAATTCCACTTTTAGATCTCCCAGTGTGCCATCTCCTGCTCACCTCAGGGTTTTTGTATTAATGTATGTTAGAGGAGCAGTGCTTCATCCTGTTACCTTTCAGGTACAGGGCATGCTACTGGTACAGCATTTCTTTCTCTACCTTTTTACTCATTCTGCCACATGGGAGGTGGAGTTATTTACCTGACGAGTTGATTCTGGAGGAATAATGGGCCTTAGCTTAGCTATTCTCTTCTCCCTCTTGGAAGTGAGTTTCCTTCAGGGAACAAGTGGTTTCTCATGCTCTTCTAGTGACTGGCTCTTTTCCACTGTGTGGGAGGTGTGTCTGGTCTGGCACCACCTGTGACTTGACGTATAAGCCAACCTCATTATGGTGTCAATTAACCAGCCCACCTCGCTTTTAGGCTGGCTTTAATAGCACCAGCAATGCTAAAAGCTTCTCCACATGCCACTCCTTCCTTGCCTGCCGCCTCTTTCCTGTCCTTCTCTTCCTCCTATTCTCCTGGATTGGGATGTTGCTTACAGTCCATGGTGGAAAATTAGTTCTAATAGGGTAGTGGTGAAGATCGTTTATGCTGTATTATGGAATGAGTTATACTAAAATATTAATTTTAATCCATAGGTTGAGCTGAATCAACAAAATGGCTAAATGTTAATGTCTCTGATTTAAGATCCCACCTTCATTTACATTCTTGGACAGGGCAGTGAAAATGAAAACGTTTTTCCTTTTGATGGAAAAAACAAAAAGTAGATGGATACAGAGATTGTCCAGCAGGGGGCACCCTTGCACCTTGTTCCCAGTCAAAGATGTGAGCATTTACATCATCTGTGACTAAATTACAACAAAGCCAATAGAATAAGCACAATCATTGCTATATATCAAGCTAAGCAAATAGAAGAAAATTGTCATAGGTTCTTGGCATCATCACTTTATCCCACAGAACTGGCTCTTCACCTGTGTGGAATTCAGTTTTGTAGGAGAGTTTCTTTGTAATTCCTGTTTTTTTTTTTTTTTTTTGGAGAGATTTTCGCTATAGGGCGCGTGTGCTCGCCAGACAGAGAGACATAGAGACAGAAAGCGAGAAATCACCCCCCAGGGGGGATGGTCACGCCGCAATCCCTTCTCCTCCATTCTCCTCTCGGGATCTTGGGCACGCACGCACACGCGCCCGGCGTGAGTTTTAAGCCACCGGGTCCGGGACGCGAAGCGCAGTCGACTACGTGGGAGTCCAGCGACATAGCCATTACACTAACTGCTGGTTCCCCCTCCTGTGTTTTTGACTTTCACAGATGTTCTTTCTGTCTTTTCAGCAAGGTTCCAGCTAAACCTCTATTTTAGTTATAACTTAGAAAATATGCAACAGAATTAGGAATACTAGATTCTTTTAGTTAGCTGTTCTTCTCTTTAGTTTTTCTCTTTTCTGAGTTCCTTCCTTAGTAAAACATGATGTGATTTATAGTACCCACAGCCTTCTTTCCTAGCTCAACCCTTGAGTAGGTAACACACTGCAAAAGAATCATCATCAACGTATGGAATGGTTTCAGCACATTACTGTGCATTGGAACCAACTAAGCTTGGAAGCTTCTCTTGATACCTTTTCTTTCTTTCTCTTCTATAACTTGTATACAGAGCTGGATACCTGGTAAATGTTACAACTGTCATTTAACAGATGCTTGCATTTTATTTAAACAGGTAGCACTGATTACTAAGGACCAGTGTAGATTTACTTAAGACAAGCTACAGTCACCCAAGCTTCAGTGGTGCAGGTGGCAGGGTCTGCTACACGGTGCTGGAGCTGTATGGGTGCCTGGGTTAGGATCCCGGGTCAACTTGAGCACACTGAGTGCACCCACATGTGCCTGTGATTCTGGCTGGTTGGGTAGCTTGGGGAGGATCACAATGTGGTGAGACCCTGTCAAGGGTACTTGTCTCTTTATTTCTCTCAAGAAAGAAAGAGAAAGAAACTTAACTCATATCAAACTAACTTATTTAAAAGTAGTATTCTGAGCATTTTATTCTGAATTTCAGCAAGACCTGTCTCCCCAAATTTCTCATGCTATCTTTGTAGATAAGATAAGCTAGACTTCAGGGGAGTATAAACTAGATGAATTTATAAATGATTAAATAACATTTTTAATATGTTTTATAAAATATTAGAAAAATTGTTAAGATTAATCTATGAAGAAGTATTTAGAATTTTTCCAGAGCTTTATTATTTTAATTTAAAAAAGTTTAAGAATACCTAACTTTATCCCATTTAAAGTATTTATCTATAGCTTTGAAAGACTATATACAGGAGTGTGTTTGAAAATTTCTGATGACACAAAAGCTGGGAGGAATTTTTAATACTTCAAATAGTACACTCATGATTTTATTTATTTTGTTTATTTATTTTAAAAATAATTATTTAATTTAATTTTATTCATTATCATCAATTTTTTTTTTTTTTTTAAATTTGACCACAGAGCAACAGAGAGAGAGAGCAAGAGAGAGAAAGCAGGAAAGCAAGCAGGCAAGTCCAGGACTCGAACTGTGGTCGGCCATGTGGGAGTCCAGTGCCTTAACTGCCATGCCATCTTCTGGCCTCTATTTTATTTATTTTTTAAGAGAGATTTTTGCTATAGGGCGTGTGTGCTTGCCAGAGAGACAGAGAGACAGAGAGACAAAAAGCAAGAAATCACTTCCCAGGAGGGTGGCCATGCTGCAATCCCTTCTCCATTCTCCTCCTGGAATATTGGACATGCATGCACATGCATCTGGCATTAGTTTCAAGCTGCCAGGTCTGGGACTTGAACTGCAGTTGACTATGTGGGAGTCTAGTGACATGATCATTATACCATCTACTGGTCCCACACTCAAGATTTTAAAAAGTTTTATTTTTCATTAGGCCTGTATAATAGGAATGTATGAAAGCTCTTGTACCTCAATGAAAAAAATTAACTAAATTTTTAGGAAGGAAAACTTGATTTAATAGTGAGTTATAGAAATAATCTAGGGATTTTAGTTGATCAAAGCTCAATATAAATACATAGTGTAAGTTACAGTAGCCAAAATGCAAATGAAATCTGAGGGACTATTAATATAATAGTTCAGAACATAAAACATCAAAATCCCTACTGTACATGGACTGATTGAACCAGATCTAAAATTTATGTTTGGTTCTGGACACCATGTTTTAAGAAAGATGCAGTGAAGACAGGGATCTAGAAGAGGCTGATCAAAAACAAGTGTCTACAAATGAAGTAATGGAGAATGGCTGAGGGTTTTGGGAATGTCTGGATCAAGCAGAGAATATTAGGGAGAATCCTATGTGGATAAGATAGAGCTTCCAATATTTGAATGTTATAAACATGGAAAGGCCTTAGATTTTGTCTAGGTGATCCCAGGGATGGAATTTGACATATGGCAGGAAGTTATAGGGAAGTAGATTTGAGTTTCTCATTATAAAGACCCCTCCAGCAAGTCCCATTCTGAAATGGAAACTGGCTGCTTTGTGAGGCAATTTCCAGTCATGGTGGACCTTTGAAGACAGACCTAGATGTTCTTGTTAGAATGATCTAAGAGGGTTATGCTTTATGAAGGTGGACCAGATGATCTCTGAAGCTCCTATCAGTCTTTTGGGTCCCAGCATGAACTCAGTGCCTACATACAGTAGATATTCAAGCAACGCCTGTCAAATGAGTGTATGCAAGAGTGAAAAAAATCTCAGGGGCAGGCTTTTGACCTTGACACACTTTTTAGTCGTTGGTAATTTTATGGCACTGAACAGTAAAATTTTACCCAGGATCAAGAGCATGTTACATGACCTTGGTTAAAATAAAGGCCTTGGGCCACACAAAGTTGGAAATTTCTTAGACAACTAGATTGTCTATCTGGTTCTGGCATAACTCCTGCTCAGGCTTATAAGTTTCAGAGCTATTTCTCATAATGAGCAATGCCTTGTCCCAAACTAACATTATGCTATTTCTTTTTCAGGATAATCGTATCCATACATCCAAGTACAATGTTCTCACTTTCCTGCCTATTAATTTATTTGAACAGTTCCAAAGAGTGGCAAATGCCTATTTCCTTTTCCTTCTGATTTTACAGGTAATGTTTAGGTTTGTGTGTGTGTGTGTGTGTGTGTTTGTTATCTATTAAAAGTATTCACATAATTTGAAAAAGTAGGTTAATTTACTTAGCTAAATGTTCATGACTAGGTAAAGCCATTCTTATCAGATTTTTAATGTTATTATTGCTGTTTCTCTTCACAAATGTTGGAAGGCTAGGAATGGGTAAAAATGAGTGCATTCATCATTTTAAACACTGAGGTCATTTTAAAATGCAGCTTCGCACTTACTTGAACCAAACCAGAGCCCAGTAATTACTTCTCATAGCCTCCCTCCTTTCTTTATCTTTCTCTCATGTTGACAGTGCAGGGATTGCCAAAGTTGGGACAAAGAGTCTTAGCTGACTGAGGCTGACTAGGTTGTGGAACTCGATTTAGGAAACCACATTTTTATCTGAGAACAATGTCACATTTAATGTGTATGCATATAAAATATTGAGTCGTGGGGAAAATTCTGATACATTTTTGCATACGGAAACAGAAAAATATATCACGACTTTCCCAATGACCTAATAAATTATATATGTAATATATTACTTCACTGTAGGGTGACTTTTTTTAGTTCTGAGTGGTAAATGGGCAGTTACTAACCTTTCTTTTTTTCTCCATCTGACTAAAATTTCAGCTTAAGGAAAATTTCAGCTTTTACAGATATTTTTGGGAAGAAAAAGGCATATATCAAGGAAGACACATACATACATGCACATAAACAATTCATATTACCTACTATTCATTTTAGAATATTTTAATCAGTTCAGATTGGTAGGTTCAGAATGTATTGGACTCTGTGTTAATTGCAAGAGTTAAAGAGATGCATTAGATATGTCTGGATGAATAACTTTGGGTACATTTTCTTCTTTGAGTAACTATTTGTATTAAGAATATTTTAATTGTAGGTGTAGAACTACTTTTTTTTCTGATAGGTTTTTGCTATAGGGCATGTGCACTAGCCAGAAAGACAGAGAGAGACAGAAAGTGAGAAATCACCCCCCCAGGGGGGATAGCCACACCACAATCCCTTCTCCTCCATTCTCCTCTTGGGATCTTGGGCATGTATGCACATGCGCCCGGTGTGAGTTTAAGCCACCGGGTCTGGGACTCGAACCACGGTTGACTACATGGGAGTCCAGCGACATAGTCATTACACCAACTGCTAGTCCCAGAAATATTGTAGAAATATTCATTAGTTTAAACAAAATAAAATATTGACACAGGTGGTAGGTTACTGACTTAGATACTAGAGCCACACGAACAACTGGTGTTCTTATCATCTGTCATCCTGAAACATGCATGGTACCTTGTGCTCCCATGATACTGACTGGCTAGAGGGTTGGGGAAAGGGGATTGCAGTGTGATAAGACCCCTTCAGATAATGTCTGTGTGTTCTTGAGCTTGCTTATGAGATAAAAAGGTTAAAAGTGGTGAATATATTCAAGGGTATATTTTGTTTCAATTATTACCAGATTTATGAGCAATAACAGTTTCATCAAGAGGTAGTTTCTCTACTTTGTCTATTTTGGCCTCACCCCTAGGCAGGCCTTCTTTACCTGGTGGCAATGACAGCTTTAGTCTTTTATCATTCTAATTCCAACTCAACTCCATTGAAAGAAAAAGAGAGAGAGAGAGAGAGAGAGAGAGAGAGAGAGAATGAATTTTTCTGTTTTTCTAGCAAAAGTCTTAGGATTAGTAGTCTGAGTAGAACTATATACTCATTCCTGAAACAACCACTGTGGCTCAAGAATTAAACAAAAAATTTTAATTAGTGTAATAATTGTACATATTTATGGGGTATAGTGTATTTTTTGATGCATGAATATAATGTGTTATATCCAAATCAGGGTGATCTGCACATCTGTCACCTTAAACATTTGTCGTTATACTACTGTGCTCTAATTTCACCCTATTGCCCTATAGAACATCAGAACCTAACAGAATGTCCAACTCTACCTCCATTAATCAATATCTCTCCATCCCTCTACTATAGTTGTCCCAGCCTCTAGCAGTCACCACTCCACTCTCCCCTTCTACAAGTTCAACTCTGTTAGTTTTGACCTATGTCTGAGAACATGTATTTTTCTGTACCTGGCTTATTTCGGATAACATAATGTTCTCTACTCATCCATGTTGCCTTGAATGGCAGTGTCATTATTTTAAATGACTAAATAGTATTCCATTGTGTATGTATAGCACATTTTCTTTGTCCATCATCTGTTGATGGATATGTAGGTTGATTGCATATCTTGGTTATAATGAATGGTGCTGCAAAAAATATGGGGATACAGATATCTCTTTGACATACTAATTTCTTTTCTTTTGAATATATACCCAGTAGTGGGGTTACTGAATTATCTAGATCATAAGATAGTTCTATTTTTAACTTTTCGAGGAAACTGTATACCATTTTCCATATTACTGGTGAAAGAGTTCTCCTCTCTCCACATTCTTGCCAGCATCTGGCTTTTTTCTTTTTAGTAATTATGGCTCAAGAATTCAGTGCAATTTATTGACTTGACCTTGGTCACATGCTAAAATCTGGAGCCAGGATGAAATCAGTCATGGACTAGAACTACATGGACTAAACGTAGAGGAGAAAGGGTATTTCCCAAAGAAATAGGAGTGTAGTCCAAAACTAGGTGCTGATCAGGAAAAAAAAAACCCAATAAAAATGATGAATAAATGTCATATTACTTATCAAAAAACCTTGGACTCCAAGATTCCATCCTTCTCAATGAAATTACTATTGATTTTTTCCAGTAATCCTTTATACCATTACAGAATTTTGAGTTCATTTCTCTATTGGTTGCCTTATTTATGATTAGAGGGTCTTATTCGTAGCATTTTATATCTGGAAGGAACCTTTTGGATTGTTTAGTCACTTCCTATCTTCCATTGATGAAGAAATTATAAACAGAGAGCTTAGTGATGTGTAAAGTTTTCACGAAAA
Source organism: Tupaia tana (assembly GCA_026018925.1). Classification (NCBI taxonomy): domain Eukaryota; kingdom Metazoa; phylum Chordata; class Mammalia; order Scandentia; family Tupaiidae; genus Tupaia; species Tupaia tana. The sequence continues at coordinate 22,462,800 of JAKSZU010000023.1, forward strand.
ACTAATGATAAACTGGGAGTAAGATCCAGCTTTCTGCTACCCAACCCAGTGTTTTTGCTGGTTACCTCAAAGACTTTTGAAGTGGTTTTTATTTTTTTTTAAAATTTATCTGTAAAGTATTATACAAAATTGATTTAATTTAGAGTTGTTTTAATGGAACTTGAGCTTCTCCATCCACCAACTCCACCCATTCCTATCTGATGGCCCTGAAACAGGTAAAAGATGAAACTGATTTGAAAATTATTTGTCTAAGAGAGTCACTATGGTGCTCTTAGCTAGGTGATTTTTAAGGTAAAGGCACAAAGGACTAGGCCTTGAAGTTAAAGAAATCTGGGTTCAGATTTTAGTAGTGTGTGTTCTTGGCCCCGACTGTTTGACCCTTAGATATTTCACTTATACAATGGGGATAAGATATCCAGGACTAGAACATTTCCTGACTCTGGGCCACCATTCACAATGTATTTTGTGTTGTGCACTGGGAGTGCTATATACATGGAATATAAACTGTATGAGATTATGCAAAAATAATTCTAGCATAGGATCTAACTCAATAAACTTTCCTGAGGGACATATGGTATAATATATAGCTAGTACTTGGCACAGTGAAAGTTTAAGTGCTCAAGGAAACTTTCTGTGTGAGAACTGGTAAGAAGAGTAGTTGACGAAATTGTTAAAAGTTCAGATGAGAAGCTGAGAGAGATGGGAGAAATTGAACATACTGGGGAAAGATCATCTATGAAAGATTTCAAGATGCTTACTTTTAAACTTGCTATGAAGTTTTATTTTTTGTTAGGTAAGGTCAAAACCAGTTCCATGATATTTCAAGTCTATGTGTCTTAAAACAAAATACAAACACTTAAATTATTGTGAGTTATTCTATATTTGTACAAATAACTAAGTATAACCCCATTAATTTCTCCAAAGTCTTTTAAAATTAAATGACAACATTTGGAAGATATATTTCTTAACTTTAAAAGCCCTAAACTATTTGAAATGTTCATTTCAGCTAATTCCAGAAATCTCCTCCTTGACCTGGTTTACCACCATTGTGCCTTTGGTTTTGGTGATAACTATGACAGCGGTCAAAGATGCCACAGATGACTACGTGAGTATTTGCTCTTGAACATTCTCGATGCCTCATTTTCAACCGTGGCCTCTCAGAAATGGAAAATAGAGATTTCAATGAAGTTCTTTTGGTCAGTATCCTAAAACTCATTTGCTATTTGTTTGATGATTAATAAAGGTACCATAGAATTAGAACCTTCTTAAAAGCAAGAGACTTTTTAAAAAAAAATTGCCAGAAGATGCATGTGCTTGTCAGAGAGAGGCAGAAAGACAGAGAGAGAGGGAAGGAGGGGGAGAGAAAGCACTCCCTTTCGATGGGGCACAGTCATGCCACAATCTCTTCTCCTCCATTTTCTCATCCTATTGGGATTTTGGGCACTCATATATGTGTACGCACTCAGCATGTTTTCCAAGCCACTGGGGCTGGCATTCAAACCACAGTTAGCTACATGGGATCTAGTTCCCTTAATTAATAGGCTATGGGACTGGCCTGAGGCTAGATTTTTAACAAGCATACAAGACCCATCCACACTAATGAATAATGTCATATTAAAGTGTCAGTTTGGGATGTTCCTAGAGTCTACCTTTGAGAGGAAATTTCAACAATGATTTGCATAGTGACATCTTTGGAGTAAATATGTTGCTTTTCCATGTTATTTGATCTTTCAAAGAAACAGTATTCATTTAGGTGAGTTCCTATGTATTGGTCTGAAAGGTTTTATTTATTATAGTCCTACTTCATAGAAGAGAGAAATGGAAGAATAGAAAAAAACATGGATAGGCTTTGGAGAAAGACACCTTACCCTACTGTGTACTAGCAATGTGACCTGAAGAAAATCACTTAACTTCTCTGAGCCTTTCCTGTTCTGTGGTCAATGGCATTAGCACTGCTAGGAGGACCAAGTGAAATAAAAAATAATACATAAATGTACAGGTACAGAGCCTGGCTCACAGTGGATACACAATGAATGCCAGTCCTCTGCCCTATTCTTGTCCTGAGACAGTTCCCTTCAAAGATTTCTAGAGTAGAAATTGTCAAGAAGGGTCAGCCTAGGTGAGATGACCATTTCTAATGTTCCCAGAATCTATCTGCTTCAATACCAAAGATGCCTTGATAAAGACTGTGCAGAAATAGGAGTAGTCCTGTCTTGAGGCCCAGTGAGTAGGCTGCTCAACTTTTTTCTCTTTTTTAGTTTTTGCTATAGGGCACATGTGCTCACCAGCGATAGAGACAGAGATAGACACAAAGAGAGAGAATGAGAGAGGAAAAGTGAGAAGTGACACCCCTCCCCACCCCCCCCAGGATGTGGCTATGCTGCAATCCCTTCTCTTCCAGTCTCCTCTTGGGATTTTGGGCACACATACATGCTCAGCATGATTAAGCTGCCAGGACTGGGACTCGAATCATACAGCTGGTCATGTGGGATCCAGTACCTTAACTTCCATGCTTCTTGCTGGTCCTGTCTGCCCAACTTTTGAGATGAATTTATTGGTCTTTCCCATGATGCCCAATTTAGCAGACTATTTTCATGTTAGATACAAATGTGACTAAACCTTAAGTCTTCTTTTGATTCTACTGTAGTTAATGCTTTTATTTTTTAAAGAATTATTTAATTTTATTTATTATTACTGTTTTTCACTTTGACTGGAGAGAGACAGAGAGAAAGAGAGAGAAAAGGAAAATGAGAAAGCAAGCCACGAGGTCCAGGACTTGAACTGTTTTCAGCCATGTGGGAGTCCAGTGCCTTAACCACCATGCCACCCGCTGGCACCAGTGCCTTTATTTTTGTGATGATATGTGCCAGTTCAATAAGTGAACATATTTATCAGTCAGGGACTTGGTAGGAAACAGGTGCCACCCCGAGTTGGGGAAGAGTGAGAGTTTAATAATGAAGGGTCCATTTACAAAGGGTATGGGCAAGGAAAACACCTAAAATATCTCCATGGAGGGGCAATACTACTTCTAGGCCTAAAGAAGCAAAAGAAAGAAGAGCTTACCAGATCTGAAGGTATAGCTGAGAGTTGTTTGTAGCAGCTAGGTTATCTGAAGAGGAAGCAGTAATTTCTAAGCTGACTAGAATAGAGCCAGGGAATAGGTACACCCAGTTTACTCTCCTCTGCCCCTCTCATCTTCTGCCTCTACCACCTACTGGCCAAACCCAACTAGAGCCAGAGGGCAAGGACTATTCAGGTCAGCCCAGCTTCCCATAGCACAAGACAGAGTGGAAAGGGAAAAGGTGTAGATATGGAGGAACAACCAGAGAATATTTAGCAGCCATACCAACTCATGGACTGAAGTGAAAAATGTTTCCACTTCTCTTGTTCTGTTGGTAAGAAGGTTGCATGTCAATGGATGGGCTGACTTAATTCATTTCTCTACCATTATTACAAACTATTTTCATGTTAACATATGTGAGAAATCTTTGTTTTCTTATTTTTACTGGTAATATCCATAAACTTATACCTGTCATTCTAGGTAGTGGTATGTTCTGGGATAGTATGCCAGAAAGATTGAGATGGGTTTGGGAAGGATGTAGAAAAAAGGTTGGTTGAAGCATCTGTATATTGTAATACTGATACTACATTTTGATTAAAAATGATTGTGATGATTATAATTTATGAAATCAAAGTTTCCTGATACTGCTCCCTATGCATCTATGCCTGTAGGGAAATTTGCTGACATAACCTTGTCTCTGTTATAGCCTATTACTGTTTGTACTATAGTCTCTGTTTACTCAACCTTGTCTCTGTTATAGCCTATTACTGTTTGTACTATAGTCTCTGTTTACTCTCTTTTTTATTTTAGCCCATACTGTCTTGACAGTCGACTTATCTGAATGGCTGCTAGTTTCTGAGTCTATGGAAAGTTCATAATACTTGGATTATTCCTAGCAAAATAAGATGTTTATGTTACTAGAGTATACATTAAGAAATATGATCACTTGTACATAAAACAAATCCACACCAAATGTGGTTCAATATTGCATTCTGATTTTGTTTTAAATGCTAAGTATTTCATAAGATCACTGCTAGCAATTAGAATTTCTGGAGACTAAAAATACATGTTGTTACAAGTAATTTCTAAAACTTCAAAGAAATCCATAAAACAGAATGAATGATGTTCCAATAAAGTATTGGGCACATATGTGGGAGAAATAGAAGCCCCAATTCCTTGTTGAAGACATCCAAATTAATATATGTTTTTTTCTGATGCTAAGTGGCAGAGTAAAGAGCATATTGTCTTCTTAAAAGCAACTAAAAATGTGTGGGAATTGTATGAGCATGTGGTTAGACTTGTTTCATTGGTGACAGTCAGAATTACGTTCAGTGAGAAGATTTCGATTTAGAACACACAGAGCTGAGTTCAAGGTAAGCTGAAACTCTGTTCATCTTGGACTGAAGGTGATATTGTCCAGAGTACTCAGAAGTATTCACTGTGTCCCTATTTTGGCTAAGTGTGATTAATATGTTTTCTCTTAAACACTTTGATTTTTCAGTTTCGCCATAAGAGTGATAATCAAGTGAATAACCGTCAGTCTGAAGTGCTCATTGATAGCAAGTAAGAAATTCTTCGAGTTATTTTTAAGACTTTTGAGATTCCAGCAGAGGCCTTGATAATTAGTGGCTTTGTCTTTTAATTATGTATGTTTTTTCCTCTTTAATTTATTAAAAATTGAAATGCAATTTTATTTTATCTTCATGGCTCTTTTTAAATATTCAGTAAATAAAAGTTGAAATATCCATTCAATTTCTACTTCAAATTCCTTTGGAGTCTCTTTTGTGAAACATATATGTGTCTTTGCCAGTTTTCATTTCCAGATATAATACTATTTTGAATTGGTACATATGTTATGTTTTTTATGTAGTAGATATTTCATGAGTGTTTGAATTATTTAATATGGTAATTTCTGAGGAATATTACTAGACAGACTTCTCATACATTATTGTATCAAGTTATAGTTAAAAAATAATTTTGTATTCACTTGTTGGTTGAATTTAGAATAATTATCTGCCAAAACACACATTTTTTCATTGCTTTTAAATCTATCCATCAATAAAGAAATATCATCTATGAAATGGTATTGCAATCAGAAATACATTAAAATGCATGTATTTACACACAACAGCAAAAAACAGAAATTTTAAGCAGAGATAAATTTCAAACCTTCCTTCCATTGTTTCTTACTCTGTCCTCTCTGTCCTTTTCTTTTTGCTGATCATACATGGCAAAGTAAATTAGTCACGATGTACTTCAATCTGGCAGTCAATCATTTAAAAGTTAAACTTTTATTTCATTTTTAAAAATTTGCCAGGAGTCTATTGTCTCATGAGAGAGAGTGAGACTGGGAAAGTTAGGAAGTATCCCTCATAGGGCATGGTCATACCACAGTCCCTTCTCTGTTTCTCCCTCCTGGTGTGTTTTTCAAGCTGCTGAATCCAGGACTTAATTCAGCCACCTTAACCATCAGGCCATAGGCTGGCCTGGTCATTGCTATGAAATCATTTGGATACTGTAAAAAATATAATTTTTAAGGAGAAAATCAGGGGCCAGCAGGTGGTGTGGTGGTTAGGACACTGGACTCCCTCATGACCAACTGTGGTTCAAGTCCCAGACCCGGTAGCTTGAAAATCATGCCAGGCACATGTTCATGCATTCCCAAAATCTCAAGAGGAGAATGGAAAAGGAATTGGGGCATGCCCATCCTCCTTGGGGGATCCTCCCTGGGGGATGATTTCTTATTTTCCTTCTCTGTCTCTCTCTTTGTCCCCAGTGAGTGCAGGTGCCCTATGGCAAGAAAAAAAAATCTAAAAAAGTAAACAAAAGATAAAAATCATAAAATAGATAATCCCAGGTGAGGAAAAATATCAGAAGTGAAAAAGATATCAGGAGTTGCTAAGTAGTCTATACAACAAGCTGTACTATTGAAATAATCTCTTTTATAACTAAAATGTTGAATGATTATTTGTGATATAATGGATAATGAATGTATAGTTCTTCTTTATTGGATTGTGTTAGAAAATTATATTAAATGCTCAATAAGGGAAGATGATCTCAATCTAAAACTGTAGGGATAGAGCTAGAGTCTTGGAAAGTGTCATCTTGGTATGATGGTATGACATAGGTAAGTCATAAAGATGCCTAGAACCATCTGGTTCATTTCTAGCATTAGCAGGTTTTGAATTGTTGCCACTGTAGGACTGTGCTAAAAGCATGATTTTACACCTGTGATGTATTGATTTCCTTTCATTTGGATCTATGTCTAGTAATGAGATTGATGGATCATATAGAAAATCTATTTTTACTTTTTTGAGAAACCTCCATACTATTTTCCATAATGGCTATACTAGTTTACATCCTTACCAACAGTTAAAAAGAGTGCTCCTTTTCTCACATCCTCTCCAGCATTATTTAAAAACATCTTTTTTAAAAATAAATTTATTTATTCATTCCTTTATTTTAGTTTGGCCAGAGAGAGACAGAGAAAGAGGGAAAGTGAGAAAGCAAGCCACCAGGTCCAGGTCTTGAACCATGGTCGCCCATGTGGGAGTGTCCAGTGCCTTAACCACCATGCCACCTGCTGAACCACCATGCCACCTGCTGACCATCGAAAACGTCTTTTTGATAGTAGTTTTTGTAACTGGGGTGAGAGATATTTCATTGTGGTTTTGATGTACATTTCCCTGATGATTAGTAATGTTAACATTTTTTTCATGTTTTTTGACCATTTGTATGTCTTCTTTTGAGAACTATTTATTAGGTTATTTGTCCATTTTTCAGTGAGTTTATCTGTTTTCTTTGTTTCTGGCTGAGTTGTTTGAGTTCTTCCTTTTGGTTATTAATCTCTTGTCATAGGGATAGTATGCAAATATTTTCTTCCATTTTGTGGTTTGTCTTTGTTTCTTTTACTGTGCAAAAACTTTTTTAGTTTGACATAATCTCCTTTGTCTAATTATTTTTTTATTACCTGTGCTTTGAGATCTTATTCATAAATTCTTTGCCAATGTCCCCTATGTTTTCTTCTTTTTTTTGGAAGAGGTTTTTGCTATATGGTGTGTGTGCTCACTAGAATGACGGAGAGAGAGACAGAGAGACAGAAAGTGAGAAATCTCCCCCTAGGGGGATGGCCACTCAGCAGTCTCTTCTATTCATTCCATTCTCTTCTTGGGATCTTGGGCATGGATGCACTTGTGCACGGTGTGAGTTTAAGCCACTGGGTCTGGGACTTGAACTGTGGTTGACTATGTGGGAGTCCCGCAACATAGCCATTACGCCAACTGCTGGTCCCGAGTTTTTTTTTCCAACAATAAGGGATGCCGTTTTTTGTTTAATGCTTTTTCTACGTGTATTGAGTTGACCATTTTGTCCTTCATTTATTGATATGGTATATCACATTTACAGATTTTTGTATGTTGAACAATCCTTTCATCCTTGGTATAAAACCGACTTGTCATGGTATATAATTATTTTGATATATAGTCAGAGTTGATTTATTAGTATTTTATATAGGATTTTTGCATCTATGTTAATTATAGATATTGATCTGTAGCTTTTTGTGGTGATTGTTTCTTGTCTGGTTTTGGTATCAGAATAATAGTGATCTCATGGAATGAGTTTGGGAAGGTTTCTTCTGCTTTAATTTCTTGGGGTAATTTGAGAGGCATCAATATTAGCTCTTTAAAGTTTTTGTAGAATTCAGTAGTGAAACCATCTGGTTTTGGGTTTTTCTTTGTTGGGAGACTTTATATATTGATCCAATCTCATTTGTTGTTATTTGTCTATTTGAGTTTTCTATTTCTTCCTGGTTCATACTTGGTAGGTTGTATGTGCCCAGCAATTTATCCATTTCATCAAGATTTTTCAGTTTGTTGGCATGTAGTAACTCATAATAGTCTCTAGTTATTATCTTTTATATTTCTGTAGTATCATGTGTAATGTGTCCATTTTTAATTTCTGATATTATGTATTTTGGCTTTCTCTCCTTTTACCCCTTAATTTAGTTAATGATTTGTCAACTTTGTTTACTTTTTAAAAAACAACTTTTTGTTTCATTGATTTTTTTGGGGGAGTCTTGAGTTTGTTTATATTTTTATTGGATTTTTATTATTTTTTTCCTTTGGCTAATTTTGTGGTTAGTTTGTTCTTGTTTTTCTAGGTCCTTAGGGAGGATCATTAAATTGTTTATTTTAATTCTTCTTTTCTCTTTTATATGAAAACCCTTATTGCTATAAGCTTCCCTCTTAGAACTGCTTTGGCTGTATCTCATACGTCTTGATATGTTGTATTTTTCATATTTATTTTTCAAGAAATTTAAAATTTTCCATTTGATTTCTTTCACACAGTACTCATTCAAGGAGCATATTTATTTAGTTTCCATGTATTTGTGTGTTTTCCAATGTTCTTTTTGTTAATGATTTCTAGCTTTATTCCATTGTGCTCAGAAAAGATACTTGACATAATCTTTTTTTTTAACTTTTTAAGATTTGTTTTGTAGCCCAACATACGGTCTATCCTGGGGAATGATCCATGGGCTGATGAGAAGATTGTGTATGACTAATTGGTTCAGGAATATGAAAGAACAGCTGCCTTGGCTCAAGTTGAAGAAACCCTGGGTTTAATTTGTACTTCTGAATGCCCCTGATATTAGGTTGAGGGTGAGACTTGCTTGTAATCACAACCTTGTTTGGCTTCTTCTCTTTCCTTGTTGCTGTTTCTCATCTCCCTTATCAGTTTTCTTGAAAGTAGTTTTTGTTTGTTTGTTTGTTTTTAAATCCCCCTAATTGCTAGAGAGCATGTACACTCAACAGAGAAAGATAATGAGAGGGCGAAAACACTCACCAATGGGCTTGGCCATAACCTAATCCCTTTTCTTCCATTTCTCTATCCTGTTTAGATGTTTTGACACACATGTACACACACCTTGTGTTTTACAAGCTGCCAAGGCTGGGATTCATACCGCAGTTGGCCACATGAGATCTGGCTTTCTTAACCACTAGGCCATAGGCTGGCCCTGAAAGTAGTTTCTTAATGAACCACTTGCACATGAGTTCTCATTTCAGAATCTGTTGCTATTAAGGCAGATCTAAGACAGTATTAATATTAATAGAAAATGTTAAGAAAGTATATGGGGCCTATTCTTGGCATATGAGGGTCATGATCCAGTAATAAATTAAAAAGGCAGGAAGGGGTTGCTCTGGGAGGAGAGATGGGTGTCACATTGGAAGTACTGCCAGAGACTTGTGGTTTCCTTTGTGTGTTCATGGTAGGGTCTTGGACTTAGGGTCTTTATGATAAGGCAGGAGCCATTGGCAGTCCTAGAGGGAAGAAAGGCACAGTAAACTTTAGGGAGGAGGTCCCTGTGGGATGAAAGTACCAGCCAGGAAACCTGGGTCCATGTTATTGATCATTGTGTGACTTTGGGCAATTAATTTTCCTTCTGACCTTTAGGGGCACTTTCTCCTGTGCTCAGAAACAATAAAGGTGAGTGATTATGTGTAGATTCAACACATATTCATTGAGTAACTACCATGTGTGGGCCTAGTGCTCCCACATTTAACTTTCATAAAACTCCAAGGTGTGGGTAACATTACTCTGTTTTAAAAATGAAGAAATTAAGGTCCAGTAATGGAGTGACTAACCCAGGGTTCTGTGGAAAGTAAAAGCCTTAAATTAGGTTTCTTTTTTATATTATTATTTTTTCATTTTGTAGAAATTAATCTTTTGTTTTCTTTTTCTAGTCCATCATTGTACATCTTTATAACACACAATATGGTTTTTCAAAACATGTATATAGTGCATGATGATGAAATCAAGGATATTACTATATACATCTTTTTTTTTTCTTTTTTTGGAGAGGATTTGCTATAGGGTGTGTGCGCTTGCCAGAAAGACAGAGAGAGACAGAGAGACAGAAAGCGAGAAATCACCCCCGCCCCGGTGGGGCTGGCTACGCCGCAATCCCCTCTCTTCCATTCTCCTCTCGGGATCTTGGGCATGCACGCACAGGCATCCGCGTGAGTTTAAGCCACTGGGTCTGGGACTCAAACCACAGTCGACTACATGGGTGTCCAGCAACATAGCCATTACGCTAACTGCTGGTCCCATATACACATTTTACATTCTTTACATTCTTTTGTTTCTTAAATGTTTCTTCCCTTTATTCCTCATATCCATCCTCTACCATCCTCACTCCTCCTCCCTTATAGTCTCTAGTATCTACACTTATGCTCTCTACTACTATATCTTCAGATCTTTCCATTTCTGCCACATAGTGCAGACATTTGGTATGTATTGAGTGGGAGCATACAGTGTGTGTCCTTCAAAATCTTGCTCCACTTAACATGAAGTCTTCTATATTCATCCACTTTGAATCAAATGACAGGGTCTTACTGTTTCTTATGGATGAGTAGTATTCCATGGTGTCTATGTACCAAAGTTTTCAATCCAGTCATCCTGGAGAATGATCCATGTGCTGATAAGTAGTTATTCTTGGATACTTAAGTCGATTCTATGTCTTAGCAATTGTGAATAATGTTGCAGTAAACATGGATATGCAAGTGTCTTTCTGACTGTTTTCCTATTTGGACAAATACTAGAGATTACTGGGCCATATGGTAGTTCTATTTGTAGGTTTTTGAGGAACCTTCATATTGTTTGCCACAGAAGTTGTGCTAACTTATATTCCCACCAACACTGTAAGAGGGTTTTTCTTTTCACCACAGCCTGGTCAGCACTGAGTGTCTTTATTTTATCATAGCCATTCTAACTGGAAGTAAGTGGTTTTGATTTGCATTTCCCTTATGATAAGAGACATTGACCATTTTTTTTCATACTTTTGTTTTGCCATTTGTATGTCTTTCTTAGAGAATTATCTATTCAGATAATTTGCCTAGTTTTAAATTGGATTATTATTTTTTTGCAGGTAAGCTGTTGAGTTTCCTGTGTATTCAGTTTATCAATGCCTTGTCTGAGGCATAATTTGAAAATATTTTTTCCCATTCTGAGGGTTGTCTCTTCACTCTAATTATTGTTTACTTTGCTGTGCAGAAACTTTTTAGCTTGATGTATTCCTACTTGTCTATTTTTGAGATTATTGCCTGTTCTTTAGGGGTCTTATTTAAGAAATTTACTCTTGATGCATTGTGTAAGCATGAGCTTTGCCTTGTGGTCTGATAATGTCACCACTATTTATTTTATATCTGAAGGACTCTCTATATAATTACATAAGTATAAATCTTTTTATATAAGATATGTTATATAGTTTATATCTGTTTACATATATATGGATAAGGAAACATATATACATGTATGTAAACATTATATATCTACCCTTTCAGTGCTTGGAGCATTACTCATGTATGTTCTTGCCATTGTGTAAACTGTAATGCTGAACACTAGAAACCTAACCCACAAAATAATTACAGAAATGAAACTCTTTTCTTGTAACCTTCCTTTTCAATTTCACTTTTTTGGTTTTGTTACTTTATTCCTTTTAAATCAGGACAGATCTTTTTGTATTTGCAAACTGCTGTAATATGAGAAAGTGCTTAAGATATGAGTATATATTAGCCTTTGATGAAATCTTTTGATGAGTTTAGTTTTCAAATTAATAGGGGTGGGATGATTCCACACTGTAGAAGTTCATGTAACTACTGTACAGAAAGTAAACTTTCTCAGCCCCAGGCTATGTAAGTGTTTACAGACTGAATCTGTGAATAAGAATAATGTTTTACAAGAGGACATAGTGGAGACATTATCAGATCACAAGGCCAAGTCATGCTGCCTATCTCTGGTCACAGTTAGAGCAACTTTGCTGGTGAAGGGTAGTTGAGAAGGGCCCTAAAAGTTTCTGCAGGGAACCAGCAGTTAGCGTAATGGCTATGTCACTGGACTCCCACGTAGTCGACCGCGGTTCACGTCCTGGACCCCGGTGGCTTAAAACTCACGCCAAGCGCGTGTGCGTGTGTGCCCAAGATCCCGAGAGGAGAATGGAGGAGAAGGGATTGTGGCGTGACCATCCCCCCTGGGGGGTGATTTCTCGCTTTCTGTCTCTATGTCTCTCTCTGTCTGGTGAACGCATGAGCCCTATAGTGAAAACCTCTCCAAAAAAAGAAAAAAAAAGTTTCTGCAGAGGTTATCTAATCCCATACTTAACCTATGCATCACATTAGAATCACCTCAGAGAGCTGAAAAACTACCAGTGCTCCAGCCACATCCCAGAGCAATTAAGTGAGGGTTTAAAGATGAGGCCCTGCTGTTTTTAAGTTTCCAAAATGAGTCTAATGTGTAGTCAGGGTCAAGAACCTCTAATCAGGGACTAGCACTTAGCATAATGGCTATATCGCTGGACTGCCATGTAGTCGACCGCGGTTCGAGTCCCAGACCCAGTGGCTTAAACACATGCCGGGTGCATGTGCATGCGTGCCCAAGATCCCAAGAGAAAAATGGAGGAGGAGGGATTGCGGTGTGGCCATCCCCCCTGTGGGGTGATTTCTCGCTTTCTGTCTCTCTATCTCTGTCTTTCTGGTGAGCGCATGCGCCCTATAGCAAAAACAAAAAAACAAACAAAAAAAAACCCCAAAAAACCTCTAATCAAAGCCATGTCTTTACTTACATCTATTTCTCTGTGCCTAATAATTTTAAAAGACATCAAAGGAAAGGAATTTCATTTATTTTTAGAATGATAAACATAGTTTTTCACACAATAAATATCCTTATAAAGCAAAAATTCTGTAATGCATATATACTTTTTTTGGTAGTAGGACTGACAATTTTAGGGCAACACTTGGCCAATCAATAATTACTTTGCCATTTTTTTTCTTCAAAAGTTCAATTTTTAGTAGTTTTTTTATCTTAATTCTCTATTTCTTTCCACATTACATGTATTGTCCTCAATACTAAATTATTTGTTGACTTTCACATATTTATAAAACTTTGAATTTTCATTGTTCTGTCCCATCAAAGTTTCTGATTATATAAATTGTGGACATGGAAATGAATGTGGAGATCCACTGCCCCTTAATTAGGAGTACTTGTGAATCCTGGGTACTTGCAATGTGACTAGTCCAAATTCAAATGTGCTGTCAGTATAATGTATATGCCAGATCTTGAAGACTTAGTACCAATAAAAGAATATAAGCAATCTTATTACTAATTTCTTTTATATCAATTTCATTTTAAAATGATGATTTTATATATATTGAGTTAAATAAAATATTAAATTATAATATTAATAAACTATCAATCTATTAAAACTAAATTACCTTTTCTTAAACTGTTTTTGACTGCAACTATGACTTATTTTTAAATTATGGTTGGGATCCTACTTCTATTAGACAATACTACTGTATACGATGTCTTTAGTTACATATGAGACAACCGAGCAGAGTAGAAAATGAATTTTATGCTAAGAAACTGGCCTGTTGTTACTCAATTCAGGATTCTCTATTCATCCTTCCAGGTTGATAGCATCTGTGGATTGTGTCACTGTTAACAAATAGAGTCAACAGTACTTTATCTTAGTATTTTTACTTTCCTAACATCTTCTGTGCTTACACTTTTGCATTAGGACAATCTGAAATCAGATGCTTCAGTGCAGTTATCCTTTGTTTAGTCAGGATGTTTCCCTGGCATTTATAGATTTCAAATTGCACTTTATCTTTGACTTTTTGTGCAACATATTCCACTTTATACTTTCTGAACCTTGGTAAACTTTGCTTAAGTCTTGGGAGCTCTCACAGATCTGTTCTAATCAATCTTACTCATTTTTCTTTTGAAAATTGTGTCATGGGAGAGATAATGATTCTTTTACTGCAGGGTATTGTCTCTGTACTGTTTAAGTCTGGTATTTCTAGATGGTGTATAGTTATGTGAACAAATATGTTATTTCAATAGAAACACCTTTTTTTTTTCATTTAATCAACTTTTCCAGTTTGAGTGGTGACTCCTGTTAGATCTTGAAACTTAAAATTTTATTTAATTATTTTCATATTTTCCATCATAAAAATAGGATATGCTCATTAAGAAAAATTTGGAAAGTAGAAAAAGTAGAATTAAGCTACTTTCATTTTTTCTATTATCCAAAAATAATTATTGCTGTTATTTTTTTGTACTTTCTTTGTCTTTTTTTCTATATCAATATTTCTTATAATGATGTACATACACTTTTCTTTTACTTTACATCTTATTATTATCATTTTCTGTGTGTTTCTAGGCTCTTTACGTATATACTTTTTAAGGGACTGTGTAACATTCCAATGAGTGTATGCCTCATAATTCATTACAACCATCTCTCTATTGTTTGATTAAAATTTGTTTTATATTTTAAAATAGAACTTCTTGACCTTTCTAAATTGATACTCTTTCCATAAGACTGAGTTTTTGTGATAAAGGTGTTTAACTCACCTAGGATTATGTGAACCCATCACTTCTGATATAAAGTCATTGTAATTAGAAATATAATTACTGAGTCCATTGATAGCAGTCTTCTTCAGAGTATCCAGAATTCAAGTCTTAGCAGAACTAGGCTGGGCATTTTGGCTAAGCCATGGGAAGTTTCAGTTCTATCAAACATGGGGGTTTCTTTAGTGAATGACTATCAAAACACCCACAAGTTTCATGTTTGTCTTTTATTAATCATAGCCTAATATGGAAAAAATGGTTTTGTTTTTAAAAATGTATTAATGACACATGTAAATCCCAAAACATCAATAATTTGAAGCAGTTTGAATATAAATTTTATATTACTAACTATATAGCACTCATATGTGAAGTATATATATCAGTTCTGCTCCATCGAGTTCCCACAGTAAATTTGGGTAATGATGAAAAAATGTGGCTAGCAGAGTCCACTGACAGCTATGAAAACTATTTCCACCCATTTGTCCTGCCAGGTTAGAGGTATGTAGACTGATAGTCAATCTGTTGTTTGCTTCTGAATTCCTGGGGACAACTTACCTGAGAAAGGGGGAGGTCTTCATGAGTGGCATTGTCTTCTGTTGGATTTTATCCAAAATGTCAGGCTTTGATAAGAGTGAATTACTATTGCTATTAAATATGCTCTTATTTTTTCTTCCTGAGCAAGAGCAACAAAATTATCACAGATCATTAAACTTAGTTTGTCTGCAGCCGATGTTCATTTAAATGTGTCTATTGGTGTCTTATATGTGAGAGTGGGACTCTGTTGATGTAGCCTCTATTGAGTTATCTTGTCTTCGTGGGCTTTCGATTGGAGTGAAGGGGTCAATGGTTAAACAGAAGGCAGAGGACCAACTCCCGAGTCTTTTATTTACAGTCCACTTGTAAGTATATGTATATACACATATTCATATACATTCATAATATATATATATATATATATATATATATATATATATATATATATATATATTATGATGGGACAGCTATTTAGGGCCTATGTGAAGAGACTTGCAAACGTGAAAGGAAAATTCAAAGAGAAAAACTTCATTCTTATTTTTTTAAATGATGCAATAAAACACACTTTTATAGGCTTAAATAACAATGAGTTCAAAAGCAAGCTAATAGGAGTGTTCTCAGTGCTTTTTGGACTCAGTGCAAGTGGCTGAAAAATTAATGTTTAACTCATATTGCTAGATCACAGTAAAAATGTTTCAAAAATAATTTTGTCCTCAATAAATCTCAGTTTCTTAAGTTTTGGATTGATCATTTCTTGGGTAGATTCTGCTTGTCAGCTTTGCAAGTGGAAGGGTTTATTTGCCAATGGGCTGGTTTCTGTACATGAGTTGTGACATTGTCATAGCTCTTATAAATGATTTTCCATTGTAAGCATTATTATATTGCATGGATACAATTTTTCAAGGGTTGAATTCTGAATGGTGCCCGTTTCCCTAAATGAGGTACATCTTGAAATAACAGGAAATTATAACACTTTCAAAACTCTGCACATGGCTTTTCAGTGGCATCTCCTGATTTCTTTTAAGTTTATGCAACCCAGATGTTAGCTGCTCCCTTTTTCTCCTGTTAAAACTCCTTCAAAGAACCCCTCATATAAAAACCTTGGAGAGCAAGGTAGAGTTGATGGCAGATTTTGTGTGGGAGATAATTGAGGAGATTATTTCACATACCCCTTAGCAGACAATGAGAAATCTCACTTTAACATTTTTCTTTTCCAAAGTTCTTCTCTGCTGCTGGCCTTTTAAAAATCTCTCTGTTCCTCATTCAGTTCTCAGTGGAGTTGGCTCCGGTCTCTACACTCTCGGCATCTGGGCCTGTCATATTTATCTGCCCTTTATTACTCAGAGTAGTTTGATTCTTCCTCAGCTCTGAACTCAAGCCCATTGCAGCTGCTCACCAAAATAGAGCAGGCTGCTCTGTAACCAGGATCTACTTATCTAAGATGACAGTGGAAGTTAAAAATACACTGAGTTCTATGCGGTATTTAAAACTTGGTTCTCTTTCTTTTTAAAAAATAGGCTTATGTGTTTTCTCAGTTTCCATAGGAGGGGAATCCAGAATTTTTAATTTAATTTAATTTTTAAAAAACAAACCCAAAACTAAACCACAAAGGCCTTAAGGAGGTTACAACATTGACTTAAAAAATGTAAAGTCTTCTTTGGATCTTAACATCTAAAAGCTAAGAGATCAAAATATTTCAGTGAATAAATTTGATTTCTATCAGAACTTAAAGGTTGTCTATACCAAACCAAACCAATGTTTTAATAGCATTTATGGATTAACTACTTATCCCTTATTAATTTTTTCTCACTGACAATTTCTACTATGGGGGAATTTTGCTTGAGACTTCCTGAGATAACATCAGTGGATTAATTTCTTCCATGCATTTTAAATTGGTGGATGATCTGTCTGCTGTGGGTAGAAACTTAAGCAAAAGTTGAAAAAGCATGAACAAAATATAGAAATCACTCCTGAGTGGGCTGGATGGTGGTGCAGTGGTAAAACGTAATGGTCTGTAAGGCTGACCTACATGGGAACATTCTGGGTTTGCATTTAGAGACCCCCTGGGTATACTGGGAATGCACGTGTGTTTATGATCTAGGGCTGGCTGAGGCTGGGGGTGGATTGGTACCTCAGGACCTTGTTGGGGGTTCTTTCTGTTTCTCTCTCTCTTTTTCACTCATGGAATAAAGAAATAGTACTAAAAAAAGGTAAGAAATCACTCTTGATCTTACTACCTAGATCAGAGTAAACTATAGTTTAAATTTGGATACATTTGTGTGTGTGTATATGTGGTGTGTATTTGTGTGTGCATGTGTGTGTGAGTGTGAGTGTGGTATTATTTAGACAAAGTCTCACTGTGTGGGATCCTCCTGCCTCAGCCTCCTAAGTAGCTGGGACTACAGGAATCCAACACTGTGTCTGGCCCTCTAAGGTGGGCCAGGAATCAAACCCAGGCCTCCCATGTGTTTGAAGCCTATCAGGCAGCAGCATTCAGAATATGCTATGGCAGCTGGGCCTGTGGATGCATTTCATTGCTCCTTCATCCCTCCTCCTCCATCTTTGCTTTTTCCTATCTTCTTCTTCATATAATATTCATTTTAAAAACAAATATGATTATTTTATATGTTATTGCTGTGGTTGAAGTGTGTGAAGATATGTGCAAGATGATCTGTGAATGTGAGGTTGTTGGGAACAAAGGATCATCGCAGGTATAGTAGGTGAAAGATCTTGACATATGATCATCCTGCATTAATGTGGACCCTAAACCTGACAAGTATCTATAAGAGGAAAGCAGGGAAGAACAGACACAGAAAACAAGACAATCTGCAGACGGACAGAGATTGGAGTTATATAATCTTGAGCCAAGGTGTGTTTGAGTATACCAAAAGCTAGGAGAGAGGCATGAAACAGTCTTCCCTGGAACCTCCAGAGGGATGGATCACACAGTCCTGCTGCTATCTTAATTTTAAACTTCTCACCTCCTGAACTGTGAAAGAATAAAGTTTTACTGTTTTAAGCCACATAGTTTGGTGATTTGGTTCAGCAGCCCTGTTAAACTAAGACTCACTAGTGTTTAGCTTTTCCTTAACAGGTTCTGTGTGTGTTCATTCTTTCATTCAATAGACATTGTTAACTGCCTTCTATGTCAGACAGAATGCTATATATTGGAGATAGAGTTAAGTAAGACAAAATTTCTTCTCTGAATATACTGCAATTATATCTATATGATAGGCTTAATTCTAGAATTGTCATGATATACATTTCATTTTTTCACTAAGAGCTAAGGCACATGAGCAAATTGAATCTTCACATAAAGAATGTGCAGCTTTCAGAAGTTCTTGTCAGCACACAAGTTCTGTAGACAAACCAATGTAAGGTGGTAGAAAATTCTGGTAGGTTTTAAGAGTTTGGTTGGGAATTGTTCTTTGAAGCTATAACTAAGTTGAAAATTGGACCACCTTTAAACATGGCCATTATTGTCAAAATCTAAAATCTAATTAAGGTCATTATTCTCAAGAACTAAAATATAATCAAATCTAATATTTATCATCTCAAGCACTTACTATTATTACTTTGTATTGGAAACATTAAAAATTCTCTCAGCTCTTTTGATATATAGAGCAAATTACTATTAACTATAGTTACTTAATTTGCTATATTAACACTAGGATTACACATTGTATTCATATACTAAAAAAAATTACACCATACCCCATAAATATGTGCAATTATTAGGTGTCAGTTAAAAATGTACTTTAAAAATCCCAAAGTATTTCCTTACTCCATGTAGAAAAATTTTTTATTCTCTCTACTTAGTGATATTTGGCAAAGATTAGATGTGCAGTGATACAAGGAAAATAGAAGATAGTGGCAGATAGCGTAGAAAGTAGGATGGGTAATCTCTAAATTAGATCTAAAGACTCAAGAGAGATTAGGAAATTTGGGAGCCGTGAAAAGTGATATTGTCAAGCAACATATGGAAAGAAAACTCTGGCACTGGCATTGCGAACCAATGACTAGAGATAAGAAAGACAGGAAACATATAACAGAGTGATACTGAACGTTGTAAAAAAGAAGGAAATGATTCTGATGATGGAGAAAGAAGATTTTGAGGGTGTGAAGAAAGCTAATAGCATTTTCTAATGGAGAATATATGGTGTGATAAAATATGTTCTAGAATCTTTGGGAAAGAAGGAAGCATTTCTTTGTAATAAATACCTGCTGAATTTTAAATTTGCTTAATGTCCAGTGTTAAGCCCAGTATGGGGGAGTTACAAGGAGAAAGAAGAAAAGCTAAGTATTGAGAAATGGAATTGAAATTAGAGAGGACTCAGACAATAGGCGAGATTTAAAGGGCTATGTTGGCAATAGGGGAAGCATTTTGGTAAGAAAGTCTGATTTGCTCTGTGTCTGTCAATAGGGACAATAGGGGATATCATTGTCTCAGAATGTTCTAGTCTGAGTGATTTATAAGAATAGAGGTTTTTGTAGTTCATAATTTTAGAGGTCTAAGGTCAAGGGGACCGTCTGGTATGATTTTTCTTCTGGGAAATAATATGGTTGATAACATCACATGGAAAGACAGTACAGAACATATGCCTGTGTCTCCTTATAGTATCCAATCACTGGGCCCTGACCTCATCCTAATCTTATCCCAAAGGCCTTACCTCTCAACAATATGGTTGAATCAAATTTTTACTCTCTTAGAACTGGCTTCCAGCTAAGATCAGCCTTTCTAAAACTAATTAAATGTTGGGCTAAGAGGGAGGGGAAAGCAGAGGGGAACTGGGGAAGATATCAGTATAAAGGACCTCAGTTTTTTGTCTATAAAACAGGGAGGAAATACTCTTCATTATTTTTCAGTCTTTATTGAGTATTTCCTATATGCCAGGCACTGTGTTAGGTGCTGGAAGCACATTTTCTCATCATGAAATTTAATATCTATTGGTGAGGTAGATTTAATAACAGGTCTGCTAAGTAGTGTATAATTACAAAACAAGGCAAGTTCTACTAAGGAAAAAAATATGGTTCTAAAGAAAATTTTGTTGTGGTGGTGGTGGTGGTGTGTGTGTGTGTGTGTGTGTGTGTGCGCGCACAGGCAGAGGTAGAATGAAGTGAGGCAGTTTAGGAATGGGGCTCTTTGAGGAAGTAGTAAATTTAAGCCAGGAACTTAATGACAACTAGGAGTTAACTAGGCAAAGGTGGTGGTGGTGGTCGCAGTGGTGGTAAGCATTGGGATGGTTAGAAAAACTCCACACAGAGGCAACAACACATGCAAAGTGCCTGTGGAGGCAGAGAGGATGGTATATATGAGGGACTAAGTGGAAGAAGCCCTGAAAGTAAGACTGATTGAAGAGCAGGATGAGATAGGGCTGGAAAAGCAGCCAGAGGCTAGACCATGCAGAACCTTGAAGACCACAAAGTTAAGTCCTTTCCCTAAGAGCAGAGAGGATCCATGGAAAGGGTTATCTTTGGAAATCTTATGTCTGCTGCCTGGGAGAAAAGCCAATGTAGGGGCCAGGGTAGATGTGGGGACAGGGTGGCTGCCTGCTGCTGTACTTGTCTATCAGCCCTAATTACTCCTATGAGTTGAGGCAGAGAAAATCCTGAATTCCCTTCAAAAAGTCAATAGTGCCCAGCATGTAGGTAATATTTAATAATTATATGTTGGGCAAGCAAAATGCATTTAAATTAATTAAATAAATCTTTTCAAGGCAAAAGAAGAATATTTTAAAGGTATTTCTCTCCCTTTATTCCTGCAAGTAACATGGGGCTAGGAGAGGTGCTCATTTATTGCATGTTCTGGGCACATCACTGTTTTCTGTCACTGTCACTTGAGAATAGGGGACCCCTTGGATATAAAATTCATTTTTAATCCAAGTTTTCTGTGTTGCTGGAAGTCTCTTCACAACTGATGCCTCCCAACTTGGTACTTTGGATAGTGTCTGATATTAAAAAATAATTTAAAAAAGTAGTTAGATCTGTTTGGGCTTCATTTTTGAATGACCTGAGCTCAAGATAGTACAGGTGCTCTTTGACTTTTGATGAGGTTACCTCTTAACAAGCCCATCATCATAAGCTGAAAACACAGTAGATCAAAATGCTTTTAGTGCCCCTTACCTATCAAACATCACAGTTTAGCTCGGCCTATATTAAACTGTGCTCAGAACACTTACATTAGTTAGGCAGAATCATCTAACACAAAGCCTATTTTGTAATAAAGTGTTGAATAGCTCACACGATTTATTGAATAATGCGCTGAGGGTGAGAAACAGAATGGTTGCATAGATCCTCAAAGTAGGATTTCTACTGAATGTGTATCGCTTTTTCATCATCCTCAAGTTGAACCATTGTAAGTCGGGGACTGTTTGTTCCTGAAGCAGTGCTTACTGTTTCATTCGCAGCTGCCCCAGGTTGCAGCACGTCGGACAAGCAAACGTGTGGAAGTTTGGGCAGCCCTAGAGCCTCGGGTAGAGAAGCAGAGATGGGCTTGCTGGGATCTGCGGGAGGCTTTTCCTTCACAGCGGCATTTTCGGAATTGACTGACGATCATGTTCGCCCAGCTGGCCTCCTCTGCTTCCCTGCCCCTTCCCAGTCATTGTGCTGAGAGCACTTTTCCCCTTCACACTGAGAAGTTTAAGGCTTTGTTTTCAAATCAAATGCTCATCTGGCTTCCTGAGAAATCACATGTGGAGGGTTGTGAGACCCAGGCAGGGGATGGTGCTTCTGGAGAGCAGGTCTGGAAACCATATGAACTGTAAATAGTTTTAAAATGTTGAGAAAAAAGAGAACTCTTTCTGCCAAAAGGGAAGAGCTTAGGTTTGTTTTTTTTTTTTTTGGTCTTTTTTCTTTTTAGACTTGGTTATTATGTATCTGTTGGAAATTACTGACCTCTATCATACAGTCTGTTTGCTGTCTGCACTGTTGAAATGGGACTAAGCCAGACTTAACCCCCTGAGGACTTAGCTCTACAAACACTTACATTATTAGAAATAAGATTTTGGGGTCACAGTACCATGAGTTAAATTGTCAGGTATGTGACTTTAACAAAAAGTTGCTTTCTTCCACGTATTACTTCCTTCCGAAACATGAGTGATACAAAAAGGTTAATAATTTTTTAAATAGCAGAAATTAATTTTCCAGTAAGAGCAAGACAAGTCAAAACACAAGAAAATAGACATGATTTCCTTATTTGCATGTCATTAGTTGCCTAGTGTACTACAACGACACTTCTTACTTTGAGAAATATTTCTCTTTTTCACCTGATCCATGAATTTTATGTGTATATTCAATTATTCTTTTAGGCTCTATTTCTAGGGAATCTGGATGTAAATAGGATTTTTTTTTAATTTTTAAAAGGTTCTTAATACATATTGTTAAATTGCTTTCCAAGAAATTTACGCCAATTTATCCACCCCCATTTGAACAAGTGAACGTAGTTTTTTCATATCATCATCATAACTTCAAGTATTATCTTTTAAAAACTCTAGTTCAATTTGGTGAGTATAAGTAGATGTTTTATTAAATTGTTAATGATGACTTTTTTCAAATATTTTAATATGCTTTTATTAATTTTCTGTGACTTGTTTACTTATACTCATTGCCAATAATTAGCCTGCAGTAAGTTTGAGACTGTGTTTAAAATTTTGTTATAAGTTTCACCACCAGGAAACAATGACATTCTTAGGTTGCGTACAGCGAGAGAGCTTCGGGGTCTCTACTGATACAGGTTGCAGATTAAGTAATGTTTCTTCAAGCAGGACCGGGGTTGTACTAAGCCGTCCATGATTCTGTCAATTTTCTTTCCATAAGATAGTGCAGATCAAAACAGATTCTTGTGGAAAACTCTTTATAATTTCCGTATCCATCTTTACAATCAAAGCACCTATTTCAGTGGAGCCTCCAGCTAGCCTTTTTAATATGATCTTCAATCATACAAAATTACCTGCCTTTCTTAAACCTGCAATGTGTTCTTTCCCTTCTCCCTTTCTTTATTAAAAATTTTATTTATTTATTATTACTATTTTTAATTTGATGAGAGAGAGAGAGGCAGGGAGGGAGGGAGAGAGAGAGAGAGAAAGAAAGAGAGAGAGAAAGCCACCAGGTCCAGGACTTGAACCACGGTCGACCATGTGGAAGTCCAGTACCTTGACTATCATGCTACCTCTTGGCTCTCCCTTATCCGTCTTTCATCCATCAGGCTTTCTTGACTGGCTGTTATGGCAGAACAGGGACTAAAATGGGTTTATCTCCATTGCTTGGCTCATCACTGCCTGACATATAGTAGATGCTCAGTGTTTGTTGAATTTAGCAGAATCCGCCCACTTTTCCTTTCAAACAGCAGTGTGCATTCATGACACAGATCATAATGAAGAAATTGGAAATGTAAAAGTATGACAGAGATTGTTCTCTTGTAAGTGGTGCATCTTGATAGCAATATAAAACATAAGTCAGATATACACCGTTTATGAAAAATAAATAATGCTTTTATTCTCCTGTTATCCTTTGTCATGTAATGATTCATCCTTGTCCTTCCCTCTTTCTACACTTTGCAATTATCTCTGCTACACTTCCTTTTTTTTATGGTGAAAAAGTGTGTATTTAGAATTAGCCAGCTGCACTCGCTTTAGATGATCCCAATTTTATTGGCAACACCCAAAGCATCATAATCAGGAACCAGTCACACATATGCCTTCTTCTCTCCATCAGGCTTGATTAGAGTGTTGACCTTGGCCACATCAATATCATAGAGCTTCTTCACAGCCTGTGTGATCTGGTGCTTGTTGGCCTTCACACCCACAATGAACACAAGTGTATTGTTATCTTCTGTCTTCTTCATGGCAGACTCGGTTGTCAGGGGGAACTTGATGATGGCATGGTGGTCAAGCTTGTTCCTCCTGGGGGGTGCCCTTCCGAGGATATTTGGGCTGCCTCTGCAGCTGAAGAGTCTTGGGCCTCTGGAAAGTGGGCCATGTACTGATCTTTTTTTTTTTTGTGGCTGTGGACGCCTTTCAGCACTGCCTTCTTGGTCTTCAAAGCCTTTGTTTTAGCTTCAGCTTTGGGAGGAGCAAGAGCTTCCTTCTTCGCTTTCGGCGCCATCTTGGCAAAAAGTCTGCTACACTTTCTTAGGGCTTTCCCAGAAGGTATGCCCATGCGAAACTATTACGTCAACTACTAAGCACACTATATGAATGACTACATAAATAGTTTCTTCATTCAAAATGCACCCAACAAATAACAAGTACGTATTTGTGCTAGGCATTGATTGTGTACTAAGGATACCGAAATGAGCAGGCCAGACAAACCCCTGCCCAAATAAACCTATCTTCTACTGGGGAAGACAGATAATAACAAAATATGAAGAAATAATTTGATATCAGATAGTTATAAGTGAAACAAATAAAATAAGCCAAGATAATAAGACAGTGATAGAACTGGAGGTAGGGAGGTAATTTTAAATAAAGCGTACAGAGAAGGACCCTTGAAGAGGGGAGATTTGAATTCAAAGTGAGATGGCTATGCCAAGATTTTGGGTAAAAGAAACAAGCATAAAAGTTTCAAAGTGAGAAGAAAAAACAACTTGGCAGTAAGTTGTCTACTATGGTTTGAGTGTTATGACAAGGGGAAGTTGCCACTGGAAGATTTTTAGCAGGAAAATGATATGAATGACAAAAAGATTTTTCTGTCTGCTATGTGATTGTGGACATCAGGGGGAGGGAGGCAAGTGAAGAATGGGGATGATAAATTTTGTTTCTTATCGTTGTTCAAGTGACACAATTACACCATGGACTTAGGTGGTAGTAGTGAAAAACGTAAGAAGTAGGACTCTTATCTATTTCCATTTCTATCTTCATCTCTGTCTCTATCTGCCCATCTGTCTCATCTGTCTTTATTATTGTCTTCTGCCATGCATTTTCAGACTCACACACACAGAGAATAGAACAATGAACCCTTGTCTGTGGTTGCAGCCACCATCAATTTCCTGTTATTTTGATATCCACACTCACTTTTATTTTATAATTTTTTATAGTTTGTTTATTTATTTCTTCTAAGAGACAGAGAAAGAGAGAGAGAGAGAGAGAGAGAGAGAGAGAGACTGTACCCCTCAATAAGGTCTTGAATCTCTGATTCACCACCAGCTTCAGCTAGTCCTGAATTACAACCACATGTGACCTCCCTGGTGGGCCTGCCTCAGGGAGGTCACTGGACAAGAACAGTGATTTTCTCACATGGGTTAGCCTCACAGAGACTTGCTTTTTACTGTTGTACTGCTGTCTGGCCCCTTGTTTTCTCGGGTATTGAAAAAGCAGATCCTGTATGTTATAGTATGCGATCAATATTTTAGTATTTATCTTGAACATATAAGGACTTAAAATATATTTAGCCATAATACCATTACTATACCCAACAAACTTACAGCATCTAATACCCACAAACTGAGAAGCATTTTGAAAATAGAGACTAGTAGTGCTGCTGTGTTGGGTGTGTGGGAGAGAGGAATCAAGAGTTCATAGGTCTTGGCTGAGGTTCTAACATGAAAAACTAAGGAAGGTATGTTTTTGTGGTATGACTGTTTTCTTCCTTGGCTGGGAAAGCAGAGTTCTATTAAGATGTTATTCTTTCTGTAGACTAGATATAGAATGAGCGTTTGAAACTTAAGGGAGAGGTTTGGGTTGAAAAATATTAGTACGTAAGTCATCTGGCCATGGTAAGATTTAGACCCTCCATAGTGAAGACAGGAGCTTTGGGACTCACCAAGTTTGAAGATGAGGAAAGAAAGGTCTGGCTAAGGATTTAAGATGGAGTGAAGGAGTAAGAGGAAACCCATGTGAATGTGGTGTTCTAGATTTAAAGCAAAAACAGTGTTCGAAGAAAGAGAGATTGGCTAACTTTGATGAATAAAGTGAAGATTGAGAATTGATCCTTGGCTTTAGGAATATAAAGGATGGTGAAAGAGGCTGTAGTTGCAGGGTTAGAGAAAAAGTCCTCATTGTAGAGAGAATGGGCAGTCAAGCAGTAAAGATGTAAGTATAGATAGCTCTTTTGAAGGTTTGAAATAAAAATCAGAATGTATCATTCTTATAATGTGATGCTCCATAATGATGATACTTTAAATGTATATATTATTTTTACAGCTTACAAAATGCATTTATAAATATCTCATCTGAAACTAACAAATGTCATGCTAGATTGATGTTTAAATGTCAAGTGAGTTTATGTTATTTCAAAAACCTCAATTTTATGGTTAAAGGGACAATCTGAGGTGTTGATAAGAACCGACTCTTGTAGGTCATAGTGAATAGTTCCAATTTTGGTCAATTTCTTGCCCAAAGTGAAATGATTGATTGGTGGTGAAGCTTGGACTCCACTCATGTTTTCTGATTATTATTGCTCATTATTACGAGAATACTTCTTTTCATTGGACCATCAGTTTTGTACCTTTAGCACCTGCTGAGAGTGCACACTTCCAAAAAAATTTTTTTTTGCTCTAAGGCACATGCATTTGTCAGAAAGAGGGAGGGAGGGAGGGAGGAAGAGAGAGAGAGAGAGAGAGAGAGAGAAAGCACCACCTCCCCCTCAGTGGGAGATGGCCATGCCACAGTCCCTTCTCTATTACTCTCTTCTTGGGATTTTGGACATGCGCAAACATGCACCCAGCATGATTTTTCAAGCTGCCAAGTCAGGGACACATGTCAGCCACACAGTTGACCATGTAGGATCCAGTGCCTTAACCACCACATTCTCACCCAAGAATGCAAAGTTAAAAAAAAAATTAATTCCAACTTCTGGTATATTCTGAAAAGATTCTTTTTCTTCAGGTATTGAGATATTACTTACAATGTCATCTTTAAAGAATAGTTTTCTAGTTTTTGTTTAAGCAAATCGTTAAGATTTGAATTTAGGGTCAGCTGGGTGGTGTGGTGATTAAGATGGCTGGATCCTACATGGCTGACTGTGCTGGTCAAGTCTTGGACCTGGTGGCTTGAGATGCTCGCCAAATGTATGTGTGCTTGCTAAAAATCCCTAGAGAAGAATGGAGGAGAAGGGATTGCTGCATGGTCACCTCCCCTAAAGATCTCCTTCACCCAAATCCCCATGAACACCTGTACCCTATAACAAATTTTAAAAAAAGATTTGACATTCATAAATTTAAAACACTCCCTTGAACTTTGTTTCTTTTTATAATGAAGGTGCTGAGGGTACAAAACTGATGGGCCAACAAAAAGTGTTCTAGTAATAATGAGCAGCAAGATTTATTCTGGTCCTGAACGAAATATGAATGACATAATGGCTAAAGCCTCAAAAGAGGAGATACTTTACTAACGACCATAAGTAAATCCTGATTGAAATCTGTTGGCATGGTATTAAGTCATGATTCTGAGAAGACAAATCTAGAGGGACCAGAGTAATACAGTCCAGGCATATAGTTTTCTGATGAGCTCACTGTACGTGGGGACAATGCTTGGAAGATCATAAGGAATGAATGTTAATATATTCTTTGTTAGACAGTCTCTCTGGTCTATCAGTTTTCCTCACTGGGCTTTTGATGACAGCTGCATGGCAAACAATCTAACACTGAAGTCATTCTCCTGAAGTACAGGTATTCTTCATTGTTGACTGGGAGAATATGCACGTGCTCTAGGTATCAGAAGACAAAGACGACTTGCGGTTATTTAAGAACCAGATTTTATATTTTCTCACCAGTTTCTCAGTTCTTTGATAGCCACAATCTGTATCTAATTCTATTGGGTTTCAGAAAAGTCATGATGCATAGAAACATAGAAAAAAACATGTCGTGACCTTTCCGACAACCCAGTGTTTGTAACTTTGACTCTCAGCATAGTGTGCAGTGTGCAATGTTAGTTTTGTGCATGTACAAGTGGTCTTGAACTCATTAAAGAAGGGTGATGGAGTCTCAAATACCACTTTATGATTTCTTAATTTACATGCTATCCTATTTCTGTAGAACCAAATTTGATAAACATTGCAACTTACTTGAAAGTGACATTTTAAACAATTTTAAAAAGTGTTTAAGACTTGGGACCAGTAGATGGTATAATGGTTAGGTCACTGGACTTCCATGCAGTTTACTATGGTTGAAGTCTTGGACCTGGTGGCTTAAAACTTAGGCTTGGTGAGTATGCATGTGTGCTCAAAATCTCAAGAGGAGACTGGAGGAGAATGGATTGTGGAGTGATCATTCCCTTTGGTGGGTGATTTCTTGCTCTCTGTCTCTCTGTCTCTGTCTATCTAGTGAGCACACCCTAGAGCAAATATCTCACTTAAAAAAAAAGTGGTAAAGACTTAATAAGACCAAAAGTCTAGAAAATAAATAAACTCACGATCCTCCAGGAGATTCCTTTAGTTGTACTTTGTGCTGCAAAATTGGGACTACTCTTTTCAGAAATACCATATTTCTCTGACCAGAGCAAACCAAGTCACAGCACTGAGAGAGTTTTCTTTGCCATTTTGGTGTGACCTCTATTGTTACTTGGCATGTTAAGCAATTATATATATTTTAATTTAATAGACTTTTGGCTTTCTCTTAACCTGGGCCTAGCAAAAATCTAACACAGGTCTTTTACCCTGGAACCAAGAGATTCAGATTTTCTTTCACTTCATGGGGGAATCTATCTTCTTCTGGGGCGAGATAGATTTATTTGTTAGTTAGTTAATTAGTTTGTTTATTTATTCATTTATTTAAGCAGGATTATTCACCATTGAGCTGAATGAGTGTGAATTCTCTAATTTCTTGAAATAATTTGTGTTCACTTAGAAGAAAGTTATTGATCTACTTAGGCAAACGTGATTGTAAATTTTTTTTTTCATCAATATAACTTCTTCATATAAGGGATATTTCAGAAATAATGACTTACCCCTTCCCCCATAGATGTTATTCATAGGGTATTGGTTAGTTAGTAGTTATTTATAGACTCTTTATAATGAATAGGTATATGTCTCCAAGCTTTACTTACTTAAAACTGTTGGAAAAGTTGGTGAATTATGTGACCCAAGATTTTACAGATTTCCCCCCTAAAGTTTTTGTTTTGTTTTAAGGTTTTTGCCAGAGGGTGTATGTGCTTGCCAGTGAGAGACAATGAGAGGGAAAGTAAGAATTCATTCCCTAGGGAAGATGACCATACTGCAATCTCTTCTCCTCCATTCTCCTGGGATTTTGCACATGCATACATGCCCCTTGCATGATTTTCAAAGCCACCAAGTCCGGGACTAGAACTGTAGTTGGCCATGTGGGAGTCCAGCACCTTAGCCACCATGCCACCTGCTCCTCCTGCACCACAAAGTTTTAAAAAATTAAACAGGAGGGAAGCACGAATATTGATGTTATCTGCACATAGTGACTTTGTAGTATTGGAATTGAAACTAAAGAAAAGTGATATAGCTTCGAGTTAAAAAGGAAAATTATAATAACATGAACATGTCAATAGCAGAATTGAGAAATGAGCTCTCATTTTATAATGGTTCTCTGTTGTGCAATCTGCATCCTCCCCAGAAGTGCAGAATGTTTTTCCCACTTAACAGGAGACCTGCCCACATACAACTCTCAACCATCTCATCATCCACCCAGATCCTCTCTAGGAGTTGCTGTTTGCTGGGGAGGGTGTTTTGCTTAAGGTCACCCTTCTTTTGTGAAGTAGTTGTATATTCAGTGATTAAATGATACCAGAGTGTAAAGACCTAGCCTCCTCGATTCAATTCTGAAAGCCCGTTCTATGTAGTATGACCTCATCTTAACATCTGTAAAGACACTGTTTCCAAGTAAAGTTGTATTCTGAGGTTCTAGGTAGACATGAATTTTGGGGTACACTATCAAGTACAGTAAAAACTCAATAGCCAGTGTTGAAATTACAGGGTAGAGTCTAGGGAATTTTTTTTTTTTTTTTTTTTTTTTTTTTTTTTTTTTTTTTTTTGCTATGAAGAAATCTATAAGTCTCCACCTTTGGCCAAACTAAACTTCTTTTGGTTTTCTACACGACATGTATGCTGGGGCCTTTGCACATGCTGTTCATATACTTTCTCTGCCTCATTTACCTGAATAAATTTTCCACACCTCTCAGGTTCTCTAAAGAACCCTCTTCAAAGAATCTTAAGAAATCTTTTTAGACAACCCAACAGCTCCAGAGCTCTGCATGGGCTTGGCTGATCCCTTTGCTGTGACCCCATCAACAGCTCCTCTTCCCTTTGCCCTGCTGTGCTTCCTTCCGTCTCTCACAAGTGTTAATCCCCAGAGAACTTGCCAATCAACTTCTACAGAGATTTCCCTCTGAATCTGCTGCCCAGGAACCTGACCCAGACCTAGATGGCTCTGTTTTCTCCATAGATAATCTAAGATATTTTCTTCAGTATTCATGCAAGGGAGTCTTCAAAATTCATGGAAATGGGTATATAATAAAAGTAAGGTAGACATGGATTTTGACCTTTTATCCACCTAAATGAAGTTATACTTTAATATCACTTTTCCATGGAATAGTCTTCTTTTTTTTTTTTTTTTTTTTGAGAGGTTTTTGCTATAGGGCGCGTGCGCTCGCCAGACAGACAGAGAGAGACAGAGAGACAGAAAGCAGGAAATCACCCCCCAGGGGAGATGGCCACGCCGCAATCCCTTCTCCTCCATTCTCCTCTCAGGATCTTAGGCACGCACGCACACGCGCCCGGCATGAGTTTAAGCCACCGGGTCCGGGACTCGAACCGCGGTCGACTACGTGGGAGTCCAGCGACATAGCCATTACGCTAACTGCTGGTCCCCGGAATAGTCTTCTTTTGAGATAATTTTATTCTAAATTCCTGTAGTCTTGTTATCAATGAACAATCTATTAATGAACTTCTACTATGAATTTACAGAAAATAGAGATTTTAGGAGTTTGATTCAGGGGAAGGCTTTTAGCTTAGGGAAATGAAACATTTTCTGTAAACGTTCAATCAGGCTTATTGTTCAGGTAAAACTTAGTAAGTAAATTGATCATTTTGATTATAAAATAGGAGGGCTAAATTGTGTGTGTGTTTCTGCATCTAAATAATGCATAATAGGACTTGCACAGATTTATATAAATTAGGCAAAGCACCTACTATATAAACTTGATTACTTTTTCTCAAAAAATTATTAAAGTTATCCATGCTGTAGGACTAATCTTTCAACATCGTCCCTTCTTCCTACCCTTCCCCTGGCAAAATTGATGAGAGAGCATCTTCAACAGCTGACCACAGACCACCCTGTGCAGTTTTGTCTCAGCATTATCATTTTGCTAAGATTGAGAGAGCAAAAGTAGGGAAACATCTGTCTACCTCCAAATAGACTCCTGAGATCTGAGCATCGTGTTCATTCTCATTGTAACGAGACCCTGTTCACCAATCTGTTGTTAGAGGATTAGGATTCAGCTGTTTGTTCTACTCTAGTGCAGCCCTGACAGCACTGGAATTGAAAAGAACCAGAAAATGCTGCTGTCCACTGGGCATTTGTCTCAGGGAACCACAACTTCAAGGTGTGTTTGGATTGGCTGGTTTTAGACACTGGGAGTGTGTACTATTGCCATGATCAAATCCCTTCAGGTCTGTAAGTTCCACTCTCCAAACAGGCAATATAAAATTAACATAGAAAATAAGATTAAAAAGAACAATGAATATGGATTTATTAAGAGCATAGACTTCATAGCCAGACAGATTTGAGTTCTAGTTCTGGCCCTGCTGCTTTTGTGTGACATTGGTAAGGTGTTCTGTTCTTCTACTTTTTTTCCACCTTAATTGATCTTCAAAACATGCTGAAAATTCAAACTGTACTAGAGTACACAATGGAAATAAGGTTTCCCTTCCATTCCAGTTCCCCTCTTCATTTCCTTTCTTTAGTGACAGGCACTGAACAGTATCTTGTGTGTCTTTCAAGAAATTTTGTATTGTATGTAAATATATTTGTAGGCATTTACTTATTCCAAGACTGGTGATAATTTCACCTTGCATACATAGTGTTTTGTATGTGCTTATTTCTAACCTAATAATGTAACTTGGAGAACATTTCCTTTTAGCATGTATAGATCTATCTATTCTTTTTAGTGACAGCACCGTATTCCATAATTGAATAAGTGTTTCATGGTACATCTGTCTAATTCTCATTGATGGGCATTTCAGTGTTTTCTTTTTCTGTGTGTGAATCAAATTCTTCCTTTGATTTATTTATTTTAAAGAGTTTTTTAATTATATTCATTATGTTTTAATTTGTCCAGAGAGAGACACAGGAAGAGAGAGAGGGAAAGTGAGAAAGCAATCTGCCAGGTCCGGCAATCTACCATGGTCAGCCATGTGGGAATCCAGGGCCTTCACCACCATGCCACTTACTGGCCCCCTTCTTTTGATTTCTCATGATGCTTTTAATCTTTTTTATTCTTTATTATTATTATTATTTGTGTTTTCTAATCAACAGCTATTATAAATAATGCTGAAATAAACATTCTTATATTTGTACACCTGTTGTTATTTCCTTAAAGTGGAATATCTACATGAAAGTATGTGAAAGTATTTAAATTTTTGATAGATATAGCAAAATAGGCCAAATGTCTATCCAAAATTAAAATTTAATGGGATGTTATGTATTTTTATTTGGTAATCCTATACATGAAGGAATTAATACAGTCCCTAAATGTAGTAAGCACTAAAATAAATGTTGGCTGTTGTAATTCTTTTTTTTTTGGAGAAGTTTTTGCTATAGGGCGCGTGTACTCGCCAGACAGAGAGAGACAGAGAGACAGAAAGCGAGAAATCACCCCTGGGGGGATGGCCACGCCGCAATCCCTTCTCCTCCATTCTCCTCTCGGGATCTTGGGCATGCACGCACACGCGCCTGGCGTGAGTTTAAGCCACCAGATCCAGGACTCAAACCGCGGTTGACTACGTGGGAGTCCAATGACATAGCCATTATGCTAACTGCTGGTCCCTGGCTGCTGTAATTCTTATTTGGACATTCAGGGAAATGTTATAATGAAAAAAATGGTTTTTGAAATAATGATTCTATTTCCTTAATTTACTTACCATTCTTTCAATAAACATTTATTGAGTGCCCACTATGAACTAGGTATTATTCTAAATTTGAGGATACAGTGGTAAATGAAACAAAGTTTACAGAGCAAAGGAATATGTTGGTGAGTTATAGGGTTGACATATGTTTGAGAGTAGAAAAGACACCAAACTCACATAAATGGATTAATAGCTAATTAGGGGAAGTCAGTTATATCAACTTTTATTATCTTCTCTCTCCAGTACCCCAGCACTTATGTAGCTTTTGAGGATATTTTCCTTTCACAAATCCATGTTGCTGATGGTTAATCAGGAGCATTGGATTATAGAAAGGTTAACAGCAGTCTTAAAGAGCTATGGAAGATCCTCCCTTATGCCTCTAAGTTTCAGCAGTGGGTTTGGTGTCTTGTTTGAGGTAAATAATTTCTAGCCACTGGAGCCAATAGTTTAGTGACTTGGAAACTAGAAGGTTCTACCTCACTTTCAGGCTTGCATTTCCTCGAAGCTTTTTAGCAAAGCTTAGCAGCCCTTAATATACTGTGTCTTATCAGGAAGAAGCAGGTTCAGACCAATTTACCGAAAATTATGATGTGCAATTGCCATCTCTCATTTACTTTACTTAGAATTCACTTACTTTACTTAGAATTCACTTACTTTACTTAGAATTTAGATTTTCTGATGTTCTGAGAGCAGATATATATTAAAATGATTTCCTTAAAGTAATCCCAGTTGCTCTTATGTGGCAGTTTAACTCCTATATTTTATGGTGCTTTTGAAATACAAGTTTTATGATTTTTTTTTTTTAAATTTTGGCTATTTAGTGATTGGCTCATGAGTTTACTAAGGTAAAGGCTATCTTATCACCACATCTATTTTTGCAAAACCTGATTCAAAGAGGCATTAACTAGACTAATTTCCTTTTATCATCTGAAGTAATTATTATGATGGTACTGAGAAACTGAGTCACATTTTAAAGTCTTGGAATCTTTTGATTGAGGGCAATTAAATGTTAACTTGTTTTCAGAATATTCATATACTGCAATTCATCTACAAGTGTGACAGGGCTTTCCATGACAAAGGTAGACTCAAAGCTTGAAGGTGCTGGGTCTATGGAGCCCAGTGTCATGAGGCCATCCTGTATTCTTAGCAGAGCTATAAGGCAAGATTGCTCCAAACATGAGCCCTGAGAACAACCGCACCATTCATGGAGAACCAGAGAATGTCTATTTTCATTGTTTCAGGCCGATGACAAAACCCAGTCTCCATACAGGCCAAAATCTTACAAACCTAGAAATGTTTGAAGGTGAGCTTTAAAGTACGTCTTCCTGCCTACCCCTTCAGTCCCATTAGGATGTCTTGCTTTCCATGGTGGTGGTGGTGAGTAGGACCAGAAAAATGGTTTGATTCAAAATACAGACAATTTAAATTCATTTGCAGGTCTTTATCAGTTTATGCTTGTACAGTCATTTTTGGTCACTTAGGTTCCATAAATGCAGACAGATACTCTTCTCTGTCGATTCATATCTACTCTTTCTGAGATACTATTCCCTGAGAAATGTTACAAATACTGGAAAGGAGGTACCCACAGGAGGAATAAACCAGCATATAATCTGTACCTGTAAAAATTAATAAAATGAGATTTAGAAGACTTTGTAGGTACTCCCACTGTTGTCGAACTAGATAAAATGCAGAAAAGTATGGCACTGGAAAAATGATTGAATTCTGGCTAGAGATGAAAATGCTGCAATTGAAAATTTTCCAGAACAACATGTACTTGGAGCTGTATTAAAGAAAAATTCTCTGAATGCTGAAGCCAAATGACCCAGCAGGGTTGATAGTGTGAGGCATATTTCACAGATGTATAAATATTTAAAACTGTTTTCCAGCCTGTAAAACAAGTAAATTAGATATTGTTTTTAAAATTGCACAGTGAAATTAACCTGCCTACCTTAACTTGTTGGGGAAACTTGCCCTACTCACTCCAGACTTTTCTCCTAAAAGAGAATCTCTGAGAAAGAAGTTTGATGAAGACTTCCAACTTGGAAAAAAAAAAGCTGGTTTACATTTCATAGAATTTCAGAAGGAGTGATTAGCATCACGGTATCCTGCCACAGGTGGTCTGTTTCCAGAGAGCCTGTCTGACTTTGGGCAGCTCTCACTTGCTACCAGGGGCCAGATCCAATGGATACAATAGTTTTTCATCATAAACCCCTTTGAACTTGGCGGAGAGTGGACTTGGGGCTCTTTTCTACTCATAAGCTTCAAAGAAAGCAGTACAGCATGTTGACTTCGTTGTCCTCTATTTTGAGCTGTTGATCCCGGCCTGTCAGGATGCCACCGAGCCCATTTTTCAGCCCAGTGCTATGGATGTTTTGTAGGTGGTCTCTTTCATTTAGTCTTCCAAGTCTTCCTCTATTACCCATTGTTTTTGTCCTTTCCGTAATTTTAATTCTTTCTCCCTTACTTGAATTTTAGCTATTGCTCTGAAGCACTCTCCTTTACTTCTTCACTTTTTGCCTCCGGTTAAATAGACTTCTGAGACAACGGCAGTGATATTTGTGTATTTATTAATAAAGAGTTTGAAAAGAATGTCAATTTGTTAAGGTTTCATACCTGCTGTATAAAGCTGGCACCATGAGATGGTTGAGGAGTACACAACCAAGAGTTTGATATCTTGAGTTTAGTCCAGAGGTACCACTAACTCACTAAGTATTCTTAACCTCTAGGCCTTTGTTCCCACATTGCTCAGATAAAGAGCTTTGTTATTTAAGGCCCCTCTGAATTTGACATGCTAGGGAGGTCTTTTCTACTTCTGTTATATGATTCTACTTTATGAATATATTCCCTTGATTATACTTTTGATTTTTTTTACAATCATAATAGATTTTTAATAGTATTTTGTGGGTGAAATACACAGCAGTTTAGTAAAGGATACAGAAAATTTGAACCTAATAATAATAATATATATACAATTTTTTAAACATTGGCACAATACTGTTTAAAATTTTATTCAGTTTTGCCAGTTTTTCGAATTGTTTTCTGTTCCAGAATCCCACATTACACTTATTTATTTTTCCTATTTTATAATTTCTTATTTCTGTTTTATTGTTGTATATCATTATGCATACAATATGATGTTTTAGAGTATGCAGTGTGTGATAATCAAATCAGGGATATTAACATAGACATCATTTTCAGTAAAGAGCCTTACATTCTGTGTTTACTGTTTTTGTGATATGGTGTTTCACAGCATGCATGCAGTGTGTAATTATCAAATCATGAATATGGACATATTTTATCTTTTTTAACATTGAACATTACATTATTTTGTGCACATTTAATAATAGTCTTTTTCCATAATTTTTTTTGTTTTTGTTCTTAGATTGCAAAATGAAAAATGGATGAATGTCAAAGTGGGAGATATCATTAAATTAGAAAATAACCAATTTATTGCTGTGAGTATTCAATGTTGTTTAAAGAAGTTATCTCAGCTTATAATAGCATATATACGGAAGTACTTATAGATGCAAATTTGGCAAATTCATATTAGCCTAAGGTAATTGAGGAGAAAATATCAGTATGTATTAGTAAAAAAGCCTGTTATAAAATATTTAAAAAGATATATTGATTTATTACTTTTTATAACATGGTAATCCAGCTAAGGCTGGATGATTATCATTTGTCTGTTTCTTTGGGGATATTTAAAATGAACAACTACAAAAGATTTTAAAGTAAGATGTCAATAATTTTATGTTAGCAAGAGTTAAAAAATTCTCCTGGGGGCTGGCAGATGGCATGGTGGTTAAGGGTTCTGGACTTCTACATGGCCGACCGTGATTCGAGTCCCAGATCTGGCAGCTTGCTTTCTCCCTTTCTCTCTCTCTCTCTCACTGTTCCTCTCTGGTTAAATTAAAATAAGTCAATAAAGTTAAATAAAATATTTAAAAAATGCTCCTGATTACTTTAAAAATAATTTGTTGTAACATAGTGATTAGTACTGTTAATATTATGACTATACAGTTATTTAATACTTTAATTTACAGTATTCTTAAAGAAAACAAACTAGAGAAAGAGGAAAGGTAAGTTCCTTACTGGATAATCAGAAAATGTTTATTGATTATGCTGATTAATAACATATTAATTAATAAGGTCTTACTCTTTATACTAAATGCACTATAATTTCTATTCTCGAGATACCTATGTTGTAATTTCCTTAATAAAAACTCAAGGAGTCAGTTCAATGAGTAAAATATGAAGGGACTTCAAAAAATTCATGGAAAAATGGAGTTAAGGTACTAGTCTTTTACTGGAAAAATTTTTGAAATTCATCCATAGTTTTTAATAATATGTGTTTTTATTAACTTTTTGAAGACCCCTGGCATATGCAACTAACTATAGTTTAAATTATGTTTAAAGTGAAAAAAGCTATCTTGTCAAAAATTAAAAATTTAAATTACTGTACTGTTTATATCAAATATATTAGATTACATATGAAAATTCTTGTATTGAGTGCAATTTTGTGTATCAAGTTGTGCACTTCATTAAATTTGAGACATTTTGCCCAGAAAGTAAAGATATATCCCAAGAACTATTTACAAGAACAACAAATAGTTAGGACTTCTGTAATAAAATCTACACTCAGAAACAGTGTTCTTTCATTAATATACTGTGTATATTGAATTCTCTGAAATAGTTCAGGCTAAGGGGACTACTCAGTAGATAGACCATTCACTAAAGAGATCACTCTTTAAGTAGGAAAGTGACATTTTATTTCTCTGGCAGCCTCAATGCTTTGGAAAATAGCTGGGAACCAAAAATTAAGCAAAAAAGTGTCAGGACAGCCAAAATAGAGGTTTTGAAGTTTACTGTGGCTTGGGCTCCTTATATGTAGGACAATCTTCCAGGGTCTCATTCACAGTCTATTTACTTTTATTTTAAACATAATTAAAATTAGTTTATCTAGCTTATTTTCCAACCATTAAAGATTAGAAGCACTACACCAGAAGGCAGAGTCTGTTACACATCCTGTAAATGGGATCAAGGCAGATACAGTGTAAGGGCATGGGATGGAGAACTTGCTGAGAAGGAGCTGAATCTTTGATTCATTCCTACAGTGATAGCAAATACTTTATCTTCCTTGCTTTTGGTTGCTTCATATGTCAAATCAGAGTGCTAGAACACTATATGATCTCAAAGATGTCGAACATACTGCGATTCTCTATGTCGAGACTATACTAAAAGATTCATGAAAGTGCATATTGATCTGCCTGGTCTTTAGCATTTTGTGCTTTGTTGGATTTTAAAGGGCATTCAGTAAATGTTGGTGGAATGAATAAATGTTAATATTTTGTAAGAAAAAAGACAGAAGAAAATGAAAAATGTATGCAACTTTTCAAAAGTTAGGATATTCTGGGTTATTGGGAAGGGCAGTAAAAAAAAAAAAATATATATATATATACACCATATAAAGATCATATATATTTGGGATTCTTTGTTTAAGAAGTAGAGCTCCAGTAACTCACTTGAGCTCTACTATCAGTTAAAATATTTACAATGATTGGGACCAGCAGATGGAGTAATGGTTACATTACCGGACTCCTACATAGTTGACCACAGCTTGAGTCCCGGACCCAGTGGCTTAAAACTCATGCCAGGCACATGTATGTGCATGCCCAAAATCCCAAGAGGAAAATGGAGAAGGGATTGCTTTGTGGCCGTCCCCCCTGGGGAGTGATTTCTCACTTTAGGTCTCTGTGTTATCTGTCTCTCTAGTGAGCACACACACTCTATAGGGAAAAACAAAGACAAATATATATATATATTTTTTTTTAAGAAAAAAATGATAGAGTTTTGCGTTTTGGTGCTTCTAAGTGAATATCCTTAACATTTTTTTTTAAATGGGTATATGTGAAATTCTAAAATTTGTGCTTTCAAATTTTGGGGGCAACTATTTTATTCCAAACAGTGCTATTAATAGATTATAGAGGGATTAACATACATTAAACTATTATACACATTTAACTATCATTTTATTTGGAATTGAATATTTCAGAGGCAACATTAAGTATGTTTCTGCTCCAGGTATTCAGTAAAAACAACGAGCCTTAGGACACTCATGGACATACTCTCATATGGTGAATTTTAGACTGGACTCACTTCCCCACTAATACTATACTCAAGTACATTCATTTATCAGATTCTTAGGGTTTAATCCAAAAAGAAGAGTCCAATCTCAAATCTTATAATTCCAGCATATCTGTGCTCCAACTTGCTCCCTAGCCTTGCTTCTAATTTGTATTTCCCTTGGTCTTTGTTTTTAATTTAGTTATATTTTCTATGTTATAGTATGTATGCTTGCTTCCTATTGCAAAACCTTTGGAGAGTGAGAAGGCAAATATAAGTGCATGTATCCAGTAGAATGAAATCATTATGGGTGCATCATTAGCATTGGTTTAAAAATGAATCACCATTTAGACAAATTCACATAAAGTCAGAGATCCATGTGTCCTAATGCTGCTCAACATGACTTTTTGCAATTAAGGCAATATTCTATATTTGTGTTGTCCCATGTGATAGCTGGTAGACTCATGTGACAACTGAGCATTTGAAATGTAGCAAGAACTGAATTTTAATTAATTTAGATTTAAATAGCTACATATGACTCGTGGCTGGACAGTGCAGAAGTGGCCTTTTATTGTGGTTATGTAGTAAGATGAGAATGCTTGTTTTCTACTCTCCCCTATTTCTGCTCTTATTTTCATTTCCAGGTACAGTACCAAAACAATACTCTATGTATCTTGTATCCCCTTGCCTCCTCCCCTCTCCCAGTAGTGATTTCCCTGATTGATGAGTTTGGGGTAGGGGGTTGTATACATGACCTGACTCCTCCTTTCTCTTTGGGCTCAGCCTATGTGCAGAGAGTACATTTTGCCCTTGTCTTAAATGCCTTCAGTTTTACGGAAGTAAATGCCAGTGGGAGGGTGGGAGGGCCAGGGTAGTTTAGAACTTTCAGTGTCCATTGCTAGATAAGTCTCTCTAATAGGGGTGAAGTATTAACATGCCCATCAGCCCACAGACTTAATGCTTGGTCTCTAGTAACTTTATCAATAAAAAGATATTTTTATCTCCATTGTTCTCTGACTCCAACAACTATAGCTCTATTGGTTTAATCTTTGGATAAGTGAAGAAGAAAGTCCTCCAGATCCCCGAACTCTTCAGTGCCTCTTGATTAAGTAATTTTGTTCAAAGTTTTCCTTTATATAGGAACTCGAGTCCCACTTTACAGGTGAGAAAACAGAGCACAGTGTCATCAAATAGCTTGCCTATGGGAGATCCAAGAGTTAAATCCAGGCAATCTGGCTCTGCTGCCCTTAGTCCTCCACCACTGCTATCTGAGGCTTCTGACTTCATCAGAACAGTCACCTGAATTGCTTTGAGTCTGGACTTCCAGAGTTAGGGGCTCCAAGCTTTGACATTAGAAGTCAAGTGATCACAGAATGGTGTACCTAATTCAAATGCATAAACTCTCTCTCTTTAAACTTAGAGTTTGCAAAGTAACAAGTTCATCAGTAAATTTTAAGCAAGGAAAGCAGCATGCTAGATATTGCCAAGTAACTTCCATATTCAGAAGTAATTTATTTTTGTTTTTCCTGAAAAGAAGTCCCCTTGCACCACACCTTTTTTTTTTTTTCCAAGAATGCTTTTGGATAGAATTTCTAGTGTTTCTAGTTTTATTCTGGATACAGGAAATTTCCAAATATCACAGTAAGACTGACTTGCATTAGAAGAACCACGCAAACAGAGAAACACACTGCAGAGTTCTTGATTCTACTAGAACTGGGACCCTGGGAGCCAGAGTTACCATTCTTCTTTACCAGATAGTAGCATTCTTGCTTTAGTTTGCTTTTCATAGCAGCTGATAGAAACAAAACCCTTATTGGATATGCTCATCTCCAAACATTATGAAAATTTATCTGTTTAGCATGTTTGAAAAACTCTCCCCTTCCTCCTCTACAAAAAGATATTCATGGGTTATGGTTACATCGCTGGAATCTCATGTAGTTGACTGTGGTTTGAGTCTCAGACCCGGCGGCTTAAAAAATTCACACTGGGCGCATGTGCATACGTGCTCAAAATTCTGAGAGGAAAATGGAGAAGGGATTGTGATGTGGCCATCCCCCTGGGGTGCAATTTCTCACTTTTTGTCTCTCTGGAAAGCACATATGCCCTATAGCAAAAATCTCCCTTAAAAAAAAGAGACATTCATATTTTAGATGTTTACTACAGTAAAATTTTAATTTCAAA
Organism: Tupaia tana; assembly: GCA_026018925.1. NCBI lineage: Eukaryota > Metazoa > Chordata > Mammalia > Scandentia > Tupaiidae > Tupaia > Tupaia tana. The sequence goes on from JAKSZU010000023.1 coordinate 22,504,126, forward strand.
ATATACTTATTCTGTTCTGGAAATGATAGGGGTAGAAAGATTAATTTGAACTAACTCCAAACTTGATCAGGGGTGATCTTCGGAATCAGGGTATCTCATCTAGACCTTTTCAGCACTTTTTTTGGACAGTCTTCCAGAGACAATTATGAGATCCAGTTGCCCTCACTGTTGTCTTAAAGCTTAAAGCACAGTTACTTCTTCTTGCAATCTAATTTATTTAAATAAACCCTTTTTTTGTATCATACATTATGTATATTTTAAAATTCTTTGAAGTTTTTCCAGAGGGCATGTGTGCTTGCTGGAGACAGACAGAGAGAGGAAAAGTGAGGAATCACTCTCCGAGGGGATGGGCATACCACAATACCTTCTCCTCTATTTTCCTCTCATGGTTTGAACACACATGCCCACATACCTGGTGTGATTTTCTAGCCGCTGAGTCTGAGGCTTGAACTGCGGTTGGCCATGTGGGAGTCCAGCACCTTAAGCACCACTCCACCTGCCAGACCCTACATATAATTTTATTTATCTCTCTATATATGATAGTACAGTTGGAAATTTCCAGAGAAAGATCAATAAAACACACACACACACACACACACACACACACACACACAAACATTTGCCATAGCTGTACTGAAGAAGAAGCTTCTTGTTAAAATATAGAAGTACAACATGTCACTTATGCATTTAAAAAAAGTAAATGGCCATTGTTTTGTTTATGAACAATTTCCAATTTGTGGGGTGAAATATACAGGGAAGAATTTTTTTTTTTTTGAGAGGTTTTTGCTACAGGGCGCGTGCGCTTGCCAGACAGACAGAGAGAGAGACATAGAGACAGAAAGAGAGAAATCACCCTCCAGGGGAGATGGTCACGCTGCAATCCCTTCTCCTCTGTTCTCCTCCCGGGATCTTGGGTACGCACGCACACGCGCCCGGCGTGAGTTTTAAGCCACTGGGTCTGGGACGCGAACTGTGGTTGACTACATGGCAGTCCAGCGACATTGCCATTACGCTAACTGCTGGTCCTGGGAAGAATTTTTTTTTTTTTTTTTTTTTTTTTCATTTTATTTATTTATTTATTTATTTTCCATCCAAAGTACACTATATATTGTCTCAATCAAGCACATCAACAAACATGTTATTGTCAGTAAATGATCTTGTCTTCTGTATGTTTTGCTTTTTTCCCCCCATCCTTGATTCTCTATCTCTTACCCTCTGCCATCTCCCACTCTCCTCCCACAGTCTCTGGTATCTATGTTTGCATTCTATACTGTTTTCTCCTCACAATTATTGTATCGCCAAAGACCCTAATCAATTGGAATACCCTCATAGCAAACACAGGTGATACCCACATTTCCATGAACACAAGTCTTACTTTACGCATCCTATAAAGTAGCACCTAGCTGTGGCTACATATCCTTCTGCAGTCATTAGGTATATATATATTTTTTTTTTTTCTGAAACTTTTTTTCTTTTTGTAACTCAATTTACATTCCTTCCCTAAGCTTCATCACAGCATACAAAATGCAATCTCCCATCCAGTACACACTGTATAGTGATACAATCATGCACATTACAGAAAATTTTCCATTACTAGTTCCTAGAATTACTTCCACCCCTCTTTCTGACCTTCTGTCCCTTCCCACCCTCCTCTCACACCACCTCCGGTGTCTACAATTGTCCTTCATTCCCTTCCCACCCACATTGCATTGGTCACACAATTTCCGACATAATCTAACTACTTTCAGTGTTGAGTTCACTCATTACTACTAAGAAAACCAGTTTTAACTTAACTCAAAGAAGTGCCAAGGAACTTTGCTTTAAGCCAGGAAACAAGTTAGGATTCTGTTCAAATGGTAGGTGTATGAACCTATCAGTCTCATGTACTTTTATCTTCTGTTCTGGTTCAATTTTCCTGATTAAATTCTAGGATACAATATTCAACTCCATACTTGTCCCTATGATTAAGTTGGCCACTTTCATAGTTTTTGGACTCTTATTTCCATGTGTCTGTGTTTAATTTTCTTGATACAACACACCCTTGAGAACTTCTTGGAGATCTGGTCTGGTGTTGGTAAATTCTTTCAGGTTTTGTTTATCTGAGAATGTTCTTGTCTTTTCTTCCCACCTGAAAGATAATCTTGCCGGGTACAGTATTCTTGGCTGAAATTGCTTCTCTCGTAACACTTTGAATATATTTTCCCATTCTCTCCTCGCTCGCATTGTTTCCGATGAGAGATCTGCTGTTAGCCTGATGGGATGTCCTTTGTAGGTAACTTGATGTTTCTCTCTTGCCAATCTTAGTATCTTGTCTTTGTCTGCGGTTTTGGTCAACCTGGCTATAATGTGTCTTGGAGAAGATCTTCTTGGGTTGATTCTATTTGGAGTCCTTTGTATTTCCTGGGACTGGATCTTTGAATGCCTCTCTAGGTTTGGAAAGTTTTCTTGCAGGATTTCATGGAATAGATTATCAATGCCCTTATGGGTCTCTTCACCTTCTGGAATGCCAATTATCCGGATATTTGGACGTTTGATGGTATCCAGTACTTCTCGCATATCATTCTCAAATTTTTGAGCCATTTTCTCAGTCTTCGTGGTGGATTTTTCTAAGCCAGCCATTTTCTCTTCTACACCTGAGATTCTATTTTCTGAATGATCTAGTCTGCTTTTAATACTTTCTAGGGAGATTTTGACTTCTTGTATTATAGCCTTCATCTCTAGCAGTTCCGTTTGAGTCTTTTGTAAAGTGTGTAATTCCTCTTTTAGATCTTGCAAGAATTTCCTCATCTCCTGGAACTCGGCAACTTCTTTCTCCTTTCTCTTTAGCAGTTCATTATCTCTCTTTTCTTCCATCTCTGTTAGCTTCGACATTACGAATGCTCTAAATTCCTTATCAGACATTTCCATGACTTTCACCGAACTGCTTGTGGATGAAGAAGAGTTACTCTTTTCCCGTGGAGGAGAGGTATTTTCTCGTTTTCCCATATTTCTCGTGATCCGGCGGTGATTTCTTGTCATCTGATGAATGGCGTGTTTCTTTCAAATTCTTGAAGTTAAGCCTCAATGTACAGGAACAAGCAGACAGAGGTGTTCTAGAATCTGCTTGCCGTTCTGTTGTGATCGCACACTAGCTCTGCTTGCTGGAGGCTGAATTATGAGTAGAAAATCTTCATTTCTCCTGTTCCCTGAAAAATCTAGTTCCCAGTATCCATGAGGAGTCTGCTCAGAGAAGGGCTCAACTCTCCTGCCACACTAGCTCTGCTTGCTGGAGGCTGAATTATGAGTAGAAAATCTTCATTTCTCCTGTTCCCTGAAAAATCTAGTTCCCAGTATCCATGAGGAGTCTGCTCAGAGAAGGGCTCAACTCTCCTGCCACACTAGCTCTGCTTGCTGGAGGCTGAATTATGAGTAGAAAATCTTCATTTCTCCTGTTCCCTGAAAAATCTAGTTCCCAGTATCCATGAGGAGTCTGCTCAGAGAAGGGCTCAACTCTCCTGCCTCGGGAAGAATTTTTTTTGACCAGAGAAGAGTCTGTCTGTGAATAAATGTAAGGATGTTCATTATTATTCTCTCTCCTCCTCCCTTTTTAAAATCATCATTATTTTCTTAATATTCCCAAATCTATTTAGTTATCAAAACAAAATATAATGATACATATAATACACATTAGTAGCTATTCAATGTGCATTTATTGAATCTGAAATTTAAACTTTAAAAAAAGTTCAACTGTATGAATTTCATTCTGGTTTTTTATTTATAATGCATGAGCCATTTGGATTTTCATTTTTATTTTTGGATTAATAAAAGAAGAAAATATAATATTGTTGATGATAAAGATTTGTGAGTGACTTAAAAAAATAACAGGAGATCCAAAAGTGGTGTTCAAATTAGCTCTACAAATTTATCTTTCCGTCAGGCTATTGAGCTGCTATCCCAATATTCTTTTACCATTATATTTTAAATACCAGCAAAGCAAAACAAAACAAAGTGAAATACTTTCTCTTTTTCATGGTTGTATTTCAGGGATTTATTAGCCTACCAGAGAAAGAAATTTGGGGTCAGAAATTCTGAATTCTAGTTCCAGCTTTACAATTTAAAGTAATGAGTGTGGTGTTAAATTTCATGGAGTTTTGAATTAGATGTATGGATGCCCTCACCATAACTTTGGAAAGGGCGTAGATGTTACTTAGGATACGTTAGTTCATCTGGTGGATGTGAGGAGTTCATTGGTCCCTTCCTGCTAGGCCAGATATGGCCTTCCCAGGTTCCTTATCCACACAGTGGGAACAATATTACCATTCACAGGTTGTTGGGAGAAGAAAGTGACACAATTATGAGATAATGTTTTGTAAATCCTTAAAGAATTAGGCAGGTTTAAGACTTTATCATTGATTGGAGTTTGGATTCCTTTATTCTTTAACATAATACACATTATACCTAATAAACTGACGAGGACCGTGGCCTGGGCTCTGAGGACTCAAAGATGTTCAGTGAATGAGAGAGCTACCTGGACTCTCTGCTGCCTGTGGGAAGCTGGGGAAGGGACATTGTACTGGAAAACACTGCTTCCTTCTGGAAGACATAGCTGAGCCCCTCTGGGCAGGGCCTTGGGAAAATGTGCCAGTTATTGACAGACAAAAGTAAAAAGGAGTTTGGGAAGGTGGTTCTGGTTGGAACTGATGTTGGTTTGCCTGGCCTCCCCCATGAGTTCAGGTAATCACATTTTCCCTTTGCTATTCTTTACTCCTGCTAGTGTCTCTGCCTTGGGGAACTGTCTTTCATTGCATCCAGACTCTTTCATGATGGTATTCCTCAACTACTAGCCCAATGAGTCTCTGTCATTTGCACTGCTCTTAAAACACTTTGTTAATAAGACTTTTGGAGCCCTTTTCTCATTCTGCCTCAGTAAACTGTTAAATGCTCGAAGTAGAAGTTTGTACTTGTTTTAGTATCCCCTGAAGTATATACCTCAGAATATCTGGGTTCTAATCCTGGCTCTCCCACTTACTATGTGACTTTGTCCAAGTTACTGAACCTCTCTGGGTCTCAGTTTGCTCATCTGTAAGATGGAGATAACAACAAGACCCACACTGCAGGACTTCTGTGAGAGTTAAATAAATGATTACACATAAATGTTAGGATAGTACTGGGCACAGAGTGACCCTTCACTGAAGATCAGTTGTTGGCATCAGAAGCACCTACAAGTGGGACACAGATTTCTAGATCATGTAGGAATTGGGTCCCTGAGATTTACTGGTGGGGTCAGTATGAGGAGACCTGATATAAAACTCAGTCTTGGGGTTGGTGGGCACAAGCTCCAGTCTGACCCAGCACCTCTGGTAAAAGTGGGACCAGGGACTGAAGGATGGCACTGTGGCTCTCTTGCCTTTCCTTTTTAGAATCATTACCGAGTGCACTAAAAAAAGGAGGTTTGAACACACACTAATGAGAGCACCAAGCACTAATTCTACTGGAGGCCCCAGCTGCTCCTACCCCGTTCATACTCCCTCCTCCTTGATAATGGAATAAAAATTCTGAAAGGAAGAAGTTAGTGAAAGAGAATAGCAGCCTCAGGAGCAGGGCAGGATGAATGAGTGAAAGGCAGGGTGGAGATCAGGGAGTGGGAAAATAAGGAAAGGTCAGAGGACATCAAAGAATAAAGTAATGATGAAGGAGACAAGAAGAGGCAGGGAAGGTAGGAGCTCAAAAGGTCCCCGATTCTCAGGGAACATAGAGAGCAGGAACAGTTAGCTGCAACCGATGAGGTTTATCAAGTGTCAGTTTCAGTCCCTCCAAGTTGGGTCACTGCTCAGGAGAGGCTATAGCCACCAGGTGGCAGCGATGCCTCAGCCACATGTTCTTGGCCAGCTGTGGACAATGAACCCTCCCCTTGTTTACCACGATGGCTCAATATTTAACAGCAACATTGGATCATTCTTACCATAGTACTTCCTCCCCAAAAAGCAATGCTAGGTATAAATAGGTATCTTTTTATGTCATGACTATTTTCTTTCACAGATGATTAGAGAACTTTGCATTTTGTTCTAAAATGATCCTTTTATGCCCAGAGGAGTATAGTCATAGGTCCTAAGAGTATTATGCTCACTGCTATAGTGCCCTATGCCTTTCTGCAAGGAAATTTAAATATGGGAAATAAGAGAAAAATGATTTTTCAAAAAATATTTTTACTCTTTAGAATTGGGATGGGTGGGGCTGGCAGGTGGCATAGTGGTTGAAGCGTGGGACTCCCACATGGTCAACCATGGTTCATGTCCTAGACCTGGTGACTTGATGTCTCATCAAATTAAAAAAAAATTAAATAATAAATAAGATAAAATAAAATAATTCTTAAAAAAATCTGGGATAGGTAAGTTTTAAGAGTGGCATACGCTTTTGACATGTTCTATAGATTTGCCATGTTTTCACTGTGACAAGTCATTAAATAATGTCTGCCTCAAGAATCTTCTGTGGCTTTTTCATTCAGAGTTGTGGGAGACTCTTGATAGTGCAAACTCATTTGTTCTTTAGGAGCTGTTGCTGAGGTTTGTTCAGCTCTGTTTTATTCAAATTTGGGCAACATTATTCACACCCACCCATCCTGAGCCCATTTTTGAGCTGGACATGTAAAAGCTTGAGACAATAAAATAAGCATATTAATTCTAAATTTAGCCTCTAGGACTTGTGAATGAGGCAATTCTAACATTTTAAAGAACAAAGGTAAGATTTCACAGATTTGAAATGTTAATTGTACATTCAGACATAGCTAGGAAATTGTTATACCAATATCTCAAAATAAATTGCTGAAATTTAAGCCAATTGAGACTTTCAAATCCTTCAGAATTTCATTGAAATAATTATTTTTAAATAAACTTGCAATCTGAAATAAAATAGAAAAGCAATTTCATGAGATAGAAAGCTACTAGAGTTTATTATTTTAAGTAATTATTTTATTTATTATTTTAAAAATTCAACCAGAGAGAGAAAGAGAGAGAGAGAGATAGAGACAAAGTGAGAAAGTAAGCTGCCAGGTTTAGGACTTGAACTATAGCTGGCCATGTGGGAGTTAAGTGCCTTAACCACCACACCACCTGCTGGTCCCAAGCTAATAGAATTCTAAAACTGATTGTGACAGATAATTTTCAAAGCCAATAGACAGGAGAACAGAACTATTTTTGAAAAAAGCAAACTATTCAGTTTCTGAATTTTTTTCCCACTGTCTTTTACTACATTTCTTTTTCTGCCTTGCTCTCCTGCTCAGTCCCTACTTTATCTTCTTTTTCCCATTCTTAGTCTCCACCATCTTTTTCTTACCTTTTCATTTTATTTTTCTTTCATCTTTTTCTTTTTTTTCTTTGCCTCTCTCTTTTTAAATTTTATTCTTTTTAGTCTTCTTCTTCACTTCTTTTTCCCATCTCCTTTACATTCTCCCTGCTCTTACTGATTATATTAGGTGTTTAAAGTGTGTGTATGTAAATATTTCTAATTAATATATTGGAGAGTTATCTATCTATCTAGGAAAGTTTTCTTTCTTCCTCCCTCCCTCCCTCCCTCCCTCCCTCCCTCCCTCCCTCCCTCCCTCCCTCCCTCTCTTTCTTTCTTTCTTTCTTTCTTTCTTTCTTTCTTTCTTTCTTTCTTTCTTTCTTTCTTTCTTGTATGAGACAGAGAGGAGGAGAGAGAGAGAGAGAGAGAGAGAGATGACCTGTAACAGGGTCCTGAGGCAGTGATCTACCCTCAGCCTTCTGCCAGGCCAGGATCATGCGCATGCACATGCTCAACATACTAAAGATCTCTGTACTTGAATTGGGAAGCTTCCCATGTATAATTGCCTCATAGAGCATCACATTTTACTGCTGTACCACCATCTGGCCCCAAGAGAGCTTTTTATTTTCTATTAATAATTATCAGAGCAAGAAAAAAGAATTTATACATTTCTTTCAAAAAGGTAAATCAAGTGACTATTAATTTATATGATATTCCTGCCCTTGCTTATATTGTGATTGCCAAGGGACACATGAAGTAGGAATAGAGGAGAAGGAGGGTTTGATTTAGGGCGTATGACATAGAGGTAGGAAAGGAGCTCATCCCTCTCATTTTGTTTCTAAGGCCTTATTAGCCTGTTAGTATTGGAGGGGTGATGCAGCATAGAAGATTTTCAACTGATCTTCCCTTCTTAAGTATTTGTCTTTTTTTTTTTTTTTTAATAGGCTGATTTGCTTCTCCTATCAAGTAGTGAGCCACATGGTCTCTGTTATATTGAAACTGCTGAGCTTGATGGGTAAGTTATTAAAATTAGAGTAAGTAATAAGGTTGGCTTTAATTCATTTAAAAATAATGCCTATAAGCAGAACTTAAATCTTATTTTTTATTGTCTTGGAAGCACAGGAATCTAAATTACAAAGTCCATTGGTAATTATTTTGTAGTAATTTTGAAAATTGTCTTTTCTCATGAATTTATTTAGAAAGTTCTGTCTTTTCCATTGAATTTATTGTCTCTCAGAAACAGCGAGCTAAACATGTATACATGAGCAATTTTCAGTGAAATTCCTTAGAAGATTTTGTTGTTGTTGTTGTTGAAGTTCAGGTGATTTTCTAAGGAAAATCAGAGAAGTGAAGATCAAGATTCCTTGAAGAATGAAGGACTGATGAAGACAAAGATAGAGTAGAGAAGAATGGATACAGTTTGGATATTTTTGTTAATTTAGAGTTTAGTTTTGGACCATGAACCAGGTCTGTTTTATATAATTCAATTTGCCTGTCTGGCATATTTATTTAATGCTTACATTTTATTTATTTTATAATTAAAATATTCCCCCATTTTATTATTTATTTTTGACAATCAAACCAAGGATATTGCCATATACAATATTTTTAATAGAGAGTTTTACATTCTTGAGTCTGTTAAGTGCTTCTTCCCTTTGCCTCTTCCACCTACCCTTTCTTAACCACTTCCCTCCCCTATAGACTCTGGTGTCTATAGTTATCCTCCCTATTATCATATCTTCAGATGTTTAGATTTATTTTTTTAAATAATTATTTAATTTAATTTAATTTATTTATTTTAATTTATTTAATTTGACCAGATAGGAACAGAGTGAGAAGGAGAGAGTGAGATGGAAAGTGAGAAAGGAAGCCACTAGGTCTGGGATTCTAACTGCAGTTGGCCATGTGGGAGTCCAGTGCCTTTAACCACCATGCCACCTGCTGGCCCCTAGATCTTTTGATTTCTGCCACAGAATACGGACATTCAGTACAAGTTGATGAGGCTACACTGTCATTCAAAGTCTGGCTTACTTCACTTAATAGTAAGTCTTCCATATTCAGTCACTTTTGAGTTAGTAGACAGTGTCTCATTGTTCCTTATGGAATTGAAAAAATGTGGCACATATACATTATGGAATACTATTCAATCATAGCTGCACACTCACTGTGTGGAATCCTGTCACTCCAACCACCATGTCACCTGCTGGCCCTGTTGCCCTCATTTTATATGGTTATTTTCCAATTCTTTTTGGTGGCTTTGACTAAATCAGAAGTTTTGTCTTCAAGGTCAGAGATTCTTTCTTCTGCATGGTCTAATGTGCTGTTAATACTTTCAAGTGAGGTTTTGATTTCTTATATTATAGTCTACATCTCCAGGAGCTCTGTTTGATTCATTTTTTTTAGGGTATCTATCTCTTTATGGAATTCCTCCTTCACATCATAGAATGATTTTCTTACCTCCTGGAATCAGTTATCTCTTTCTTTTGTATCTTTTTGAGTTTTGTTATGATGAATATTCTGAATTCTTTTTGTGACACTTTTGTGTTTTCTTGTTTTCTTTTCATTGTTGGTGGGGAGATTTGTGATCCTTTGAATGAGAGATATTATGTGTTTTTCTCACATTTGGGGGGATCTGCTTTGAATTTTAGGCAACCGATGGAAAGTCTCTTTCTTCCTTTCTCCAAAGACTGTAGGGCAAAGTAGTGAGTGAGGCATGGTGGAGCTGCAGATGGCCTCCTGCCTTGCTTTGGCTGGTCCTGGGGGTAGAGGGGCAGAGTGAAGAGGTGAGAGGGGACATGAATAGCATGCCACCTGGATGAAAAGCTTCTTCCTTCCTTTCTCTGGTGAGACTGTCTGCTACATTTTAAAGATACCACATATGCATGTTTTTAAGATATATTTGATCATTTAATCCTGATGTAGGTACCATATAAATCCTATTTTACAGACAATGAAACCTAGGTTTAGAGAGGTGAGGTAATTTGCCCAAAACTTCTAAAGAGTGAAGCCAGTGCCTCTCAAATCATTATCATTTTGAGCTATTCAAATACAGCTTAACCTGTGTGTTCTTTGGTTTGGGCAGAATAGTTTCCCATATAGCTAAAATAGTTCTGAGAAGAAAATTTATAGCATTAAATGCATATACCTGACAAGAAAACAAAATCTCTAATCAATAATCTAATCTCCCCTCTCAAGAATTTAAAAAAACAGCAAAATAAACCCATAACAAGAATGAAAGAGATAATAAAACAAAAAAGTGCTAAAATCTTTAACTGGACTAATATGCAATGTATTCATGCTGGGAAAATTCATTTTACATGCTGTAATGATATACAATGATTGAATCTATTTTATATATATTATATATACCATATATAATACATGTATATATATTATTATATATGTTATATATGGTAATATATGGTATTGCATTATAATATATATGATATAGATATAATATATATCATATTTTATATACATAGAGTGCTAAAATCAATGACCTTGAAGAGAGTAAAGAAGACAAACAATAAAGAAAATCAATGAAGAAGCTAGTTCTTTGAAAACATTAATATAATTGACAAAACTCTCGAAAGATGGACAAAAACAAAAAAGACAAAAATTAGCAGTTTCATGAGTGAACCAGGAGAATTCTCTACAGATCCTGGGGAAGTCAGAAGGATAATAAAAAAATACTGCAAACAACCCTGTACATGTACATTTGATGACTTAGATGAAATAGACTTCCCCCAAAACACAATCTATACACCTGATATAAAATAGATAATTTGTCTAGCCCTCTAACTATAAGGGCACTGAATTTAAATGTAAACATAAAAACAGTAAAACTTTTAGGAAAAAATAGAAGAAAATCTTTGCGATCTGGGATTAGTCAAAGATTTCTTAGACTTGACACAAAAGTGTGAATCATAAAAGAAAATGTGGTGGGACCAGCAGTTAGTGTAATGGCTATGTCGCTGGACTCCCACGTAGTTGACCGTGGTTCACGTCCCGGACCCGGTGGCTTAAAACTCACGCCCAGCGCGTGTGTGCGTGCCCAAGATCCCGAGAGGAGAATGAGGAGAAGGGATTGCGGCGTGACCATCCCCCCTGGGGGGTGATTTCTCGCTTTCTGTCTCTATGTCTCTCTCTGTCTGTCTGGTGAGCGCACGCGCCCTATAGCGAAAAACCTCTCAAAAAAAAAAAAATGTGGTAAACTGGTTTTGTTCCAATTAAAAATATTTTCTCCACAAATGACTATGTTAAGAAGATGGAAAGATAAACCACAGACTTGGAGAAAATATTTGCAAACCATCTCTCTGATAAGGAACTTGTATTTTCAAAAAAATTGTATACATACACTCTCAAAACTCCACAGTTAAATACCCAAATAATCTAATTAGAAAAATGAACAAATGATAAGAACAGACATTCTACCAAAGAGAACATGCAGATATAAATAAGCACATAAAAGTTGTTCTATATCATTAGCCACTAGGGAAATTAAAATTAAAACAACAATGAGATATCTATTAGAATGTCTAGAATAAAAAATAGTAACTATTAGAATGTCTAGAATAAAAAATAGTAACAACTCAAGTGCTATCAAGATGTGGAGAAACAAGATTCCTGTTATATATAGGTTTATGAGAATATAAAATGTTATATCATTCTGAAAAACAATTTGGCAGTTTCTTAAAAGCCAAACATGTAACTTTCATACAACTCAGTAATTTCACCTCCAGGCATTTATCCCAGAGAAATAAAGATCATGTTTATACAAAAATGTATATATGAATGTTTGTGACAGCTTTATTTGTAACATTTATAAACTGGAAACAACTTCCACATCCTTCAACAGGTGAATGATTGAAGAAAATATGGCACATTTATATCATGGAATATTACTCAGCAATAAAAAAATCTGATGAGCTACTGATACATGTAACAACATGAATGAATCATCAGAGAATTGTGCTGAATAAAAAATAGTCGATCCCTAAGATTATAGATTGTTTGATTCCATTTTCATAATATTCTTGAAAAGGAAAAATTATGGAAATGTAGAACAGATTAGTGGTTGTCAAGTGTTAAAAATGCAGTACCAGCAGGTGGCATGGTGGTTAAGATGCTGGACACTCCCACATGGCTGACCACAGTTCAAGTCCCAGACCTGGTGGCTTTCTCCCTTTCTCTCTCTGTCTCTCTGTCTTCCTGTGTCTCTCTGGTCAAATTAAAAAAAATAAATGAATAAATAAAATAAATAATTCTTAAAAAAAAAATGGGAGTGCAAGTGGGCCAGCAGTTGTCATGGAGGTTAAAGTGATGGATCCCACATGGCCAACTGTGTGGATTGAGTACTGGACCCAGTGGCTTGAAAGTCACACTGGTCGCTTATGCATGTGTGCCCAAATCTTGATAGGTGAATGGAGGAGAAAGTCTTGTGGCATAGCCCTCTTCCTTGGGGGATGATTTCTCACTTTCCCTCTCTCCTTCTCTCTGTGGTCAGTGCATGTGCCCTGTAGCAAAAACAAAAAACAAACAACAAATTGGGTGAAGGAGGCAGGAAAGAGGATGTGGCTTGAAAGGGTAATGTGAGGAATTCTTGTGGTGGAAATGTTCTATAACTTGGTTTTGATATTATACTACAGGCTTGCAAGATATTATCATCAGGGAACACTGAGTAAAGGCTACATAGGATTTGTCTGTATTTTTATGCTGAAAATCATGTTGAAGATTATTATCATATCAGGAAGATGAAGAAATAATGTGGCCTGTCTTTGAAGGACTTTATCAGAAATCTTAAAAAATATTTTTTAAAGTATCAGTAGGGCCTATGTGTGATTATTCTTACCTGTTAAAATTTTCACATTTGGAAGTGGAAGTGAGATATCCAAAATAATCCTGAGGAAATAACTCAAAGTGCTCAAGCTTAATGAGTGACATGATTTAGAGCAGGGTTAAAGAACTAGGGGTATCTGGCCTACTTGGCATGACTGTCTTCATTATTTGAAAAGTTGCTTAGGTTTTTTCCTTTAATTACCAGGAGTTACGTGCACTGGCATGCATGCAAAAGGTGGGGGGAAACACCCCTCAGAAGGACATAGTCACATCACAGTTCTTTCCCCCCTTCATTTCTCTTTCCCATCAGGATTTTAGGTATGCACACATCTATATCATCACAAAACTATTAGAATGTCTAGAATAAAAAATAGTAACAACTCAAGTGCTCTCAAGAGGTGGAAAGCATTGTTAAAGCTACTGAAGCTGGATTCAAACCACTGTCAGTCATGTGTAAGCTGGCTCCTGAGGAACTGCACTTAATGCAGCTGACCCTTAAAAAGTTGTTTAAATGGATGGATGTATTATTGGTCCTTTGTCTATTACAACACTAATCTCATTCTTGTCCATCAAGTCCAGCTCCATTTCTTCCTCATTTATAGAGCTCTTATCTCAGTCCCTATTCATCTCTGCCTCCTAGGAAATGCCAGATTTTGATTAATAAGATCATTTTTAATCAAACTGACTTCAATTATACATCCAACTTAGTGTTTCCTACAAAAAGCTATTTTACCAATGGGCATTCTTTGAGTTGCATTTATATGTCTTAAGATCATTGTGAAACTCATTTATAGATAAATAGATAGATAGATAAAATGCCCTACTGAGATCTGCTTTATGGCTCCTAAAACTCAGTTTATGGGGGGTTGATATGTCATTCCACAAAGTAATATTTGCTTTTTTACCTGCAACCTACTTCCCTCAAGAAGAAATAATCCTCTTGGGGCACAATTGAGTATCCTGGGTGACTATGATATATGTCCAATAGATATTTGTCGACTGAATGAATCTACTACTGAACATTATATAAAATATAGAATTCTTAGAGTTGAAAACTCTCAATTTAAGATGATCTTAAGCTACAATAGAAGAAAATTAGATTGAACTTAGTGAGACAACTGAGATGGAAAGAACCTTCAACAGAATACAAGAAGGATTGTTGTAGAATTTTCACTGCTGTCTATTTCATGAATCCCAGGCAGCCATCAGGCCAACGTATGTGTGGTCCTGCCTGTAAGAAGATGACCAGCTCAATGTGACCTGCTGAGCTTGTCTGGTTGTACTATTCTAGTCTTATGGGTTTGTTTCTTGGTTGACTCTCCAAGAAAAAGAAAGCTGTATTCATTTTCCCATTTAAGTTTTAGCTACTGTGAAATTTGCCATGACCATCTTATGCAAGTCCAACTCCTACACAGATCGTACACTCTGAGTGATACTGGCCTCCTTTATTTGGCAGCTATGTTCCCATTCCTAATGTGCTTTGTAACTCATGCATGATGTCTGAGTAGGTTCGAATGAAACCATATTTATTATGTCCTCTGTTCTTTCACGTTGCAAAACAGATTAGTGTGGTGTTATGCAGATGTGTTGTGGGTGGAATGCCAACTCTTAGGAGACTGGGAAGCCTTGCCTTCTTTCCTGAGACAGCAGGAAGGGTGTAAATATCATAAAAGAGGGTGGAAGACTTCTTGAATGTTGCAGGTTGAGTTTTGCATGTGCTGCACCCACCTGATTGCTTTGGATAAGAAGTTTTTGGACTGTTTCGTATACAAATGCATGTCACATCATTAATTTCACAGGGAAACAAACCTAAAAGTCCGTCATGCGCTATCAGTCACCTCAGAACTTGGAGCAGATATTAACAGACTTGCACAGTTTGATGGTAAGTGTTTCAAAAAGATAAACAAAAATCTCAAAAACAAAAAGCAGTGTAACAAACTGATTATCTGAGATCCAATTTATGCTTCTTTTTATTTGGTGTAAGAACATAAAATTCTCCAGGCATCAAAGCTTGTAATCTTTTCTCACGCTAGAGTAAAAATGTTTACCAAGGGCAGGATGGCTTTATCAGTTCATCGTTCATTTCATCCTTGTTTTCTCTTCTCAATCTTTTCCCCTTCAATCCCATAATGCCTTTCCCTCGCCTGACTTTGGTCTCCCTGAAGTCCTGGGCAGATTGCTAAGAATAAATAAAGGCCACACTTTCATTTTTAGCTCTGGATCTAACCATCCGTCCATGTTTTGGCTCCATAAGAAAGTCTGAAAACTAGACCACAGCTGTAAAGACAGTCATTCTATCTCGTATAATCCTGTACCTTGCACAGTGCCTGGCATAATCTACTGAAAATAGTTGGTATTCAAGAAGAATATTCTGGTTTATTAATCAGTTAGTAATCTACTGTCCTTTATTTTACCCCATGTATTTTATTATTCCTATCGTCACACCATTCAACCCAGTTCCCTGCTGCTCAGCATAGTCTTCTTTGCTTGTTCTTTTCCAGTTATGTCTTGATCTTTTCTGTTGAAGCTATCCTCTTTAAGTATTCATGGGATGACCTCTAGATATTGTTCATTCTAGAGATAACTGGATTTTAATGATTAAGAGACAACAGAGAAAAATTTTTAAGAATTAAAAGGAGAGAGACACACTAATAGTAGGATTTTAGGTACGATTTCAGGCTATAGGGAGAACTTTGGGGTCTTCTTGCTACTCCTGGATGGTGTTTTGCTTTAACTTCTTATAAGTTTGACTGAATATTAATATTTCTGTACAGTTGATTTTATTTATTAATGAATCTTTATGAATTTGAGACTGTCTTTCAAAATCTTTTTTGGGGTCTGCTAAAAGGAAATATAGACAAGGGTATTAGCATGACCCCATGAGTTCAATGAAAGCACAAGCAAGTTTACATTGTAGTTTCTCCAGTGCACAGCTTAGAGCTTATATTGCCTGGGCTTTGCATTTGCTTATAAACTCTGTCTGGATTCTGTTAATATTTTAATGTCTCTTAAATGAGTGCTGTTATAAAAAAAATGTTTATACAAAAAGTATTCTTCCAAATTGAGATGTAAGTCAGGGAAATAGCCAGGAAACTTTGAGTAGCCCAAGAAATATTTTCATTAGATTAAAACAAATTACACATTTTCTACTAAGTAATTTTTTTCAATGAAATTTTACTGTTATATGAATCCAAGAAAAGTAAATCGTGTTCACAAATCAAAATAATTGCTTAAAATACTTCATTGAAAATTTATGGAGTCCTAAAAGAGAAGCCTAAATATAATTTACCATTACTCATTCCTTTTCTGGCAGAATTGTACCTTTATTCCTCAGTCAATCTATGAGGAAGTACAAATGTGTAAGTTTTAGTGCTTTTCATCAGCAAAAAGCAGAAAACGATTGTTAACAATTATTTAATTTATTTTTTTCGTATTTGTTAGCACATATAGTCGTTACTATGATTATAAGTAACCTTGAAATCTTAGTGGCATAGATGCAAAGTTTGTTTATTGCTCATGTCTGCATTTCGATGCTGGATAGGCAAACCTCTCCATCTTATAGCCATGGTACCTAGACTGATGGCCTCTGGTATCACCATATCAAGGTAACAGTGAGATAAAAGAGACACAGTAGTGGGTGTTTTTCTTTTCTTTTTTTCTTTTTTTCCATAGAGTGCATGCGCTTGATGGAGAGAGAGACAGTGAGAAAGGGCCAGGGAGATGGCTATGCCACAATCCCTTCTCTTCCATTCTGCTTTCGGGATTTGGGGCATGCATGCACATGTGCCCTGCATGCTTTTCAAGCCACCAAGTCCAGGGTGCCAATCACTGAGTCAGCCATGTGGGATCCAATGCCTTAACCATGATACCACCTGCTGGCCCTCCACATTAGCTTTTAACCTCTTCTCATATTTCATTGGCTAGCATGAGTCACCTGGCTCTGATCTAACTATAACAAATATGGCTGTTTATTGAGCACTGTCTTTATCATAATCTCTAAGAATTATGACTTTATAGGCCAATGCAGAATAATGTTCAAAGAACTACACTGGACTAGGTGGATTTCTTACATAAAATTGTAGGACTAGGGCCATGTATTTCTTTCTTCAGCATGACTCTTCATATTTTCAATCCACTGTATCCTACTCAGTTTTTTTTTCTTCTGATTATAGCACTTATCTCCATATGGTATACTGTGTAATTTATTTATTTTCAAAGTTGGTTAGTTATTGTACATCTTCATCTGCTTCAAAGTAGGCTACACAGAGGTCTTTGCTTTAATCATTGATATTTGCCAAACCCCTAGAACAACATCTAGCACATAGTAAGTATTCAATAAATCTTTGCTGGATGAATATATAAATAAATGGTCATAAGTGCAAAGAAGAAGGGAAACAGGGCTTGTACCAGGCCCCAGAAAGGCATAGGAAGGCAAAGGAGGGGCCTAAGGCAAAGAGGTTGGGAATGGGTGTGAAACAGGATGAGGAGGAAATTTCTGATGGAGGCCTGGTCAGACAAAGTAAGAGTGCTGAAGCCCTTCCTCCTGGAGCATAGGTGGGTGGGAGAGGAACCATCTGGTGTGCTGGTTTTTTTTTTTTTTTTTTTTTTTTGAGAGGTTTTTTGCTATAGGGCGCGTGCGCTCGCCAGACAGACAGAGACAGAGAGACAGAAAGCAGGAAATCACCCCCCCAGGAGGGATGGCCATGCCGCAATCCCTTCTCCTCCATTCTCCTTTCGGGATCCTGGGCACGCACGCACATGCGCCCGGCGTGAGTTTAAGCCACCGGGTCCGGGACTCGAACCGCGGTCGACTACGTGGGAGTCCAGCGACATAGCCATTACGCTAACTGCTGTTCCCTGGTGTGCTGGTTTTATAATGTCATTATTTCGGAACCCTTTCTCCAGATGAGACTCAACACACAGTAGTCTCAAATTAAAACCAATATAACTGGTGCTCAGGCCGAAATAGGGAGACACTTACCTAAAAAGACTTCCTTTATTACAGATGGAATAAATGAGTTCTCAGGAGGTTAAAAGATTTACATATAAAAATAGTGTTTTTTTTAAACTTCATATGATTTAAAAGTACATTACTAATTATTACTTTCTAGGTGTAGAAAAGGAATTTGCTTCACGTAGGATAGGCAATTTACCAATTCTCCAATGTGTAATTATTTTCTCAAATAAAGGCAACACAAACCTCTCTTTTCTATTATATATACTTAAACTGTGGGAAATACTTATAATACTAAATTCATGAGGCTGGCACACTTCTGGGCTAAAATTAAAGTTTCTACTAAATTTACTTTTTCATTCTTACATTTTGCGCTTCATTTCAATGCACCTTAAAATTCAAGAAAACCTTGGGTTTTATGGTATATCCTTACAAAATATGATTTCTTGTTTCCAAGAAAGCATCTGGATAATGAATAAATGGATTAAGGGAAAATAAATTAGACATAATATACAAATTAGATTTCCCATTAGTAAAATTTAAAGACCAAGAGGATGATGTAAAATGTGGTATGGAAAAGTCTTTGAAAGAGTTGGGACAATGAACCCTAAATACTTACCATAATTGCTCTCACTTTCCTGTAGCCTCCCAAGTTTTCCTGTATACACTTCTCTCCACGCCTAGTTAACACATTTTAATTTCAATCTCCTCTTCTCTCTCACACATACATTCACACACTGTACACTGCATAATTTTCTCTAGCTACCCCATTTAAGCTTTCTCCTTTTTCCTGTCTTCCTTTTTTGCACTCTTCTTTTACTGGTCACTTCCCATCTTCCTCTTCCACTCTTTATGTTAGTCATTTTCTCCACCTGCAGTGTCCTTTTTCTGTCATTTAAAATAACCTCTTATGTCTTCATTACTCTCTTCATATTTATTTAATTCTATTAAGCATCACCAAAGAATAAGATATAAAACAAATTATGTAGAATTATAAAATACTTCTATATCTATTATCATAGTTCTTTTGATGCTTCTACTCTCTATTCTTTTCCTACTCCCTCTTTTGATTTTTCTTCTTCATTTACCTTTGTCTTACTGGAGTATCAGTAGATTTTAGGTTTTCCTCCAGTGACTAGGAAAATATTTTAACTTTGAGTCATGGGAATCAAAACTAAACATTACATCCTTTAGTTTAAGTTAAAAGTATGATATCAGTATTGTGTACATTTAGAAATGCCCTGCCTAGCTTCAGCAAGATACAATAGATGAGACAGATATGTGAGGCACACCCTTTTACATGTTCTGTCTGTCCTAAGTATATCTTTAGCTTGTGACTTCTGGGAAAATCCGTGTATGGCATTATTTTTGGTTCTACTTATGCTGCGGTTTTTCTTCTAACACTTGCCAAAATACTTTCTCTAGTACCACACTACAGTTCTCTGTCCTTCTATCATATGTGTACATTTTCTAAGTATTGATAGAAACTCCTGAATTTCCCACTCTTATCCCTAGAGAAGTCCTTATTAGAGACTCCAAATTGATGATACTTAGGGTCAAAAGTGAAAGGAGTTGGACTGAAGGATGTTTCTTGTAAGTCTGCCTGCCTCCCCACTTTTGTTACCTATATCTCAGGACGGTGTCTTGCTGTGGCCTTCTTGTGCGTTGCATGAGATTCTCTCTTTTATTCATTCTCTCAGTCACCCATTTATTTATTAAACAAGTGTACATTTAACACAATTCCAAGGGATACAGTAGTTAATCAGTCAGACCTAGGCCTTGTTTTCATAGACCTTGTAGTTCAGAGGAGGTGACTATCTTGAACAAGGACTCCTCGGTAAAGAAGCCTAGTTTAGGGAACCAGCAGTTAGCATAATGGCTATGTTGCTGGACTCCCACGTAGTTGACCGTGGTTCGCGTCCCGGACCCAGTGGCTTAAAACTCACGCCGGGCGCGTGGGCGTGCGTGCCCAAGATCCCGAGAGGAGAATGGAGGAGAAGGGATTGCGGCGTGGCCATCCCCCCTGGGGGGTGATTTCTCGCTTTCTGTCTCTATGTCTCTCTCTGTCTGTCTGGCGAGCGCACGTGCCCTATAGCGAAAACCTCTCCAAAAAAAAAAAAAAGAAGTCTAGTTTAATAAGGTGAAGGCTGTAAAGTTTCCAGGCCCTAAACATGAGGTTGACACATGAGCAAGTCCTCATTTCCTCACTATGTAAGTCACCATGATAAGTAATTACACACATGATCTTACTAAAGCCTTACAGCTCTTGAGAGAAAATATTTATGGATAAAGAATTTGAGATCTAGATGAATATATGGCTAGAAGTAGGGGAGCCAGCATATGAAACCTGGACTACTGGCAAAGCCTATTCTACAAAAGACATAAAACTCTAGGTTCTAAACTATAGGTGGAAAGGCAGCATTGGAGAATTGGGGAAATTTAGTACAATACTTTAGTTCCTGATCAGGATTAGAAAGAAATTTAAAATACACTCTAAACCTAAAGGGACAAAATTAATTATCAGAGATCAATAACATCCAGGACTTGGATGATGTCATCATATTTTGAAAAGGAAGCAATGTTCTCAGAGATTTGGAATGTTAGGATCCCTGACAAGAATTTATAAAAGAGCTGGCTGAACACAGAGATCAGTACACACAGGATAGAATTAGGTTTGGGTAGGTAAATCCATTTATTTGAAAAGTTCTCAAATATTTTTATACATTTTAAACATCAGAAAAAAATTGATATATAATTTGTTTAACTTTGTAAGAAAATATATATAACTAGCTAATATTTTGACAAATACAAAAATAAACTGAGGGAGCTCAGAGATTTCATGTTAAAATCTTATGGGAATTGAAAAGCTTTTACAAATAAGTAACTGGAAATACTTGTCAATTATGCATTTGTAAACTGGACATTCTTGTGTGTTGGGGAAAGCCCCGGATGTAAATTGTCCAAATGTGTTTAAGAATCTTTTGCATATTGTTACTGACTGAACTGAGATCTGTTTTTTGCAATTCATGACAAGTTTACATATTTTGTATGACTGTTAATGCTGAATTCTGAACCAAGGAAAGGTTGACTCTTTATTCAGGAATCTTTGTGTATTTTTGTGGTCCTTTCTAAAGAATAGCATGTGTGTGTTTAAAACACAGAAAAAAATAAGCATCTCTTTTTGGTTAAATGAAAGTAAATAAAAAGGCTTGGTTAGCATCTCGTGACCTTTTTAAAAAAATTACTTACCAGATAGCTTTCCAATTTACCTGGTCAGGAACACAGCAACAACACAGCTGATACATGATACAGATTCTGTGTAAGGCATAGGGGTTAATGTCCCTCTTTACTACTGGTGCTAACATGGCCATTGTGGTGGTAACGATGGATAGATGAAGACTGATAGCTGAAGAATAAAGAAGCTTTAGAAAATAGGAAACTGATACTTTACTTTCTAAGAAAAAATAATATTTATCACAATTGTTAAGGCCAGAGTAGTGGGCAATCGCCTAAATTCTGAGAAGCCCTTGGCTAGAAAAATTCTTGAACAGCAATAATGAGGCCTCAATCAATGTATAATTTGTCTTAAGAAATAGTTGTAGTGTGGATAATCAAAAAATATTGCTGATAATAATATACATAAATGAAGCCACCTTCTCAGGAATATTATGGAATACTGGGCACTGAGTACCATTTTCATGATGAATTACAGATTTCCACTTTGAAGTAAATATTTTAGTTCAAGGGACTAGTAGGTGGTGTGGTCATTAAGGTGCTGGGAACATGACTGAACACATTTTGAGTCCTGGACCTAGTTACTTGAAAATCACACTGGGCACCTGTGCACGTGTGCCCAAAGTTTCAGGAGGAGATTGAAGAAGGGATTTCAGGGTGGTTGTCCCTTCTAGGGGGTGATTTCTCACTTTCCCTCTCACTATCCCTCTCTCTCTCTGAAGTACATGCACCCTATGTCAAAAACATAAAAAAAGTATTTCAAGAAATTTATTAAGTTGGTAACTAACCAGTAGTCCGGCTGATTAAATTTATAGTGCTTAGGAAGATCTTAAAGGGGAAGCTAATAGATTTTTGTTCAGTGTGGGTCTAGAGCATTTCTGTGTGATTGTAAAATGAATTAATTGGTATCTGCTTTCATATTCTTCTCTTCAGAGGGACAAACAAATATGACTAGCTAGTTTGATAATATTCATACTTCATTATTGACATGATTTTTCCCCCCTGGTTGTATTATTGGCCATTAAAGATGATTTTGTACTCTAAATGTGCTTTCAATGAATAGCTATGTGAGAAATAATGCGTTATTTCCCCCTAAACGGTTTCTTTCTCAGTAGTCAAAGTGCCCATTTACTGCCTATTTCTCTTCTTTGATACAATTAGCAAAAGGAAGAAGGGTTCTAGATACATTTTTCCCCCTAGTCCCTATTATCCTTCATGGTTAGGATCTATTTTAGGCTTTAAGGTTCTTTTAATGTGCTTTAAGGTTCCCACTTTTTTTGTTGTTCTCAGATCTATTTGGCTTTCTTTAGAGTTAGACCAACGTACGTCTCCCATTTTGACTAGGCTATTCGGTCTTTAATCCCCTTTAAAATTATTACTATTATACCCACTTTTATTTTTTATCTTATATTTGTTCTAATATCCTTCTCATCTCTCAACCTCTCTCTTGAGTAACCATCTAAAACTTTTTCCATCCATCTCTTCAACAAATATTTGTTAAGATCCTATTAGATAGACATAGTGGTAGGTTATGGGAATACAAAGGTAAATATAGGACTCCTCTATTAAGGAACCTAGTTTGCCCTTTGGAAACAGACATAAAAGAAATTAGGAAGCTTGTGTTTTATGCTAACAGGCTAAGAAAGGAGAAGTTGAGCACTTCTGACGATTAAAAAGAAAAACAAAAAAAAAGTGTAGTTTGGCTTTGTTCCTGCCATTTTGTTTTGACTGGGCCCTGTATTTAGTACTTACATCACTGGGACCACACTCTTTGTGAAAGTCTGAATTGGGGCTTGGCCTCCACGAACCCAGGCAGTACCCCTTGGTCTTACTGCCTGTTTCTGTCTAGAACCACACCCTTGGTGTTAGGCCAGAGTGGGTGAGCCTTGGGGCCAGGGAGGAGCGAGTCAACATGTTCAAGGCTGCATTTGACTCCATGTCAGTCTTTGCTTGCAACAATAAAAAATGATCAAATGAGCCTGTTTTTTATATTCGTATTGGCAGGGACTGCTGTGTATCATGTTGTTTTTGCCCAAAGCTCTTTTTTTTCCTTACTGGCCAAGTTTGAAGCCTGAGAAATTGAGTCTTGGGTCAAGAAACTTGACTGAACTTTAAGAGTTACCATCAACCTGTTATTTTATGTATGTTTTGCTGGGAATACTCAATTTAAGGTTCTGCAAAATTCAGAAATAAAAATTATTGGTCGAGAAAAAGAAGATATTGAATTCTCTGGATTTAGACAGTCTCATTCATAATGCATTTGTCGAAATTAATTGAGCCAGTTTAAATCACTTTTAATTTACTTTTCAACATTAGTGATAGGTTTTAATGGGAGCTAACCAGAATTCATCTACTTCCCTTAGTTTAGAAAAATGACTTCATACAGGTCATTTGTCTTATATCCAACTTTCCTTGCCACAGTCTCTCATTTAGTATGGAGGCTGGGAAGCTGCCACTTGAGTGTTTAAGTGGAGAATCTTACTGGGGAAATGTATGTGGGGGTTACATGAATTATGAATCCCTCATACATTTCAGGGTTGGTTGGTTTGTCTATTTGTTTTTAATGTAAGGTCTATAAACATTAGCAGTTTGGTTGGTCAGACCATGTGAAAACTGACCTATGTCTATGAGTTTTGAAGAGAAAACAGCATCCTAGCAAAGAAACTCAAAAGGCAGCTTGGAGAGTAGATGAAGGCAGCCTAATATAGAAGTTCTCTAGGCTCACATGGTTGCTTTCCTTTCAGTTGATGCTAAAGATACGCTCTTCTTTTTATTTTCCAAGTGCTTTTTATGTTCTAACTTGCCCTGTTAACCTCTGATTAAATAAATGTATTTTTGTTGTTTTCAAGAGAACTTTACAGAGTTCTCTGCTGACTCCAACTTGAACCCTGATTGGTCTATAGTCTTCATTTTCATTTTTCTTCTTTCTCTTTTTCTTCCCATTTCCTTCCCTCCTTTCTTCTCTTCCTCCATTTTGTTCTTTCATATCTTTGTACTCATTACTTCTAAGAATTTAACTCCACCTGTTTGCAGTGCAAATGTATATTAATCTAATGATTATGTTTTGTGACTGGATCTATAAAAGATTGTTTCCTGTTTCCTTTTCTATCTAGAGAAACCTCATTCTGAATGTGTATTTTCTTATTAAAATAATAGAATGAATTATCTCATTGATTTGAAATGGGCTTGGAATTAAAAAGAAAAAACACACACAAACAAACTAGAGACATCTTCTGATCAGTTTGAAGCAAGTTAAATGGTGTCTTTGAGAGTTCCCCACCCTGAATCTAATCAAGATAAGAAGCACAGAATAGCTGAAAGGTATCACATGCATTCTCAGATACATGTGGCAAATAAGGCCCAGGTTCTCTGGGTGGAACATACTATGACCTGAAATTTTGATTATAAGCCCTAGAGAGATGCTTAACTTTTGCTGTGAAATGGGATGTATGGCATTTTAACTTGTGTTAAAGTTCACAGTAAGTTATAGAGGTTGAATAAGAGAAAATTTTAGGGCAGCCACTGCATTAGATTTTTCAAAACTTTGTTACAAACTGGAAATAAAATAAATGACTTTTTCCAAAGAAAAAAAAAACATGACTCTTGCAGTTTCTATTGTTTTTTTTTTTTTTCTATTCTTATTTGGACTGTGTGAATTATTTTAAAATATTGGATGCATTTCCATCTTTGTACCTCCCAGTTAATTTTTTTCTAGCACAATTCTGTATATGTAGGATCTTTCATACAATGCAGTAATATGGTCTAAACATAACAACAAAATGTTCATTAAAGACCCAAAAGTATTCCAAACCTTACCATGCAGTCTAAAAGAGAAAGAAACATATAGTGTGTATTAAAGTAGGATGGTAAGACAGTACTGGGGGCTTCCATAGAGAGTTTGAGATGAATCATGAAGAGGTTTCTTTTTTATTTTTCAGGGATTGTTGTCTGTGAGGCGCCAAACAACAAGTTAGATAAATTCATGGGAGTCCTCTCTTGGAAGGACAGCAAGCACTCCCTCAACAACGAGAAGATAATCCTGAGAGGCTGTGTCCTGAGAAACACCAGCTGGTGTTTTGGAATGGTTATTTTTGCAGGTACAGCTGATGGCCCAAGGTCAGATCTATGGGAACCCTTCTTGCAATACGCATCTGCACAATCTGGTTCTCCAAGTCTGAGTGAGCACATTGCTTTTATTCCATCTGGAGTTGAATTCAGACACCAAGAAGGGAAGATATATTACTCTGGGTGACCCCACTGTGTGAAGAATCACAGACATCTTGATCTCTTCTAAAGGATGCTGAGGCCTTAACTAGTGGGTGTTAGATACCTATTGTTTTATTTCTTGTTTTTTAATCTCCTCTCAATCACACCTGTCATTTGTGCATTTACCAATCTGGCTTTAAGGTGGGTAAGATTATGAGAGAAAGTCCCTTGCTGTTCTGTTAATTTTGTAGTTGCCAAGCAGCCCTTTTGGAAAAGCCTTCTGGGAGATCCTGCAATCATCTCTGTTTATAATCCCTAGCTTTTTCTATTGTTTATAAACGAGGGGGTTTCTGGAAAGGCTATGTATGATGAAGTTGGCGGTCGAGGAGGAGATGACTCTTACTCACCTTACTTGTCATATTTCCTTTTTCTACTTTATCTCAATGGACCGAAGGTGGCACTCTCTTGCTAAGGAAGTTTACAGTAGCACCATTTCCTAAATCCACTCAAGTTGTACACATGGCTTCAAGTGCCGCGCTTAATTTTAAAAATCCTGTTTATTGTGACACTAAATTAAGATGTGTTTTTGGGACTGTTGACTATATGTGCAATCAAAACTGGAATGCTTTCCTTAACTTTCTTCAATAACAACAAAATGTTCATTAGGGACTCAAAAGTATTCCAAACCTACAAAAGTCCTCCCAGTTTCTCCTAAATACTCTCAGCTGTGGGTGTTAGCAAGGCTATTGCTGCTTGGGGTATTGCCATTGTACAGATTTGGGAAATCCCTTAAAATGAGGGAGTATATGTGCTTTTTGCTAGGGAAGACTTTGGCTTTAAGATTCCTTCATCAGATGCTTTTATTATTTGGTCAAAGAAATAAACCTATGATCATAAATACATTTTCATCTTTCTTGCACAGAGGAAAAGAGAGTAAGGCTTATCCATAAATCTCCCTTTACTTTTTTACTGAACAATGGGAGAGGTCTTGAAGTTCTTCTCATGGGAAATACCTCGTGGTTTGTTTTCTCTCATTGGGGAAATGGAGGTGCCTCATCCTAGGGATGGGCTATAGCTCAAAATTTTGTTTGCATTTGTCTGATCTTATTTGGAACGACTAATTCAGGACTCTGGTTCTCCTATAACTTGTTATGCTAGAACAGCTGTTGTAAATGACCAAAAGGTTGTCTATGGCAAATGGTCTTATATAGAATGAACTGGGATGGTAAGCTGAACAGGTCTCCCTCCAAGGGAGTGTAACAGAAAGTTCCCAGAATTTGAATCAAGCACATCTAGATTCAGATTTGTTTTCCAGCTGTAGAACCTAAGCCTCGGTTACATAAACTTTCTAAGCTTTAGTTTCTTCCACTGAAACCTGGGGTTAATAATGAGCACATTAGAGAGTACATTATAAAGGCTTAATGAGATGATGCATATGGAAGATGCTTGACAATTGTTATTTTCCTTCCTCCCCTGCTTCCCTCTTCTTTCATCATCAATTCAGAGCACAGTGCCTGCCTTATTGGCTTAGAATTAGGAAAACTTACTGCTCTTTGGAATCTTCGCAAGACGAAGAGGGGCTCACCATTTTCTTTTGTTATATGTCCTGGAGATTCACATATGGGGGACCTTTATCAGGTGGATATTTATAAAGCAGAGCATACCATCATTGACTTTAGTGTGGACAAAAATGCTAATAGAACACTAGAGAAATTAATAGTTGGTTTTTATCAATGTTAGAGTTGCACAGTTGGATGTAACAGAGCCCCTAAGTCTTGAGGCATTTAGTTGTGGAACTATAAGGTCATCAAGAAAGTCAGGATGTGTTTTTCGATGCAAAAATGCATCATGACTTTCCTGATAACCCAAGAGGTTTTAGATGAGTATTTAGATCTTAAGAAAGTTATCCAGAATGAGTTAGTAATTATTCTTCCTGTTATTAATATAGTTATACTTACCTTTTTTTTTTTTTTTTAGTGAGATTTTTGCTATAGGGTGCATGTACTCACTGGTGAGACAGGGAGAAACAGAGGATAGAAAGTGAGAAATCACCCTCAAGGGGAGATGGTCATGCCACAGTCCCTTCTCTTCTGTTTTCCTCTCAGGATTTTGGGCACACAAGCACACACGCTGGGTATGAATTTCAAACTGCTGGGTCTGGGACTCGAACTGCGGTTGACTACGTGGGAGTCCAGCGATGTAACTATTACCCCATCTGCTGGTCCTCGTTATGCTTACCATTAAGCATTGTGCAAGAGAATTGGCTTTATAGCACAGTGGATAAGTGTGCTATGCACAGGCAGCCAGATCCCATGTAGCTGACTGTGGTTTGAGTCCCATCCCTGGTGGCTTAAAGAACACACTGGGGGGAACACCAGTTAGAGTACTGGCTATGTCACTGGACTCCCATGTAGTTGACCGCGGTTTGAGTCCCGGACCCGGTGGCTTAAAACTCAAGCCGGGCGCGTGTGCATGCATGCCCAGGATCCTGAGAGGAGAATGGGGGAGAAGGGATTGCGGTGTGGCCACCCCCCTGGGGGGGTGATTTCTCGCTTTCTGTCTCTCTGTCTCTCTCTGTCTGGCGAGTGCATCCACCCTATGGCAAAAACAACAAAAAATACACTGGGTACATGTGCATTAATGTCCCAAATCCTGATGGGGTGGAAAAATGGAGAAAAGATGATTGCAGTGTTACCACACACCCTGGAGTAGGTTCACACACACTCTGTCTCCCCCAGCCCTCCCTCTCTGGCAATAGAAAAACAAAAATGTTTTTGGAAAGAAATATACTCGACATAGATTTATTTTACAAACATATAATTTATGAAGTCTAATATACATTAATAGCTAGGCAATACCTCCCAGGTAATGCCTTTTCTTTTCTGCTGAAGAGAGGAAAAAATTTTGTTTTTGAGGGCAGGAGTCTTGTTCATTTAGAGTCCAGAAGAGTCAACACCATCTTGGTCCTCAGTAGGATTTTGGGCTAAATGTCTTCCATTTGCCTCTCCAGATCTTTCACTATTATCTCCCCTTTTCTCTGGACCGGAGGCTGATTTGTGTACTTTACACTAATAGGTTTCCTTAAACTTTGGCTTGTAGGTGGGCTCTTCTTAGGGATCCCTTGGGAGATATCAAAAGGAGAAAGATGATAAAGATCAAGGAATTTATTTCCCCAGGTTATATTCCTATATCGTCACCTCAGACTGGCTGAGGCTCTCAATAAAAGTCTATTTTTCTCCTTAAGACCACAAACTCTACAGAATTGGCTTCTATAGGGTCCAGTAATACTTGCCTCACTCCTGCTGGCAGAGGTGAAGAAACAGCTTGATTATTACTAAGTCTTTGGTTATTGCACTAACCTTTTGCTTCCCTTGTGACCCCATCCACACTTCAGTAAAGACTGACTTTATTAATAAACCCACGTCCAGTGGGTTAATTTATGTGAATGAAATAGTCTTAAATTTCTAATGAATGAGATACAGTCTTAAATATACATTGATTGACTATTTCACTTAGCTTTGAAAATAGTAGGTAAAGGGACCAGAAGTTAGGATAATGGCTATGTCGCTGGACTCCCATGTAGTCGACTGCGGTTCGAATCCCAGACCCAGTGGCTTAAACTCACGCCGGGCGCATGTGCATTCGTGCCCAAGATCCCAAGAGGAGAAAGGAGGAGAAGGGATTACGGCATGGCCATTCTCCCTGGGAGGTGATTTCTTGCTTTCTGTCTCTCTGTCTTTCTGGTGAGCGCATGTGCCCTATAGCAAAAACCTCTCCAAAAAAAAAAAAAAAAAAAAAAAAAATAGTAGGTAAATGGAAGAGCTTTAGAGTTAGGTGTGTTGAGGTTCAAATTCTGTATTTTACATTTTTTTTTTTATTTAACTTTACTTATTATTATATCATTATTATTTTTCAGTTTGATCAGAGAGAGACAGAGAGGAAGTGAGAAAGCAAGCCACCAGGTCCGAGACTTGAACCGTGGTCGGCCATGTGGGAGTCCAGCGCCCTTAACCACCACACCACTTGCCAGCCCCTGTATTTTACATTTTTAAATGAGAAATCTCAGGCAAGATAATATTTTTAAGCCTCAGCTTCATTAATAGTGAATTGAGGGTAATAGTATCTAACTTGCTGGCTTATTGCAAGCATTAGCTAATATAATTAGATTAAAAGCACATATGCACATGGCCTAAAACATAACCGGAGTTCAGTAAATTAATTCACTAAGAAATAATTATTTATTGAGTGCCTACTACATGCTAGGTGTTATGTTGATTACTCACTGCGGGTTAAAAATATGAGCAAAAACAAATGCAATACATTCTCTCATATATTGAGTTGTCTGAAATGTCATAGCATATTTTTTCTATGCAAAATGTTCATGACTTTTCCAACAATCCAATACTTTTTAGTCTAGTAGGATTGAGGAGCGAGAGAGAGGCCAGCCAATAATATGGAAATTAAGGTACTGGACCCCATATGGTTGATGGCATGATTTGAGTCTCAGACTTGGTGGCTTGAAAATCATGCCAGGTGCATATTCGTACGTGCTCCAAATCCTGAGGAAACTAGAGGAGAAGGGATTGTGGTGTGGTTATCCCCCATGGGTTGATTTCTCACTTTCTCTCTCTCTCTCTGGTGAGTTCATGTGCTCTATAGAAAGGAAGGGGAAAAAAAAAAAGAAAGAAAGAAAGAAAGAAGGAAAAAAGAAAAAAAAAGACTCCCATATCAAATAATTGTAGTAATGAATGTATTCAATATAATCTCAAACTGAGATATGTACTCACGAGAATATATTATGAAGGAAGCTGATTAGAGTGTTAGGGGGGAAGACTTTCCTGATGAAACTGGAGTGGATACTTGAAGGATGAAAAAAAGTTAATCAGGTGAAGAGTGTGGAAGGGAAAGAGCAAGCTAGCCAAAAGACACACCACGGGCCAAGACCCTGTGGCAGAAGTGAAGATAGTGAGGTCAAACACTCAAGGCCAGTTTGGGACATGGAGAGCAGAATACAGAGATGGACATGAGCTGTATTTTGGGGCTGGACCATGCAGGACCTGAATAATAAGCACAGTATGAGGACTGTGTAGAAAATTCTTTTAAGATCCTTGATCAAGAGGAGAAGAGATATATATGCATTAGGTTGTTTGGAAAGTCCTGATGTGTCTTTCTATGCAAAAATGCATTATGACTTTCCCAACAAACTAATAAATGTCTGTGGTTATGTTAATATTTTAAATAAAAGCTTAACCTATAAAGCTCAGGTGCTTTATGAATATTTGTGAGTCTGTGATGTGTAAGAAATGTAAGTTTTTTTTTTTTTTCTTTTTTTTTGGAGAGGTTTTTCGCTATAGGGCGCGTGCGCTCGCCAGACAGACAGAGAGAGACATACAGACAGAAAGCGAGAAATCACCCCCCAGGGGGGATGGTCACGCCGCAATCCCTTCTCCTCCATTCTCCTCTCGGGATCTTGGGCACGCACGCACACGCGCCCGGCGTGAGTTGTAAGCCACCGGGTTCGAGACGCGAACCGCAGTCGACTACGTGGGAGTCCAGCGACATAGCCATTACGCTAACTGCTGGTTCCCAGAAATGTAAGTTTTTAGTATCAAACTAGTCTTTCAGTATTTCAGTTTTTAGGAAACACAAACTTTATTTAGCCTGCGTGATCTTTACCATAAAAGAAATATTTCCCACCCTCGATGTCCATATGATTTTAATAAATGATTCTGAGAAAATGCGGGTGGTCTCCTTTGCAGAGCAATGGCTGAGAATAGGACACTGGAGTACAATATCCAACTCAAGACAATGAATTATTTTGAGACCCCAGAATTTGCTTCTATTTGCCTTTTTAGTAAAACAGAGTCTTTTACCAGTGTGCCCATCTTTCCCTGACTTCTAGAATGAGATGTCATTTCATATATGCCTCCTTTCTTTCTTTCATTTCCCTCTTTCTACTATATTAAATGGCTACATGGTCGGATACTCCTGGAAAGACGATGTGAAGAGGGAACACTAGCGAATCAGTTATAATAAAAATTTAATTGCTTCTATTTAGCATTTTATCTATTCATAAGGAATTTCCTTAGCAACATATATTAATATTAACAACCTGCCTCTAAAGCAGTTAATAATATTTTTAGAATTCCTTGAACAAGATAATTAGTAAATATATCAAGCGATAATGAGGTGACTTCAGAAAATTCATGGAAAAATAGAAGTAAAGTATGAATTTGTTTTGGTGTAAAACTTTTTGAAATACATGTATAGTTTTTTCATAATATGCATTTTTCATAAACTTTTTTGAAGACCTTTTATATATTTACCTTCACGTGAATTAAATCTAACAAAGATGTAGGACAATTCTTTCCCTTATAAAAAGTACGTAATGTACTTATTATACAACATGCAATACACAACAAAGGGTTAAATTACTTGTTGACATATTGTTTGTTTTTTCTTGTTTCTTTATTAAAGGCACTTCAAACTGTTTTAAGATCCAGATCAAGAATTTTATTTTTTAATCATTCTATTTTTTTAAAAGAATTATTTTATTTAACTTCATTTATTTATTTATTTATTTAGAGGGACAGAGTGAGAGAGAGAGGGAAAGCGAGAAAGCAAGCTGCCAGGTTCAGGACTTGAACCATGGTCAGTCATGTGGGAGTCCAGCGACCTTAACCACCACAGCACCTGCTGGTCCCTATCATTCCATTTTTGATTTTGTACTCCGAATTGTGTTTGTTACTACATTCTTTTTAATATTTCCAAATTACTCCTTTTATCGACTTCAGTATTCTTTTTCTTTGAGAGGTTTTTGCTATAGGGTGCGTGTGCTCTCCAGACAGACAGAGACAGAAAGCGAGAAATCACCCCCCAGGGGGGATGGCTACGCCGCAATCCCTTCTCCTCCATTCTCCTCTCAGGATCTTGGGTGGGTACACACACGCGCCCGACGTGAGTTTTAAGCCACCGGGTCCGGGACTCGAATCACGGTCAACTACGTGAGTCCAGCGACATAGCCATTATGCTAACTGCTGGTCCCCTTGACTTCAGTATTCTTAACAGCCTCCAGCTAGAAGCACATTCATGCACAGATTTTTAAAAATAACGTTTCTAAAATCTTTATTCTTTAAAAAATTTTTTTAGTTTATTTACTTATTTTTATTATTTTTTAATTTTTAAAAAGGATTATTTATTTAATTCTATTTTTTTTTGTTATTATTATCTAATTTGATCAGAGAGAGACAGAGAGAGAGAGAAAGGGAGAAAGCAAGCAACCAGGTCCAGGACTCGAACTGCGGTCAACCATGTGGGAATCCAGAGTCCTTAACCACCATGCCATCTGCCCAATTTATTTATTTTTTATATATTCAACCACTGTATATCATTACAGCTTGTAAAATAAATTTTCATAGCATGAATACACTGCATATTAGCCCAGTTAAAGGTATTATCATACACATTATCAACAGATAATTTTCCTTTTTTGTTTTCTTTAACTGTTTTGCTTCTTTCCCCCCTTCATTCCTTCATTTCTAAAATCTTTTAGCTGTAAGTCCTGCCTGGATTTATTCTATTTTAAGGAAAACAATGCTCTTCCAGGATTGTTGTTAAGCCAGTACTTGAGAATCATATGCAATCTAAGGTCCCTGTTCTTTATAAAAAAATTATTTTGAAAATACTTTTTCTTTCAAAAAGTTTCATATCTTTTTTTTTTCTTTTTTGCAGGTCCTGACACTAAACTAATGCAGAATAGTGGTAAAACAAAATTTAAAAGGACAAGCATTGATAGACTGATGAATACTCTAGTACTGTGGGTAAGTTAACGCTAACAAAATTAGGCAATATCACTAAGCATCTTATTCTTAATTTACTTCTTATATATTTGGCTGATAATCCTTTTAGAGACTGACATTCTCCTTTTGGAGTTTTGGGGATTTTGCATTTGGCTTCAGTTGTATTGCCCTCTGTTCTAGATTATGATGATTCTTCAACCAGTTGTAGAATTTATCATGGGAGGCAGTTAGTACTTATGGAGGCCTTGATGATCTTGCAAATTCTTCATACTCTAGGGATTCGTTTTTGAAAAATAAAACAACTTTTATAGTCTGGTGTTTACGTTGTCTTACCTTTGCTTAAGTCCATGTTCCTAGCTTATGGACAGGACTTGGCTTCATGGGAAGTGACCTGTGCAATCATACAGGGCCCTGCATTCTAAAGGGCCTTATGCTTGGTTTATTGACCTGCTGTTGTTGTCTAGAAATTCTTAATAATTTTTGGACAAGGGAGTACCACACTTTCTCTTTGTGCTGGACTCTGGAAATTTTTTTTTTTGAGAGGTTTTTGCGATAGGGCGCGTGCACTCACCAGAAAGACAGAGAGAGACAGAGAGACAGAAAGCGAGAAATCACTCCCCAGAAGGGATGGTCACGCCGCAATCCCTTCTCCTCCATTCTCCTCTCGGGATCTTGGGCACGCACGCACACGCCCCTGGCGTGAGTTTAAGCCACCGGGTCCGGGACTCAAACCGCGGTGGACTACGTGGGAGCGACATAGCCATTACGCTAACTGCTGGTCCCTGGACTCTGGAAATTAATAGCTGGTTCCACTTATGACTCTTCTGAGGTCTGTTACAGTTCTTCACGGAGGTGTCTGCACCTCTTTAGACTATGTTTCTGTCTCTCCTCAGCATTTTTTTCTTCCCTGAATTTTTTGAAATGATGTTCTCTACCACATATATATCCAAATAGTCAGGTATTCCTTTCGTCCCATTCTTTTGTCAGTTTATCTTGTACTGCCTCATACCTGATTTTTGTGTAATACTGCTTTGTTTCCTCATGTAGATGTTAAGTTTGGTGACACACTGATTTTGAACTAGGAGGACAGTGACTTTGAACCATGTTTCTCCATGAGCCCCATCACAGACTCACAGATATTCATAAATCATCTGGACTTAATATATATTTCGTTAACTGATATGTAATATCCGAATAAGGAAAAAAGGGAAATGAACACTTGCTGGGCACAAAATCCTGGCCAGGCTGTGTTTTACACTAAGTATCAGCTTCAGACCTAGAATTTCCTCCAGCTGTACCCATCCTCTCAGGACAGAATCCATGGGACCAAGGGACATGCCCAAAAGGAGTCTGGGTGCTGCCCCCCCCATTAGAATTCCCAATTTAAATGATCCTGATAGCTCTTCCAAGCCTTGCATGGTGATTGTGTATCTATCACCACAGAGTAAAATTATTAATACAAAAATTTGAGACCGTTTCTGCTTCTCAACCAATAATTTTGCTCTTAAAAGGAAAGTATATATGTCGTGCAATATTTTAATTAATCCTTGTATTCTTGATCTTCAGTAAGCGTTGTACAGTCAGATCTATAGCCAAGAGACTTAATGAATATGTGATAGTTCTTTACCACTGATGCTTTCTTTTACTTTTTCTTGCCTTTGGTAACCAATATAGTTTATCACCCAAACAAAACACCTTCAAAGGTTAAAGGTAAAATTATTAATATTATATCTGAACAATAGGTGTAAATTTGGGCTGTCCAGGGCATATCCAGGTGTAAACTTGGGCTATCCAGGGTCTTGTTAAGTCATTTAAATATAAGTGCTTATTACAAATTAAGGATGTGAGATTGCTAACTATGTAACCATAGACAAGTTATATAGTCTTTCTGTGATTCTGTTTTATTTTGTTTTAATTTGAAAAGCATGCATAAAGATTGATCCTATCTGGGAACCAGTAGTTGGCGTAATGGCTATGTCGCTGGACTCCCACGTAGTCGACCATGGTTCGTGTCCCGGACCTGGTGGCTTGGAACTCACGCCGGGCGCGTGTGCGTGCGTGCCCAAGATCCCAAGAGGAGAATGGAGGAGAAGAGATTGCGGCATGACCATCCCCTCTGGGGGGTGATTTCTCGCTTTCTGTCTCTATGTCTCTCTCTGTCTGTCTGGCGAGCGCACACGCCCTATAGCGAAAACCTCTCAAAAAAAAAAAAAAAAAAAGATTGATCCTATCTCAGAAAGTCAATGGTAAATTAAGTGAGAAAACATAGGTAAAATATTTAAATGAATTCCTGACATAAAAAGGTTAAGTTTTTTCATATAATTAATGGTGAGTATAAACTACTTTTTCAAATGACAATTTCTTGGAGTTAGAAATATTTAGATCATGTTGATGTGAGTCCTTTGGGGTTTAACCTTAACCGTCTGGTTTTATTCTTATTTCAGATTTTTGGGTTTCTGGTATGCTTGGGAACTATTCTTGCAATAGGAAATTCAATCTGGGAGAATCAAGTTGGGGATCAATTCAGAAATTTCCTCTTTTGGAGAGAAGAAGCAAAGAACTCTGTGTTCTCAGGATTCTTAACATTCTGGTCATACATTATTATTCTCAATACAGTTGTGCCCATTTCATTATATGTGAGGTAAGATGAGAGTTTATACTTAACGAAGCCAACAGAAGCTTTTGTTCTGCGCAATCGTTTTTGTTTGTTTAAAAATTACAACAGTGAGATAGATGTTTTGTTCTGGCTGGTTATGATCTGCTACATCTGTTACAAATGAGGCAACAAAGCTATTTAATCTGTGTAACTTTTACATTTTCAAATTATATTAGATGCATTTTTATTTTCTTCTTGATTTGATTTGGTTTCTTAGAAATGTTTTTCTTTAGAAAACGTGAACTTCCCTATATCTCATGGAACTTGATTGATTAGAATTGGGTTGAATTTGGGTAAGAAAAGGAAGAATATTTGGAGAAATTTATAGAGATGATATCTCTCTGCCACTAGTTTGGCTCCAGCTCCATAATCTTGGGCAAGTTACTTTCTCTTCTAGCACCTCAGTTTCTTCATTTTATTTGTAAAGCTTTTGCGTTCTTTTCCTTTTTAAGAGCGAGAGGAAAGAGAGAGAGAGAGAAGCATCTTCAACACAATCTCATGCTGTGATCTTCTCTCCTTGAACTTAGCCAGACAGAATTGTGGGTGCACATGCCCAGCGTGCACAGGTGGACTAGGAGACTACACCCAGGATCTTCTGTATGGATCCAGCATTGCTTGAGCAGCACCTTACAATTCCCAGTTCTACCACTGAGGCAGTTCAATTTCCTTGTTTGTAGAATGGAGAAAGTAGTTCTACTTCATGGAATTGTATGAAGAGCAAATAAGTGTCTGTAAAACTTCTAGAAGAATGCCTTGAAAATAGAAAAAGCTTAATATTCTTTTTTTCTATTATTAGTAATTGTGTATGACTACATAAAGGAGTTGAAATATACAATAGTAGGTATTTGTCCATTATTGGTTACAATGTATGAATCATAACTTCCACTACAACTTTGTCATTTCTAGATTTGGTCTCACAAGTAGAGCTAAAATGATCTTGCTCTCTTGTCTTTGTCTTTTTCCCTTTCTTTCTACATATATGTTTACATACACACACACACACACACACACACACACACACACACACACTTTCCTTTTCCCTGTGTGTGGGGGGGGGTAAGGGGGGAAATGTAAGCTAAAATTTTAAAGTTGCCGCTAGAGTCTGTACCTGAGACCTTTTTAATACTATTCTTAACCAAGGCTGAGCCAGACCATCACAAAGACACTGCAGCTACGATAGTACTTGTTTTTTTGACACATGTCATCATCAGTATTTTAACAGTACACAAGGACCAGCTCTAAATCTCCACTAATTTTTACAAGTCTCTTCTTCTGTCTTTCTAAAATCCTGGCTATGATGAAGCAAGAGGAGTTTAATGCACAAAATCCACTCTTGTTTTGGATAGTGGCCAGGAAACTGAAATGTCAAGTTGTGGGAAATTGAGTTGAAGTAGTGGCATGTGGCCACAGCACCGCAAATTGCTTTGGGCCCTCTGGAACTGTGGTCAGAGTGGGTTCTATTTAAACTGTATCCTATTGGCTCATCTTTGATTCTGAAGACCTCTCATGCTTGTATCCAATTATAAAGTCTGTAGTAAATCTTGCTCTTTGCCAGGAGAGCTATGGTCAGCTTTTCCTTTTATGTCTTAAATGAATAATAAGTATGCATAGTGGCTTACATCTGCACATGTGTAACTTTTATATGTCCTCATGAAGGAAGCATTTTCTGTGTACACTCTTTTTTGAAGTGCTTTGGCATTTTTCATTTAACAATTTAGAAAGACCGATTTTTTTTTTTAAGAGACCAGACCAAGGCTCCTAGGTTAGCATTTCTTTTACTTGTAATGTGTAATGGTAGACAGAATATTACTTGTAATTGTCCAAACTCAGTTTCTTATTTTAATACTGATACTAATAGCTGTGTGGCCTTGGGAGAAAGTGCTAGGCTTTTCTGTGCCTTAGTATGCATGTCAGGTGTGTGTTGCTCTATATAACTAGGGGATTAAAATAGTTTCTGAGTTCTCCAAATAATATCACTTTACCTTTAGATTTAGGTATAGATGTTTTTCTCCTTATCTTTACATATAGATGTCTTTCTCTTTCTATTTAGCATCATATATATCATATGTATACATGTATGTATATGTGTGTGTGTGTGTGTATATATGTATATGTATATATTTATTTTTAAAATTTGCTATTGGGTGCATGTGCTTGTTGGAGTGAGACGCAGAGAGCCAGAGAGAGAAAGAGAAACCAAGGGAAAGTGAGAACGCACCCCCTAGGGGGGATAGCCACATTGCAATCCCTTTTCCTTCACTTTCCTCTCAGGATTTTGTACATGCACATATATGCCCCAGCACATTTTTTAAGCTGCTAGGTCCAGGACTTGAACTTCACAATTGACAATGTGGAATTCAGCTACCTTAACCATCAGGCCATCAGCTGGCCCAGTATTTTGTATTCTACATAAAGTATTTTTATATACTTAATTTCATTTGTTTCCCAACCATCTTAAGAAGTAGTTCTTGCCTAACTTCTTTCGCAGATGAGAGATAATTTGCTTAGGATCATGGAGCTAATTAGAGGCATAACCAAGATCCAAACTCAAGTCTTCTGACAGTTGGCACACTGTTATTTCTCTTTCCCTCAGCTGTGTGTGATTTATTACTCAGAGAAGCGGTCAAGAGAGTAAAAAACAGAAAGAGGCTAGAGTTTTCTACTTGTTGGTAAGGCCCAGTATTGATGAGGACGAATGCAAACTTTCCTCTCACTAAATATGAATAGTGATTCTGAACTTAATTTGAGGATAAACATTTCAAGGAACTTCAGGTTTCTCAGTCCTAAAGACTGAGAGAGACATAGAAAAAGGGAACTCCCAGATTCTTCTGTTTGGAGGATCAAAGGCCTTTTACAAAAGCTTCTACTAGGCTTTTAAATAGGTGTAAAGAATAAATTAGTACCCTGTGTCACTCAAGGATAAAAGTGCAGAGTTCGCTTTGAATGGTTAACAATTGCAGGTGAACAAAGGACATTTATTTGGTAGGATATTTCTATGATTTCAACTTGTTTATCTACTGTGTTAAGACATACCCAGCTACAGTTTTTTTTTTTTTTTTAATAGTTGATCTTATGAAATGCAACCATTGTTCATCCAAAGAATTAGCTTTTAAATGTTCCTTCCAAAACAGTAGAAATTCATTTCATGTTCCTTGTGTTGCCTCATAATGTGTGGAATCACAAGCCCTGCTCTCTGAGCATTCAGGCAGAAAACACTAAGCAATCTGATTATGCTAGCTGAATGTTTGTCTCCCTTTTCTCTACTATTACAAAGAAATGGATAAATGTTCCACAGTTACTCTCCTAAATCCTCATTTCCCAAACAAAAGGCATGCCTGTCCCCTCTCTACAAGCTATTTTGAGTTCTAAAAATTTGAATAGATCAGTAATACTTCCTTTGGCTTGTACTGTAACACAGAAGAATCAACTTCTATTCCATTCTGGAGCTACCAGACTTTCAGATAAATAAACGCTTCAAATAATCTGTGTAGTTAACTGTGTAATATGGTCTACTACCAAGTACTGGAATTCTAGTCTTGGTTCTGTGGTTGTACACCATATTTGGATGATCTTGTCTTAGTCACTTAACCTAAGTCTCAATGAAATTAGCATCTAGAGGGTTAGAATTCCTATGCTCAATGTTGACTGACCATCCATGACAGGCAAGACACTGCCCTTGGTTCATTCCAAGTGCTAGCACTTTTTGAATGAAGAAAATAAACCTGAATCAGACCAGTTAGCAGGAACTTACAAAGAACAGAGGAGGATATAGGAGAATATACTATAAATATTTCCTGCAAGATATGACTTACTTATCTTTATATAATATGATTCTACATAGTCATAGTATTATTTTTAGTTTGAGAGAAAAGTCTTATTGTTCAAATAGATAGAAAAAGAACTGGCATCATACCCCTTTTGGGGAGGGAAATGTACATATGCCATGTACCTTTTTAAAAAAGTACATGGGCACATGCACTTGCCAGAGAGAGTATGAGAAAGGGAAAATGCAAAATCACCTCCCTAGGGTGGATGGCCATGCCACAATCTATTCTCCTCCATCCTCCTCTTGGAATTTTTTTGGCATACACACACACACACACACACACACACACACACACAGGATATTTTCCAAGCCGTCAAGTCTAGGATTCAACCTGTGCACTTGGTCATGTGCTTCTTAACTACCACCCCACCTGGCTAGCCTAATATGTCATGTACTTTTAAATCTGAAACATAGAATTTAATACCCAGAAAAGAACTTGGATATTATCTAGGTCAACTTGCTTAGCTTACAGATGAGAAAATCAGGACTTAATATCCACTGAAATTAGACATAAGCTATGAGTCCTTTCTATTATCATTACTGTTTTATACTCTTCTTTTTACCCTTGTTAATGTCCAAATATATGACATTGAATCATTAGTGAACAAGACTAAAATTTAAACTGAAATAAATCTATTAGAAAAGTAGAACACAGACAAGTAAACCTAGAAAATCCAAAAGAGTTATCTGTAAAATTCTTATAGGGTAATTCAATTAAATGTCTGATTAAGTTAGAAATATTTTTTTAAAATTAAAAGTTTCCTTTTAGGCTAACAGTGATTTTAAATGATCCTATCAATAACAAGCTATATTGTCCAGAAATAAATGTGCAAAGCTGGAATATGGACTAATGTGACAATCAAACCAAAGCTGAAGTAAAATTCTTTACTGACAGAGATAATTTCATTTTTAATTTTTACTTATTTATTTATGTTAGTATTTTACCATAGGACACAAGTACTTGCAGAGAAAGGCAGAGACAGTGAGAGGGAAAGTGAGAAATTACTCTCCGGGGGGGATGGCCATGCAACAATCCCTTTTCCTCTAGTTTCCTCTCAGGATTTTAGGCAGCCATGCACATGTACCCAGTGTGATTTTTCAATCCACCAGTAATGGGACTTGAACCACAGTCAGCCGTTTGGGAGTCCAGTGCCTTAAACATCATGTGACCTGCTGACCCACTATGCCACCTGCTGGCCCCAACAGAGATAATTTAAAAAAGTGAATGCCTGGAAAAATTTATCTTTCGATTTAAGGTTATATTTAAGGTTTATACAATGTCATTTCTTTTCAAATAATCAAAAATTTAGCATAGACCTAGTAAAAATCCCAAATAAATTTTTATAGGAAAACTGATACACTGAAGTTTATTTAGATGAGTGCATTCATGAGTGGAAGAAAGAATAAAATTATTTAAGCTAAGAATTTATTTTTTTTGGAGAGGTTTTTGCTATAGGGCACGTGCACTTGCCAGACAGACAGAGAGAGACAGAGAGACAGAAAGCGAGAAATCACCCCCCAGGGGGGATGGCTATGCCGCAATCCCTTCTCCTCCATTCTCCTCTTGGGATCTTGGGCACGCATGCACACGCGCCCGGCGTGAGTTTAAGCCACCGGTTCTGGAACTCGAACCGTGGTCGACTACGTGGGAGTTCAGCGACATAGCCATTACGCTAACTGCTAGTCCCTAAGCTAAGAATTTTGAAAAGGAAGAGAATAAAGGTGCTTTTGTTTGTCCCAGGTATTTCCAGGTTTCTTTCTTTTTTTTTCTTTCTTTTTTTTTTTTTTCTTTTACCGAATGATATTTGCTATAGGGCACAGGTGCTCGCTCACTGGAGAGACACAGAGAGAGAGAAAGTGAGAAATCACCTCTCCAGCATGGATGGCCACATTGTAATCCCTTCTCTTCCATTCTCCTCTCAGGATTTTGGGTATGGGTGCACACGTGCCTGGCATGAATTTCATTTGGGTCCAAGACTTGAACCATAGTCAGTCATGTGGGAATCTAGCGCCTTAACCACTACATAAACTGCTGATCACATTGCCAAGTTTTATAAAGTTACAGTAGTGAAAATAAGAGGTGCATTGAGTAGCATATCAAGGAACAAAATTAAAATCCATAAATCAGATTCTAGAAAGTAAGATTTATGAGATTATTGGAAGTCTCCAACTTAACAGGGAAAGGATTCATTGTTCAACAAATGGTGATTAAAAGACATTCTATTTGGAAAAATTGAAATTTGCTACTTATAATGTATATTATATTTCAAAAATTTTAGTTGGGATAAGG
Source organism: Tupaia tana (assembly GCA_026018925.1). Classification (NCBI taxonomy): domain Eukaryota; kingdom Metazoa; phylum Chordata; class Mammalia; order Scandentia; family Tupaiidae; genus Tupaia; species Tupaia tana. Next base: position 22,546,189 of record JAKSZU010000023.1, read on the forward strand.
AATTAAATGTGGGGAAAAAATCAATAAAAAGTAGACGGAAAATATAGATGTCTCTATATATAATCTTGGCATAGTGAAGGCCTACCCAGCAAAACTCCTAAAACAGAAATCATAAACAGAAACTATGTCCCACTGATAAATCTGATTAAAAAGAAAAATGAAAACATTGAAAAAATTAGAAACAAATGATAAATTGGTTAAAAAGTTTTGCTTTTTTTTTTTTTTTTTTCTTTTTGACTAGAGTTGACAGCATTGGAGTTGGCCAGTGACATGGTGGTTAAGGGTGCTGGACTTCCACATGGGCGACCATGGTTCGAGTCCTGGACCTTATGGCTTACTTTCTCACTTTCCCTCTCTCTCTGTTTCTCTCTCCCTCTCCCTCTGTCCCTCTCTGTTCAAATTAAAATATAAGTAAATGAAGTTAAATAATTCTTTAAGAAAAGAGTTGATAGCATTAATATCTATAGAATTTTTACAGATCAATAAGGAATACACTAATATCAGAATAGGAAAAAATGAAATAGGCAGAATTAGATAACTCCAAGAAGAACTGTAACTGGGAAATAACATTTTTAGAAAGTTTTCAACTCACTGATAAGAAATGTAATAAATAATAATGATATGCCAGGATGGCATATAGCAAAATATAATGCTTTCTTATTATTATTACTACTATTTTTTAAGATATTTTTGCTACAGGGTACATGCACTTATTTACTAGAGAGACAAAGAGACAGAAAGCAAGAAATCATCCCTCAGAGGGAGGATGGCCATGCATCAATTGCTTCTCCTCCATTCTCCTCTCAGAATTTTAGGCATGCATATACTCAAGCCACCAGATCTGGAACTGGAACCACGGTCAGCCATGTGGGAGTCTAGTGCCTTAACCATTATGCCATCTACTGGCCCCAGGATAACTTTTTTTTTTGTTTGTTTGTTTCTTTTCTTTTCTTTTTTTTTTTTTTGTGACAAAGGATAAATTTATTTGGTGCAAAATTTTTGAAATCCATGCATAGTTTTTTGATAATACCCATTTTTTCAAGAATTTTTAAAATTTAATTTTATTATTATTATTTTTTTCTTCTTTTTTTTGAGAGGTTTTTGCTATAGGGCACATGTACTCGCCAGAAAGACAGAGAGAGACAGAGAGACAGAAAGCGAGAAATCACCCTACAGGGGGGATGGCCACGCCGCAATCCCTTCTCCTCCATTCTCCTTTCGGGATCTTGGGCATGCACGTACACGTGCCCGGCATGAGTACAAGCCGCTGGGTCCAGGACTCAGACTGCGGTCAACTACTTGGGAGTCCAGCGACATAGCCATTACGCTAACTTCTGGTCCCCCTATTATTATTATTTTTTTACATTTTTGCCCACATTTTATTGATTCACAAAATACCTTAAACTAAAACTATGGACAAAGCTAGAATCTAGTCACAAGTGCACTATAATTTTCTTCTGAAACATTTTAAATTAATTGATTTAAATTCATTCCCTGAGCATTGTCACAGCATACAAAATGTGATTTTCCATCCAAAATATACTGCATAGTGGCATAATCATGCATGTTATAATCATTAATTTTTCTTTTCTAGTCTCATATATACACATATGTACATATATTTTACTCCTATTTCTCACCCTCTGCCATTTCCCACCCTCCTCCCACACTATCTTAGTTTTCCATTCCTTCTTCCCCACACACATTTTATTGATTCAGAAAATTTCTTAAGTAATCTAACTACTTTCAATAGCAAGTTTAGCTGGTGTGTACATATCAGTGAATACATGTCTGACTTTAGATGTGAAACTCTGAGTAGAATGAATATACTATAAAGTAACACCTAGCTAATGGTATAAAGCTTACTATGGTAATTAAAAGGTATTTTTAAATATATTTTTAATTTCAGGAAAAGCAGTTTTAACTTTAGTAAATCAAAGAAATAATAAGAAACTTTACTTAAAACTTAAAGCCAGGAAACAGGCAGCTCAAAAAAGGACAAAATCCTTAAAACTGGAAAACAAAGCCTAGAAGAAAATCAGCAATGTTTTAGTCAAAAGTCATAAAATGCTATTTCACCAGTTCAGTCTCATGTACTTAATCTATCTTCTGTTGTGGTCTGATCTTCCTGATTAAGTTCTGGGACATAATATTTAACTCCAGATATGTCTCAATAATTGGCCATTTTCTTAGTTTTTGAACTCGTATTTCCATATGTCTGTATTTAATTTTCCTGGTATAGTACTTGTTTGAGAACTTCTTGGAGATCTGGTCTGGTGCTGTTAAATTCTTTCAGGTTTTGTATATCTGAGAATATTCTTGTCTTTTCTTCCCATATGAAGGATAATCTTGCTGGGTACAGTATTCTTGGTTGAAATTGCTTTTCCCTTAACAATTTGAATATATTTTCCCATTCTTTACTCGCTCGCATTGTTTCTGATCAAAGGTTCGCTGTTAGCCTGATCCGATATCCTTTGTAGGTAACTTGCTGTTTCTCTCTTGCCAATCTTAGTATCTTGTCTTTGTCTTTGTGGTTTTGGTCAATCTGGCTATACTGTGTCTTGGAGAAGATCTTCTTGGGTTGATTCTATTTGGGGTCCTTTGTATATCTTGGGACTGAATCTTTGAGTGCTTCTCTAGGTTTGGAAAGTTTTCTTGCAGGATTTTATGGAATAGATTATCAATGCCCTTATGAATCTCTTTGCCTTGTGGGTTACCAATTATCTGGATGTTTGGACATTTGATGGTATCTAGTATTTCTCATGTATTATTCTCACTTTTTTGGGGGCCATTTTCTCAGTCTTCATGGTGGATTTTTCTAGGCCAGCGATTCTATCTTCTACATCTGAGATTCAATTTTCTCTATGATCTAGTCTGCTTTTAATACTTTCCAAGGCAGATTTTGACTTCCTGTATTATAGCCTTCATTTCTAACAGGTCCATTTGATTCTTTTTTAGAGTGTGTACTTCCTCTTTTAGATCTTGCAAGAATTTCCTCACCTCCTGGAACTCGTCAGCTCTTTTCTCCTGCCTCTTCTGCAGTTCATTGTCTCTCTTCTATTCCATCTTTATTAGCTTTGTCATTATGAATAGTCTAAAATCCTTATCAGACATTTCCGTGAGTTTCATTGTATTGTCTGAGGATGAAGAGGAGTTACTCTTTTCCTTTGGAGGAGAGGTATTGTCTTTCTTTCCCATATATCTTGTGATACTGTGGTTATTTCTAGTCATCTGATGGATGGTGCATTTCTTCCTGATTCTTGAAGTTCAATCTGAGTGTTCAGACATGAGCAGAAGGAGGTGACCTTCAATCTTTCTTCTGTTCCGTTTTCACTATTTGTGCATCAGATTCAGGGTGAAGAGAGGAATATTCTGACCGTAATCATATTCAGATGATTGTAAACTGAAACCAATATTTTACAGCTGAAGTACGGTATCCATATCAGGATAAGCCTGGCTTCGCTGGTGTCTTTCTAGAAATTAGTCTGGAGGGGAAGTCTCAGCACAAAATCTTCATTTTTGGTCAAGGAAACCAATATTCCACAGCTGAAGTACGGTATCCATATCAGGATGGGCCTGGCTTTGCTGGTGCCTTTCCTAAATGAAGTCACGGTAATGTTTAATAATCTGATGGTTGAAGCTTACATTGTTTTAAACTTTTTAGAAATATGTTTGGTGTTGTATATGACAAACATAGAAAGAGTTCACACCTTTGACCACAGAACTTCTGCTTCTGGAGCTGGGAAGTCACAGATTTTTATCGCTAGAGACAACACTATTCTCTTGGTAAATGGGCAGAGTAGCATGACACTATACCCCTGTTTTCATGCGATATCTATTGGTGTCTGTTGGATATCTATTGATGAGTGCCTCATGGAGATAATTTCTATTTCTTTTGGTAAATTAAAGCTACATCAAACAATGTATTGGAGAAAAAGCCCTCAGCAAAACATTTGTTTAGGTCAGACATCTGCCAAACATGTTCAATAATAGGTTCCCCTAAAATATTGGAAGAGATACAAAGTAATATACTACCCAAGAAATCCCCAGTTGGCCTGTTTAATGAAAGTAGAGAACCGGGGAACATTTCCTAAAGTTTTATTCTAAACCAGACTATTGTTTTATGGTGCTACAAGGAAACGACTTAGAAAGGTTTATGACCAAACTGTGGAGATGCTTCTAAAGATCACTAGGATCTAGGGACAGAGTGTCACATCTTCTTCCGAACTCTGAAAGCCTTGGCAGACTTATTATTTTTTCAAAGCTTTGTATGTTCTGTGATTGATGGAGCATTTCTTTTTCTCTCATTTTACTGGATACAAGTGTGGAAGTAATTCGCCTGGGACACAGTTATTTTATAAACTGGGATCGGAAGATGTATTACTCTAGGAAAGCAACACCTGCTGAAGCTCGGACAACCACACTCAATGAAGAACTGGGCCAGATTGAATATGTTTTCTCTGACAAAACTGGCACTCTCACTCAAAACATCATGACTTTTAAAAAATGTTCCATTAGTGGAAGAATCTATGGTAAGGAAAAAAATTCATTTTTCTCAATGATATTGATAACAGTCCTTAAAACAATAAGCAGTCCCATTTTCTTTTAATCAAAAAAAAAAACAAAAACAAAAACAAAAACAAAATCAAAATCAAAATCAAAATTAAAATCATAACTGGCTTTCTTAATGATGTGAACACCACCAGCATCTAGCATAGTATTTAGGTAGATAATAAACATTCAATAATGATTTACTGGGTAAACATTGAATGGTGGAGATAAAACTTTGGATTAGTTACCATTCACAAATAGAGAAGGAGGTTATGTGATTCTGCTTGGTTATATAAAGCTATATCCCATGGAGGATACAGTTATGACCACTGAATTTATCTTGTTAAAAGCGGTATTGTATACTTGCTTTCTATTAGCTCTGGCTTGATACTAGTGCATGTGTTTTTGCGAATTTACTGTTCCTTTCCTGATAATTTTATGGGGGTACCTTAAGTGGCCACGTGAGGTATTTCAACACCCACTTCCTGTTCATGTACTCTTGTCAAGATGCATGTATGCATTTGGATTTTCAAATATTCTCTTGATATGTGACCCTTGTCACCCTGATGTTGGTCAGTCAGCACAGTCCCTTCTGCAGAGCATGGAGGTTCTGCAGAACCATCTGTCAAATTTCTCTGGACTCCAGGTCTCCCTTCATGGGGCTCTTGAATGTCCAGTTTCTTAGAACAGAAATCTCAGGAAGGAAAGGGTATCTAAGAAAGAGGAATATCCAGATTTCCCTTGTCACCTGATAGGAAACTTTACACATTATTAAGTATTTTAAATCAAGATTTGAACTTGAACAAAAGTAGCAAATACAGTCAGTTTATTTTCACACTCTCTTGTCTTTTAAACTCCCTACTTTGTTATCCCACCCGCTTCACCCGTGGTCATCAGGGTTTCCTCAGCTCTCCTGAAACCTTTTCTTCTCCTCCTGCCTTCTCTGCTAGTGGACAGGGTGATTTCCAATCTGGACTTCCACAAGCCCTCAGTTGCATTGTGCATTTCTTACATCAATATCATAATGATTAGTAAACAGCATAGAATCTTTCCTTATTTTTTTTTCTTTCGATACTGTTTTCAGAGGATTTCTGAAATTATTGCCTTAACTCAAGAAGTGTTTTAAATAGGCAAATTTTACTGACAGTATTGGAAATATTTTCAGTGTGGAGGACTTTTTTAGATTCTTTTGCCTTATATTGACCTAATATCACTTCTATAAAGCAATCTTAAGGAAATTATCAGTTACATGGACCAAGATTCATGTGTAGAGGTGTAAGGCTACTTTTGGAGAAGACCTTTGACAAAATTTTACAAGGTAGATATCAAGATCTTTGCAAATCTCCAAATTTATAAATCCCATGATAGCTTGTAATTTTACTCATAAAATACAGGAAAGTAACTGAAAGATTTAAGTAACCCCTATAGACCCTCGTTTATATTCCACTATGACTTATAAAGGATTTACAATACCATTAAGATATATTCTTACTAAAACACTCACAGAATGTTTCAACATCACTTTTCTTTTTTTTCCCTACAAGTTGGCTTTTTTATATTACAGATCTGGGCATTGGGAAAATTTAACATTCAACTGTGATTTATCAAAATCTTACATTTTCTGGTTCAGATCTATTCATTTTTCTGTACTTTCATTGCCAGTGCTGTAAATACTGGGTTGTTGAAAAAGTCTTGACATATTTTTCTGTTTTTAATGCAAAAATACGTCATGACTTTCCTGACGACCCAATAAATGGGCTTTCTCTGAGGAGAGGGTGCATTTAATATAAAAACAGGTTTTTTTTCCTTCTTTTTATTATTTTATTAGACTGACTGCATATGGGGTAATAACTAGAACATAAGCATGATGAATTAGAAATTTAAGTTCCAAGTGCTTGGCCAGGTTCATTTGCTAACTCAGGGGCTACTTTTATACAGCAGCTGTATATCATTCCGGGTCAGACCTGGGCCCCAGAGAAACAATAAATAGCTATTTCTCAAGTGTTTTGTGGTCATAGCATTGTGTAGTTAAGAGAGACATGTGTTCAAAAACTCATTATGCTGGGACCAGCAGTTGGTGTAAGGCTATGTTGCTGGACTCCAAAGTGGTTGACTGTGGTTTGAGTCCCAGATCCAGTGGCTTAAACTCACATTGGGCATGTGTGCATGCATGCCTAAGATCCTGAGAGGAGAATGGAGGAGAAGGGATTGTGGCATGGCCATCCCCCCTGGGGGGTGATTTCTCGCTTTCTGTCTCTCTGTCTCTCTCTGTCAAGTGCACATGCCCTATAGCAAAAACCTCTCAAAAAACCCCCCAAAAAACTCATTATGCTAATTTTTAGCTATAGTTTAGTTATGTCAGTTTGAATTCTGTTTTACAGTTCTCTTACCTATAAAATAGTAATGAAAATCATCTTGCAGTGTGTTATAAGGATTAGAGATAATGTAAGTGTGCACAGCGTTGATGCAAATAACTCTTATTATTACAGGAACTAAAATCTTGGCAAATAGTATTAAATCTTCAATGCCAAAACAAAATTGAAAAAAAATTTATATCCCACAATAGGGAAAACCTAAAATAAATTATGCTACGTTTATAGTCATGGGCTACTATGTGACCATTCAAAATAAGATTCACAGAGAACTTTTAATGAGAGGAGAAATTCTCATATATTACATGATTAAAAAACAGCAGGGAGCCAACAGGTGGTGTGGTGATTAAGGCACTGGACTTGCACATGGCCAGCTCCAGTTTAAATCCTGGATCTGGCGCCTTGCTTTCTCACTCCCTCCATTCCATGTCTCACTCTGGTGAGCACACATGCCCTGTAGCAATTAAAAAAAATGATAATAATAATGATAAATAAAATTAAATAAATAATTTTTTTTTTTTTTTTTTTTTTTTTTTTTGGGAGAGGTTTTTGCTATAGGGCGCGTGCGCTCGCCAGACAGACAGAGAGAGACAGAGAGATAGAAAGCAGGAAATCACCCCCCAGGGGGGATGGCCACGCCGCAATCCCTTCTCCTCCATTCTCCTCTCGGGATCTTGGGCACGCACGCACACGCGCCCGGCGTGAGTTTAAGCCACCGGGTCCGGGACTCGAACCGCGGTCGACTACGTGGGAGTCCAGCGACATAGCCATTACGCTAACTGCTGGTCCCAATAAATAATTTTTTTAAAAAAGCAGCAGTACCAAGAAATTTATAAACAATATGACGAATATATGTGTATACACACATACACACAATCTATCACCCCACCTATCAAAAGAAAGAAACCCTACAAATACTGGTCATCACTGAATGATAGGAATATTCGTGATTTTTCTTTTTTCTTTTTTAAATTTTTGCCAGAGGGCACTTGTGCTTGCTGGAGAGAGACAGAGGGAGAGAGGAAAATGAGAAAGCACTCCTGACGAGGAATGGTCACACCACAATCCCTTCTCCTCCATCTATTCCTCCTTTCAGGATTCTGAATATGTGCCCAGCATATTTTTCAAACCACTGGGTCCAGGACATGAACCATTCAGTTAGCCATTTACATACAACCACTTTAACCATCAAGTTACTGGCTGGTACAGTAATTTTTATTTGCTACTGTAAAAATTATGTATTTTCTAATATGCCTCTGATAAGCGCATATCAGTTTTGTATTAAAAAAAAACACTATTTAAAATTTTCCAGCACATAAATGACTATGTTTTCTGCTAGCCAAAATCACTGCCATTGTTTGAAATTTACAGGTTAAATCTTGATATTACACAGGTGCAGTTGGCCTGAGCCAAGACTAAGATATACTCACTAAGCACTAGCATTAGTGAGGATTGGTTTGACTAGATTATCACTTTGTATTTCCCAACAGTGGGGATAATGTGAAAGATAAAGTTTGCGTCTTTCAAGCATCATGGATAATACAACAAAATTTACAGGAAAACACGTTTCTAGTTTCACGTTTTGTTTTAATCCCTATTGCACTTTAGTTCTATCTTGGGCAAATATGAGTACTTCTTTGCATTAATGGCCATTTTCACAGTTTGAAAACAGCACTAAAAATATTCCTATGTTTGAATTTATAGTGCCATCTAACATTGGTGTTTTAGTAAATAAGTGTATTCCTTAAAGCTAAATACTTAACTCTGTGGTTTTTTTTTTTTTTTTTTTTGAGAGGTTTTTGCTATAGTGTGCATGCAGTCGCCAGAAGGACAGAGACAGAAAGCAAGAAATGACCCCCCAGGGGGGATGGCCACGCCTCAGTCCCTTTTCCTCCATTCTCCTCTTGGGATCTTGGGCACGCATGCACACGTGCCCAGCCTGAGTTTAAGCCACTGGGTCCGGGACTCGAACTGCGATCAACTACATGGGAGTCCAGCGACATAGCCTAAATTATGTCAACTGATGGTCCCTTCAGTTTCACTTATAATGCTCTCTTTTTGTTTTGGCAGATGAGGTACATGATGACCTGAGTCAGAAGACAGAAATAAGTAAGGTATGAAAATGATAAAATTTCATTCTTAGTTTAATTTCGAATGTGCTTTTCAAACATGGTAAGTTTCTAAAGGCTTGATTTCCACTACGACAAGATGAGATACTTAATGAATAATAGCTAAAACACAGAATCATGTGATTCAGAATTCTTTTTTCATTTAGCTTCCCAACCACAGTTCTCTCTGTTTTTAAAATTGTTTTGAAGATATTTACGCATATGCAAGCAAGTATAGTTCCCTACTTTTTTTACATAGGTGGTAGTGTTACAACTACTTTCCAACTTTCTTTTTTCAACAGTATATCTTTTTTTTTTTTTTTTCTTCAATTGCTAGAGAGTGTGTATACTTGCCAGAGAGAGAGACAAGGAGGGATGAAGGGAGGGAAAAAGTATCCCCTTCAATGAAGCATGGCCACATTATAATCCCTTCTCCATTCCTTCATCCTGTCAGGATTTAGAGCATGCATGCCCACGTCCCAGAGAACAATATATCTTGAAGGTCTTTCTAGAACAGCTTTAGAAAAGTACTTCCTTATTCTTTTAATGGCTATAATATTTCTGTTATATTGATGATCCATAATTTATATAAGGAGACATTAATGGACATTCAGGGTATTTTCAATATTTTGCTAGTAAAGAAAATGCTGAAAAATAAATGGGTACATATGTTATTTTATGCGATTTTCTAATAGAGAATCCATTTTCTAGAAATGGAATTGCTAAGTTAAAAGGTATGTTCTTTGTAATTTGATAAAAATTAATTTTTCCTTTTCAGAATTTATAACATTTATACTTCCGTAAGCAAGTATAAGGGCATCTGTTTGGTCCCAGCCTCACCAACATACTGTTTTATCAAAGTTTTGATCTTTGACAAGAATATGTGAAAAATACTGTATTGATATGGTTCTAACTTTAATTCATCTTATTATGTGTGAGATTGGATGTCTTTTCATATGTTTTAGAGCTTATTGTGTTTTCTGTGAATATATGGTTCATAATTTTTTACCAATTTTTCTATTGAATTATTGAATATGTATCTGTAAAACAATAAATTTCTGAGAAATGAGTTTTAAATATTAGGTTTATAATTTACTATTTGTCCTGTGATTTTTTTCCTGACATTTTTATATAGTTGAGTTTATCACTTTTTTCTTATGTCAATTTTTAGTTTATATTTTAGATATAAAGCACTATCATTCAACACAATATCATTATAGAGTTAATGTTTAACATTTAAATATTAGATCCATCTGGATTCTGTCCTGATGTAGGATGTACAGTATCAGTTCACCTTTACTTTTTTCCAGATGGTTCCTTGGTTTTGCCCATTTATTAAAAAGTCTATCTTCTTTTTCACTGGTTTGAGATATTACCTTTATAACATACTAAACTTTTGTGTATAATGAGTCCATTACTGAAAATTTAATTTGTTTTTCTTTCTGTGCATATGTCAGTATAATACTGTTTTAATTATTGAGGTTTTAACATCTGGTGGGGTAAATTGAATCTCAATACTTTTCCAGATTTTTCTTAATGGCTTTGCTTATTGCACTTCTCTCATAAATGTTAAAATCAGATTGTGTTTGGTATTTTGTTGGAATGGTGTGAAATTTATTGATCATCTTAGAAAGATTTAATATTGAATCTTCTTATTTAAGTACATGTGTTTTAAGTTACTTAGGTCATATTTTGTGTTCCCTAGAAGCATTTTCAGTTTTTTTGCATAAATACTTTGTGCATTTTAAATATATTTAAATGCTATTTATCATTTTGACTATTGTTTCTGATTAGGGTCTTTCTCTCTATTAAGTCTCTTAACATGAAAGCAATAACTTTGTTAATTTTGTATATCTTACTAAATTCCTTATTCAGAGTAATTTTCAATATTTTTTCCTAGGGTTTCAAAGTATGTAACCATATCATCTGCAAATGAAGACAATTTTATCCCTATAATTTTTGTTATTGTAAATGCCAAAAGGCATGAGAGAAAGAGAGAGAGAGAGAGAGAGAAGAAAAGGGAGACAGAAAGAAACAGAGAGAGAAATAAGAGAATTCCCCAGTGGGGACTGAGCAGGATTAAGCATAATACAATACCCTTTCTTTCATTTCTGTTTTTCATCAGAATCCTGGGAATGCATACACATGTTCCCAGCATGATTTTTTTTTTAAGTTTTAGGGCCAGGATTTAAAGTGTAGATAGCCATGTGAGATCCAGCACCCTCCACACAGCACATAACCTCGTTGCTATAGAACCAGCCCTGATTCATGTTTTTTACTTCTAATTTATTTTTCTTGCCTAATTGCATTGATTAGTAGCTCTAGAATAATATAAAATAATATGGTCAGTATTTACATCTTCATTTCTGACTTTAGCGCATATGCTTCTAGTATTGTTCCATTAAACATAATGAGGACTTCGATCTGGGGAAAGTATATTTTTGGAATATTCATCCACTTATTTATTTATTTTTTTTCTATCTACCACTTACCTGTCTTTCTAGTGAGGCATGTTTTTCTATGCAAAATGCGTCATGACTTTTCTAATGAGCCAATATATGCTCTGGTCTGCATACTAGTTATAGGTTGATTTAGACTTATTTCTTTTCTTCTTTTTTTTTTTTTTTTTTTTTTTTTTTTTAGAGATTTTTGCTATAGGGCATGTGAGCTCTCCAGAAAGACAGAGACAGAGAGATAGAAAGCGAGAAATCACCACCCAGGGGGATGGCCAAACCGCAATCCCTTCTTCTCCATTCTCCTCTCGGGATCCTGGGCACGCACGCACACGCGCCCGGCGTGAGTTTAAGCCACCGAATCGGGAACTCGAACTGTGGTCGGCTACATGGGAGTTCAGCGACACAGCCATTATGCTAATAGCTGGTCCCTACACTTTCTATTTCTTAATGATTTAATTTTGTTAAGTTATATGTTTCAGGAATTGATTAATTTCTTCTAATGTATCCAGTTTGTTGGTATATAATTGTTCATAGTAGTTTTTTAAAAAATATTCTTTTAAATTCCTGTGTCATCAGTTGTAATGTTTCTTCCCTTTCTTATTTCATTTATTTGAATCTAGTCCCTTTTTTCCCCCTTAGTCTAGTAACAGACAGAAGTAGGCCACTTACCAAAGAAAGAGTGTCAAGGTTGATACTGGAGTGATGGTTAGCAACACAAGATGCTAGAGGGCAGTGGAGTGATCTATTCAAATGGCTTTCTACCTAAAATTCTATATTGTGTCAAACTGTAAGATAAATGTGAGAGCAGAATAAAGACATTTTCAGGGATAAAGGCTCATAGCATTTACCTCCCATGATCTTTGTCTTATATAGTAATTTGTACGTAAGCTCCAGCAAAACAAGGGAATCAAGTAAGAAAGTGACTGGCATGGGTAAGGAAGTAGTACTCTAGTCCAAGAGAGTAGTTAAAGGAAATCCCAGGATCCCAGCAGAATAACAGACCTGACAAACAGCCTTGAATGGGCTAAACTACGAAGACACATATAATAAAGAGTACTTCTTGCCTCTACTCTGAATGATATTTCAAAGACAGATTTAAGTACATACCATTTATTGATTTTCAGCTTTCAGAATGAATCCTTAGGCCAGTGAAAAGGATTAAGTTTGGTTATAGCACAGAATGCAAATATTTTAAACCTCTGCAGTAAAATAGAAAAAATAAGAATTACATGTCGGAGAAAGAAACAAGGGAGAAGTCAAGTAGGGATGGGTAATAACTTTATCTTACCAATTAGGGAGTGTTTATCATTCATAAATTAATTCGCAAGCATTAAATGCTGCCCACTCTCAAATTCTACAATTATACAAATTCCATTCTAAGTCATATATTGTTGCCAGAATGATTTTGTCAGGCCAGGTTCGCCATTTAGTAGGTTCTGAAAAAACTCTGCTTTTTAGGCATTTTTGTATTTGGAATTGCAATCAGCATTTGAGGATTTATACAGCCATTGTAAATTTTTCTTTCCCATATACTTTTAGAAAGTTCACTGCTTTGGTGCATGGTTTGGAAATGAAGGATTATATTTAACAGTAATGATTAAACAGCCATTTTAATGCCAGACATTTGAGGCTGCAAAATCATACAAGGACTAAAAATACTTGGAGGAAATATTTTTGAATTTTAAAAGATTATTGTTGGAATGAGGTCTATAGTTCTTTTTGTTGTTGTTGTTCTCCTACAGAAAAAAGAGCCTGTGGATTTCTCAGTTACATCCCAAGAAGATAGAACAGTTCAGTTCCCTGATCACACTCTGATGGAGTCTATTAAACTGGGTGATCCCAAAGTGCATGAATTCCTCAGGTTACTTGCCCTCTGCCACACTGTGATGTCAGAGGAGGACAGTGCAGGTAAGTAAAAAGAGTGTCTGAGTGGTGAGTCTTTTTTTTTTTTTTAAGTCAAATCTGATAATAAATTTAAAACTATTTTAAATTAAAAGTAGCACATTGAATAAGAGGTTTACCTATCACTACTTTTTCTTTGTATTTGCTTATATCCCTTTTTTTATGTGGAAAGATTTAAAAGAAAATGAAAATAAATAGGGGCAATGGAAAGGTAAGGATCAAAATATACTAATGACAGGGAACGGAATATTTGTTATGCACCACATTTGACTGTGAGTTTCCTAGTAACCAGTACAAATAGAAAAATATAGTTGACTTATGTAACTCTCATTATTAGTATGCACAACTAGTCTATGTAGATGACCATTTGGCATATGCTTAGAGTGATTTTTGCACTTGTATTTTTTTTTTTCTTTGTTGGAACTATAGTCAAGCCATTGTTTTGTCCTTGATGATACTGAATTGTCCCAGGTCTCAGATTTTTAATCACTGTGAGAATTCATATAATTATATTTTTAACTTTGATTGATGTTTATAATACTAATGCCAATAATGATTTATTATGCTTTTTATCTGGGGATATTCTGAAATTCCTTTGATTAACTTTTTTACCTGTGCCTTTAAGTTCACTTCATTTCCAAAATTCTATTTTGTTTTAATATCAATCTGTTTTTATTTTAATTTCATATTTCTTAGAGGATATTAATTATATTTAATTTGAAATTTTCTTTTGTTTCTTCCATTAAGTGTAATTTTACCAAGCATTCTTCTGTTTTTCTTTTCTTTTTTTTTTTTTTTAGTTTTGGGTCTAACTTTCATATTATTTTCAAATGCCTACTGATTTGTGAATACCAGTTCTTACTTGTGTTTGGAAATCCCTGTATGTTCTGTTAGTGTTTGAAAATCTCTGTCTGATGAACACAGACAGTTACCTGTGTCCTAAAAGTGTATGGGAAAGGAAGAACACGTGTCTTCTGGATGTGGGGTTCTTCTCTCCTAGAATTCATATGATACCTGGGATTACTGTCTTGCTTTTCCAGATTTAGTGCTAGGAATCTGTACCAGAACTCTCATTTGAGAGGGAGTTGTACTGGAAGAAAACGATCAGTTAGTGAATTTTTAAATTTCTTTTTAGCTTATCCTTATGGGCTCCTAGCTTTTGTCTCCAGCCCCAGCATTCAACTCTTAGAGGCTTCTTTGGGTGGGTTGTACACTTTTTAGAACATCTTTAAGGTTTTATCCAGAGAGTGAATGTCACTGCAGCTTGTAGTTCAGAGTAGACTGGGCAGGAAGGAGATTCTAAAAGGTCTAGGAGGGCTGAATGGGACTTTAATTCAGTATGCATATTTTTGTATCTGCCTTATTTTATATAATGTAATATTTTTATAATTTATTTATGTTGTTATGTCAATCAATAGTTCATTCTTTTTCATTGCTGAGTAATATTTCAGTGTGAATATACCACAGTCTGCTTTTCCAGTCCTCTATTGATATGTGATTGGATTGTTTTCAGCTTTGTGCTATAATGAGAAAAGCTACCATGAACAATTTTTATGTCTTTAAAAAAATTGTTTTGATTTGTTCAGGGTAAATACTTAGGAATGGAAATTGCCAGATATTAGTATAGGTATAATGTTTAACTTTATGAGAAACTACCTGTTTTCCAAAAATGGCTGTATCATTTTACACTCCTACCATCACTGTATGAGAGTTTTAGTATCACTACATTTTTACCAAAAGTTACTATTAGCACTTTTAAATTGTAAACATTATCATGGGTATAGGCTAATGTAGCTTGGTTTAAAGGAATTTTTGAAGTTAAAAAGTTAGATATATGTATTATTTTAACTTTTTAAAATAATTGCTTTGATATATTAAATTTCAAGTGAAGAATTATATCACTAAGTGAAAAATACACTTGCTCTCCTTTTAAAGCTTTAATAATGGGAGAGATGGGCTGAGTGCTCAATAAATCCATGTAAAAATACATTGAAAAACTATACTTTCCTACATGAGTGTTAGTTATGAAAAAGAATAGAATCCAAATCAAACAAACTTAAAGCTATATGATTGTATAATTTATAGCTGAGGGTGGTGCTTTTATTTTAGTGTATGCTGTTTGTTTTATGAAGAAGTGTTTTGAAGAAGTTGCTAATCTGTTTCTTTGCCATGTTGAAATTTCAGAAGCAGGAAAGTGAGAAGTACAACTACTTTAACAGAAGTTTGTTCTTTTTCTTAGTGGATGACAAAGAAGTTTAAAAATACTAGAACTTTTTGTTGCTTAAAAGAAACATAGCTCATTGACAAAGATACATAGAGACTAAAAGTGAAGGGTTAAAAAAGTCATTTCATGCAAACAGAAATGAAAAAAAGACAGAAGTGGCAATGTTAATATCAAATAAAATAGACTAGGATAAAAAAACATAAGAAGAGACAAAGAAGGGCATTACATAATTCTAAAGGATTAACTTATCAAGAAGCTATAATAATCATACATATTTATGCACTTAGTGCCAGGGCACTAAGATATATATAAGAAAGACTTGGGACCAGCAGTTAGCATAATGGCTATGTCGCTGGACTCCCGTGTAGTCGACTGAGGTTTGCGTCCCGGACCCGGTGGCTTAAAACTCATGCCGGGCGCGTGTGTGTGCGTGCCCAAGATCCTGAGAGGAGAAAGGAGGAGAAGGGATTGCGGTGTGGCCATCACCCCTGGGGGGTGATTTCTCGCTTTCTATCTCTCTGTCTCTCTGTCTGTCTGGCGAGCGTACGCACCCTATAGCAAAAACCTCTTAAAAAAAAAAGATATATATAAGAAAGACTGATAGATCTAAAAGGAGACATGTTAGGTCTTTGGGAAAATAAGTCATGATGCATTTTACATAGAAAAATATGTCATGACTTTTCAGATGACCTAGTCTACTCCAATACACTAATTGTTGGAGAATTTAACACACCACTGTCATCACTGGACAGGTTATCTAGACAAAAAATAAGCAAAGATATCATAAACCAAACAGATATAACAGATATATATATATAGAGAGTATTCCAACCAACAACTACAGAATATGCTTTTTTTCTTTGAAACTAATGACAAGAAACATACTACTTTCCATAACCTTTGGAACACACTGAAAGCAGTCATGTGGCAAGTTTATGGCTGTTAATGCTCAAAGAAAAAATAGAAAGGTGGCAGATAAGTAACTTAATATATATCTTAAGGAACTGGAAAAAAACAACAGCAAAATCCCCCAAAAGTAAAAGAAAAAAGGAAATAGTAAAGATTAGAGCTGAAGTAAATGAAATAGAGACTAAAAGAACTGGACAAAATAAATAAATAAAAAGCTGTTTTTTTTGTTTGTTTTTGAGAGGATAAACGAAGTTGATAAACCATTAGCTAGACTAATCATTAAAAACAGAGAAAGGAACTAGATAGATAAAAATCAGTAATGAAGCTGGCAATATTACAACTGATATATTCAGAATACGAAATGTTATGAGAGAATGCTATAAGTAACTATATGCCAACAAACTAGAAAACCTAGATGAGATAGACAAGTTTCTGGACAAGTACAAGTTACCTAGGTTGAATCTGGATTAAATAGAAAGCCTGATCAGACAAATAACAAGAGATTGAAACAGTGATAAATAGTCTCCCAATAACAACAGCAACAAAAAAATACCCAGGTTCAGATGGCTTCGCTGCTGAATTCTACAAAACTGTTACAGAAGAGCAAACTCCAATTCTTCTCGAACTATTTCTAAAGATTTAAAAGGAAGGAATCCTCCAAAACTCATTTTTTGAAACCTCTATTACCTTGATACCAAAACCAGACAAGGACATAACAGAAAAAGAAAACCATAGACTAATATCCCTGATGAATACTGATACAAAAATTTCCAGCAAGATACTAGCAAACTTAATTCAACAACCTATCAAGAAGATGATATACTGTGACCAGGTAGACTTTATCCTTGGGATACAAAGATGGTTCAACATATATAAAACAATAAATGTACTACATTAATAGAAAGATTAAAAAATCATATGATCATATCTATAGATACAGAAAATGCATTTGATAAAATATAGCATTGCTTCATGATCAAGACTCTCAGCAAAACTGAGGTAGAAAGGACATTTCTCAACATAATAAAAGTAATATATGACAGAGCTACTGCAAACATACTGAATGGAGGAAAGTTAAAAAACCTTCCCATTAAAAACTGAACAAGGCAAGGCTAATCCTCCCCACTCCTTTTCTACATAGTACAGGAAGTCCTAGCCAATGCAATTAGACAAGGGAGCAAATTAAAGGCATTTAGGTAGGAAAAGAAGAAGTCAAACTATCCTTATTTGCAGATAATATGATTATATACACAGACAATCTAAAGGAATCTATGAAAAAACTCCTAGAAGTGATCAATGAATTTGTAAAGTTATAGGATACAAAGTCAATATACAAAAATCTTTAGCCGTCCTATGTATCAGTGATGAACAGACTGAAACAGAATTGAAGAAAACAATCACATTTACAGTAGCTACAAAACAAATAAGATTAGTAGGAGTAAATCTAACTAAAGAGGTGAAAGACCTCTACAAGGAAACCTATGAAAAACTAATGAAAGAAAAACGGAGTCTGATATAGAAAAGGGAAGGACAATCCAACCTTCTGGATTGGAAATATCAATATAATCAAAATGTCAGTCCCATCAAAATTCATTTGCATATTCAATGCAATTCCAATCCATTTACCTGAGACTTTCTTCACAGAAATAGAAAAAACAATAGAAAATTTGTCTGGAATCAAAAAAGACCTCATATTGCCAAATAGGCATCTCACTGTCTGACTTTAAAGTATATTACAAAGAAGTGTTAATTAAAAAAGCATGGTACTGGTACAAAAATTGATATATAGACCAATGGAATATAATAGAGAATCCAGAAATAAACCCCAAATCATACAATCAGCTGATCTTTGATAAAGAGTATAAGACAGTGCAGTGGAGAAAAGGAAGTCTTTTTGGCAAATGGTGTTGGAAGAACTGGATATCCATCTGTAGAATAATGAAACTAGACCTCTGTCTCTCACCATTAACTATTAATAGAATCAACTCAAAATAGATCAAAGATTTAAATATAAAGCCTCTAATTACAAAACTTTTTTTTTTTTCTTTTTCTTTTTTTGGAGAGGTTTTTGCTATAGGGCGCGTGCGCTCGCCAGACAGACAGAGAGAGACAGAGAGATAGAAAGCAGGAAATCACCCCCCAGGGGGGATGGCCACGCCGCAATCCCTTCTCCTCCATTCTCCTCTCGGGATCTTGGGCACGCACACACACGCGCCCGGCGTGAGTTTAAGCCGCCGGGTCCGGGACTCGAACCACGGTCGACTACGTGGGAGTCCAGCGACATAGCCATTACGCTAACTGCTGGTCCCTAATTACAAAACTTTTGAAGACCTTGGTATAGGCAAAGATTGCTTAAGTAAGACCCCTAAAACACAGGCAATAGTCCCTGAAATAGACAAGCGGGATTACAACCAGCTAAAATGCTTCCTCACAGCAAAGGAATCTATAACTAGAATGAAAAGACTATCCTCATAATGGGAGAAAATATTTGTAAATAATTCCTCAAACAAAAGATTGATATCTAGACTATATAAGGAACCCATGCAGCTTGCCCATTAAAAAAAAAAAAAAGAATTCAATTAAAAAAATGGGTAAATGGGGACCAGCAGATGGCATAATGGTTACATTGTTGGACTCCCATGTAGTTGACCATAGTTCAAGTCCCAGATCTGGTGGCTTAAAACTCATGCCAGGCACATGTGTGTATGTGTACCCAAAATCCCAAGAGGAAAATGGAGGAGAAGGGATTGTGGCATGGCCATCCCCCTGGAGGGTGATTTTTCACTTTCTGTCTCTCTGTCTCTCCCTGTTTCTCTAGTGAGTGCACGTGCCCTATAGCAAAAATATCTCATAAAAAATGGGTAAATGAATTCAATTAACAACTCTCTGAGGAAGACTTATGTATGGCCAAGAGGCATATTAAAAAATGCTCAAAGTCTCTTGTCATAAGGCATCTGCAAATTAAAACTACAATTGGATGACTAGTGCCAGCAAGGCTTTGGTGAAAAGGGAAATCTCTTACACTGTTCTTGGGAATGTAAATTAGTCCAACCTTTGTGGAAAGCAATATGGAGGTTTCTCAAAAACCTAGAAATACAACTTCCATATGACCCAGAATCTCACTGCTTGGTATTTACCCAAAGGATAGGAAAACACTCAGAGAGATATCTGCACATCCATGTTTATTGCATTATTATTATTATTATTATTGTTGTTGTTTATTTTTAGGTTTTTGCCCTAGGGTATGTGTGCTCACCAGAGAGATAAAGAGTGAGAGGGAAAGTGAGAAATCACTCCCCAGGGGGAATGGCCACAACACAATCATTTCTCTATTTTCCTCCTGAGATTTTGAACATGCATACACACATGTCCAGTGTGAATTTTCAGGCTGCCAGTTTTGAGACTTGAATCATGGTTGACCATGTGAGAGTTCAGTGCCTTAACCACCATGCTACCTGCTGACCCCTATTGCAGCATTATTTACAATTGCTAAAACATGGAACCAACCTAAGTGTCCAAAAACTGATCACTGTGTTGAAAACTGTGGCAGATATGTACTATGGAATATTGCACATCTATAAGAAACTATAAGATCCTGTCACTTGACTCAAAATGGATGAACGTGGGAGACTTAATGTTGAGTGAAGTGAGTCATAATTTGAAAGATACACATTGTATATCCCCCACTCAATTTGTACTGAGTGCTACAGTAGATATTGAGAGACTTGAACATATGATGGTGGAGAGGATGGATATAAATGTTAGCGATTGTAAGGGGGAGAGAGTGGATGGTGGTGTGGGTGGGTGTGAGGTTCAAGGGGAGAAAACATTTGACTCAAGAGTTTGCTTATATGCTTTCTTATTAAATGATGATAAATAGCAGACTGAAGTGGAATTCAGAGTATCCGTTCCATTTATCTTGCTGTTGTGATCATGCAGAAATCATGTAACTTCTTTAATTGCAATTTTACCAGTTTAATTGAAATAATAATTTTAATATTTTCTACCTGAAAGGCTTGCCTTAAAGATTATATGAGTTTATATCTATTAAATGGTTTAGTTTAAGAAACATTCATGGTGCATGTATGGGCACTGAAAATACAAAGATATGGTAAATCTTTCAGCAGGGTGGAGAGGCAGACTCAGACTTGGGTATTTTCCTGTAAGACTGTGGTGGTATGCATGGAGTCCTGTACTGTCCAAGAAGATAGACATCTGGTTCAAGTGGTTGGTGAGTGGGAAGAGACTTAAGAATAGGCAAGATTTCTAGGGCTGACAGTTGAGTTGGGTGTTAAAAGAATAAGTTGGAGTTGGCGTTGGAATTCTCTACATGCTAGTTTGTACTTTTAGTATTGATGCACTTGTTTCTTTTTCTTTTAGGGAAGCTGATTTACCAAGTCCAGTCACCTGATGAAGGGGCACTAGTGACTGCTGCTAGAAATTTGGGGTTCATTTTTAAGTCTCGAACCCCAGAGACCATAACAATAGAAGAATTGGGGACGCTAGTAACTTATGAATTGCTTGCCTTTTTGGATTTTAACAATATCAGAAAAAGGATGTCTGTCATAGGTATGGTTGTTAATTGAAATTATTTTTGATCTTTTGCTAGTACTATGGTTATTTGGATACTTTTTGAGAATTATTTTACTCTTGCTCTTGTTGAGAGTTGTAATGTTTTTGTAGCTCTAAGAATTCCTGTGATCCTCAACTTAGCCTGAATGTTGTAGTAATATATAATTAACATTTTTTAAAGAGAGATTTTTGCTATAAGGGTGCATGTGCTCACTGGAAAGACAAAGAGAGACAGAAAGTAAGAAATTATCCCCTCGGGGGCGACGGTTATGTCACAATTCCTTCTCCTCCAGTCTCCTCTTGGGATTTGGGCATGCATGCACATGTGCTCAGGATGAGTTTTATGTTTCTGGGCCTGGGACTTGAACTATTGTCGACTACGTGGGAGTCCAGCGATGTAGCCATTATGCAATCTGCTGGTCCCTAATATATAACTAACATTTAACAGGTGCTTATTATGTGCCCAGTATTGCAAACGCTCTTCACGAACAAACTGATTTAATTGTCACAACTCTAATAAAGTAGGTACTATTATTTTTATTCATATTCCTACAGATGACGAAATGGAGACAGAGAGAACTTGAGTAACTTGCCCAGGCTTACATAGCTTGAAGTAGTATAACTAGGAATCAAAGCCACAAAATCTGACTGCAGGTCCTATTCACTTAATCGCTACACAAAACTGGCTCAGGATGAGTTTCTGAGCTGCTTGGCACATGCTAGTTGTGAATATAATTATCAGCCTCTTCATTATCATTCATTTTTTTTGTTTACTTCCATTGCTGGAGATGATCACCTAATAGCGTATGTAGCATCACAACAAATCCATGTTTTCCTAACTTGGTGCTAACCCTCAGTGCTGCTTCAATGTCACTCTCATTCACCCAACTTGTCACTTAGCTAGTAATACACAAAGCAAATATTTCAATGATGGTTTGTCTTTCTGCAAAATTTTTGCCTCTGAACCTCTATAGTAGTTCACTTGCTTTTAACACCTTTAAAATTGTTTATCCCTAGGCTACTAGTTCTCACATTTTAGCTCTCATAAGAATCACCAGGAGGGCTTGTTAAAACACAGATGACTGGGTCCCAGGCCCTAATTTCTGATTTGGTTGGTCTGAGGCAGGGCCCCAAGTTTTGCATTTTTAACAAGCTCCTGGATAGTGCTGATTGTTACTGGTCAGAGATCACAGTTTGGGGATCACTTCTCTAAACTAACAGATCCTCAAATAATGTTCATTATTTTTCCCAGAGACATTTTAGACATTTCTTAAGCCTGTGCCCTCCTCTGCTACCCTTTTAATTCTGGCTTCAACATCACTAACATCCTCAATTGTCATCTTGTTTCTAAATCTTTCCTCCTCAGAGGCATCAGAATAATCTTTCTTAAAACAGCCTCATAAACCTCCTTTTATCATAAGAGCCTTTTGTCCTTTTCTCTTAATTTTCAGTACTACTGCCTTAGTTAAGTATCTTTCACTACTTGTATTTATTGCAATATCTTTAGAACTGTTCTGTAAAATTATCCTCTGTGCTGACACCAGAATATTCTTTCCAAAACATCGACCTGATTTTGCGACTACTCTCTTAAAACTCATTGATAGCTTCCCAGGAAAAGGCCCTTAGTGTAATATGCAAGATTATTTGCAGTCTGACCTCAACCTACTTTGTCTCTACTTCCCAAAACATTAAGCTTCAACCTTGTAAGACTTCACCATTTCCGGTTGCAATGTGTACCCTTTGTACCCGCTGTGTCCCTTTCTAAAGTCGGGAATACCCCTTTCCTCCACTTCTCTTCTTGGATTACTTCTACTTATCTGATAATATCCCATTTAAAACTCAGCTGTTCTCTCAACTCTTTTTCTTTCTTAAATTTTAATTTTGTTTTTTAATGTCAGATGGTACATGTGTACATAAAAGGGGTGAGAAGAGAGAGAGAAAGCACCTCCAAGGGGGGATGGTCATGCCACAATCTTTCCTCCTCCATTTCTCCATCCCATCAAGATCTTGGATATGTGCTCTCAAGAGGGTATTTTGTCATGGGGACTGGGATTCAAAACACGGTCAGGTATGTGGGATCTAGCTTCCTTTTTTTTTTTTTTTGGAGAGGTTTTTGCTATAGGGTGCATGCGCTCGCCAGACAGACAGAGAGAGACAGAGAGATAGAAAGCGAGAAATCACCCCCCAGGGGGGATGGCCATGCCGCAATCCCTTCTCCTCCATTCTCCTCTCGGGATCTTGGGCACGCACGCACACGCGCCCGGCGTGAGTTTAAGCCGCCAGGTCCGGGACTCGAACCGCGGTCGACTACGTGGGAGTCCAGCGACATAGCCATTACGCTAACTGCTGGTCCCGGATCTAGTTTCCTTTTAACAACACCTAACTATTGTGCTCTAGGACCAGCTTTTTTCCCTCTTTCCTTTTTCTTTTTTGATAGGAAGCATGTGTGAGCTCAAGCTTAAGAGAGATAGCAAGAATGACAGAGAGAAAGCGAGTGAGAGAAAACACCCTTGACAGGGGCTCATCATGCCATGATCCCCTTTCCTCAGTCTTCCAGCTCCTCAAGATCTTGAGTGCCTCAGCACACACTCGGTATATTTTGAGGCTGATCTGGGATCCAAACTATGGTCACCATATGGCTTCTAGCACTGCAGGTGCTAGTGTAACATTGTGTCACAGTAGCTGGGCCTATTCTCTAAACTCTTTTCCTATTCTTTAAATAACCATATCCTTCTGTGTTTCCCAGAGTGCCTTATTCATAACAGCAGTGTGATACCAATCCCATGATACTCAATACTGTCCCAGTTGTTGGACTAAGTGTTACCTGTGGGGAAGAACTATGCCTTATTTTTCTTTCACTGCCTGTAGCCAAGTACAGAGCTTGGCATACAGTAGATTTCTGTAAATGTTTGTTGAATTCAACCTAACACTTTTTAACTTATAAATATCCTGATCATTGTATTAATTAAATTTCTGCTATGGAAAATATTTGTATACATGTAAGGATAGGGTTTTTGGTCACTAACTAATGGAAAATAGCTCTGACAAATGTCTCCCAGCGGGTATAAGACAAACAACATCTGATAGTATTTCGTTTTAGTGTTTATGATAACGGCCATGGAAATCATCATCAATGCTGCTGATGAGCACAGTTGCTGCTCTAGGTGTTGGCCTGAAGTTGTATCAGCAGGAGCTAGCTTCTACTTACAGCCTCAGGGGAGGTGTTAGTGATGATAGTTTGGCCCATAATTGGTTTCTTTTTTCTCAGAGGGTGTTGACAAAAACCTGAGATTGCTACACAGGGAAACTTACGCCATTTTTTTCAGCATCGGTCACCATTACAGGCTGTGGAGAAATTGCAGCCTAACTGCAAACATCAGATGTTTGCCTTAATGGATCCCATATGAAGAAAGGTAATGCTCCATCACAGAATGCATGGAGGTTTGCAGGCTTTATTTTGGTTCTGTTTGGTTTGTAATTAGGAGGAATTTGAGGACTCCAGTAGGGTAGAAGAGTCTCTGTTTGATAACATGGCAAGAAATAATCCTATCCTCATAATTGTCATGTGGCTTGGTCTGTGGGGACAGCAGCCTGATGTGAAAGCTCAAATGTTTGTTGCTGCTGCTGCTTCTGCTACTGATTCTTCTTCTTCTTCTTTCCCTTTCTCTTCTTTCTCTCTTCCCTCTACTTCTCCCCCACTTCTCATCTTCTTTTCCTTTTTCTTCTTCATCTCTCCATCTTCTTTTTCCCTTTATTACTAATTATTTTGGTTATCATTTATTGAAGGAATCATTGATGTATAATTTAAATACCAGTAGCCCTTTCATTCTGGGACAAAAGCTCTGATATAAATCACGTGTTTAAAGAAAAATTAATTTTTATAAAGGATTTTCTCGGAAAGCATAAGATCTACTATTCTGGGAAACATGTAAATCTAAATCAGTAAGTAAAAATATGGAGATTAAATTAAAAATCATTATTAATGATCTCGGTATACACTATGTTAATGAGTTTGAACTTGATCTTAGGGCAGAGAGAAGCTATTATGTGATTCAGTAAGCAGAAGTGTGAAGATAATTCTGGCTGGAATGTCCAGGAAATCCTGGAAGGAACCAGAACTGGAAGGAGTAAAACCTGTTGGTGTTGAACTAACGTGATAATCTAGACAAGAGAGGAGGTGGTGGAAAGAAATTCAGGGCTTTGGTTGTATGTAAGAGTGCTAGAAGGGGAGAAACTGTGAGTAACACCTAGATTTCTGCTTTGGGAGACTGACTGGATGTTGAAGCTGAATATTGAACCTTGGGACAAAGGAGGAGTGGCCAATTTTTGGAGAACAGTGGACAAACGTGTCCAGGCACATCCAAGAGGTGTTTAGTTGGTAGGTAGATGTCCAGGCCAAACGGGAGTGTTGGAGATGGATGTGGGCAGAAGATGTACATCTGAAAGCAGTCAATCTGTCAATAGAATCTGAAGCCAGAGAAGTGAAGAAGTTGCCCAGGAAGAATATGAAGTATGGGAGAAGAAATAAATCCTGAGTATATCTCTAAAGAATAGCAATATTTATAGAATAAATAAAAGAGAGATTTTATAACCTAAAAACTATAACCTTTGTCTAGATTCTGGCCACATGTTATCTTGACCATTTAAAACTGTAATATTCTTTTAAATTCATTTTTATTAACTTGGAAGAAAAATGACTAAGAGTCTGGAAGCCAAAGAAATATACCAAGGAAATGCTTAGTAAGTAAATTTAAGCAGGATTCCATAAAATAAGATTTAAATACACTCAGTTTCTTTAAGAGGCAAAATATAGGTTATGAGAAAGCATTGGGGATGAAAATATTTATTAAATCTGAAAATTTTACAAATGAAAAAAAACTTAAAAATTAGATAATTTAGCTATCTCCTTTTTACATGTAGAAACTGAAATGTAGAAATATCAAGGTATTTACATAAATTGTAATCAGTTCATGATTCTTCTAGACCAGCAGTTCTCATTGTTTGGTCTGGGAAACCTTGGGAATATAGTAAAGCAGTAGGATACAAAATCAACATACAAAAATCTATAGCATTTTTATACACCAACAATGAACGAAATGCCACAGAAAGTATAAGATACCTAGGAATAAACCTAAATAAAGAAGTGAGAGACCTCTACAAAGGAAACTATGAAAAATTTCAAAAAGGGACCAGCAGTTAGCATAATGGCTATGTCGCTGAACTCCCATGTAGTCGACTACGGTTCCAGTCCTGGACCCAGTGGCATAAACTCATGCTGGGCATGTGAGCATGCGTGCCCAAGATCCCGAGAGGAGAAAGGAGGTGAAGGGATTGCAGTGTGGCCATCCCCCCTGGGGGGTGATTTCTCACTTTCTGTCTCTCTGTCTCTCTCTGTCTTTCTGGTGAGCACACGTGTCCTATAGCAAAAACCCCTCAAAAAAAAAAAAAAAAAGAGATTAAAAGTAATACAAAAAAGTGGAATGACATCCATGTTCCTGAATTGGGAGAATTAACATAATCAAAATGTCAATTACCTAAGTTCATCCACAAATTCAATGCAATTATGATTAAATTACCAGAGATATTCTTCACAAATATAAAAAAAGCAATCATGAAATGTGTGTTGAATAATGAAAGGTCCCATATCACCAAAACAATACTGTACAAGAAAAATAAAGTAGGTGGCATCTCTCTTTCTGACCTCTAAATATATTACAAAACTATGATAATCAAAACAGTATGGTACTGGCACAAAAATAGGCAGTGTAGATTAATGGGACAGAATGGAGAATCCAGAAATAAACATACAGCCAACTGATTTTTGACAAAGAGCACAAGATGATACAGTGGGGAAAAGCAAACCTCTTAGGCAAATGATGCTGGAAAAACTGGATATCCACCTGCAGAAAAATGAACCTGGGCCCTTATCTCTCACCATTAACAAAAAAATCAACTCAAAATGGATCAAAGATCTGAATGTAAACTTACTGGTAGAAAACACAGGAGACATTGGAGTAGGTAAAAACTTCTTAAATTAGACTCCCAAAGCACAGGCAGTAATACCAAAAATAGACAAGTGGGACTACTTCAGGCTAAAAAGCTTCTGCACAGCATAATAAACAATAATTAGAGGGAAGAGACAACTCTAAGAGTGGGAGAATATATTTGTGAACTAAGTCACAGATAAAGGACTGGTAACCAAAATATACAGGGGATGCAAGCAGCTTGCCCACAAAGAAATAATCAATCCAGTTAAAAGATGAGCAAATTAGCTGAACAGACTACTCTCTAAGGAAGACATAAGAATGACCAAAA
The DNA here is from genome assembly GCA_026018925.1 of Tupaia tana. Classification (NCBI taxonomy): domain Eukaryota; kingdom Metazoa; phylum Chordata; class Mammalia; order Scandentia; family Tupaiidae; genus Tupaia; species Tupaia tana. The sequence goes on from JAKSZU010000023.1 coordinate 22,573,598, forward strand.
AGCATATGAAAAAATGCTCAGCATCTCTTATCATAGGGGAAGTATAAATCAAACCACAATGAAATACCACTTAACCCCAGTCAGAATGGCTAGGATTCAAAAAAAAAAAAAAAAATTAAAGAATTATAAATGCTGGCAAGGCTGTAGTGAAAAGGGAACCCTCCTACACTGTTGGTGGAAATGTAAATTAGTGCAGCCACTGTGGAGAACAATATGGAAGTTCCTCAAAAATCTATAAATAGAACTGCCATATGACTCTGTAATTCCACTCCTGGGTATCTATCCAAAGGATAGGAAAACACAAAGTCAAAAAATAAATAAATAAAAAAAATAAAACACTTGCCCATCCATGTCTACTGCTGCATTATTCATGATTGCTAAGACATGGAATCAACCCAAATGTCCAAGAGTAGGTGAATGGGTTGAAAAAATGTAGCATATATGCTCTATGAAATATACACAGCTGTAAAAAGGCAAGGAGACCCTACGTTTAATACAAAGTGGACAGATATGGAGGATTTAATGTTAAGCAAAGCAAGTCAGACTGTGAAAGAGTCATTGTCTTAGATTGTAGACCCCCACTTAATATACTGAATATCTTCACTCTATGTCGGAAACTGAGAGGCTGGAAGGTACAAATGAAGAGTGGGCATCTGTAAGTACTAGAAACAGTATTGGGGGCTAGTGGGAAGAGGGAGGAGGGAAATCAAGGGAAGAAAGAACATTTAACAGACACAAAAATTAAAAGGTGTCTGTTGATAACGTATATGGTAATTCTTGGATTAGACTAATATGCAAAATACTCATGCTGGGAAAAATCATTATGTATGCTATAAGGATGTACAGTAATTACAACAATCTTTTATGAGTCCTCACTAAGAATGCAGAGTGTAAAGGGGTACTGAGACCAATAATTTTGAGAACTGGTATCCTAGCCTAGAGTATAAATAGTCATAGAGAGGTCATAATATCAAAAGAAGGATATACATACTTTGCCTTTATACTCTGGTGATGGAAAGGAAAAAAATATGGAGGAAGTTATTACATTGGATCATTATATAAGAAAAGCAAGAGAAAGCCTTTCCTGGGATTAAGTCCCCCCCTCCCGTTAAACAATGAAATAAAATAAAATCCATATGTTTTCTCCCCCCTGTTTTTTCCCCAATGAGGGCAATTAGATCTAGAGTACAAGAAAAATTGCATGAGTTCTGACAACTAGGAAAGCTGACCAAGAATTTTAAAACAGAAGACTTAAATTAAAACCCAGTACTAAAAGGTATCCAGGGTACATTAGGTCTACTCAAGTTAGGAGGAAACTAAATAGATTCGGTATTAACTAAGGATAGTTAAAGGTTAGAGGGCAAAGTAATTTATTGTATTTTGGAATTCATATTTCTTTAAATCAAGCTCTCAGTTTTTTATATAATTAAATTAGTAGTAGCATTTATGTTCACTTATTTTGAGACATTATATTTTTAGAGAAAAGTTGTAATCAAGTAGAAATTGAATGCTTTTTAATGCGATTAATGAATTCTGTCAAGGCCAGAGTGTTCAGACCATGAAATTGTGACCCAAGCCATTGTTTTAGGTTGTAAGCAGTTCCTGGTAAGAAATATGTGACCATGATCATGTCATTCATTTGTTTATTCATCCAATAAATAATTACTAAGTGCCTAAATATGAGTTATAAAACAAAGCCTGCAAAGTTAGACCAAGTGTCCTGTGGTTTGAAACAAAGATTTGTTTGGTAACAGTATGCAGATGGGATTGGAGATGAGGAGGAACTTAGTAGGGCTATAATTTATAAACACAGCCCTACTAATATATAAACTTCCAGTGGGAAGAAGGTGGAAACTATTTCTTGTCCGTTTTTAGTTTATTATAGTGTATGTGTGCTCACTGGAGAGAGACAGAGAGAAAAAGTGAGCAATCTCCTGCAGGATAGATAGCCATGCTGCAATCCCTTCTCCTCCATTCTTTTCTTGGGTTGGGCACACACACAAAAGCACCTGGTGTGTTTTTCAAGTTTCCAGATCCAGGACTTGAACCATGCTGTCAGTAATGTGGAATCCAGCTGTTTTAACCTCCATGTACCTGCTTGTCCGGAAACTTTATTTTTTAAAACTCTTTGTAAAGTGTGCTTGCAACCACAATCATGAACAAAAATGCATGGGCCTTTCCAAGTAATAAAGGGGATAAAGAAATATGTCAGCAAAGGCCAAGAGCTGATGCATAAGCCATGGCTTTGAATGGCTTGAATACCACATAGAGATGATTTGGCATAACACTGATAGTGATTTGAACAGTAGGTCTTGAATTTCACACCAGGAGACAGGCAAACAAAACTCTCAGATGTGCTCAATATGGAAGGTTTAAATATACCAACCTTTCAGAAATAATAGGCCAGGAGATTAGGAAGGTCATATGCAGCAGAATAAAAATACTTGTTTCTGACTTTGGGAAATCAAAGGATTCTAGTGAAGGAATATTTCTATGTCAACAAAGTGAGTTTAAAGCCAAATGGCTTAGGTAGTAATCTTCTAACCAAAGGCACTGAATATTTTACTACTGGCTAAAGCATTAGGCCCATTTCCAAATTGCTTGGCAGGAGGTTTTGGTAAGTCTATCTTTGACAGAGTTCATTGATTTTAACCTGTATTTTCAAACCTTTTTTTTTTTTTTCTTTAGTTCGAAACCCCGAAGGACAGATAAAGCTTTATTCAAAAGGAGCAGATACTGTTTTGTTTGAAAAACTTCATCCTTCCAATGAAGACCTTCTGTCTTTGACTTCAGACCATCTCAGTGTAAGTGCCTCTATCTTAGGGTTAGCACAATGACCCTTTTGCCATGTCCTATGATTAGGTCTTAAAAAATATCAGCTAAATGATTTGACTTCGGAAATAGAAAGCATCTGGAGAGCAGTTCCATAGGAAAATGTGCCAATGAATGTCTGGAAATTGGCATACTGGACCCCCCTGCTGGGAGTCCAGTCAGTCTCACCACAGGTGGATTATTACACAGCAGCTGAGAAGTGGCAAAGGAGTGTGGGCTCCTGAACTCCAGCCTGTTGCCTCAGGACCACCCAGGGAAACCTATCCTAACTCTCCTGTAACTTTACACTGCCTGCCTTTGGAAGACTGAATTAATTCTGGGAAGAGGAGCTGGAGAAGTGCTTTTCTCTGGGTTCTGACATGTCTGGTACCAATGGACTCTCTTATGATTACATAATCGCAGGGATTAGTTTAGGGTGGCATTTAGATGGTGACGGGAAAATAATCTCTGTAGCCAACTTTTTTCTCAGTGTCCTTTTATTCAAGTCATAAATCATGATGAGTCCCATGTGTCCCCTGGAACACCAAACTTGTGTACATTCTGAAACCAACATGATTTCTTACCAAAAGCTTGATGAAGGGAGCAGGGTATCTTCGATACATTTTCTTTTCATTCCTTTTGCCTTTCTTTTGTTATGTGTGTGTGAGCAAATGATTAAGCACCTATGAATTGACATAAAAATTACTAAATGACTTGGTTTAAACCTGAGGTTTAGGCGTCTCTAAGATTCATTTATGGTTTCACTTAACCCCATGTGAACTTAAAGGGCAACGGGTCAAAACTCTCATTTCCTCATTGGTTTCTTTTCTTTAAAAAATTATTGAGGATTCATGTTCTTTGTTAGGCCTTATATTTAATACAAAACATTCCCTGAATCTTTAAAAAACAAACAAACAAGTAAAATTTTAAAACTCAGCCTGACTTTAAGTTTAGAAAATGATGGCTTAGTAATATTGGTTACAAACATAGCTATTGTTTTTGTCTTTCCAATAGAGCATTCTTGATTTTCTTTTAATCTCTTCCAGAAGGTCGGCATGGTCTTTATAATTTTTTTTATGAAAACAACATTGGAATTATAAGTATCTGATTTTTGCCATTACTCAAACACCAAGGCCCTGGATTTTCATATGTTCTTCTTTTATTCTGAAGAGTAGGAAACATAATTTGGTCTTTTTACATTTCTATGCAAGAGAATTTTTTTTCAGGTAATATCAATTTGACTCGCTGTTTGCTTCATTCACTTAATTCATTTGGCTTCTAGACTCTGAGGTTTTAAATTTGTATTTAATTATTGATTTTGAATTGTTTAATGATAGGAAAAGACCTTGCTCAAATGCTTATTTAGAATTAAACTTGCATTTTATGCCCTAATTAAATAACTTAAATCATCTGTCCCCTTTTGTAATGTCATCTTCGAGTTAATTAACTGTTCTGTAGAACAGAGAGGAAGGCACTAGTAATGCCCAGTGGGGTTGCAAGTTAAAGGCAAAAAAGTATTTGTGCGAATTAGGAGGACAAAAGATCATTACAGGGCAGTAACTGGATTTTCAGATCAGTAGGGGATCCAGTGGTGGTCTTGGAAGGCAGGCCTTGTAAAATGTGATTGTAATATCCAAAGTGCTACTAACTTCCTATGAGATAAATCTGAATAATTTTTCTCATGGTTTTTCTGAGCTAAGCCATTTCATTGCAGTGTATACTAACTTTTCTTCCTATTTATTCTAATTGGGTTGTGTCACAGTTTAACTGATGCCTGATCATAAACCTGTATCTGTACCATAAGCCAAGACGTAACAGAGAAGACATGCTCAATAGCAATGCCCAAAGGAACAGTAATGACTATAAACCACTTCACTTGCAGTGTAGACACCCATAAAATGACCGCTGGCTTGGGCAAAGTGGGAGGTTGTAGCCTTTCCCTAAAGCTATTTACATATGTTCCTAGCTATTCTGGCTATGCAAGACCACAATACTAGCCTTTTATTTTTCAGCTCCCTTAAAAGGATAAAGCACCAGAAGTATCATTTGAGATTGTCAGTTTACTGAGGCACAAATGGAAAATTATGGTTCCCTACTGAATTTGACTATTAAATGCTAACTCTATAGAACAGTTTCTAAAAAAATAATAATTTTTAAACTAACCAAACTGATTTGATGTGGTGTCTTTAAAATTTCAAACAATTTTTACTGTTAAAATTTTAGTATAGCAAAAATAAAATATTTCACAGAAGAATTTAGAATGAAAAGTCAGCCTCCATTTCTAGTCCCGCTGCCCAGAAGCAACCGCTGATGTTATCTTTTCTTCCTTCCTCTTCTGACCTTAGTAATGTGTTTCAACTTCTATTATCTGATTAATTTTTTATTATGGAAATTTTCAACTATACACAACTATACACAAAAGTAGGGCTCAATTAATTTTAGGCACAGATATATTTACCAGGGAGAATGCAACAAGATTTTAGTGAGATGTGCTGTGAGCCTCCTGCCTTTGATTTGAGAACTGTGGCTCCTATTAAGGTCCCTTCCTCTTTACTGGAAGCTGAAAGTCATAAAATGGGCTGAGTTCCCCCCCCCCCTGCTTTTTTTAAAGAGAGATTTTTGCAATAGGGTGCTTGTGCTCACCAGAGTGAGAGACAGACAGAGAGTGAAAAATCACCCCCTGGGGGATGGCCTCACTGCAATCCCCTCTCCTCCATTCTCCTCTCAGGATTTTGGACTTGCACACACACATGCCCAGTGTATTTTAAGTCACTGGGTCCAGGACTCGAACCATAGTTGACTACTATGTCAGAGTCCAGTGATGTTAACCATTATGCCATGTGCTGGTCCCAAGGGCTGAGTCCCTTTTATGACCAGGAATGTTTCCCTCTAAGGATTGGTTGGAAACCAATAGATGTTACTTCAAATGGGTATCTCAGATCACGTGTACCATAGAACACTTTTCAACTAGATACCTTAGTAGGTATTTCAGCTGTTGGGAGGAAGAAGATGATCTCCCCTGAATATTTTTTTTAAAGAATTTTTATTTAACTCAATTATTATTATTTAAGTTGAGAGACAGAGAGAAGGAAAGTGAGAAAGCAAGACACTAGGTCTGATACTCAAACTGCAATCGGCCATGTGGGAGTCCAGTGCCCTTAACCACCATGCCACCTGCCAGCCCCTCCCCTGAATGCTTTAACTCTTTAGGAATAAAATACAAAATACAAACCTTACCTCTCGTTTCTGAGGCAATTCAAAGTTGGAGATCAGGATAGCCAAGCAGTACTCTTGGGGAAAAAGTAAATTTGAGTGAGAAAATATATACCTATTATTGTTGTTATTGCTGTGCTCATGGATTTTTTTTTTTTTTTTTTTTTTTTGGAGAGGTTTTCACTATAGGGCTCGTGCGCTCGCCAGACAGACAGACAGAGACAGAGACACAGAAAGTGAGAAATCACCCCCCCAGGGGGGATGGTCACGCCACAATCCCTTCTCCTCCATTCTCCTCTCGGGATCCTGGGCACACACGCACACGCGCCCGGTGTGAGTTTTAAGCCACCGGGTCCGGGACGTGAACTGCGGTCGACTACGTGGGAGTCCAGCGACATAGCCATTATGCTAACTGCTGGTTCCCTGATCATGGATTTTTGATGGTCCCTAAGTCCTTGTCTTCTCTGGTAGGAATTTGCAGGAGAAGGACTTCGAACTTTGGCCATCGCATACAGAGATCTAGATGACAAGTATTTCAAAAAGTGGCATAACATGCTTGAAGATGCAAATACTGCCACAGATGGGAGAGATGAACGGATAACTGGGCTCTATGAAGAAATTGAAAGAGATTTGATGGTATGAATTTAGAAGTGTGATGACTTATATTTATAGAAAGGCTAGTATATGTTTAGAAATCTGGCATAGAGTGTTGATTAAATCATCTTACACACAGCAGATGTTACTCTTTCAAATATTGAATTATGCTTTACATGTTGACTTTGTATTTGCCATGTATGGCCCTGCAGTGCCTAGAGGGTTATTTCTCTTAGAAGTAGCCTATGCAATGGGAAATATTCCAAGAGTTTAAGATAGTGGTAATTTTTTTTTTCTTTAAAAAAGAATATTCTTTTTTTTTTTTTTTTAATCTTTTGTTTTAGGTTTTTGCCATAGGGTGCACGAGCTCACCAAAGAGAGAGAGACAGAGAGACGTAAAGTGAGAAATCACCTCCCAGGGGGATGGCCGCACCACAGTCCCTTTTCTTTCATTCTCTTCTCTGGATTTTGGGTATGCACACACACACGCCCAGCATTATTCTCAAGCTGCTGAGCCCAGGACTCAAATCACAGTTGACCATGTAGCAATCTAGTGCCTTAACCACCGAGCCACCTGCTTGTCCCAGGCTCTCTATTTTTTGACAGTCTCTGGTGTTTTTTTGATGTTAAAGGTATTTTTTTTTTCTCCTTTGCCATCTGACCCACCTTTTAAGAGTAGGGAAACTAGCTATGAAGAGTGAGGCTATAGCTGTAAATCATTGTAGTCCCATGAGATGCATCCATGCCATCGGTACTATTCAGAGTATAGCTTATTCCAGGTACTACTCTCCCTTGAGGTTCCAGTAGCAGAGAAGAAGAAAGAGAGTGTGAGGAAGGGAGAAGGGGAGAGTAGAGAAGAGGAAGAACTAGGTCCTTGGCCATTATGAGGTACTTGTGAATATGCCTTTTTATCTTTAGATGAAAAATTACACAGGAACTTTCACTTTTTAGTTGATGGCATCGGTTGGTTTGTTAATGTAAAAAATGATTCTACTTTTTTGTGATCAGCTTCCTCACTCTGAGGTGAGGACTTTTCTTTGGACCCTTTTGTTGTTGATATAAGAGGGAAAGCAAATGGGGAGTCCTTAACTCCTTAAAGGCCCAAATGACTTCTGACTATTTAAGTTAACATGCTATCTGATATCAGTACCCTTAAGTAAATTCTAACTCCCACCAAATTAGTTTGATTTGGAAACTTCCTTTTGGGGTTTTTCCCAATCCACTTCTGCACGTAATAGGACATTTGCTATATTAATATATCATAATTTCTGTCTTCCATTCATGTTCCTTGACTTTTGAACCCTGTAATTGAAAAGCACAGATGTTATTGATATTGTTTATATATATTAATATATTCTTTATTTTCAATAAAGCTTCTAGGTGCCACTGCTATAGAAGATAAATTACAAGAAGGTGTTATTGAAACAGTTACAAGTTTATCTCTAGCCAATATTAAGATCTGGGTCCTAACAGGAGACAAACAAGGTAATTTGAAAATGAATGATGATGGTATTTTGAAAAAGGGGAGGTGAATTCTATAGTAAAATTTTAATTGACAAAGAAAGCTTAATTAATTAGATAGTTTCCTAGTCCTCCACGTATGAAAGAGTTAAAAGTTAAAGAAAGAAGATAATATATTGCAAGAACTATTTAAAAAGAAACAAAACCAAATTAACAAAATACCTTTCATAGCTTATGTCCTGGGATCATTTGAATTTCAGTCCAATTGCCTTTTAAATTTAATTGTTACACCTGTAGACAACAGTGATATTAAAAATGTTTAGCAATTGCCTCATATGAGCACTGCCTCCATTCAGGACAAATATTGGCACAGCACTCTTATTTGGAGACCAGAAGTTACTCTTTTAGTTTCTTGATGGTAGCGAGGTTTGAGAGATCTTATGAGAGGAGTCAGGGTGATGGGCATGCTTTAAGGAGGCTCAGGGGAACAGCTCTGTATCAGCTGTTTATAGAACCATTTTGGTATTTTATTGTATTTATTTATTTATTTTTTTGGAGAGGTTTTATGCTATAGGGCACGTGCACTCCCATTTTGGTATTTTAACAATCACCACGGCTGTACTAGTGCAACCTGGCTGAGTTCCAGGACTGCCCATACAATGGCACACGAAAAACTGACCCACTTTGAGGCGTGACAAATGCCAAGTCAACAGAGGAAAGATTTTGTTCAGAATACTGTATTTTCTAAGAAATAAAAGGAGATGAATACATGTTGGATGTATTGCTAATACAAATGGTTGAAAGATTTTGTGCTCAGCCATCAGTACACTGAAATTCAATGAACTGATTTACACTTGTTTTTAAGATTCTATCTATTTGGTAGACTTTTTTTTAGAGTATTGGGATATTTGTAGATGTTATAAATCGGTTATCTGTCTCTTCATCCAAGTCATTGATTATAAAAGTAGAGTTGATCTCTCTGCTAAATGACTATATAGAAACTCCCTAGAGTTTGATATTGATTACTGGTTACAGCTATTCAGTTATTACAAATATCTAAAATTAATTATCACCTGGCATTTATTTCTGTGGTTTATACAAAAGATATACTGAGAATTTATCAATTGTCTTCCTTAACTTAGAACAAAACTAATGATTCTGTAGAATTAACTAGTGTCTAATGATTCTATAAAGCTGGACAGAATCAAATGACTATATCGAAGGTAGAAGTTACCTACCTAATTATCCTAGACTCCATTTCTATAAAGTTAGAGGAAGGACTTCCCAATATAATTCGTTTCTCTAACAAAGCAGTCCTGGGTGGTTTTTTTTTTGTTGTTGTTGTTTGAGAGGTTTTTGCTATAGGGCACGTGCACTTGCCACAAAGACAGAGAGAGACAGAGAGGTAGAAAGCGAGAAATCACCCCCCCTGGGGGGATGGCCACACCGCAATCCCTTCTCCTCCATTCTCCTCTCGGGATCCTGGGCACGCACGCACATGCGCCCCGGTGTGAGTTGAAGCCACTGGTTCCAGGACTCAAACCACAGTCAGCTACATGAGAGTTAAGTGACATAGCCATTACACTAACTGCTGGTCCCTGTTCTGGGTGGTTTTTGAGCGGATTTTCAAATTCCAAATTTGTATTTATTTATGGAACAATGGCAACGTTGTATGTGGTAGAACTGTAAACATTTTGTAAGAGCATTCTTGCTTAAGTGGACATTTTTTGAGCATTTAATTTGTCTACCACATCAGAATCAAGTATTAGCTAATTTTAGCATTTTAGCTCTCTAAAAGCAGAATTTGAGACTTCTGGTCAAAAGTTTTATATTTGTATGTGTCAATACATTGCAAGATCATAGGATATTTTCATGAGTGCTCATTTGAGGATCAAAAGATTTTTCTGAAAACTAGAGAGACTGAAGGGTCATAGATGTTGTTACCTCTTCATGGGTGTAGCAAGTGATAAATTTGATCACAGAACCCAGCCCTTTGAATTTCCCTCTGAGTTGCTTGTATTTTGTTACTCATGGTGTTCTCCCTGGCATTAGGCTATAAGAAAACCTCTATGAAAAAACCCACTTATGTTGTTAAATAATGTTTTAACTGAGATGCACTTTATTTTGCATAAGAAACTGCCATCAACATTGGTTATGCTTGCAACATGCTGACTGATGACATGAATGATGTTTTTGTGATATCAGGGAACACTGCAGTGGAAGTGAGAGAAGAACTCAGGTAAGTGATGAAGGAAGGAGGAAAGGAAAATGGTGGGAAGGAGGGGAGGAGAAAAGGAAGATCAAATAGTTGAAATGGAAAGGTCCCAACTTAGGTAGACCTCTTTCTGCATGTTTTCTAAACTCCCATTCATTTTGGTGACAACCTAAGGAAAGTTTGACATTAGAAGTGAATCATTGTCTTCAGTCCTCCAGTGTTTCCCAAGTATTCCTAGAAAAGAATTTCAAATAATTTATGTTGAGTTGTCCTCTAAAATTTGCATTTGTGATGCTCTTATGTGGTGACAAGTGCTCAGTACCAAGAGGGCACAACAGGGAACTTGGGAATTTATATAAAATGAGTACTTAAATGAACTTTAATTAGAGAAGTTTGGAAAATATGGCAGTACCAGTGAAGCAAGATAAAAACTGTTATCTTTTCTTCTTCCTAGAATGTAGTGCAGACTGGAAAAAGGTTTTGTTTTAGGTCTAGGTCATGCTGCCTAGGTCAGTCACTGAGCCAACAGTGCAAGAGGTCTCTCCAGAGCAAACAGCAGAGCTTTTTCATCTCCATCTTAACTTAGTCATTTTGTGATTCCATTTTGGGCCTACATCCTAGCTATATTTTTAGGGTCTCTTTCTCCTGTCTCAGCAGTGACGTGGAATAGTCTCTCAGCATTAAATTAAGTATTTTCATATAGTTTCTGTTGAACCCATATATGCACTGCTTATGAGAAATAGAATACTGTGAAATTTGTGTATTTGCTATATAGTGCATAGCTGAAATTGGAGGGAATAGTGAACAAGCATTAAAATGAAAGATTATTTATTTACTTTTTATAGACCACAGATCAGTTTATTTTTAACACCCATATCATGCCATGAATTCTTAGGGAATAGGTTCCAGTAGCTCAGGCTCCTTTCGTTGGTTCTCACAAAGTGTGCTTCTCTGGGTGGAGCAGGCTGGCGCTTTAGTTGAACCCAGGTACCTTTCTCTTTGGCTTCATTCTTTTTCTGGTCATTTTCCTTCACACGTTTTAGGAAACTATCTCTGCTCTTAGAATGCTTAATATGCTCAGTATGCACATTAATTCTCTTGGCAAGAATCTTGCCCTTAACTTGTTTGTTCACAACAATGCCAACAGCATTCTGGGTAACATTGTAAACTCTTCCAGTTTTGCCATGGTAACATTTGTGGGGCGTTCATTTTTGAACAGTACCCATTCCCTTAATGTCTACAATATCACCTTTCTTGTAGATTCGCATGTATGTTGCCAAAGGAACAACTCCATGTTTTCTAAAAGGCCTAGAGAACATATATTTGGTGCCTCTCCTCTTTCCCTTTGTGTTCGTCATTTTGGCTAATTACTGGAAGATGGTGGGTCTGGCCAAAAGGCAAAATGAAAGATTATTTCTAAATATCTACCAATTTATTTCATCTCTTTATTTTGTGTTAATTCTTTAACTTTTGTTAACCAGAACTTTAAAAAATGCTGTCTTATAGCATTTTTTCTGCTTGCTGCTTTTCATAGTAGCTTCTCTAAACTCAACCTGCTTTGTGTCTAAGCATGTTGCTGACTTAGAAGCAAACTGCTTGCCACTTGCTGCACTCCTATGGCACTAACCTTCCTGCAACACAACACTAGAGCATTGTGACTTTCTTAATATGCCTCCATCATGAAAATAAAGGAAGTCTTAAATAGTAGCACATTTTGTTCAGAACCTTGAAAAGAAAGGAAGTCTTGGCAGAATTTTCACCAGTCAGCTGTCATTGGTGCTTCCTTCCCTCCCTGGTAGCTATCATAGTGGATGGCATCCAGGAGTCAAGTTGGTCGAATTTCCTCCATGAAGAAAAAGACTCAGACTAAGAAGCTACTCTTTCAGCCTGGAGAACTGTGAGGAGCAAGGGTACCAAGGGCAGGCCTGAGTTACTGACTGCATCCCACCAACCAGTAGGAATGGTCAGAGCCAGCTATAGGTTCCTGGATTGGTTTGCCCCTTCTCCACCCCACAGGTTGACATGGGAAGGCCCTAGCATCCCATCTACAGGCAGGAATGATCAGAACTGGCTATAGTTACTAGGTCAGCCTGCCCCTTCTCTACTCTACAGGTGAACACCAGAAAAACCTTTGTAAGCCCACATGCTGGGGGCATGATTTCTCCTTCCTTCTTGCATTAAGTCTACACTGTTTAGGCCTACTGCTTCTAGAACAGAAAGGTTAAGAGAGGATATACCCACCTTAAGATAGTGAGACTCTGGAGAAACTATTTTTCTATTTTCCTCCTTTGGAGGAATTAAAGGAGAGAATCTCTCTTCCTTAAAGTCAAAACTCCAAAACTCCAACTATGGATTCTAGCACACTCCTTCCCATAGAAGAACAGAGAAACTGGTAGGGGGCCAACACATACTGTAGGGAACAGCTACAGATTCCTAATTAAACAAAAAGACTTAAGAAAAGGGGGAGGGGGAGATGTACATACCTCGCCAGATGCCTCAAAATCATAGCAGAATCCCAAGAAATATGCAAAAACTTAGAAATATTTCTCTCCCAGTGGAACAGAGTAATCATCATTAACAATGGATAAAACAGCAGAAATCACAGAATGGAGGGAAAAGAATTCCAAATATTCATAATAACTAAACTTAATGACATGCAAGAAAAAAACAGACAATGAATTCCAAGAGATGAGGAAGTCATTTCATGACTTGAAGGAAGAATTCCACAAAGAGACGCCTCTAAAAAAGAAACAGAACTTCTGGAGATGAAGAGCATCATACAGGAAATCAAAACCTCTCTAAAAAGGATTAACAGCAAATTAGACCCTGCAGAAGATAGAATCACTGACTTGGAAGACAAAGCCTCTGACTTAGTCAAAACTATCAGAGAGAATGAAAAAATAATGAAGAAAAATGAAGAAAACATATGGGAAATACTAGACACCATTTAACACCCCAACATCTTAATAATAGGCACTCCAGAAGGTGAAGAATCTGGTAAAGGCATAGAAAATCTACTTCATGAAATACTTGCTGAAAACTTTCCAAGCCTAGAGAAACATTCAGTTATCCAGATTTAGGAAATACAAAGGAATCCAGATAGAATCAACATAAGACAATCTTTCCCACAGCACATCATAGCCAGATTGGTAAACATCAAAGACAAAATATTCTAAAAAATGGCAAGAGAGAATCATCAAATTACCTACCAAAGTTATCCTATAGGGTAACGTTAGACTGCTTGACTGAAACAATTCAAGTAAAGAAAGAATGGGAGGACATTTTCAAAATGCTAAAAGAAAAAAAAAATAACCAAGAATTCTATACCTGCCAAGATTATCTTTCAAATGGTAAGAAAAATTAAAATCATTCTCAGATAAACAAAAATGGAAAGAATTTACCAACACTAGATCAACATTCTCAGAAATACTGAAAGGAGTTCTATATAAGGGAAACTAAAGAGAGAAAAACAGAAATATGATAATATGAATAGGGGGACCAGCAGATGGCATAATGACTACGTCACTGGACTCTCATGTAGTCGACCGTGGCTCGAGTCCTGGACCCGGTGACTTAAACTCATGCTGGGTGCGTGTGTGTGCATGCCCAAGATCCTGAGAGGAGAATGGAGGAGAAGGGATTGTGGCATGGCCATCACCCTGGGGGGTGCAAGCACATGCACCCTATAGCAAAAATATCTCAAAAAAAAAAAAAAAAAAAAAAAAAAAAAGAAAAAGATAACATGAATAACCAAGAAAAAGGCTAGCACAATGGCAGGGATAAGTCTGCAATATCAATAACATTGAATGTTAATGAATTAAATTCTCCAGTTAAAAGACACAAACTGGTTGAATGGATAAACATACAGGAGCCCTGT